>CM053561.1:11934918-12286270 GCA_028646485.1 Cryptoprocta ferox
CCCCCCCCCCCCCCAATCCCCTCAAGCTTCAGATACCAACGGCGAATCTAAGTTGTCACATCTGCTTCTGACCGATTGGCTATAACTGGAGATCCCCACGAGGCCCTCCTCTGGTTAAATAACTTGCTAGAACAGGCTTACAGATCAGGAAGACAGTTTACTTACTAGGTTACCAGTTTATTATACACAGATACAGCTCAGGAGCAGCCTGATGGAAGAGACGCAGAGAGGACAAGGTATAGGGGAAGGAATACCAAACTTCCATGACCTCTTCAGGAAGTCCCCCCCCACCGGTATCTCCATGCATTCGCCAACCAAGAAGCTCTGTGAACCCTAGACTTTAGGGATTTTTATGGAGGCTTCATTACATAGGCATACTTGATTAAATCATCCACTGTTGATTAATCCAACCCCCAGCCCCTTTCCTGTCCCTGGAGATCAGAGAGTAGGACTTGATCATTCCAAACCTCTAATCGCATGGTGGATTACCCGGGCACCAGCCCTCACCCTGAGGCTCTCCAGAAACCCACAGCCAAAGGCCAGTTCATTAACATGCAGTAAAACCCATGGCTTCAGGGGTTCTAAGGGTTTTAGCATCTGTATGCCAGGAAATGGGGGCAGAGATGGAGTCTTAACTGACTGAGCCACCCAGGCACCCCTAGAATATTTTGATTTATTTTTATTTTTTATAAGATTAAAAAATTTTTTTTAATGTTTATTTATTTTTGAGACAGAGAGCATGAGTGGGGGAGGGGCAGAGAGAAAAAGAAACAGAATCGGAAGCAGGCTCCAGGCTCTGAGCTGTTAGCACAGAGCCCGACACGGGGCTCGAACTCACGAACCATGAGATCATGACCTGAGCCAAAGTCGGATGCTTAACCAACTGAGCCACCCAGGCAGCCCAAGAATTTTTTTAATTGAACCCACATATTTACCATTCTGGTGCTGGTTATTGTTTCTTAGGAATCTGAATTATTATTACCATCTAGCATCATTTCATTTCAGCATGAAGACTTCTGTTAGTGTGTCTTGTAGGACAGCTCTGTAACAGTACATTCTCTCAGGCTTAATTTGTCTGGATTGGCTGTATTTTCCCTTTATCTCTGAAGAACAGTTTTGCTGTGCTCCTGGCTGCGAAATGTTTTTCTTTTATCCCTTTGAATGTGTTACCCTGTTGCCCCTTTTCTTTACTCTCTAATGAGAAGTCAATTGCTAATCTTGTAGTATCCCATGAGTAATGCAGTATATTTCTCTTACTGCTTTCAAATTTTCTTTTTGTCTCCAACTGCCACCAGTTTGCTACAATGTATCTGACTGTGATGTGCTTTGTGATTATCCTACTTGGGACGTCTTGAGTTCTTTGGATCCGCAAGGTAGTGTTTGTCAAGTTTGGGAAGATTTCATCCATTATTTCTTCAAAAAGATTTTTGTTTCTCTCTTTCCTCTAAATCTGAGTCTTCTGTTTTGTGAGTGTTGGTGTACTTGAGGTCCCACTTTTTTTTTGAGGTTCTATCAATTTTTCTTCAATTTTCTCTGTCCATTCTTCAGATAAAATAATTAGTAATTGATAAATGCTAGTTCACCCATCCTTTCTTCTTAATATTTGCTATTAAGCCCTTACTGGTGAATTCCTCACCTCAGGTGTGATTTTTGGCTCCAAAACATCCGATTAGATGTTTAATCCGTTTTTAAAATTACTTCTCTTGGGGCACCTGGGTAGCTCAGTTGGTTGAGCATCTCTTGGTTTCAGCTCAGGTGGTGATCTCACAGTTCATCAGTTCAAGCCCCACACAGGGCTCTGTGCTGAGAGCATGGAGCCTACTTGGGATTTTCTCTTCCTTTCTCTCTGCCCCTCCCCAGCTCTCTCTCTCTCTCTCTCTCCCTCCCTCTCTCTCTCTCTCTCTCTCAAAATAAATAAACATTTTTTAAACTTAAAAAAATAAGATAAAATTACTTCTCTTCACTGAGGTTTTCTAAGTCATTATCATCATATTCTTTAATTCTTTTAACGTGATTTGTATTAGTTCTTAGAACATCTTTATAACAGCTGCTTTGAAGTTTTTGTCTGTTAATGACAACACCTGGGGACACAGAAAGGCAGTTTTGATTGCTGCTTTTCCCCCTTCTTATGAGTCATATTTTCATATGTGCACATCTCATATTTTTTTTGTTGGAAACGGAATGTGTTTTTCTATATTGTAGCAATTCTGGATTCTAGCCTCACCTCCCCACCCCCAGCCTTGTTGTTTTGTTTGTTTGCTCATTGAAAACTTGACTAAATTAGTAAGGTCTGTGTCTCTTGCAACGTGCGGCTACTGGGTCTGCCCACGGTTTTCTTCTTGATTCTCCTTTTAAGTCTGTCTCTCAGGTGTTGCCCCTGTGGTTACCTAACTTAGCGTTCAGCCCATATTGATCGGACTTTGTGCTTGGATGCTTCAGGTAGTAAGAATTTCAGTCTCTGCAGACACATTCTTTTCTTGGCCTCAGGTGCTTGTCTTCCTGCACACAGGGTTGAGGGGAACGTCCCACACATCTCCAGAGTTCTCTCTTTCTGTGGCTCTCTTCTCTCTGGTGCTCTCTTCTCTGTTACTTTACGTCACTGAACGGAAGACTACCTGGCCTTCACGGACTCCTACATCTATCTATTCCTTAACTTAGACAGACTGCCTTGCTCTGCTTGAGCTCTTTCTCTTCGTGCTGTGAATTGCACGCTCTGAAGGCACTGAGTTGGGGCAATTGCTAGGCTCCATTGTGTCTGTTTTCCGTCACTCTAAGATGGCCATTTCCATTGCTTGTTTTCCTTGCCCCGCGACGACAGTATAATACATATCTGTCCAGCATTTTTAGTTGTTTCAGGTGGGAAGGGAGACCCACACCCTGTCATTGTACTCACTCACACTTGTACTCACACTTGCATGAATGAGATACAAGGTGTATCTCATTCATGCAAGTGTGAGTACAAGTCACGGATAGTTTTGATTGCTCTTATGTAAGTCAGTCCATTTCCCAGATGTGTGTTGGAGGAACGCGTGAGAAAATATCAAAGTCTGAAGAAGCCACTTTAATGCGCTGTCCCTGACATGAACGATACTCTCTGTCTTCATCTACATCTGAATACACTAAAAACAATTTCACTGGCAAAAACTTCTGGGGTAACTTATTGGCCCCAAACTCTTGTGTCCATTGTTGCAAGGGCATGGTCTCTCATATTCTGAGGAGATAACTCACTTAATTAAATAGAATGGAATCTATACGGGTACCCAGCATCCTAGAACATTCATCAATTGTGGCCTAAATAGGAGCCCAGCAAAGAATGAGTTTTAATAAAACTCATTGAATGAGTTTTTATTTTTCAGGGAGAAGTTGCTGAAGTTACATTTGTAGGCACTAACCCGAAGAATTCAGCAGAAAACCGGGTAAGCATCCACGATTCTTTTTACATTTTTTAGTTTTCCACTAAAAGATCCACTTTTTAGTTTTCATTTGAAAATCCTTATAGAGGTTAACAGCATAATAATAAAATACTCCAATTTGCTTTTCATCTTATTTAAAAAATTTTTTTAAATGTTTATTTTTGAGGGGGGGGCGCAGAGAGAGAGAGGGAGACACAGAATCTGAAGCAGGCTCCAGGCTCTAAGTTGTCAGCACAGAACCTGATGCGGGGCTCGAACCCACAAACCATGAGATCACAACCTGAGCCGAAATCCAATGCTTAACTGACTGAGCCACCCAGGTGCCCCTCATCTTATTTTTTAAGTGTGGGAAATTTTTTGGTAGGAACAGTAATGTAGAATTAACTCTGGGGGAGAAAAGCACACAGGAAACATTTAACTGGCTCTGCTTACACTCACATACTGCAGAATCCAGAGACAACTGCACTGTCTCTGGAGAAGATATGAATTTGAATACAATTCCATTTATGTATTCCAATTTAGAAACTCTACTAAATTTGGTAAAATAATCAAAGGACCAAGGATGGATTGTATCTTTGGTTCCTTCCTATGCCCCGTTTTGGCTCCTCTTCTCCAGGACTGCAGCCTCTGGTCCTCCCTGTAGTGTCGTGGACTGACCACGCACCCCTGGAGGGGATGCTCTCCTGGCTTGGAGCCCTGGCCCGTGTACTTGACTTTATCTTGCATTTGCCATTTCCCTGCTCTTTACTACTGGCACTAATTGGACATTTATTTCATCATCTTGAAAGTTGACACAAGAAATACATGTTCAATGTAAAAATAGGCAATATAGAAGTGTTTAAAACAGAATGTGAGGGGCACCTGGGTGGCTCAGTCAGTAAAGCATCTGACATCAGCTCACGTCATGATCTCATGGTTCATGGGTTCGAGCCCTGCATCGGGCTCCATGCTGACAGCTCAGAGCCTAAAGCCTGCTTCGAATTTTGTGTGTCCATCTCTTTCTGCCCCTTCCCTGCTCATGTTCTGTCTCTCTGTCTCAAAAATAAAACAAATAAAATAGAGTATGAAAGTGCCTGTCTTTCCATAACGTTTTTAGAGGTAATAATTATTCATAGTTTGTTACATATCATTTCATACTTTACTGTTTTTATATCTATGTAGAAGACACATGTATATGATAAAGTGTACATATGTAATATGACTATTAATAAAATGAATTAATTTTACTCCTCTGTAACTCCTTTAGAATGTTCTTATAACTACCCAAGCAATAGCTAGACATATTCTAGTTGTAAAAATTCAAACAATAAAGAAAGATGTAGAGGAAAAGGAATAAGTATACAAAAATGATTTCAAGGTCAGATTTTTTTTAATTGTGGTTGAGGGTACATTTATTCTATCCATGAGTCATTCTTCCCAGGGACCATTGTTACCTACAACCCTAAATACCTTTCCTCCAAATGCACCTTCCATTTCTGTTCATTGAAATATCTTTATTGCTGTGATCATAATTGTGGCAAGAGGACATTGTCAAATATGACATTAGGGGAAAATGTTCTGCTATTTGGAAAGTCAGCACGCACCTGTTTGCAATAATTTCTCTAGGCAGTCAAACTCTGTCATAATATGCGCATGTTTATAGCATTGTTTTCTGGAGATATTGAAGGGTTATGGCAAAACTGCAGGCTTAGCTGTCATTTGATATCTTTAAGGTGGAGAAAGACTATCATCACTATTGCCATGGAGAAGCAGGAGAACAAAATGCTTAAAGCAATGGAATGAGAAAATAATTAATTTCTTAAAAATTTTTTTAATGTTTATTTATTTTTGAGAGAGGGAGAGAGACAGAGCATGAGCAGTAGAGGGACAGAGAGAGAGACATCCGAAGCAGGATCCAGGCTCTGAGCTGTCAGCACAGAGCCTGACGTGGGGCTTGAACCCACGAACCTTGAGATCATGACCTGAGCTGAAGTTGGACGTTTAACTGACTGAGCCACCCAGGTGCCCCTAGAATTAATTTCTAAGAATATTCTGTGACTCGGCACACGACATTTTCCACTACCCTCCTTTGTTGGTAATCAGGACCTCCTTGCCTCTGTTTATTGAATACTTATTCTTCGCAGGCACTACGTGAAGTGCTCTGTGTACATTGCCACCTCAATCTAATTTAATCCTTAACTTCTATCCATTGGGTTACATGTTATTATCCCCATTTTACAGACAAAGAAACTGAGGCCCAGAGAGATTCAGTAACTTGTATTAAGTAGTTGTGTGTCAGGATTAGATCAGGGTTGGAATGTGGGAAAGGGTAGTCACATAGTTCACACAGTCAGGGGCCTAGACTCCTTCTCTGGCCTATACTGTAGAGGTGGGCACTGGGGTTCACCCTACCTCCTACTCTGTCTACAGCCTCCCCGATGTCACTCTTCCCTACATGGCCAGAAACTGTTCTCTTGACAAGCCACCATTTATTGATTATAACCCATCAGCTGAGTAATGTTTTAGATAATCCCATGGCCTGGTTGTAAATAAGTGATCCATTCACCAAGTTTTATTTGAATGCCTATACATGACAGGTGTAAAGGACTGTAATGGATAAAAATGAATTAGGCACAAGTCCTTTCCTTAAGAGGCACAATCTAAAGATTTTGGGGGGAAATTAGAGATTTATGGCCTCTGTATCTTTTAATTTATTATATCAAATCTGCACTTTATTTGGAGCTGAATTCTTGGTCTGAAATGAATTATTATAGCAATTTTCCAACGGGGGAAATAAAACCTGCATGTGATGTGCTTTCTAGGAATCCATTATGACAAAATATAGGGATTGCTTTCAGCATCTAAGACAGGGAAGATTTATGCATCCTTTTTAATTCTTTTACTTGGGAGATATATTTACTAATAATTCATTTACCCAGAGATGGAAAGATGAAGAAACGTTCTCATTTTACCTCCTAAGTCTTGAAGTGACCAGAGAAAGTCTTGGGATATAGATCAATAAACGTGTCATGAAAAGGCTTGACTTATGCCTTTTTTTAGAATCTCAAATTTTATTCTGTCTCTTCTCTGCCCCAGTTTGCAGAATTTGCTATCAGCTCTAAAATGATGCTCCACTCACTTTTCTTTAAAAAAAAAAAAAAAAAGTCATGGTGTGTAATAGCATGGATAAAGTGACATTCTGAAGTCATTGCATGGAATGTAGAGAGATATGCCTAAGAATGTAGATGAAACTCTCATACATTTTCACACCAGGTATTGACAGATTAGCCTACAGACCACAAGGACATATTTACAGGCAGGCACCTTTTATGGCTGTGTGGGGTCTCATCAGTTATATGAATTGCATTTCAGACCCATCAGACCTTCCTCACTGTTGAGAAATACGAGGCCACGTCAGCAACATGGCGGATAATGCATAATGATGCCTCCTGGGAGACACGGTGAGCTTGTCTGTTGGATATTTTGTCTTTCAAGGCATGAGAACAGTTGGTTAGTAATGTGAGGAAGACAAATGTGAACACAGGCTCAATGCAGGATATTACTGCTATCAAATTCCCATGGAGCCTTCTGGCCATATTCAGTTGATTCATTAAACTTCATTTTGAGTCTCTTTCCCTGCAAAACAGCGGGATGTGGGCTACTATGAGACAAAGTGCTAATGAGATTATGACCTCCATTTTTGTAAACATCTGTTAATTTTGTTTTTTTCCACGGCTGCAGAGATAGCCCTGAAGCCTGGCTAGCCTTCTTGCAAATGGGTTGTAAGGCACACGGGCCTCTATAGAGCCTGACAGTCCCTTCTGGGAAAATAACGGAGTCTATAGGCAAAAGTATTACATGTTTGTACTCAGTTAATGATTCTTCGTTTGAATTACTAAAACACGAGAAGCTTGAGTATTTTTTCCTGACTCAAGTAAGAAAGGAATTTGTTTATGGGGTTTCCTCAGAGAGGCATAGCTCTGTGCATTTTGTTACCAAATCCCTGAGCCGAATAAGTATTTTGAAGATTTGAACATGGCATCTGAACTAAGAAAAAATGTTTCTGTTCCTGAGCATATCAATTTCACACTGCAGGACAGAGGCATGGAAGTGGGCAAAAATTTGGGCAACTTGTGTCTAATTTGCATCACCTTAAATTTGGTCATGAGCTGCGTGTTGCTTTCCTTCACATGATTAATTGAAAATAGAAATGGGACCATGCTGTGGCCCCTTTGATAGTCAGACATAAATCTGGGCATAAATTTTCCTCTGATCTTTAGGAATCTAGGGCACAGGTCATTTTCAAACAAATAATAAATACGTGTTTATTGTTAAGATTATACAGATAATAAAAAAGCATTTTTATTTTCAAAAGCCGCAAATCAGAATAGCAGTGAACACTGAGGATATGTATAGGCTTCTGCCTTATTCATCAGCAGCTGGAATGTCACTTCTGTAATGAGAGCACGGGGCCATCATTGAAACACACAGAATGTTGAGAACACCCTCTCCACCCAGAGAACTTACTGTCTACAAAGTTGGGGGTATCAGTCAGTTAGCCCACTGTATCTCACTTACCTGTAAGAATATCTGACCTTCTTGAGGTGGTCTGCAAGGGCCAGTGTGAGCTGACTCCCTCACTGTGTCACACTTCACTGCACCCTGCTTCTGCCCCTACCCTGCGCCACATTTTTTCCTGTTTGAAACACTTTGCATCCTCTGTTCCTTCTTCCTAGAATGTCTTTCCTCTGGGCTCCTGTGGGATCAGCTTAAATAACATCTCCTGAGAGATACTTCTGCCATACTTGTTTCATTTCACCTATCACTTTTAAAAATCATTTCCTGGTTTACCTGTTCATTGTCTTTCTCATCCCCACTCCCACCCCACCCCCCGCACCCTAGTAGAACACAAGCTCCATGGAACTTGGAGCCATTTCTGTCTTGCTTCCGACCATATCCTCAGTACCTCTAGAATAGAGGCTGGTGCATGCAAGAAGTGTCAGCTGAAGCAGAGGACAGCAAGGGCAAACACTGGGCCGTAGTAATTCTAAAGCAGGAGACACCCTGTGTTCTGAGTATCAGGTGAGGCTTTGGGGGATGGATGAGGTTTGGATGGTTATAAAGGTAGAACAGGTAAGACAATTTCTACAAATGGCTAGTTCTTAAAAGTTCTCTTCTAGAAAGTAAGTATTTGTCCCTGTTTGGTTCATTGTTCCCAGTATCTAGGATAGTGCCTTGCTTATGGTAGGTACTCCCCAAATGTTTGCATAATGACGAATCCTACGTTTTTCGAATCACAGCTTTTTAAGAGTAAAACTTGGTTGGTTGGTTTGTTTCCTACCAACAGTTTCTATTGGCACAAGGGATTACTGGGTCACAGCAACGCGACGATGCAATGGCACATTCCCATTAGTGCCCAGCCTGGGATCTACAGAATGAGATACTTCGGCCACATTCGGAAGCAGGACTTCCTCAAGCCAGCTGTCATACTTCCATTTGAAGGCACTTCCTCCGCCTTTGAAGTTGTAGCTCATTAATGAAAAGTTGATGAATCATTCAAAGTGAGGCTGTACTCCCTAACTTATGAAAATGATTTCACATGAATGTAAACAATTAAGATGACAATTAAGATGACTTCTACAATTGTCCCCGTCTGGGGACAGATAGTTTACTGTGAATGGGACAGAGAGGTGTGTGTGTGTGTGTGTGTGTGTGTGTGTGTGTGTCGCTGGTAGTCTAGAGCCTAACACATGATTTTCCTCAGAGCCTTGCAACTGTTTGAAGGGATGTTCCCTTCAATATAAAACCTCTGCAAAGTTGGTAAGAGTGGCTGAAGATGTGTGAACAGTGGTTAAACTATTTATTTATAAAATTATTGTACATTAGGCTGGAAAGTTTAAAGAGATCATGTAGTTTGAGTCTTCATTTTGCAAACAGGAATGATGAAGTTTCATGGATTTAAGATTCACAAAGGCTACAGGACCTTCCCCCCCATTACACTTGAAAAAATAGTATATAAACATTGACCATAAACGTATAAGCCCAATTAGAGATCATTGGTGTGGAAATTAGCATGCCAGCTTTTCTCTATTTAGCAGAGCCTCTCAAAGTCATTCCCCTGGACTTGATGGGCCTGATCGAGAGTTGTTGCTATTGTTAAATTATTTCTGACCTTCAGAGGGCACGTACGGGAAAGTCAGACTTATAGTATTTTGATCATGCCCTGTGTTTCCCTAAGTGCCCTTATCTCTCTGGATTGTCTCTATTCCCAAGACTGGATCTAACTGGTTTTGACTGTTTTCACTAATCAAATTCACCCCCAAAACCTAAGACTTGCCATTAGTGTGGATATTAAAACAAAAGTGTTAGTGGATTGGAAGGAGGTCCTCAAAGTGCAAGATCTAAATTCATTTATCTCTTCTTCTTTCACTCACTCACTCGTGGACCCATTCGATCACAGAATATTTATGAAGACCTGCATACCCAGTATTGTACTGGTGTCTGGCCTTGATAATCAGTGTTATCATATTTGGGATGAAGGTATAAGTGTCAAAAGAGGACCATTTTGATTGAAGGAGAAAATACTCAATTGAGTATATAAGTTTTGGAAGGCATTTAAAAAGCAGTAATCTTCAAGTCCTGTCTCATATATGATCTGTGTTGGGTGCTCTAATTTGGGGGGAAAGAGGCTCCAGACAATTTGGACAAAGTTGTTTCAAAAGTAATTTGAGGGCATTATGAAATACCCAGTCCAATGTCCCAACGAATGAGATATGACAGTCTGACATTGATTGCCTGAAACTACCAATTCCATCTAAAATGATCCAAGTTAACTGGAGCTAGCTCCCAGGCTACAAAGTAAATTTCCCAAAACCAAATCATGCTTTTGTATTAATGTAAACGCTTTAGCGTTTTAGGGAAAAATCCACCTTAATTTCAAAAACAAACGTTAAAGCTTGAAAATAGTAACGATGCTAATAACAATAAGACTAACACTCATTTAGCTATGACTAAACACGCCATACTGCAGTGGAACGAACCTGGAGCGCATTTGGATGACCCAGTGCTCTGTTTCTGTGGGGGTTCCCTGCTGGAGAATGAGCTCATCAGGATTCCAAAGGACAGCAATCATTTTTCCTGACAACCCATAGTGTTTGGTATCACAGTTCAGAGGCTTCCAAGAGCACGGAATTCTGAAAGTAGTTGACCTGAGACAAATTATATTAGAACTGATGATAACATTTTCCTCATGATTCAGAAGAGTATTGAATTATTTTCCACTACTTCCATGCCTCCTCCCATGGATGCTTGCCTCAGTGGACCTGGGATTCCCTGTTGTTTACTTGCACCTGTGCTGAGCCAGAAACTGCATTGCCTGGTACGGGTCCTTCTGCACCAGCCCTCTGTCCACCCGGACTCCTGGCCCCAAATAATCCACAGAAACCTGTCTGCGTACCTGCTGCCATCTCTTCCAATCAAATTCCATTTCTGCATTTTGTATGTAAAAATAAGACCAGATCCTGCTGTTGTAGAAAACATAGCTATTCACTCGTGTGTCAAAGAACACTACAAAAGAGGCGGTGATATGTTAATATACAAACCCAGATCCAATGTGTGTCTGTGGCTGCTGGGAGTGGCTCATTGGAGCCAAACCATGTGGAGAAAGCTCCTGAAATTGGTAGAGAACATGGGGAAAAAAAGGCTGGCTGTGGGGAGAATCCTTTGCAGAAGATTTTGTGTCTCATGTCAAAGTGTCTGCATTTTCTTTGTTGTATTCTGCATTCTCTGGGTTTAAGGATGCTGTGACTTCCTCAAAAATCACTGAACGATCCCTATATAATTTTTGATGAGTATTATATAAATTGCTAAAATTCAATAGAAGACTTAATAAATTACTGAATACAGTTGTGAATATATGTTCTATGGAGAAGTGGAACACTTGTTTTTCTTTCTTTTTTTTTAAACTTTTAAAAATGTTTATTATTTTTGAGAAAAAGAGGGAAACAGAGTATGAGTGGGGGGAGGGAAAGAGAGAGAGGGAGACACAGAATCTGAAGCAGGCTTCAGGCTCCGAGTTGTCAGCACAGAGCTCAATGTGGGGCTCAAACTCATGACCATCGCAGGGCTCAAGCTCATGAACTGTCAGATCATGACCTGAGCCAAAGTCAGACGCTCAACCGACTGAGCCACCCAGGTGCCCCTTGTTTTTTTTTTTTTTTTTAACAGATGGAGAGAATGGTGCTGACTTCATGTAGGTAAGGCTGGAAATTGACATGAATGATCTCTGTAAGTAGCCACGCAAATGTAAGGGGTCCCCTTTATCCGTTCTTTCCTGCGCTCTGAAGATCAATTGCTGGAAAAATACATACGGTTGAACATTTTTTTCTGCTAGGGCAACTGAGAGTTTCCTAGGAAGGTAGTTATCTGTAAAGTTGTTTCATGAGCTAATTCTGAACAAAGATGCCAAGAATGAACATATTTGTAAATGTGCTTCTCCAGTTTGCCTTCTCGTGCTTCTCCTCCAGCCTAGGCAGACACACTGCCCTTTTCTAACATTAGCACCTGGGTTTCATCTTTAGCCAACAAGTTTCATCCTTAGATGATCCTTTTCATGTCTTTAGCTCTTCAAATAATGATTTTGGTTCTGGTATCCCAATTCCACCTGCTGGTTTATAGTGGCTTTTGGAACATCATGCCTTATCTGATGCCACAGAGGAAAATTTGCATGTTCCTTACATAATTAGTTACAATGTGTTCAGCTGTAAGTAGCATATTCCTGATCAACAGGGTCCAAACACTAAAGACATGGACAGTTGCACATAGCAATGTCTTAAGGTGACCAATTCAGGTGTGGTGCAACCATTCAATGATGTCACTGCTTTCCCTCCCCTTAACATATTAAATTTAATTTTTAGGGTTGTCACCTCTGTCTAAAGAAAACTACCTTGTGTCTTCATACTGTTGTGTGCAACAGCAAGAAGGAAGGGGAGAGTTCTTTGAATCTCTTTTTGGAAGGTGAAAAATACTTAGTAGGAACCCAAGTAGAATTCCCTTTACATTTCCTTGTCTAGAATGGTGTCACATAGCTGCAAGGGAGCCTGAGAAAGAGAACATTTGACATTTTCTACCTCTAGAGAGGGAGGCAAGTTCTGGTAGCAAGGGAAAAGAGATGGGGTAAGTTCTATAATTTGTGACCAGCCCTACCAGTTACCACAATAGGCAAATACGAATAACTGCTTATCCAACGTAACAGCTCTTTGAAATAACTGGCACTAGTTTTATCTTAGCAAATCTGTTTTAGGAAAGAACACATCCCGGTGCTTGATGGTGACAGGCTTGCTTTCTACACTGCAAAATGTACGCATTCATTCAGCAAATTCACACTGAGCACCTGTATACTTTGTGGGCATTATGCTATCCTCCTGTCGATACAGTAATGATCAAGACAGAGCAAGTTCTTGCCATCAAGGAACTTGGAGTTTTCATGGAAGAAGTAGACAAGTAAACAGGCAATTCTGTACAGAGGGACTCATACTGCTGCAGTTTAGGGTGTGAGAGATGAGACCTTATATGGTCTTGGGGATAGTGCAGGAGGTTTCCTGGAATAAATAACATCTAAGCTAGGACCCAAAGGATATTAGTTAGAAGAAAGATGATGGTGTGTGTGTGTGTGTGTGTATACACACATGCGCTCCTTTCCATGCAGGGATGCAGGATGACTAGACTATTCCAAGTAAGGGGAATATCAAGTAGCTTATCAAGTCTGTAGTTCTAGTGCAAGGGAGGAATGGCCGGAGATGTAGCACTGAACTTCACCTTCATACATTGCAATTTGTTTTTATGTTCATATCAGCATTTTCTCTTAAGACCCTTCATTTATTATATGCATGTACTTGAATGTATTTTTCCTTTGCTAAACTAATAAAACACATCTTTCATAACTAAGGAAACAGATTTTCTCAGTCTCTAGTGACATTGTGTATCACCCTTCTGTCTTCATAGTCTGTAAGTATTTCTTGGAATTGGATTTATTGACATTTCTTTTGTTTCTGTCCATCTCATGTTTCTAAATCTTGATTTCTTTTTGCTTTTTGATGCCTATGAGGTGGGATATTACAGCCAATAAAGACCACTCTCTCTCTTTAGATGAAATCCAGAGTTCCAGCCTACATCTTATAAGTACTTATTAATAATAAAAAAACTGACCTACCCACATAAACTTTAAAGTATCTCGGCATGCATACCTTCAAGTTATCAGAGATCCAGGCTCTGTTGATCTTTTTGTGGCTGTGTTTTAGGATAATGAGCAATCCAGAAATGTGGGATATTGGCTTAACACTAGCAGAAGAGAACGAGTCTACCACCCCACTCTCTGGATCCCCACTCTCAGGAAAGGTTGGCTTGACCGTATTGCCTGTTTTATTGGAGCTTCCTTATTCGATACAAGACCAGGGTAAGCTAAGTGAACGCAAGAACGTAACATCCCAACAATTAAAACCTTGGAAAAAAAAGTCAAACATGGACACACGACATTCTTAAATGGCATTTCAGTAAACTAATATGTATGATTTTATAAATAAATTTGATGCCACTACAATGAGAAGAGTATGTACTTTGAATGTCTTTCTGAAACTGTGGATGGTGTTGTGCTGACCTATTGCAACTCTTTATCAGTTTCTCTTGGCATCAAGTCCACAGATTCAAAATATTTCATGGGGACTCAGGGGTAGCTTTTAACCATGGGACATAAGTGAGAAGTTGTATAACATGAAAGAAAGAATCTAGGTTTTGCCATCTGGTCAACTTGGATTAAATTATGTCTGTGACCTTGAGAGGGTTACTGAGCACGCCTGGCTGATAAAATGGTGTAACAGTACTGCCCTTCTATGATTGAAATGGGGTTATATAATTTCATGGCTAAGAGAGAAAGCTAATTGGAAACTAACAGAAAACAAATTCTGGAAACTAGTTGGTTCACATCTCAGTTCTTCCATTTATCCAGTGTCCAGCCCTGAGTAAATTACTTAATTTCTTAAAGCCACAGATTCTTAGTGCATCTCAACTTCTTAGTATATCAATGAGAACAATAAAAACACATTTTTAGTCTGTGAGATTAGAATAAGGTAAAGTTGTTGGCAGAATGTCTGGCATATGGGATATGCTTAATTTATTTATTTAACTGTTAATTAACTTAGCTGTCATTGAGTTTTCTGTAAGGTGAAGCATATAAATATCGGGAAAAGAGTAGGAAATAAAAATTTTTCTCCATTGTGAACTGAATCCATAACTTGTCCCAGAGATATTATGCTTTTCCCGATGTTTTGACATCTCTAATATTAGTGTAAGAAGAGTTGGAATGGGTGATAACTGAGGCTATGAGAGTGGTCTAGACTGAGAGGCAATGGAGGTCAGAACCAGAACCCGCTTCAGGAATGGAGGGTCAGAAGGTGGGAATGTATAATACCCTACACCCAAAATGGTCATGACTTACTGATTGATGGGACAGGGAAGGGGACAAAGACAGTTTAAAAAATTAAAACCCTAAAACTTTGGGTGACAGTAACAGTAAAAACAAGTGCCAGTGTGAAAGGAAGAGAGTTTCAGAGGCATCAAGGCAAATCTGGGTTTGGATGTCTGAGACTTGACAAGACATCCAGGCAGCAAAGTCTAATGCACAGTGAGAAATGGGGAGCTCAGGTTTTGCAGAGGAAGTTGGGCAAAACAGAGAGATATGGGAAGTGTCCGTTTCAGTCCAATAGCAGAAATCAAGAAATTTGGTAACTTGCAAGAAGGAGGGCAAAGAACAAAAAGAGCCTGGATGAAAGGCCTATGGGGAACACCTACTTTTAGGAAGGGAGAAGGGAAGGAGGACCAGAAAATACTATTACTATTAACAATTAATAGAATTAGGAGAGTAGGAAGAGAGAACTCCAAGATGATCAATTATATAAAGGTTGTAGAGAAGCTAAAATGGGTTAAAGTTGGGTTGAATTGAGTTAAAGCTTTGCAACTTGAGTGTGAACACTTTTCTTAAGAATGGTAGAAGGCATGTGCAGGAGATAGTGGGTCCTACTGGGTTGATGGGATGTGGCAAAGGCACATAGTGGCCATTCTGTATCTGCTCTCCCATCCATAGTGAGAGTTTGCATTGGTCACAGGGGCAGGACTCCATTTCTCAGCCTGGGTGTATCCTAAGACTGCCTCTGGCAGCTGGAAATAACCATAGGACTAGTTAAGTTCTGTTCAGTGGGATGAGAGATGTGAGATGTTCTATTTCTGCCCCCGTGCACTCAGAAGGGATAGTCATACATTCCTTTGTCTGGCTCACTTCCTAGTAGCTGTGTAACAGACATGGTGGAAAGAGCCAGGGCAGCCATCTTAAGCCCACAGATGAAAGCTCCATGTCAAAGATGGCAATCTTACAAAAAAACACCTGGGTCCTTGATAGTCCCTAATAGTCAAATCATCCCTGGACTGCTTCATTTCAGATGATTAACAGAAGGGGAAATAAATGCCCATCTCATCTTTTACTATTCATGTAATTGCTAGAACATAAACCTGTGTTCTAACTACTATACTGATTATAGCCTCCACAAAGGCTATGATTTAGACACTTTCTTCTGTGGCTAGGATAAATATCAACACATTTGTATAAAATCAGAAAGCAGATCTTTACTAGCTGACCTGGGGAAAATGGTATGGTGATCTCTTTCTGTTTTTTTGACTCTCTGGCTGTTATGTGTTGAATTGTGGCCCCACCCCTACCACCAAATGATGTGTGGACATCCTAACACCTAGCACCTCCAATGTGACCTTGTTTGGAAATAAGATCATTGCAAATGTAATAGTTAAGATGAGGTCATGGTAGAGCAGGGCAGGTCCCTAATCCAATATGACTTGTATTTTTTAAAAAAATATACCATGTAAAGGAATAAACATAAGAAGAATGCAGCATGAACATGAAGGTAGAGATTTGAGTGCTGTGTCTACAAGCCAAGGAATCCCAGAAGATTGCAAGTAAACCACCAGAATCCAATTGAGAGGCATGGATTACCCCTCACAGCTCTCAGAACAAATCAACCTGCTGACACTTTGATCTTGGACTTCTAGCCTCCAGAACAGTGAGCCAACAAATTACTGTTGTTTAAACCACCCAGCGTGTGGCATTTTGTAATGGCAGTCCTAGGAGATGAATACACTGGCCAATGGATTAGTTTGCACCCCTCCAGACACCTGCCAAATGAGATCCTTGGGTGCCTTCCAGTTTAGAAGAATAGTCATTATGTCTGTTCTTTACTCTTTGGAATAATATGATCATTTTATGGAACTGGTCTCATCGATCATTGGTTGCCTGAGTGTCATCTGTCACTGTCAAAGACTCTAGTAAATTCTGAAACTAATTTACATATCATAAAATGCCAAACGAATCAGCTATGATGCAGCTCTAACTAAAATTTTATGGAGAATAAACCTTCCATATTTTGGGGAATTGATCTTTTATGGGTGTGGGTGAGACTATGAATATCTATTATATATATTTATAAGATGACAGAATCAGGACAAATATAATTATGCATGTTTATTCTCAGTTCTTATTGAACTAAATTGGTTTTTTTCCCCTCTCCAATTTATCATGCAAGTATTATAAGGTCTGCAGCAAATGAAGGACATGTCAGTAGTGTGTCTGTCTTTCTGTTTACATGGAGGCAAAGCTAGAAAGGAATCATAACGTACTTTAGAAATTTGGCAGCGCCAGTTTTAAATCAAGGCAGAAGATGATGGTTTCCACGTATTAGAGAGGCATTGCAAAGAGTAGCGGTTAGTTTCATTCTCGATGAATAATTTACTTACTGCTTACATAAATATTTCCTATTTCAAGAAATGCTTTTATAAATGAGAGAATGCTTTGAAGATTATCGAAGAGAAATCTCATTTTTGGAGGGGTTTTATTTTCTTTGAATTAACAAAGTAGCAGCTCAGTATCCATGTTTTGCATAAAATCAACTGGGACCCTTTGGGAAGTTTGTTGTTTCCTGCTGGTTGGGTGCCATGAAACCCACCTAGAGTCTGATAATCTCCACCATGGTAGGAACATCATGAGAATGCCGTCGTGATTACAAGCTTAGACTGTCATGGGGCGCCTGGGGGGCTCAGTTGGTTAAGCATTCGACTTTGGCTCAAGTCATGATCTCACGGTTCATGCGTTCGGGCCCCGGGTTTGTTTAATCAGGGTCCAAACAAGTTCTGTACGTAGCATTTATTAATCTCTTAAGTCACATTTAATATATAACATTTCTCCTCATACCACCCCCTTTTTCATGCTGTTTAAGAAACCATGGTATCTAGGGGCGCCTGGGTGGCTCAGTCGGTTGAGCATCCGACTTCGGCTCAGGTCACGATCTCACCATTCGTGGGTTCGAGCCCCGCATCGGGCTCTGTGCTGATCTCTAGCTCAGAGCCTGGAGCCTGCTTCGGATTCTGTGTCTCTTTCTCTCTCTGCCCCTCCCCTGTTCACGCTCTGTCTCTCTCTCTCTCTCTCAAAAGTAAACAAATGTAAAAAAAATTAAAAAGAAACGATGGTATCTAATAGATTTTCCTACATTGTGACCTTTTGCATCTTTATGATGTGTTTTAACTTATTCCTCTACCCTTACTGTTTCCTGTAAACATTAGCTCTAAATGCTTGACTAGATTCAAGTTAATTTTTTTTCTTAGGCAAGAATACTTTTTTTGAGAGGGCTCTTTATTTCCTATTTCCTAAAACAGGAGATACATAATGTCTGGTTGTCTCATTTAAGTTAGGATTGACCTGACATTCAGGAGTCATCACCCTGATCCATTCATCATAAAAGTCCCTGTCAACCTTTGATCTTTGGTTTCCACAGCCAAAACTGATTGTTAATTAGATCCATTACTTCTTTAGGGATTACAAAATAGTAATTTCCTTTTTCTTACACCTTTATTGAGATAAAACTGACAAATAAACTTGTAATATATTAAAAATGTCTAATGATTTGGTATATGTATATATTCTAAAAAGATTTCCAACATTGGGTTAATTAACACAGCTATCACCTCACATATGCACTTTTTTTTTCCTTTTTTGGTGAAGACACAAGTTCTACTCTTAGCAAATTTTGACTATGCAATACAGTACCATCAACTATAGTCACTATGTTTTTCATTAGATCCTTAAGCCTTGTGTATAACTTATAACCACCATTCTACTCTCTGTTTCTGTGTTTTTTGTGTTTTTTTATTTTAAGACTCCATGCTGGGGTGCCCAGGTGTCTCAGTTGGTTAAGCATCCAACTTTGGCTCAGGTTATGATCTCAGGGTTTGTGGGTTTGAGCCCTGTGTCAGGCTATGTACTTATGGCTCAGAGCCTGGAGCCTGCTTCAGATTCTGTGTCCCCCTCTTTCTCTCTGCCTCTCCCCCACTTGAGTTCTGTCTCTCAAAAATGAATAAACATTAATAAAAGATTCCATGTAGCAGTGATATCATGTGGTGTTTGTCTTTCTCTGTCTGGCTTATTTCACTTAAAATAATGCCCTTCAGGTCCATTCATGTTGTTGTCAATGGGAGGATTCCCTTCTTTCTCATGGTTGAATAATCCATTGTATATTTATACCACATCTTCTTCATCCACTTATCCATTGATGGACACTTCAGTTTTTTCCGTGTCTTGGCTGTTGTGAATAATACAATAAATATGAGAGTGCACATATCTTTGTGATATCATGTTTTCATTTCTTTTAGATATATACTCAGAAGTATGATTGCTAGATCACATCGTAGTTCTATGTTTAATTTTTGTGGAACTTCATACTGTTTTACATAGTGGCTGCACCAGTTTACATTCCCACAACTAGTGCACAAGGATTCCCTTTTCCACACATCCTTGTTACCACATTATCTTTTGTCTTTTTGATGATAGCCATTCTGACTGGTGTGAGGTTATATCTTGTGGTTTTGATTTGCCTTTCCTGGATATTAGTGATATTGAGCCTCTTTTCATGTACCTGTTGGTCATTTGCATGTCTTCATTGGAAAAATATCTATTCAGTTCCTCTACCCATTTTTAAATTAAATTTGTTGTTATTGTTGATAAATTGTATAAGTGTTTATGCATTTTAGATATTAACCCTTCATCAGATATATGGTTTGTAAATATTTTCTCCCATTATGTAGGTTGCCTTTTAATTTTTTTGATAGTTTCTTTTGCTATGTAGAAACAGTTTGATGTAGTCTCACATATTTATTCTCATTTTTGTGCCTTTGCTTTTGGGGTCATATCCAAAAAATCATTGCCAAGACTGATGTCAAAGAGCTTATTGTCAATATGTTGCATTTCGATACACCAACAGTGAAGCAGTAGAAAGAAAAGTTGAGAAAACAAAGCCATTTACAACTGCACAAAAATAATAAGATACCTAGGAATAAACATAACCTAAGAGGGGAAAGATCTGTACTCTGAAAACTATAAAACACTGATGAAAGAAATTGAAGATGACACAAAGAAATGGAGAAAAATCCCATGCTCATGGATTAAAAGAACAAATACTGTTAAGATGTCTGTACTACCCAAAGCAATCTACATATTTAATGCAATACCTATCAAAATGCCACCAGCATTTTTCACAGAAATAGAACGAACAATCCTAAAATTTGTGTGGAACCAACAAAAGAGCCCAAAGCAATCCTGAAAAAGAAAAGGTAGGCTGGAGACATCACAATTCCAGACTTCAAGTTATATTACAGAGCTGCAGTGATCCAAACAGTATGGCGCTGGCACAAAAATAGACAATAGATCAATAGAACAAAATAGAAAACCCAGAAATGGTCCCACAATTATATGGTTAATTAGTCTTCAACAAAGCAGGGAAGAATATCCAATGGGAAAAGTACAGTCTCTTCAACAAATGGTGTTGGGAAAACTGGACAACGACATGCAGAAGAATGAAAATGGACCACTTTTTTAGACCATACAAAAAAATAAATTCAAAATGGATTAAAGACCTGAATGTGAGACCTAAAACCATAAAAACCCTAATAGAGTGCACAGGCAGTAATTTCTTTGACATTGGCCATAGCAACTTCTTTCTAGATATGTCTCCTAGGGCAAGGGAATTAAAAGTAAAAACAAACTATTGGGACTTCATCAAAATAAAAAGCTTCTGCACAGTGAAGGAAATAATCAACAAAACTAAAAGGCAACCTATGGAATGGGAGAAGGGCTTTCAAATGACATATCTGATAAAGGGTTAGTATCCAAAGTATATAAACAACTTATAAAACAGAACACCCCCAAAAATGAATAATCCAACTAAAAATGGGAAGAAGGCATGAACAGACATTTCTCCAAAGAAGGCATCCTAATGGGCAACAGACACATGAAAAGATGTTCATTGTCATTTACCCTCAGGGAAATGCAAATCAAAACTATAATGAGATATCACCTCACACATGTCAGAATGGCTAAAGCCAAAAACACAAGAAACAACAGGTGTTGGTGAGGATGGAGAGGAAAAGGAACCCTCATGCACTGTTGGTGGGAATGCAAACTGGTGCAACCACTCTTGAAAACAGTATGGAGGTTCCTCAAACAGTTAAAAATAGAACTTACCCTACAATCCAGCACTGCTAGGTATTTATCCAAAGAATACAAAACACTAACTCAAAGGGATACATGCACCCCGATGTTCATAGCAACATTATTTACAATAGCCAAGATATAGAAGCAGCCCAAGTGTCCATCAATTGATGAATGGATAAAGAAGGTGTGGTATAGATACACAAGGGAATATTATTCAGCCATCAAAACGAATGAAATCTTGCCCTTTGCAACAACATGAATGGACCTAGGACATATTATGCTAAGTGAAATAAGTCAGAAGAAGACAAATACCATATGATTTCATATGTGGAAGTTAAGAAACAAAACCAGTGAGCATAGGGAACAAAAGAGAGAGGCAAACCAAGAAACAGACTCTCAACTATACAGAAGAAACTGATGGTTACCAGATAGGGTTGGGGGAGGGGAGGGAGGAGGGAAACAGGTGATGGGCATTAAGGAGTGCGCTTGTCGTGATGAGCACTGAGTGATGTATGGAAGTGTGGAATCACTGTATTGTACACCTGAAACTAATATTACACTGCATGTTAACTAACTGGAATTAAAATTAAAAAAATTTAAAAAACCATGAAGTAATTATGAGAAAACACAAACATTTGCTGGTAGTTAATGCTGGATGCATAGGTATCCATTATGTTATTATTGTTTTGGTCTTTCCTAGATGCTTGCAGTACCGCACTGACATTTGTAAAAGGAGTGGAGCAGATGGAGGGTAGCATAACTGTGAGATGGGGTGAGGGAAGGAGGGACTCAAAACGAGACTTCAGATCTGGGTGACAGTGCATTTGCCATGAGAGAATCAGAATGAGCTGGCAGATGACAGCAGCACTTTTGGGTCCATGATATTCATTTATTTATTACTTTTTATTTGAGAGAGAGTGCGAGCGGGGGAGAGGCAGAGAGAATCTCAACCACGCTCCATGCTCAGCATGGAGCCCAATGTGGGGCTCAATCCCACGACCCTGGGATCATGACCTGAGCTGCAATCAAGAGTCAGATGCTCAACCAACTGAGCCACCCAGGCGCCCTGTTGAGTGCATGATATTTAAAATTCTGGCTGGATTTCATCTACCGGTGCCCCAAAGCCCACTGGAAATGCCCGTTCTGACATTACCGGTAGTTTTGAGAAGAAAAGTAGCAGGATGTAGTTTAAAGCTTTTATACTCAGCTTTTCCTGAAATGATTTTAGAGCGACAAATTAGAAGCTGAAAAACCACGGGGGAAGTAGCATAGAAAAACCATAGTTCCTGAAAAAGCAAGATTAATGAAGGCACCTGCCATTGAACTCTAAATTGGTACCCGATTGTCTTCAAAGCCAAGGGGTAAAAAGCCTTGGCATGTGGGGGAGTGGCTCTGGGGCAGGAGCATGTGGAGGACTGGGCCCTTCTGGGCCCCCAGAGCAGGATGTCCTGGACACTAGATCTGCAGTGCCACCTACTGGAGAAGTCAGGAAACAGTGCAAAGCCTGTAAAAGTATGCCGGACAACACACACGGAAAATCTTTTGCTTTTTACTTAAGCCACATAATTTAATCTCATAATTTAGCTGCACTTACCTTATGATATATAGTTTTTATTTTGAGAGAGAAAGCACGAGTGGAGAGGGGACAGAAAGAGAAGGGGAGAGAGAGAGAGAATCCCAAGCAGGCTCTGCACTTGCCCCAATGTGGGGCTCGAACTCATGAAACATGAGATCATGACCTGAGCTGAAATCAAGAGTCGGTCGCTTAACTGACTGAGCCACCTGGGCGCCCCCTACCTTATGATATTTACCTTATGATATTTTAATAGGTGAATCCTTTTGAGAAGCTCTTACACCATTTTTAATTGAATATGAACAACAATCATGAGTGGGTTGTTAATACATGTTGAGTCAGGGCTTCATTTTTTAAAAAATTATTATTTTAAGTGGTTGAGTGGAAGATTAAGAACCCAAAACCCCCAACCCAAAAGTATACTTTTGACGTCCTTATAATCACAGGGATGTTGGTTTTAGGAGGTAAGCAAGTCTGGGAGGGAGAAGAAAAAGGCAAGCGATGTTTGTCAAGGGTCTATTTAGATTTTGCTCTGGGATGCTGTCCCCAGGACTGTTTCTGCCAGTGTCTGGAAAGAGTCCCCATGATCTAGTATGTTTGGAAACTACTATGTACTAATCCCTTTCTCACTGACTCAAAGTGCCCCTTAGGATGGTAGAGGTTTTTAGATTCTCTAAAGGCAAGAACTCTGTTTAACGCTAATTCAATGTTTCCTAAACTTAGTAGAACATGACTTCTTTATTTCAAAGCATTTCCGATATGGGGCTCTCACATGCCGGACACAGTGCTGGGTGCTTGGCATACGTTAGCTGATTTACACCTCATTACAGCCGGTGATCTGACGGAGAGGAAGGAGCTGACGGCTGATGGGACTTTTGCAGTGCACATTTTTAGCCGCTGTGCAGGAACTGAAACCCAGGCCTGCCTGATACCTGAGTGTAGGCTGTCTCCAACTCCACCACACGGCCTCCTGACACTGTGGTTTCACATGGCCAAGGGCAGGCTCTTCTGCTTGGCAAGGCGAGGGGTGGTCACAAGAGCCCCCATTTTCAGCTGACCTTTCCCCGGGATAAGCACATAAGCAAATGATTTGCTTCTCCTGGATGTTACACACTGCAGCCTGCCTGTGACAAACGCTCTTTGTCACTCCTCACAAACTCAGCTGGCTCCTTCCAAAGCTGGCCTCATTTTGCAGGATACCTGGTGAGAAAGGAAGTCTCTAGGGAATTTGTAATTTGCGCAACATGCATTGGCTCCGGTTCCTTCCCAGGTCTGTACTAGGCTTGGGTTTCGTAGCCATGAAAGCAGAATTTATAGCTGAATTCTCGGAGATTCAGAGTTCAAAGACCTCTCCTGTGGGGATAGGGATTTTGTACCTTACCAACAAGGCGCAGCTGTGAGAGAACAGACAGTTCCAGAAGGTCACCTGTCCGGAAGCTATTTTTAGGCAGACTATTTTGGGTACTTTATATATGAAAGTTGAATGAGAGCAGGCCTTTCGGGTCTCCGTGTTCTCACATGTGCAAAGGAAGCAAATGTACCTAGTTCTTCAGGCTGGACAGAGTCCCAAATGGGGTCTCAAATATCTTCATTCTCTCATTGCAAATTGTTATGAGCCCATGATGCTCAGCAAGCAGCATAGAAAACGACTGGCCCTTTGTCGACATGGCAGAGGAAACCTGAGTCTGACCTGTGTGATAGAAAATATTTTGGATCCCTTCCCCCTGACTTCAAATGGTGGATTCAAAAGAAGCTGAAGAAGTTTGAGGACACGGGGGGAAATCTCAGACTTTTTATGTGGATTAGAAATATGATTATGGCATGGGGTGCCTGGGTGGCTCCATCGGTTGAGTGTCTGACTTTGGCTGAGGTCGTGATCTCATGGTTTTTGGGTTCGAGCCCTGCATTGGGCTCTGTGCTGACAGCTCAGAGCCTGGAGTCTGCTTCAGATCCTGTGTTTCCCTCTCTCTCTCTGCCCCTTCACTGCTCTCTCTGTCTCAAAAATAAATAAAAACATTAAAAAAAAGAAATGATTACGGCACCACACGAAAACCAATTTGTATTACCTAAGCGATGTGTGTGTGTTATATACCCTCCCGGCTGTGTGCGTGGTGTGAAGCTAGGGGCCCATGTAGGTTGGCTGGTGCCTCCCGTCCCTTCAGAGTAACCAAGTTAGAAGACATTCTCCTCCCCCACCCCCCACACCTCCAGGGAGACGCTACAGATTGAGCGGCTCAATGTGAGTGGGGCTGATGTTCACCTTCAAGGTGATCCTGCCATCTTCCACCTTCAGAACCTGTCTTTAAGCTGCTATGACCTTGATCGTGAACCAGGGGGCAGGATTTTGGTTACCTGGCATTGGATAGCAGAGTTGTGAACTGCGCTGGGGGCCCGGGAACCAAGGTCAAAGCTCGGGGCTGGAAGGCAAGCCTCTCTGAGGTCTATTTGCATGAGGAGTCCAGGAGTTTGGAGAAGGGACAATGAACTCTTGGACTTTGGCTCCTCTACAGAATCCCTCTCACTTTTAGGAGAGCCATTTAAATTTTTTTTAATGTTTATTTTTGAGAGAGACAGAGGGCAGAGAGAGGGAGACACAGAATCCGAAGCAGGCTCCAGGCTCTGAGCTGTCAGCACAGAGCCCGACGTGAGGCTTGAACTCACAGACTGTGAGATCATGACCTGAGCCAAAAATCAGATGCTTAACTGACTGACCCACCCAGGCACCCAGGGAGAGTCATTTAAACACCAACCCCAGCCTCCTCGGGAGCATCTCTGAGTCCTGGGAGGAGAGGAGCTGTAACGAGTGGATTGGATCGAACAGAGAAGTTCCGACAAGAGAAGCAGGTGCTGGCATGTCCTCTTTGCAGGGGCCTGGGGTTCGCCAGCCTGGAGCTATTGCTTAACTGCAGGTGACAAGTCTCGGCTCCCGATCCCCACGGACTGCATGGCAGACGCCTCATTAGGGCACAATGTGCCTTTCGCCACCCCGGAATCCTCCCGCACTATAGGGTCTGTGGGTTTAGGTGGCCCGAGAGGCAGGGCTGGGTGTTTGCACCTCGGCCCAGACTTGCTGCCAGGCCCTTTCTTACTCCAGGTCCTACTCAAGCTGATGGCTTTCTGACGCCCAGACACATACTATTTCCAGGTGTGGGATGCACTGTCTCACAGCAGGCATTGTGGCTTTCCCCCAGAGTGTGGTTCTCCCACACCACTGGCTCAGGTCCATGGCGGGGGGTCAGTGGGTGGGGGGCTGTGGCCCTTGCAGAGCTCCTGTGAACCAGACGTCAGCCAGCGTCTGCTCATCACTGGACACTCGATAAGCCCTACTTTCCCAGGAGGCAGGGATGCTACTTTGGGGACGGTGGGCACCCGTGTCAACTCAGACCCTGTGAGCAATAGTCTTCAGAGACTTGGGGTTCTCCTCTGGTCAGTAGGTCATCACCCAAGTAAACAGTTAGGTCTCTCCCGGGAAGGCAATCATTGCATTATGTTCTTGCACGGTGTTTGCAGAACGTTTCTTTTGGGGGTCTGGCCACCTCCTCAGTCAACGGGTCTTGGATCTGAAATGCATTGCGGTCTGGGAATGGAGCAGGGAGTCTTGACTTGTTATTGAGGCCACCACTCTCAGCTCCCTGCTCCTCTGTTCTTGCTTTATGTCCTGCTGTGCTGGTTAAGTGCTGGCTGCCTGCCTTATTCTGTTTGTAGAAACGCAATAAGATACTTGAAAGAAGAGAGAATATTCTATGAAACGTTCCATGACTCCGTGTGGTTGAGGTCCCCACGGCAGCCTCCCTGACATGGCTGGCTACTAAGGTAAATGCAGTTCCCTAATGCCCACGCTAGTGTGTGAGCACGGTCTTTTGGCCTCTGTCCCTCTGGGACCTGTCACCCTCGCATATCCTAGTTCATGCAGCTCTGGGACCATGTCTCCTACCATCAGCCATGGGCTGTGGGGGAGAGCCACGAGTACATTCTTTATGACATGAGCTCTGGGCCGTCCCTTTGGTGAGGCTTTTGGACCCACAGTATCTCCAGCGAGCATGCTTCCTCTCTGTACCTTTTAGTTTCCTTGACCATTTTTCAGAGCAGCATAGGCATTTCTCTTCAATCAGAGAGGACCATCATCTTCTCCAGGCTCTTAAGAGTCACCTGTAACATGCACTGGGATATTATCCAGCCAAAAAACAAAAAACAAAAAACAAAAGCAGGAAATCCTGCTATTTGCAACAACGGAGATGGAACTTGAGAGCTTTCTGCTAAGTGAAATAAGCCAGACAAGAGAAAGACAAACACTGTTAAATCTCATTTATAGATGGAATCTGAAAAAAAAAAAAAAAAGAGGAACTTATAGGAGTTTGATGGTCTCCAGACATGGATGGTGGGGGTGGACAGAACGAGTGAATGTCGTCGAAAGAGCAAACCTCCAGTTATCAGATATATAAGTGTAGAGTGCAATATGTGACCCTGGTTAGTAATACTGTGTTGCATATTTAAAAGCTGCTAAGAGGTTTGATCTTAAAAGTTCTCATTGCAAGAAAAAAATGTAAGGATGTGAGGCAATGGATGGTAACTAGATTTATTGTGTGATCATTTTGCAATATATACAAATGCCAGATCGTTACGACGTATGCCTTAAATTAATGCAGTGGTGTGTGTCAGGAGAAAAGTCATCTGAATTAGGCAGAATAATGCCCCTCCCCACCCCCAAAGATGTCTGTGTCTTCGTCCCTGGAAGCTGCCAGTATGTTACCTTACTCTGCAAAAGGAACTCGCCAGCTGTGATTAAGGTCCTTAATGTGATTAAGACTAAGGATGGGGAGAGGGTCCTGGGCTGCCGAGGTGTACCTCCATGTAATCACGAGGGTCCTTATTAAGGGAAGACCGAAGGGGATGGTCAGAGACCGAGATTCAAGGTGCCATACGAGGAGGGAGCCATAAGCCCAAGAATGCCAGCAGCCTCTAGAAGCTGGAGAAGACAAGGAAACAGATTTTTCCCGTCTCCAGAAGGAACACAGCTTTGCCAACATCTTGATTTTAGCCAGCAAGATCTGTTTTGGACTTCTGACCTCCATAGCTGTAAGACACGAAATCTGTGTTGTTTTAAGCCACTAGAGTTCGTGATAATTTGCAGCAGCAGAGAATGAATACAGCCCGTGCCAGCGAGTTTGGCCCTTCCTTAGGGATCGATCCAACCCCATGGGTTCTCCTTGGCGTTGGCTTGTGTCCGCTGGGTAATTTTTGCCATGCCTGCTGGGGATATAACTTCTTTCCTCTCTTAGCAGCCCCAGCATGTGTGAAGCTGTTATGCTGGATTTGACCCTTCCTGTTGGCCTGGCAGTCAGGAGAGGAGGTGGAGTGTTGCCTTGGGGGGGACATCCCTTGCCTTGTGGAGAAACTTCGGCAGTGTCTTCTCACACTTGGGGAGATGCCAGTTCTTCTGTGGAGGGGCGGGCCACTTCTGAAAGCTGCTGGTGGTGGTGGTGGGGTAACTGTGGAGCCAAGATCCTTGGGGGGCAACCACCCCATAGTCCAGGGTCCCATGTTTTCCCAACCAGAGGCATGGTTTTAGCTTAATTGACCTATTTTGACTGAGTATTTAAATGTCAGTAACTCTATGACTTCCAGGACAGCATTCAAGAGTCAGCAAAATGATACACTATGCATTGCAGACTCAATAAATATTTGTGAGATAAAGAGGAGGAAAGGACACTCTTACAACATTCCAAGAGCAGTAGGTACGCTAAGACAGAAGAGAAGAACAGGTTCTAGAACCACTAATCCTGCTTTGTTATTGAAAGGTGTCTGGAGTTCTGCAACTTTAACTATCAGGTTCTCAATATGCCCCGCAGCTGTTTGCTTTTCCACTGCAAGATAGAAGCCCCTGAAGAGGGCTCTTGCTCTCACTTAGCCTTTGGCCGTTTCACACTATTGGTGCAGCATTAATGCAGCCTGGTCTTGACTAACTAACTCTCTCGTCTTTGCGAGGATTTTTCCCCCGTATCTTTCAAATACCTGAGGCATTGTACTGTTGAAGGCATTCCCGTCCACCGGGACATTTCCCCACCTTAACACCAGTGGCATCTTTAGGCATGAAGCTACCAGCGGTGCAAAGGACTCTATTCCATTAAGGATGGGGGCGTCCCTGCCAGTTGGATCATGATGGAGCTGGTCCCGAAACCTCCCATTACTGCCTGTTTTCTCAGACCATTTATGGTGTCACTAATGTCATCCAAGAAGCAGGTGACATGCAGAGGTCATCCCTTGAGGATACAGGGAAGGAGCGGAAACAGGGTAGAGAACCTTGAGGCTGCAGTGTGAAAGGAGAGCATCTGAAGACTCTCAGACCACAGTGCGTTCCTAAGAAAGTCTCGGTGGGGCTGATGGGGGATCTCTGAGCAAAGCTTGGTTGGTAGGTGACGTCCACACTGGGCACTGACTGTCCCAGTGCTCCTGCTGTGCCTGCTGTCTGGGTGATGTCCAGAGAAAGTGTAGCAGTGGTTCATGACCTCAGTTCTGAAGTGAAGTTGCAAATGTTTGAAATTTGACAGAGCCACTTATTAGCTATGGGATCAATTTCCAGAAGCCCTTGTTGTCACTTCTGAAATTGTGAGTTCATAGTAACTATCTCATGGGCAAGTTGTGAGGCTGGAATGGGTGACTACCTGTAAAATGGGCCTAGCACTAGTAGGCACACGGAAGAGGCATCATAAATAGAAGGTAAACAAATAAACAAATCAGGATTGGTGACTCAAGAACCTGTTCGCCTCTTTGAGTCTACCTATTGCTCTGGGAAATCCTGTAGGGTATTCATCCTTTTCCTGTTCATACACGTGACAAAAGATAAGTGGCCCCTAGGGACCCCCATAAAACTTTGCTGACCTTGTGATTCCACCTTCACTCAGGAGTGTTCTGTGAATTCTCTGAAATCCTCATAAGCTTGACATGTGTGGCTACCACATGGTCACTTTCATTGCATTACCCTCCTGTCCGAGATCTCAGATTCAAATGGGGAGTTACAACCATAGGAAGAATAAGTACAGTGTAAGGCAAGATGGAGAAAATGAGCAAGGTGGGAATAAACAAAGCAGGTATAGTGAGAGGAAGGAATTTTCTCAATGATGGGATCAAGGAGTCCTTCAAAGGGGAGATTTTTTTGTATTTGAGTTGAACTGTAAAGCAAGAGGTAACTTTTGATGAGTGGGAATGGCTTAAAAGGTAAGGGGGATGAGAAGAAAGGTAGGCGTGGGGGAGAAATTCCAGGCAGAAGACAAGATGTGGCTGGTGGAGAAGTAGAAGTGAGTCCTAGAGCAGGTGCAGTGTGTGAGCAAAGAAAATAGGTAAGAAGATACCTTTCACCAAGATCACTGCAGACTTTCTACTTGAATGCCCTTCACAGTCACTTGGGAAATGTAATGAATGGAATTCCTTAGAAGCTATTTTTTGAATGGCTATGAGAGTGAACTGAATGGTTGGGTTTTATCAGGGAAGAACAGGCAAGGGGGTGCTGGACATAGGTTTCGTCTAGAAAGAGTGCCCTCCTGTTTGCAGCATAAACTACAGACTGATGGTGGGAGAATCTCTGGCCAGATGGGAGCTGTCATCTGCCTCCTCCAATAGACTGTGTTCAAGGGTTTAGGATGTGGCAAACCCAAGCCAATCTTTTTTCGATGTTAAATCTTTCTAACTTAGATTATGTATTTCTTTACTTGGTTAAGCATAGGACTCTAAGAATAATTTAATAGTGCTTAATGGCTCAGGATCATCATTACGGACATTAATTATTATGCTGGGTTGTATGGAATAAAACATTTGGAGTTTAAAGTGTGTCAGTCTGGGCCCTGGGTGGCTCCATAGGTTAAACATCTGACTCTTGATTTTGGCTCAGGTCTTGATCTCACGGTTTGTGAGATCGAGCCCTGTGTTGGGTTTTGTGCTGACAGCATGGAGCCTGTTTGGGATGTTCTCTCTCCCTCTCTCTGTCCCTCCCCTGCTCATGCCCCCCAAAATATATTAAAAAATTAAAGTGTGTCAGACCTTTTGTCCTGTAGTAATTGTACTACCCACCTATTCAAGATTTTTAAAATTATTATTATTATTATTTAATGTTTATTCATTTTTGAGACACAGAGAGAGACAGAGTGTGTGTGGGGAGGGGCAAAGAGAGAGGGAGACACAGAATCCGAAGCAGGCTCCAGTGTCTGAGCTGTCAGCACAGAGCCTGATGCGGGGCTCGAACCCACAACCCGCGAGATCACGACCTGAGCTGAAGTCGGACGCTTAACCAGCTGAGACACCCAGATGCCCCCCAAAATTATTATTTTTAATCTTTTGCCTCCTTTCTGCTGCCAGCTCTTGATATGAAGAAGTTAGCAAGCTCATTGCTAATGCCAATTGTCAGAGTGAGGGCTCATCTTCAAGGGTCTTTGTGACCAGTTTGTATCTCAGAGGCCTTGGTGGAGCTAAGGGGTATTTCTATTATGGACAATTGATTATGGGGAAATTAACTGGTGGATCTTCTGCAAGATCTGGTTTCTAGCCTCAGCCCTGTCCCCAAGTAGTTAATATTTTTGGCATCATAATAACTTCCTCAGACTAAGTCCCCCATTGAGAAAACAGACGTTTGGAAACCGGTCTTCTGGCATCCCAGAATGATGGGCCCAGCACGGATACTGGCCTCAGATTATGTTTACAGTCTCCTCTTCGTAAGGTTGGCAAGTTAGCTGGCTGAGTTGGTTAACTTCTTTGCCTCTTTCTGTTTCTTACCCATTTTGGGGGCTGTGATCTAGGTCTCACAGTTGCTGTGGAGTGTAGATAGAATTCATGGGGAAGATTCCTTTCACAGGACCCACAACCCAGCAGAGAACACTTGTGCGTTCCGATGCCCTTTCTTCAATTGAAGTCCATATAGGAAGATGAAGTGTGTTCAGGTCAGAATTCCCCAGGCTGGTCCAAAGTCTCTAAGTGTCATTAGCCAAGTAGACCACTGGATGTCACACTTGATCTAAGTTACCACACACACGTTGTCCGGCACCTCTTGCCTTGGACAGTCTTAGGCTTTTAGGGGTGGAGTAGACCTTAGTGATCTTTGAAACCAGAGTCAGCTGCAGGCCACGGGCAAGTTTTGTTTCGCATACGTTTTATTTTTTTTCAGTTTTAATGAAATTTGAATTCATTAAGGCTCTGTCCTATTCTCCAGAGTGCTCCTTGGGCCCTTCATTCATTTGGGTTCCTACCCAACAGGTTCCTCAAGGCAATAAAGTGGGCAGCACTTGGTCTCATTTTACAGAGGAGGCAACTGACCCCCCTTGCCCACCAGGAACCTTCACAGTTTGGCCAAGGACACAGGTTAAGTTCATAGGAAACATGGGACTAGAACTGCTGCCACTTGACTCCCAGGTTGGCCTCTGGCATTGAGCTTGAGAAATAGATCAAGATTATGCACCTTTAGGATATTTCTCTAGTGCAGAAGCAGAAGAGAAGCAGATGCGATCATTAGCCAAAGCTCTGTCCCAATCCACAAGCTTCAGAAAATTTTGGCAGTCACATTGGCATTCGATGGTATGTTTTATCTCATGCATTTTATCGGGGGTTGGGACTGTGGTTGGACATTGGAACATGTTTCCCAGGGCACTTAGCAGAGATACATTAGGCTAACAATAAAGTCCACAGCCTCTAACAGGAAACCAGTAAGACAAGCCAAGGGTCACAATTTATCCCAGCTCTTATCGGAAAAAGCAAGCCAACAGAGCTCACTCTGAGTACTAATAAGTTACAATGTAACCACACACACACACACACACACACACACACACACACACGTTTAGATTTTCATAACTACCAGATGGAGGATAGGCTAATATAGCTCACACTCTACCCATTGTCTTTGGAAAGAGCAGGTCAGAAAGGGTAATGATCTCTCAAAGTTAGATTTCCCCGGTTGTGTTCTCATTAGAACAGTGGAAGGTTATTTCTGGGATTGTATCAGCAGAATTGTAAGCCTGCAGCAGCTACCGAGATAAGAATAAATCAGGCTTGCCTTGAAAATGTTTCACCGCCCAGGGCACTTGTCCGACCATCCTGCTAAGCTTGGGGAGGCTATGGTCCCTTCCCTGGGGACCGGAAATAGGGAGGGTGAGCCAGGCCTATCTCTTCGGTTGATGTGAATTTTGAAGGTTCTTAAGAAAGCATACTGGCAGTCTCTTCGAAGTCTGTTTTGAAGAATCCCGTTGTCAATGAGTAAAGACCATAGTGTAGCCTTTAGAAGTGGAACAAGTATTAAAGAGCATCATGTCCAGCCATTTCACATCACAGAACCCAAAACGTGAAGCCCAGAGGTGATAGAGGACTTACTGGTGGTTGCACAGCAATGAGCTGAGCCAATATTCCCCCCCCACCCCCACTTTTTTTTTTCTCTACTCATCTCCTTTCTTCTACCCAGATCAGTGAACTCTCATCCTTGATGTCTCTAATTCCCTTGCTGCTTTTACTATTTCATACCCATTTTTAAAGTTTTATTTTTATATAGAGGTCTTGTTGCCCTTATAAACTACACATAATCAAATCCTATAACATGATATGTTTTGATGTGTATATACTCACAAAGCCAACACTGTAGCCAAGACAATGAACATAGCCAACCCCCTTCAACGTCTTCTGCCGCTGCCTGGCCGTCCATCCGTCTTCTCTCCCACAGGCAGCCACGGGTCTGCTTTCTCTCACTGCACGAGGGTCTGCGTATTCTGGAATTTTATATAAATGGAAGCACACAGTATGTTCTCTCTCTTTGCCTGGCTTCCTTCACATTGCGTACCTACTTTGAAATGCATCTGTCATAGCATGTATCAATAATTAATTCTATTTACTGCGGGGCAACATTCCTGGTATAAATGAATCACAATTTCTTTATCCATTTATTCATCTGTTGATAAATGGGCTTCTTCCAGTTATTAAGCTGCTATGAACATTCATGTATAGGTCATTCTATGGGTGTATGCTTTTGTTTCTCTTGGGTCAATACCTAGGGAGAGAGGGGTGCATGGGTGGCTCAGTCACTTAAGTGTCCTGACTCTTGATTTCCACCCAGGTCATGGTCTCACAGTCCGTGGGTTTGAACCCCAGGTCCGGCTCTGTGCTGACACCGTGGAGACTACTTGGAATTCTCTCTGTCCCTCTCTCTCTGCTCCTCCCCTGCTTGCACTCTCTTTCTCTCTCACAATAAATAAATAAACATTAAAAAAAATACCTAGGTATAGAATAGCTAGATCATATGATAGGTATGTATTTAACTTAAAAAAACAGCTTTATGGAGTTATATTTGATATATAGTACACTGTGCATATTTAAATTAAAAATTTGATAAGTTTTGATGTATTTATGTACCTGTGAAAGCATAAGATAGTAAACATATTGATCACTCAAACATTTCCTGGTGTTCCTTGATAATCCTCCTGCCCTTCCCAACCTCAAACCCAGACAACCACTGACCTGTTTTCTGTCAGTAGAGATTAGTTTGTGTTTTCTAGAATTTTAGAAAATGGAATAATATAGTATGTGCTTTTTTGTGTTTGGCTTTTTTCATCCAATATAGTTATTTTTAAATTCATCCATGTTGTAGCAAATGAATAGTTCATTCCTCTTTTTAAATTTATTTTGAGAGAGAGAGAGCAAGCGAGCAAGCAGGGGAGGGGTAGAGAGAGAGGGAGAGAGGATACCAAGCAGGCTCTGCATTGTCAGTGCAGAGCCCGATGTAGGGCTCAGACTCACAAACGATGAGATCGTGACCCAAGCCACAATCAAGAGTCAGATGCTTAATGGATTGAGCCACCTGGGTGCCCCATGATTCTTTTTTCTTGGTAAGTAGTATTCCATCCATTATATGTATATATACAGATTTTTGACTGTGACAGATAAAGCTGGTAGGAGCAGTCATGCACAAGTGTTTGTATGAAAAGAAGCCTTCTTTTATCTTTGGCCAGATCATTTGGTGAATGTACATTTAACTTTCTGAGATGCTACCAAATTGTTTTCCAGAATAGTTTTATCATTCTACTTTCCCAACAGCAGGTGTATCAGAACTGCAACTCTTCCACATGCTTGGCAACACTTGGTATGGTCTGTCCTTCATTTTAACTATTCCCCAGAGATCTCTCTTACGGTCTTACTTTGCATTTCCCTAATGGCTAATGATATTGAGGATTTTAAAATATGCTTATTTGCCATCTGGACATGCTTTGGTGAAGCGTCCATTAACATCTTTTGCCTATTTTTTATTGGATTGTTTTCTTTCTGTTACATTTTGAAAATTCTTTACGTATTCTGGAAAAAGTCCTTAATAAGACACCTACTTTGCAAAGATTTTCTCCTAGTCTGTGACTTATTGTATCTTCTTTTGTAGACCAGAAGTTTTTAATTTTGATATTCAATTTATCAACTTTTTCTTTTACGGACTATGCTTTTGGTATTGTATCCGAGAAATATTTGCTTATCCTAGGGTCACAAAATTTTTCTCTTATTTATTTTATTTTTTTGCCAGAAATTTTATTGTTTTTAGATTTAGGTTTTAAATTTTATTCTGTGATCCGTTTTGAATTTAGTGGTTATGTGGGGTGTAAAGTATTGATCAAAATTTATTGTTTTACATATAAGTGTTGTTTCATTACTATTTATGGAAAAGACTATCTTTCTCCACTGAAGTGACTTTGAGCTGCTAGTGAAGTCAGTTGTCTATATGTGTGTGGGTCTGTTTTTGGAATCTATTTGGTTCTACTGATGCAGTTCACTATTCTGATACCAATGCTACAATGTCTTGGTTACTTGAGTTTTATGAGAAGCCTATAAATCAGGTAGTAGGTGACCTCAAACTTTGTTTTTCTTTACAAAATTGTGTTAGCATATTCTACATGTGTTTCTGTAGAAATTTAGCATAAATTTTGTCAATGTCTGAATGATTTTTGGGATTGGGATTTTGATTGAGATTGCATTGAAACTAGTTCATTTGGGGAGAATAGGCATTTTAACAACATTGAGTCTTCTAACCCATGAACATGGTATATCTATCCATTTGTTTAGGTTTTCTTTAATTTTTAATTAATCTTAGAAATGTTCTGTAGTTTCATTGTATAGGACTCACATCTTTTGTCATATTCAGCCCTATGTATTTCATACTTTTTAATGGTATTGCAAATTGTATTGCTTTTTAAATATAAGACTTGGATTGTTTGTTGGCAGTATATATAGAAATATTTAGTTTTGTCTATTGATCTTATATCCTGTAACCTTGGTAAACTCCCTTATTAGTTCTAGTAGCTTTTTAGCAGAGTTCATCAGGTTTTCTATACGGGTCTTCATCAACTTATGATGGGTTTACATCCTGATAAACTCAACATAAGTTGAAAATACTGTAAGTTGAAAATGCATTGAATACACCGACCCTACTGAACATTATAGCTTTATAGCTTAGCCTCAGCTACCTTAAAATGTGCTTGGAATACTTACAGTTGTTGGGCAAAACCACCTCACACAAAGCCTATGTTAAAATAAAATGTTGAATATCTTATGTAATTTACTGGATATCGTACAGAAAGTGAAAAACATCATGGGCATATGGCTACAGAATAGTTGTGATTGGTTGTTTACCCTTATGATTATGTGGCTGCTGTGACTTACTGCCATAGCCCAGTATCATGAGGGCAGATTGTACTGCATACTGCTAGCCCAGGAAAAAGATCAAAAATCAAAATGTGAAGTATCATTGTATTGAATTGCATATAGCTCCCTCACCGTGTAAAGTTGAGAAATTGTAAGTCAAATTGTCATATGTTAGTAACTGACTGTCTAGACTATCATGTTGACTCTGAATACAGATAGTTATTTCTTTCTTTTCAATCTTAATTCTTTTCATTTCTTTTTCTTATTTAACGTTTATTTATTTTTGAGAGAGAGAGAGAGAGATAGACAGAGACAGAGCCAGAGCATGAGTGGTGGAAGGGCAGAGAGAGAGAGAGAGAGAGAGAGAGAGAGAGAGGGAGGGAGACACAGAATCCGAAGCAGGCTCCAGGCTCTGAGCTGTCAGCACAGAGCCTGACGCAGGGCTCGAACCCACAGATCATAAGATCATAACCTGAGCCGAAGTCGGATGCTTAACTGACTGAGCCCCCCAGGCGCCCCTCTTTTTCTTACCTTATTGTACCAGCAAGAATCTCCAGCACAGTGCTGGAAAGAAGTGGTAGAATTGTTCCTGGTCTCAGGGGGAAAGCCCAGAGTTTTTCATCATGAATATAATGTTAGCTGTAGGTATTTTGTAGATGCCCTTCATCATTGTGAGGAAGTTCTCTTTAATTTTTCTAGGGCTGAACATTATTAATGATCATAAGTTTGTTTTTTTAATCTATCTTTTTTTATTTTTTTTAATGTTTATCTATTTTTGAGTGAGAGACAGAGTGTGAGCAGGGGAGGGGCAGAAAGAGAGAGGGAGACACAGAATCTGAAACAGGCTCCAGGCTCCAAGCTGTTAGTGCAGAGCCTGATGCAGGGCTGGAACCCACAAACTGCAAGATCATAACCTGAGCCGAAGTCGGACACTTAACCGACTGAGCCACCCAGGCGCCCCGTGATCATAAGATTTTAAAGTTTCTTTGATTTTGGTATTGGGGTAAAGCTGGTCTCCTAGAATGAACAGGAAAATATTCCTTCCTTTTCAATTTTCTAAATGACTTTATATAGAATTGATATTTCTTCCTTAATATCTGGTAGAATTCATCAGTAAAGCCATCTTGACATGAAGTTTTCTTTGTGGGGATGTTTTTATCTACAAATTTAATTTCTTTAAAAGCCATTCACGCTATCCATTTCTTCTTGATTAGGTTTGGCACTTTGTGTCTTTCAAGGAATTTACCCATTTTGTAAATTGCTCAATTTATTTTAATATATTTGTTCATAATTTTCCTTTGTTATCTTTTTAATATCTATAGTAATTGGTTGTCTTTTTTCCTCTTTTCCTGATCAGTTTGGCTAGAGGCTTACTAATATTATTGATTTATCAAAGAACTAACTTTTGGTTTCATTGATTTTCTTTGTTGTTTTCCTGGTTTTTATTTTATTGATTTTAATTCTCATCTTTATTATTTCTTTCCTTCTGCATGGTTTAGTTTGCCCTCTTTTCCTATATTAAAAAATGATTTGAGACTTTCTTTCTAATATATGTATTTAGTGCTATAAATTTCTCTCTAAGTACTTCTTTGTGGTATCCCAGATATTTTGATATGTTGAATTTTCCTTTACATTCAGTTCAACATATGTTCTAAATTTTTTCTTTGACTTTTTTTTTGAAAAGTATATCACTTAGTATCTAAATATTTGGGTATTTTTCAGATACCTTTCTTTTTTTTTCTTTTATAACTTATTGTCAAGTTGGTTTCCATGTAACAGCCAGTGCTCATCCCAACAAGTGCCCTCCTCCATGCCCATCACCCTCTTCTCCTCTCCCCTCCCCCATCAGCCCTCAGTTTGTTCTCAGTATTCAAGAGTCTCTCATGGTTTGCATCCCTCCCTCTCCCCAACTATTTTTTTCCCCTTCCCCTCCTCCATGGTCCTCTGTTAAATTTCTCCTGTTCCACTTATAAGTGAAAACATATGGTATCTCTCCATCTCTGCCTGACTTATTTCGCTCAGCATAACACCCTCGAGTTCCATCCACGTTGCTACAAATGGCCAGATTTCATTATTTCTCATTGCCATGTAGTATTCCATTGTATAGATAAACCACACCAGATACCTTTCTTTTGGGTGTGTGTGGTGTTTTGTTTCTTTTTCTGTTTTTTTTTTTTTTTTTTAAACTAGGCTCCATGGTCAATGTGGAGCTTGAACTCCTGACCTTGAGATCAAGAGTCACATGCTCTACTGACTGAGCCAACCAGGTACCCTTTTTCAGATATCTTTCTGTTACTGGTTTTCTGTTTGATTCTATTATCATCAGAATATACTCTGTATGACTGGAATTCTTTTAAATTCATTGAGATTCCTTTTTATGGCCCCAAATATGGTCTATCTTGGTAAATATTCTTTGTACATTTGAAAGGAATACATATTCTGCTACTATTGGGTGGAGTAGTCTAGAAATGTGGATTAAGTCACATTAGTAGATAGCATTTTTCAAATCTTTCATATTTTTGCTGATTTTCTATTTGTTTCATAAATTATTGAGAATAATATTTCAATCTCCAACCATAATCATGCATTTTTTTATTCCTCCTTTTAATTCTTTCAGTTTTTGCTTCATGTATTTTGAATTTCTATTATTAACTATATAAACATTCAAGATTGTCCCGTCTTCTTCAAATTAACTCCTTGATCATTATGAAATAGACTTCTTTATCTCTGGCCATGATCTCTGACATGCCTTTTTGAGTTTTTTTTTTCTTCTTCTGAGTATGCATAGCCTGGGGTGAACTTGGAATTTATGTCCATTAATACACACATTTAGGAATTTCCCTTCCCCGCTCTCCTTTCTGGGATTTCTCTTTGTTCTGTCTCCTGGGGCTCCTTTGCCTGGTCTCTTTGGCTAAAAGGATGTGTTTCTCTCAGAGTTCTGTCTTCCTGTGTTCTCATGTAGCTCTGCACTGCTGGGTCTGGTCTCTGGGTAAAGTGGCAAGCGAAAAGAGTTAAAATGAGGATTCTTTCCACACTCTTCCTCCTCTGTCTGGATACAAGAGTCTCCTCTAGGGGTCTCTGTGCTGCCGCCGCCACTGAATCCTTGCAAGGAGGTCAGGGGTGGGCAAGGCAGGGAGAGAGAAAAAAAAAAGGATAAGAAAGGAAAAAATAAAGACAGTCCTCTACCCTCCCCGACTCTGTCTGGTGCTTCCTTTTCTGGGCCTCTGGTCAGAAAGGAAGCTTTCTCTTGGAGGTTTTAGTGTTCTTACTTGTAAAATTTTGTTACCCATAGGTTAAATCCTAAGGAGATAAAGGAGAAAAATAAAACACACCTAGAAAGCTCACTATCATTATGCATCAATCTTCAAGTTTTGACTTTCCACCTCAAGCTGCCTGCTAGAATTTTCTGTTGTAATCAGTGGGAGAAATAGACTGCAGTTGGATTACTTGTTTGTACAGTGCCAGAAGTCTGTGAGCCCGATTTTCACTTGTTCCTTAGAGAAGGGAACCCAGAAATTTCCATCAGAATCCTATGTCCTATTTGTAGAGTTTTGTAATAATGACTTCTATTTATTTGCTTCTTACCATGTCAAACACTATGATGAGTATTCTAATGTACATTATCTCAAAAAATTCTTATCATAACCCTATAAGAGAGGTATTATAATTTCTCTTTACTGGATGAGAAAAGAGAATCAAGCAGTTTAAGTTTTTCCCAAGTTTCCAACAGTTGGTAATTGGCAGAGCAGACTCCATTCTGAATGGCTCCAAAGCCTGTCTCTTAGCCACCCTGCAAGGCAGCATGGGATTAAAAAGCACCATTGGAACTATGTTGAGGTGGACTTTGAATGTTAGACCAGCAGCTCTCAGGTACACAAACACAAGCATGAAGAAAAAAAATATTTTTCTGTAACCTAACTTGATTTTTGACTGAGCTCCTATCGCATGGGGCAGGTACAAGCAAAAACATGCCAACATTCATCCTTCCATTCTTGAGATTGTGCTACAATCATTGGTATCCTACATAGTAGTGGGACTGGATCCAGATTCCCTATGTTCTTAGTTTTTTAGATCTCTTTCTTCCCTCTCTCCTGTCCCCATTCTATTTGGGAAGGAAGACATGCATTCTTCCCCTTGCTTTTCCATGATACTCTGTCTCTACCATAAATCACTTTCTCCCAGTCTTTAACTTCCTCTGAGAACCCTGTAAATTCTTTGAATTCCTAAGGCTTTTGGAAGACCAGAGCTAGAAAGGCTTGTGTGGACTTTGTTTGATGTTTGGCCAGATACTTTTATTGAAGCAGTGATAGATGGACTTGGTGAGGAAAGAGGAAAATACAGTGAGAATAGACGTAAGTTAATATCTCCCATTCGCTTCCCATCCCTTCCCCTTCTTCATTTCCTCTCTCCATCCCTTCCTCCTTCCCTCCCTTCTTCTCTCCCTCCACCCATCCCTCCTTCCTTTTCTGCTTCCCTGCATCCTTCACTCTCTCTCTTCATCCATCCCTCCCTTCCTTTGTTCTTCCCACTCAATCAGCATTTGTGAGCACCTCCTACGAGGTATGGACAACTTTTAGTTTCTATTCTCCTTAGCATGGAGCATATGCTCCTGCATACTGAAAACAGCAAGTTATTCATAAACTCAAAAATTGGGTTGGTTTCATAGGGTGATGTATGCAAATGTTGAATGCCTATATTATACACCTGAAACTAATATAACACTGTATTTTAACTAACTGGAGTTCAAATAAAAACTTAAACTGGGTTGGTTTCTCTGATTTTGCATAAGAGTGTCAGCGACTCTGCTGATAAGCACATTTGCATTTGCTGTAACTTTATAACTTTTTGCTGTTGTATCTGTTATCTATCATTCACAGCAGATTATCCTGAAGCTTAGCAAATTTAAAATCCATTTATTATCCCACAGCTTCTATAGAGTGGACATCTGTGTGTAACATAGCTCCGTCCTGGGCTTCAAGACTCTCTCCTTCTCTGCAATCACTGTGCTAGCCCCGGCTGTGGTCTGTCTAGGCTCTGATGAGGCAGGACCTGCTTCCCAACCCAGTCACACTATTGTGGGCAGCCCTTGGTTCCTCACAGGCTGTTGGTTGGAGGCTGCCCCCAGTTCCCTGCCCTGCGGCCCTTTCCATAGCACAGCTGGCCTCACCAGAGTGAGTGAGCAAGACCAGAGAGGCTAACGAGATGGGGAGCATAATCTGTTATAACCTAATCCTAGAAGAGATGTCCCACATTCTAGTCATTACAGGCATGCCACAGCCAGGTCCAGCCTGTCTTAGAGAAGGAGATTATACAACAGTGTGAAGACCAGGGGATGGGGTCTGTGGAACCATCCCTACCACAAATGTGCCTTCAGTGGGTTACAAGACTTTGAGAAATTCTGAGCTAAATGAACAGTTCCTTTTTCCGTGGTTAAGGAAGGCGTTCCAAGCCCAGTGCCTGATGATCTCATGTGTCCTACTTTGTTTCACCCTTACACCTTTCCTGTGTTGTAAACATTTGTGGCAAGTTCTGTTGGTTATCCTCAATATTCATCATTCCATTCTTTCACAGCAAAATACCTTTTTATGGTTGCCCAGATAAGGACTACCTTTCACATCCTCTCATGTACCTGGCTGTGGCCATGTGCTTAAGCTGCCCAATGGGATGTAAGCCACTGTGAAATGTAGCAATGTCCAGCAAATCTCCTTAAGGGAAAACTACTTAGGTGCCCTTTCCTCTCCTTGTTTATATCTTCCTCTGTCCTTCTACTGGAAGGTAAGTGCCATTATCTTAGACCATGAAATTGGGATCCTACAAGTAAGGAGACAAAAAGAAAGACTTTCTGTTCATAACGCTGTGAAGCATTCTACCAGTATTGTACTACTTTGGTGATTTGTGGGACAAGTGACAATAAGTTGTTACCTTATTTAAACTGCTGACATTTTGGATACTGTCACTGGCAGCCAAACCCAATCCCAGCGAATTTGGAAGTTAGGACTTAGAAGTGGGGTGCTACCTGTAACAGAAGTCGAAATACATGGTGTTGGCTTTAGTGCAGGGTTGGCAAACTTGTTGTAAAGGGACAGATGGTAGCTATTTTAGGCTCAGTGGGCCACCTATGGTCTTGTCACAGATTTTTACTTTATGTTTCAACAACCTTTTGAAATGTAAAACATGTCTTGGCTCAGCCCTTTAAAAAGGTAACTGATATGGAAACCAACTTGACAATAAACTATAAAGTTAAAAAAATAAATAAATAAATGCAGGAGAAGCAGTTTTGGTAAAAATAAATAAAATGATATGTATTTACTATAACAGAAGATATACTGTGTGTAATATAAAGTATTAAATATAATTATATAAGTAAAAAAAATAGGTAACAACGGTTCTTAGCTCAAGGACCAACAAAAAAACAGGCAGCTGGATCTGGCCTTTAAGGGATAGTTTGTGACCTCTGTTCTTTTCCATTAGGGATCAGGACATGCCCCTAGGGCAAATGTTGACTTCAGAGCCCACTGACCTCTCTGGAGTCACGCTTTCTTATCATTTGTAGTTTCTGGGTATTTCTCTTGTTTTCTTTATCGATTGGAAAATAATGCACTTAATTGTTACAAGATGTTTACCCTCAGAAGATGTACCAAAGGAAACTTTTATCAAAGATGCAAATGTAAAGAAATCACCAAAAGGATACCTGCAATTATAGGTCATTACTATTTAGATATTTACTCAAGAAGGGTAAAACTGTAGTTTTTGAGAAAGAGAATCGGCAGCTCAGGTTGGTACTTATTGAAACTTTATAAGGTTACATGAAAATTCAATTGAAATCATCTTGTTATCTTGAAATTACACTTGTCATCAAATATTGCATTACTTCTCAGTTCCTGTCATTCATGACTCTGTGGCCCCCATTATGTTTACATCTTCCAAACCAATAATTATTGTCCCAATGAATGGATGTTGTCATTTTACTTAGTATATTCAGATACATCAGGTTTCTATAAAATAGGTACTCAAAGTACAAAAATAAGTGCTTTATGCACATTCTTTAATACTGTTTTTGTCTCTCTCTCTCTTTTTTTTTTTTTTGGTACCTCAGCTAACTAATGTCACATAAATCAAGTCGATAGTAACAGAAAGGAAAAGAAGCAAGAGATTGTGTAACACCTAGAAACTAGGAACACATTTTGTTGACTGCATTCTTTCTGTTGGGAGGGGGTAATGGTATCTGGCTGTATTGCAGCCAGAAGTGGGAAAGAAAGAACTCATGAAGGAATAGACACAAAAATATCAATAATTACATTAAATATTTAAACCAGTGATAGTGACGGATTGATGTAAATAGACTTATCTGCAGCACTTATCCTAACATCCCCCATGTCTCCTAGGAATTACAGTAAAATGTGCCAAATTTCAAAATGAAATTTACATTTGAAAAGAGCAGGTATACTTCATTACAAATCATTTACTGCAAACCATAGAGGTAAAACTAAGGCTTGTTAAAAAGGGTTTTGAATTTCATAAACACAAGTATATGTGGAATACAGAAATAGTGAATAACAAAATGTTTACAAGAGAATAACAAAGCCTGAAGACCTGCTTTTTAACATCATAAATTGATGTGTGAACTTGTCAATTCCATGTTTTAAAGCATGTGTTTTTATTTTGTTTTATAAAACTGCCTGTATCATGTGCTGGTGAGGGTACAGAGCCGCTAGAACTATTTTTTTAAGATTTTTAAGTAATTTCTACACCCCAAGTGGGGTGTAGATCAACCCTGAGATCAAGTCACATGCTTCACTGACTGAGCCAGTGGGTGCCCTGCTGACGTATGTTTTAAATCTTCTGCACCGCCAACGAAGATTGTTTCTTCTTTTTTGCATTATCTTTTCATTTAATATTTCTCCTGGGAAAAATCTTTGAAAACTCATTTTACTTAAAGCGCAATAATAATAGGTCAAGAGTTAATCTTTAAAAAGGCTTACTGTATCCACCTTGTATTTGGCAATAATAGTTGAAACTTAAAATTGAGAACAGAGTTGATTTAATTTGGAGGATTCTGACTAAGTGGAAAAAAACTATCAACTGGTGAACTTAAGTGCAATTACACTCAGTTTATAAAAATGCAGAATGGATCACTAGACCATGTACTGTACTGTGGAAATACATACACACACATTTACAGTCAATGGCATAAGAGAAGATGCGTAATAAATACAGACTGATCATACCTTCTATGAAGTAGAGGCTTGTGGTTTATAGCAATAGAGATGAAGAAAATAATGAACGAGTAAAAAGGAGGTTCTATAAAAAGGAAAATATCTGTTAATATTATTCTACATTAAGAAATATTGAAAACTTTATATGAGATTACATGAGGATAGTTCATGAGCAACAATAATGGCAAAGTGAGATGCAAATGTTTGAGCAAATCTGTAAAACAGGGAAGGAAAAAGGCAACGTGCCTTTTAAGAGGAAGGTTTACATTGGAAGTCCTTTCTGGTTTGCAATGTAAGGAGATTGGTTTAAGAAAGAAAGGAACTGGCAAATCCTCCAAGACCCTCCTAATGGCCTATCTTTCATGTTGTCCCCTGTGCCATCTTGCCCCCCGTGGGAGAGCTCAGGACCCAGAGCCCAGGGGCTTTGGGAGGACAACCAGGATCAGAAAGGGGTTGGTCCTGGGGTCACTGGGTAGGGAGTGGATTGAGAGTAATCCCAAAGGAGAAGATAACATGCTTCTCTGTGTTTCTCTCCGCTCCTACCTCAGTTAGAAAGAAGTCAGTGGGGCACTTTCATTTAACGTGCACCTGTTCTGGAGAGGATAAAGCCAATTCTACAAGATTAAAAAAAAAAAGAAAAAAAAGGAGCCATCAAGATGAGATCACTGTATAATTTGTTGTCTAAACTGGGACACTTTTGTGAGTCTGAAGGGTTATTGTTAATATTGATAATCATGGCTGTCCCGGCAAACAGAACATACTGTAGCCCTGGATGGACATCGTTAACCCTGAGTGGGGTTGACATTCTTCAGTCTCCAAGAAGTCCCTGCAGGCAGCTTATTTTCTTTAAAGTGCTGTTCCTTGGCACCTCCCCTTCCTTTAGACAAAGTAAGGAGAGAGAGCAAGGGATATTCTTCTTGATTTCTCTCCCCAAACAGGAGAAGAGTGGGAAATGGAGGTGCAGAAGGGTTCTAGATTTCATTCTAGGCATGTTCAAATGAATGGAGGCTTCTGGTTTCCAGGCAAATAAGTGAATTGTTTTTCACTTCTAGATTGGTTACCAATTTCTTTTCACTATTAGCTGAAGTATACGATTTTCTTTTTATCTTTTCTACAAAACCGAGGTGACCTGGGGATGCATAAAGTTCACATTCTCCCATCAGTGAGTCTATGTGTTCAAGATACACACCATTCTCCCTATTAAAATCACACATTATACTTCCTGTAGAAACATTGTAAGAAAAAGCTGGCTTTTAAAATGGACATTTTCTGTAGAATTTTCTGTAGAATTCAGTAGAATATTCTATATGCGTTTTTTGTTGAAAAAGGTTTGTGTATGTTCTACTCCATAAGCAAAGCGATCAGGCATGCAGGTCAGAAAGTCTCATTTCTCTGATGTTTTACTCATTAGAGCAGGATGTCCTTGGCTTTGTTCTAACATTGGCAAAGGCAGACATCTATCCTGATGGATACATGACAATTTCTAGGATGATGTTCTTGTAAAGCTCGAAGCATTTTCAAAACATCACTAGAATGAAGTAGAATGTCAACATCATATTTGGTGATCAGTTCAACAAAACTCAGTAGATAACTATTCCACATTAGGAAGGAGTATTGGGTGCATAGTTTCTCTGTCTTCCAAGAAGTATATTAAAATTTCTAAATTTTGCTATTAATGTTTTCTCGTAAAAGTATTTATCATGAAGTTCACTTTAAGTATCCTATTTGAAGCTCAGTTTTGCCTTGGACAGAGGTATCTATGATATGTAAAAATGTATCCACAAGATATAAAAAGATATAAGTTGTTTCATCCCCTGGGTACTTCTGTATGAATGAAGTCAAGGAGGGGGCAAATGACCATGGCCATATGTGAACCCTGGGGCACACTGTTCATTGTTAGTTATAAGTTACTTTGGGGAAATCTTGGCTGGTCCTGGAGCTATGCAACATTAATATATTTTATCAAACTTCATAGCTTTGGATACAAAGACAATTTACTTAAAATACTGTCTTTCCTAACCCTTATTCTTGAAAAGCCACCCTAGAGAATCTCCCTGTCCCCCATGGATTCAAACTGTGACCGAGTTGTCCAAGGCAGAACTAGAAAACAGTCATTTAAAACATATCGTGAAAATGAACATAAATCGAAAATTATATTGAGGCAATATTCATGAAAAGCTAATCAATGTGAATGGAAGGATGTGTTTTTAAAAAGCTTTTAAGTAAAACTAAAATTAATTTCCTGCATAACTATTATCAATACGTAGCTATAATTTGATCTCCATCCATCATTAAAAAGTCAAGGAACTGTGGTTTGTTAGATATTTTTTGAAGTCATTGTTTTCTTAACATGAGGTAGCTTTCTAACAGCACTTTTGGGTGCTTTTACCCAAACACGGTGTGGTGTGGCATGATACCAGGCTTGGGAACAGGTGGGAAGCAAGACCTAGCTATGTAGGAAAACTGTATCTTGCTGCAGTCAGAGATGGTCTTCTAGCTACAGCAATGGGGTGGGAGAGAAATACAGCAATTGGAGAATAAGCAGCATTTTTACAGGTAAGAGAATAGATACCTAATCTCACTTTCTGTACCATTTCCTTATAAGTAGCAGTGGTTGATTTTAATTTTCACTAAGCGATTAAGTCCCCAAACTTAGAAACTCAATTCTAATTTACTAGATGTTCCTAAATTATTGGTTTGATATTCTGTTATCACTTGGTTGGTTGACTCATTTTAATTTCTTTTATGAATAGTTTTTTCTAGGAAGCAAGAAATAAGAAGTAACAAAAAAAAATAGATACTGATGGACAAGATACGATAGGTATCAAACAGGTGCTAATTTATGATGTCCAAAAATATAAACACCATGTGGAATAAACCTCTGGTCCCACAGTTGATTTTTAAACATACCATTTTTTAACGTTCCAAACTCATTATAGTCGGAGCTGTTATCCATGACTTAATTTGGGCAAAGTAAATACATATGGCAATACAGACACAGTGATACTTTCTACGAATAGGTTCTAATGGAATTCAAAGTATTCTCTCAATTTTACTAGAATGAAGTAAAATTTCACCAAAAAGTAAAACCACAGCTACTCACTTGAATACAATCCATCCTAACAAGCTAAATGCATGAATATCTATATTTCCTTAAGCAAGTGATGAGATAGTGTTCCAGTAGTCATTTTCTCCATACTGTGCTATTTTTGTATATTTAAGCTTCTGTTCTTAGCCTTTAAAAAAATCATCATGATTTCATCCAGAATAATCATTTTTCTCATAAAAAGATTCCTGTGGTTAACTAATTGTTCATTTTGATTAAATTTAAAACTCCTCTGGATGAAATCTTCTATTTTGCATCGATGAGACACGCAGAGGGACTCTTTTCTATTTCCAGAGATTTTAAAGAAGGTTAAAGCTTTTGCTCTTGAAGTTTGGAATGCTTTTTTGAACCAAGCAGGAATTTGTCTGCCCCAGTGTAATTACTCTTTTTGAGTATAAAAGCAGGTCTGTAGGGGAATGTAGATTTCGACCTGAAAATTGCTTATGGAGAAATTTTTCACTTCCTCGTTTTCAAAATTCGTTTGGTCCAAGAGTTAGTTTGAAGCCAATATGAATTATATTCAAATTTGTACTTTTTATGAGATGAATATATGTAACAATACAATTTGGCTATTTAACTTAAAGAAATTTTTCTTGCATTTTTCTATTTAATGAAACTCAAATAAAAAAAGGAAGACATTAAGGGACAGGGTTGAAATGGAAAGACTATGGTCATTCCTAAAGTTAGTTGCACATTGAAATCACCTAAGATCTTTAAAAAGTACCAGGAATATCACCCCATGATATTCTAATATAATGGGTATAAGGCGCCATCTTGGTACAGGCATTCTGAAAAGCCTTTCGCGTGTTTCTAATGTGCAGTCAAGTTTGGGAACCACTATCCTAGGGAATATGAGGATCAACGTGTAAAGCAGAAAGCACCAGGTCTTTCAGAGTGAGCTTAGCCTCGAGGCCTTTGGTATCTATTGGAATTAACAGAACTGAAAGGTTACAAAGACTTTTAACTATTACTGGAATTGAGCTGATTTTGATTGGAATCTGGGTTGATTTTGGATCCCAGGATTCCATTTAAGAGTTGACAAATTTTTGTATGTCTTCATGTTTATGTTTTCCTTTGAGTTCTGTAGAATTTTACCAGGGCCAAGGGATTTTTTTTTTTTAATGGAAATTCTGGTACTGTAGGTCTTAGACTACTAATGAGACTGAACCAGTAGTGATAGGTGTTTGGAGTTCAGACCTTGATGATTTCTGTTTTGAACAAAACACAGTCATTTACATGTATGGCAAGAAAGTAGTGCTTTCTGCTCCCTCCATCCTGGTTTTTTGTAGCACCCAAATCCCCATGAGATGTTCCTGGAGGATTTTGGTAAACAGCACCCTGGCTGGGTGTCTAAGAATCAGCTTCTAATCAATCCGCGGTGGTGGGTGTAAGGTTTTCTGTGACAAATTAAAGACCAAAGGGCTCGGATATGGTAAAGCTGTCTGATACTTGTTGAAAGTAGAAGGGAGGAAAGGTAGAGGATTTGTCAGCAGATTTAATGTGAGTGGGTTAGACAGTTCAAGGCTGACCCCACATCAATATAAGTCTCTGAATGCCAGATGGTGGTCAGGATGCTGGAAAAAGACCAAAGAAATGAGAGTGAATCTTCACTTCTCTGTTTGAAATGACTTGGCAGCCCATTTGCTGAATAGGAAAAAGCATCATAGGTGATAATCAGTAGGTCTGATGTGGCTTTTTATGGTATTAGGCATGAGTAAAATGAGACTGATATGAAAATAAACCAATGTGAACAAGTGGAAATGTTTACAATGAGAAGAAGTCTTTTTATGCTGGGGTGATTACTGTGTTGGGGACCCTTGGCAAGGATGGGGGGTCCAGGGAAAAAGAGGTGCAGGCTGATGAATTTAATAGACAGTGGGCTTGGATTCATTTTATCCTTATCTGCAACACATCACAATGATTTCCAGGAGGTCCCCAGGGGTTGCAGGGGACAGGGACATGCTGGCCTAGGACTGATTGACACGGTGCAGTGAACAGAAGTAATGCTGACTCCATCAGCCCTTGGGCAGTCTTTCACAGACCCCAGCCTAAGAACATACCCCATGTAGTGGGGAATGCGGAACGCCTTTCAAAGAGCATCCCCCCCCCCACGCCCCCACCCTGCCTCTTTGTGACTCTGTATCACAAAATCAGCTGAGAACCCAGGTTAAGACTCTGGAATTCACATGCCTCTCTTTGTTGTTTCTGACCCAGGTCTGCTCAGCCCCTGAATGCTTGCTGGCTAACAGATCTCTCTCCACGTTATCAGTGTTCAGAAACACGTCCCTCGGGAGCCTGGGAGAAACACCTTTGGGGGCAATGCCCTTTAGCTTTCTGTCAGACAAAAGGATTTTTGACATTTGGTTTCACTGGGGTTACATCCTCATATCATGATTCTACAATTAATATAAGCTAAAAAGTCTCAGGAAAGGCACTGCTTTAGGAAAAGTATTACTTGTGATCAGCAGGAAACCAAGTGAGAGGTTTATTTCTTCTAGATAGAGTTGTGTGTGTCTTATTCTTAAATTAAAAGAAAGATATCTTCAGAAGGCTCCATATCCATCCCCTCGGGCAGTCACTGCAAAGGTGGGGTAGACCTCATACGTTGTATATGCTGCTAAGTCTTGTCCAAGGGTCACTGCTTGCTTGAGCTGGGCTGCGGACACAGGTGCACTTGCATTAGGGACAGCGTATCCTGGAAGAGGAGGCAGAGAAAGCTTCATCAAAGGCATTTGTATGTACTCCCTTTGGTTTATTGTCTTCTTTTTGGAATGCGAAAACTTAATGTCACTTAAAGCCAAAAGGTAATATGTCTATTTGACAAAATGAACTCATGGGGTGGCTCAGTCAGTTAAGCGTCTGACTTGGGCTCAGGTCATGATCTTGAAGTTTGTGAATTCAAGTCCTGCATCAGGTTGTCCGCTGTCAGCACAGACCCTGCTTCAGGTCCTCTGTCCCCCTCTCTCTTCCCCTCCTTTCCTTCCCCACCCCTCTGTCTCAAAATTAAACATTAAAAAAATTTAAAAAGTAAAAAAGCAAACTCAGGAGACCTAATATATAGACTCATTGACTAGGGGACAGTGTTCCTTGAAGTGAGGCCAACTATGTGTGCCAGAACCACTTCATGCTTACAGGACTGGAAACACTGGAGATCGAGTCCAAGAAACAGAAACATAACAGGATGCTGAGTTATGAAAGCTTGAGATGTAGAACTATTTCAGAGGGTCACAGAATTTACAAAGGAGGGGAGGTGATTGAGAGGTTGATAGGGCTGGAGAGGTGCGGCTCTGTGGTCTGGTTTTGTACCCCCCACCCCCATCTAAATGAAATATTAAAAATCATTGCTTTTACCCAAGAAGGATGTATAGGGACTAGGTAGACCAGTAGGAAAAATATTGAAAGTTTTCAGGTGTTTCTATGTAGCACCATAAAAGCAAATACCTGGCCTGTTTACATTTAGACCCAACTGTGAAGGGCGAAGACCATTTTGGCTCCCCGGCAAGCTGTCTGGGGGCCATGAGGCTCGTCCTCACCATCAGGCAACCAAGGGGTTTGGGTGGTAAGGAGGTCTTCATGTGTGGTCACATTAGTATCATGTCTGGCTGATTTATATCCACTTTTAGAGAAAAGAGCATAACAGCTATTATCTAAAAGCAGTGTTTCCCTGTTAATGTTTTAGATCAAAATAAAGCTATTTCTGAGATGATCCAAAAAGTGTGCAGATGACGAGAAAAAGGGAAAAATATACTTAAGCAACAAACAGGGACCTGATTAAAAAAAAAAAAAAGCCCCATTTGGCTTATGTGCCGTGGCTGTCATCCCAACCCCAGACACATCGATTTCTTTTTGGTGGCTTCTCAGGAAGTGGTGGCAGGAAACTGGCTGGACTATTTTTTAAAAAATTAAATCCACTCCTTGGCTTGTGTACTTTGGCCAGTAATGCTGACTAATGCACTACTGAAGTTTGGTACATCTTCCAAAGATGTGAGAAATGTGTTACCAATTACTTTCCTAACTTTGGAAATCGTATTTCTAAATGAGTAAGACATACATATGTGTGAGAGAGTGTGTGCGTGTGTGTATGTGGTGTAGATTCTATTTTAGGGGTTTTGAATTTTCTTCTTCAACTTGGCTAATTTCTCAAGTGCAAAAGTATTTGGATTTTAAGCAGATTCTTCCCCGGGAGCCCATTATTCTTTGCTTGACTCCACAGCAAAGTTCTAAGAGCGGCTCTCAGAGTCTTAGGCATCCCCAAGACAACTCTCATGCCCTAAATATTTTTTACTTCTTGCGGGAGCAAACAGAAGTGAGGACAAGAGCAAACATTCTTAGGTAAAAGCAAATACTTTCCAATGTGCAACTGGAAAATTCTGACAGTGGCTCATTTGTTTTTGTAGTATATTACTTAGGTGGCTTTGGGGTGCAGATGTCCACAAGAACGGAGACCCCTGGCACAGGACCCCCAGTAGACTGACATGTTGACACCCTGTTGTGTGGCAAGCGAGCACGGGGCTGATGGTCCCAGCACAGCCCAGGGGACCTGCCCTGTGCAGTGGCAGCTGTTGGCTTGGCAACCTCGCAGGGGCATGCCACACATCTTCTCCACGTTCGACAGAATAAAGCTGGAATTGAGGTCACATTTATCGGTTGCAACCTTGCTTGCCAGAATGGAAAAAGAAATATTTGCAATTTTTGAGAAACAAAAGAAAACCAGAATGAGCCCAGGTGTTATGGATGTGAGCAATAGAGTTGTCACGCCTGTACGTGACCAATATATGAATGAATGGATTGACAGAAATGCCCTATTTCTGGGTCCAGTCAGATCTCTGAATTGGTGTTAAGGGAGGTATGCCAATGCAATGACTCATGTCCAATTTCTTCAAAAGAAATGAACTTTTATTGCTAAAAATGAATGGAGTTATTCAACCTAACTGCTAAGGAAAAATTTCCAGAACAAATTTGTTGTCTGGTTTCTTTTCATTTCTAGAGGGTTCACTTTTTTAATTATTAGCATTGGTTGTAGGTACATAATAAATGGGGAAAAGTCTTTTAAACGTGACCCTGAAGGCATGTCGATCTACAGATAGGCTTCACTCTGAGCAAACAGCATGTGATTCAGACCAAAGTTACAGAGCAGATAAAATGAGGGCTGATTATCTACATATTGAAGAGATCTCGATCTGTCTCTGGCTCTCTCTCGCACACGCAGTTTTTGACTTAAAATAACTTAAGAAATATGTGGTCTACACATTTCTTTCAGAAAGCAAAACAATAGAAGTCAAGTTGAGTTGAAGATTAGGAAAGTGCAGATAGTCCCAGGGCTCCTTAAAAGCCAGTTGACCTTGGCGAAATTACTTCATCATCCCTGTCCTTGGTTCCTTCAGCTTACAATGGGCATTATGCTACAATCTACCTCTTGCGGTGTCATGAGTGTTACTGACATAATATAAAGCATGCTGAGCATTTATTTGGGTAAGAGCCTGGTGTGCCCTGAGCATTCAGGTAAACATCAACTTTTAATAGGCAGTTCCAAACTCTCTTACTAAAAGTGAAGACCCAAGCCAACCAGATGCAGAGACTGGCTCTTTCGAGATCACGCTGCCACTTCAGCTGAGTTGACGCTGCCCCCGCCTCAAACCCCTTATCACTCTTCTCTGTCCTACCTGGATGGTTCACTCACCTGGACAGTGTTTTTGGTCACAGATGGTATAAATCAGATTTACTCTGGGTGGAGGTCATAAACAGCTCTAAGAGTCCATGGTCCCAAGGGAGGGCTTCCCAAACACTCTGGGTGGGGTGCCATGTCTGGCAGAATTTTCCATACCTGGGAAAGCAGTGGCGGTGGTGGCGGCAGCGGTGGGGGCGTCGGCGCCATCGGTAGGGATGCCCAGGGTGTGAAGGGTGTGCTCAGCCGCGTAGGTCTTGGCCTCATCCACATAGGCACTTAGCTTCGGAGGTGTGAAGTGGTGGCTGCAAAAGGCATATTTGGTCAGGGTAGGCATTTACATTTGAGGTGCTGAGATGGAGCCAAAACTATGTCACTGTTAGTGCTTTCAGATGAGCGGATAGTGGAATTTTGTGTGGGTATTTTTGGTTCTCTTTGCATTTAAGACCTACGTATGAAGATTTGTGACCTGACTCAGGACATCAGTGGTGGACATAACATTCCTAGAACACACGCATAACTCACTACATGGCTTTTCTACTGCACCCGTGAAACAGGAGAGTTCCTAAAAATGCAGAGATGCAGGCTTGAGGCAGTGATACCTACTCACAGAGAGGATCGTGGATCCAAAATTTAAGTGACAGAGCATGGGGTTATTATGTACAAAATGGTGATTTCCTATGGTTCAACCTGAACACTACACAAATAAAAGACCAGGTGACAGTTTTCAATTCTGTTATATTGTACATCTGAAGTTTTTCATTGGTTGATGATGTTACACATTCTTCATTGTCTGTAGGCAACATGGGGCCTTTGCGAGGCTGGCACATCTATCCCACTACACAACTCAACATTTGCATTTAATGGAAATTGAGTAGGTAGTAGACAAGTATTTAGCTTATATAGATAGTGACAAAATAGGGGCACCTGAGTTGCATCCTGTGGGTTAAGCATCCAAATCTTGATTTTGGCTCAGGTTGTGATCTCACAGTTCATGGAATCAAGCCCCGTGGGATTCTCTCTCTCTCCCTCTCTTTCTGCCCCTCCCCTGCTCATGCACACATTCTTTCTCTCTCAAACTAAATAAACATTTTTTAAAAAAAGATAGTGACAAAATACACTTAATTTACTGGAGATTGTTATTCGAAAAATCTTAAAAGATTAGGAATTTAGGAGACGTTACGCACATTGCAGGATTCTGGCTGGCCAGGGCAGGAATGGTTATTTTGTATAAGAATAGTTGCCTTTGATCTTGTCCAATGGCTGAGTGTAGCTGATATACCGGTTGTCCCCAGTTATTTTTCTGACAAATTTCTTCTAATATCTACAAGAGTTAAGGAAAAAAAGTGATTTCCCTTCCAAATGTCACATTTGCATTATTTCTCCAGATTTCAGGGTTTTAAGCTCTACTCTTCAGTGTTGAAGCTAATGTAAGAAAATATAAAATGCCACATGGTTTAATGACTCATACAATTTAAGATGAACTCAACTTGAACTCCATTTAAAATGTTACATCTGTTAATTCATAAAAATCATTTTCACACCATTTATTCTAATATGTTTTTAGTTCAGTCCATTAGCTGTAACTTTTTTTTACCAATAGCTTAATTTTACGATTTGTTTGATGTATTTATTCCATTAAAGAAAAATTGACATTTCAGCACTGTGTGGCTGGATTTCCTCCTTATTACCCTCAATCCTTCTGTCTATAATGGGTCAGAGAAAATAACCTAAGACTATATTCTTATTTCATGTCGTTTGTCATAGGGTTTTACCTTTACATTTTCATAAAAATCGGGTTAAAAAGTTTAGTGGGTTACTAGTTCCCGATGAGCATTAATAGATGGGTGTTGACAGCTGCAATGTCTCTGTTTGGCAAAACACCACTTCTGGCTATTTTTACAATGATTGGAGTTTTAGAATCTTCCTGCGTGCTTTTTCCTTCTTTTGTCACTACTTCAAACTGAATCTTGTTTCAAGGCACACATTTTTTATTTGTTTTGTTCATCCTGAAGCCATTTTTGGTGGCCCACCAGCATTGATGCTCCCATGAGTCAACAGATTCAGGAAACTGTGCAAAATGGGGCATACGTCTGAAAGGAGTACGTGTTTGGGATAGAGCAATGCCCCTGGCTGAATCCATGCAGGGTCTTATCTCATTTGTTCTGACACTAATCCCAGATGCAATCGCGGGGCATTTTCCAATTTGTTAAATTTGTAGATTGTTCCTATTTCCTCTCTTAACTTTTTCTTTCCAATACACTTGATTTTGCAGCATCCCTTGTCATCTACAAAGCATTCCCTAAGCGTTCCTGGGCATTAGCAAACCATGTTAGCAGGCAGACACATTGTGTCTGGCTGTGTGTGCCCGGTGTGCAAGCATGTGCTCAAGGAGTTACAACTACTGAGTGTACAGGGCAGTCCTTGTCTCTCTGCTCCTGTTGGGCGTTCGTGACCCCACCATGGAACTGTTAAGGCTCCAACTATGTTGGTTTGGGTTGGCATAGCCTTCCATGTCTAAGCTGTAGTTGTAGATATTCAGAGACAAATTAAAGAACTTTCATTGGCTGCTAGAGATGGTTCCTTACATATTACTATAAACCATGACCAACTTCTAAGCTGGGTTTAATACCAGAAACAGAGATGATCTCTCACACTACGGCAGCTCATAGAACTATGATATGGAATTTATAATAATTACTATTTTTATTTTCTTAAAAGATTTCTAAGTATCTTAGTTCTTTAATAAGTTTCCTTATTTTAAATTTTAACCCAAGATAGACTGAATGACAAGCTTTAGTGTTTTCTGAGCAAAGCTTCATCATAACACTGGATTTTATTATAATTATGTATATTTATTATTTATATACACAATATTATGTATAATTATTATATTTATGTGTCAATATCCTCTTACTGGATTGCCATATGGTTTTTGATGGCAAAAACTGTATTGTATTCTCTTTTCCATCCCCAGCACCTAACACAATACTTGGTGCATGATGGATGCCCAATAAATGGTTTTTGAATAAACAAATGACTGCTATTTCCCACTCTGATAGGCATCTTTATTTTTAATTGCCTGGGTAGGGATGGCAGACACCTTAGATGCACTAATTTGTATGTATAAGACAACCACTAATCCTGCAAAAATAGTACTCAAGGTGAGCTTTTAGAAAACCAAATTTTTTACTTGATTGCAATAGTAAGACTACTTCTATCAACTTGGGGCTTATATCTTTGGGCCCGGAGTAGGGAAGTTACCTTTAGGGTCCACAAACCATACCTCTGAACAACTGGTTATCGGTTCTTCAGTCAGTGTCTCTACAGGGAGACCAGCATGTATTGCACACCCACAGGCAACAGGCTAAGGGTTAACATAGATCCCATTTTGTTTTATTTTTTACCCTGTTATTCATTTTCCACACTGGAACAGCTTTTATAACTTTTAATTTTCCACTAATAAAAACCACAGCCTCATGCAGACACATTGAAATGTGGAGCTATGGAATGAGAGCATTAAAAATTCAACATAATCACTGCCCAACTATAATATTATAGAAGACTTAATTGGATATGACTGATGGTGTCTCATAGTTAGTATGGGTAATGATATCACCATCGGTAGCATGGTATTTTCTCTTAAACACAGTGTTTCCAGGGCACCTGGGTGGCTCAGTCGGTTAAGCGCTCAACTTTGGCTCAGGTCATGATCTCACAGCTTGTGGGTTTGAACCCACGTTTGTGCTGACAGCTCAGAGCTTGGAGCCTGCTTTGGATTCTGTGTCTCCCTCTCTCTCTGCCCCTCTCCACTCACTTCTGTCTCTCTCTTTCTCTCAAAAATAAATAAACATTTAAAAAAGAACAATTTCACAGTGTTTCCAGTAAAGGATGTCCTGTCTGGTCTATTCATTCCCTGCCATGAATACTCTTCAGTAGCCTATTCCTACACAGTAGGCATTTATTTTGAGTTAGGGTCTTTGCTTCACTTTATTTTCATTTAAGGTATTGGTTGATAATTCTTGGTAGCTCTCAGGATCTTCATATTCCAGTTGTTTTGATTATTTAGGGTGTCAAACTTGATTTTTAAGAAGCATGAAATGGGACAGTGACACTCAACAGTGGGCATTCTCTCATTATGTTGATTGGCCACTTTGTCTATGTAAACAAAACAAGCAGTGGCTCAAGTAGGGATCAAGTCAAATCATTTGACAAAAGGTGAATAAAGGTCTTTGGCTTAACTTAAGGAAACTATCTCTGAAATAACATTACCTACCTGGGGAGCAAGTTTAATTCCCTGTGGTTTTAAAGTGACAGGATTCATTGGGGTGAGCTCCATCCCAGGTAAAAGATCGTAGAGTTTGTCTTCTCTCTTGTCTCCCTTGACCTGGTATCCACGACCCAGGCCTGTGTAGGCCAAATAGCCACGGCCGCCTAGTCTTCTTACTCCCGCAGCCCCTACAGGTATATTCATGTAAATTTCTAGGAATGTAAGAAGGCATTAAACTGAATCAAACCACCAGAAAATCACCCTGAATCTTACTGTAATGGAAAAGTTAGCCCAAGTCCCATTGATTACCGCCCTGAAGATGCACAGAAAACTCTAGGATTCTGATGTAATGAAACTCAACAAAAGGTAGGGGTCACCATAGGTGTCTTTTTTTTTTTTTTTTTTTTTTTTTGACTCTGGGGAAGAAAGAAATCCTATCAAAGCCATTCGTAAATACAAGAGCAACTTTAAAACTTTGGTACAGAGGAAAAATTTTGCAACTTCTGTCTTCAGTTAACCTTTTGTTGATATTTTTCTACAGACTAATAAATGTTGGGAAGGCATTTACTTAAAGATCCCAGCATGTTATGACCATGTGTATTAAAAGAAGAGTTGCATTTTTATCATTGATCAGTAAATCAGAAATGAATTCTAGCTTCCCCAATAGTTCCATCCCCAATGATCCGTTGGGAAATGAACTTTGAGAAAACAGGTTTTTAAGTTCACTATTTTCTGTTTTATGGTCTGTCGACGCGAGACTTAAATTTCCATTGAGTTTCATTAATAGATTCCTTTTGATTTTTTGTTTTGCTGTGTTGCTACTTTGATTTCTTACTGATGGCATAAAGTGATAAAAAATTAAGTTGATTACCCTTTATCCATGAATCTCATTCATTGATTTCCTTTCTTGTTATAAGATATTTTTTCCCTTGTAGTGGAGTTTGTTTTTTTCCTACATTACAACTGGTTGCCAATTTATATTTAACATATGGATTATTTAATAATATGATTTCAGATTACAAATGCATAATATTTTAATGACATAGTTTGTCATCACATAGATTATGCCGGAGGAAAACCTGATGATTTCTTTAGCATTATAATCTTGGGTGGAGTGATTTTATGATGATTATGGAAATTTTAAGGCTGTTGAAGACTAGAGATCTTAGGATGGTCAATTCAGTTTTCCTGAAAAATAGTAAAACAGAGTAAGAGAATAGTTTTCACAGTAATCTGACATGCCCCTTTGCTCTTAAGTAAAACCCAAGGAAGGAGTTAAATACACAGTTTGTTGTCAGGTTGCCCAGAATGGTACCATATTTGGAAGATAGAACTGGGATCCTTCTGGCATTAACTACATCTGAGCAGAACCATTCTGCAGGATCCCATTAGGCAGAGACAAACTAGTTTACTAGAAAAAAAAAAAGGTTTCCTTTTCATCTATATTGCTTAAACTGAGCCCAGACCACTGCTTGAACATTTGGACTTCTTAGAGGATTACATGGGAAATATTTATTGTTTAGTAGTCAGTTTTTTTTCTATTTGGACTTTACTATTGAGTTCCCCATATCCTGGAGAAATAAGTTGATTTCCTCAATAGTGTGGCTTTTTAGAAGGCATAGCACATATTTCTGGGGGAAGTCAGATGAAAGTATGTCATGTGTCTGTTAGAATGTATTTATGATAATTTGAGTCACATCAAATACACAGGTGTCTTGACATATTTTTGCTATTTGACATAATTGTTTTTCATTGGCCCATCCTTGCTTTTCACTTGTAAGTTTTCTAATGAGTTACACATGACTGCAATATGGTGGTTGTCCAATAATTAAGGGAGAAGCTAACTACTTAATCTGTACAAACTTTATGCACCCATGAAAAGATGAAATGTATGCATTAGACTCCTTTGTGCTATGTCCTGACCAAGTTTTTCCAATAACCAGTTGTAATGTGAAAAAAGATTTTTATGAAAGGACAACTATTGATAAAATAACATTTGATTTTTCATAAACAATTTTCCAGTCCTTTTCTCCCAGTGGACCCACCCATCCAATTTGTCTAAGGCTATTGCAATACAAATCATTTGAAATTGTAGAGTTATTCCCGGGCAAGAGCTGATGAGCATTACCTCTAACAGAAGGGGCTCGGATAATGGCCCTGTTGCCAAGATGTCCTTTTGTGGCTGGGAAGTGAAGGCTGGGAATTGCTGCATAAGCCTGAGGGGCATAGAAGACAGGAGCTCCAAGGTAGGTTGTGGTGGGATCATAAACATGGCCCAAAGAGTAGGTGTAGTCTCCTTGCAGCATGGCGCCCCTTCCACCCGTGCCTCGGGTATACCTAACATAACTGTCCTTGTCCACTGGTTTGGCTAGGGTCACTTCAATGGGGGAACCATCTAGCACCTGTTGTGGAGAGCAAAGAAGAAACAACATCAGAAGATATGAAGACAACCCAATGTGACGGAGCCCTATCTTTTGAGTGTTAGTCAATTTGCTGCTCTGTTCGCTGTTTCACTTACATGTATCTTGTCTTTTTATCGGTTCCTGTTTATGGGTCAGTTGAGTTTTCCTGAGTGGTTTTGTTGGTAAATCGCATAAAATATGCGACAGGTTTGACAGTGACAAATTGGTCACTGTCCACTGACACATGGGTTATAAATTATGTGAATACAGTCACTGCAACAGAGAATTATATGATATCTTTATGAGATATATATGTTTTAAATTACATATTATATAATTCTAAGAAATTTTAGGTTAATAATGGGTGGAATATAATCTTCACTACTTAGCACAGCACAATGAAGGTGAAAGGAAACCAATATGGGAATCTTATCCGTTGTTAGCACCTTGGCATGGGTAGGTAGCCTAGTCAGGTCGTTCTGGCTGCCAGCCAGCTAAATAGCTTACTTCGTCTTTTTTTAATGTTTTATTTATTTTTGAGAGAGAGAGAGAGAGAGAGAGAGAGAGAGAGAATGAGCGAGGGGGGGGGCAAAGAGAGAGGGGGACAGAGGATCCAAAGCAGGCTCTGCGCTGACAGGCTGATAGTAGAGAGCCTGATGTGGGGCTTGAACTCACAAAATTCAAGATCATGACCTGAGTTGAAGTTGGACTCTCAACCAACTGAGTCACCCAGGTGCCCCTAAATTGACTTACTTCTTAGAGCGGCTACACAATAGGTAAATTTTTACTAAAAAAGAAAAGAGGCTTAAAAAATGGGGCCCTACTTAGGGAAGAGGAATCAAGGAGGCTACAGTACTTTCCCCACAGGTACCGGTGAAACAACCTTTTGACCTGCTGCCAGCTGGGAACTGTCAGAGAAGCCAGGGGAAGCACTGTGATTTCTCAGTCATGCACTTCTTAAAACGTGTCCTCAAGAATTATTGGGGTGGTGTTTGTTTCTGACACAAGTTTTTGACATTTTGCAACAGATCCCGATGTTGAAGACAATGGCCGTGTGTAGATCTACACGCGTGACTCACTTTTCTCTGTTGCTTGCTGACACAAGAGACCAAGATGGCTCTCAACAAATGCTTGATGGATTGATGTATTTCTTATCAAAGGGACAAAGTGTAGCGAGGAAGTATTTGTGGCTTCCTCTGAATAAGAATGTTGTAAGCCTCTATTTTTATAAAGGAAAGGAATGATATGAAGTCTTGCTGCAAGAATTCCCTGTCACAGCAGCTCGCCATTTTGTGAATGCCTCAGTGGTTCTGGGATCATTGAGGTCGGCTGAACAAAGTCATGCTTCGTGGTTGCTCTGACCATTTTGGTCAGCCTTGGGGCAACTTGTGCCTAGTTTCATATATCTGCCCTACTTTCTTTTTTTTTTTTTTATAGTTTATTGTCAAGTTGGTTTCCATATAACACCTAGTGCTCCTCCAGGCACATCACCCCCTTTCCCCTCTTCCCCACCCCCAACAACCCTCAGTTTTTTCTCAGTATTTAAGAGTCTCTTATGGTTTGCCTCCCTCCCTATCCCCAACTATTTTTCCCCTCCCCCTCCCCCATGGTCCTCTGTTAAGTTTCTCCTGTTCCACATATGAGTGAAAACATGGTATCTGTCCTTGTCGGCCTGACTTATTTCACTTAGCATAACACCCTCAAGTTCCATCCACGTTGCTACAAATGGCCAGATTTCATTCTTTCTCATTGCCAGGTAGCATTCCATTGTATATATAAACCACATCTTCTTGATCCATTTGTCAGTTGATGGATATTTAGGCTCTTTCCATGATTTGGCTATTGTTGAAAGTGCTCCTATGAACATTGGGGTACATGTGCCCCTGTGCATCAGCACTCCTGTATCCCTTGCTGCCCTTTCTAGCAGCAAGAGTCAGTATTGAATATGTTAGTTGGAATAGACTGAGAGAGAATCCTATTGATATTCAACTATCTTTACACTGGTGTTGATGTAATTAGAAGAAACAGACCAGAGTATCAAAAGAAGGGGGTGGTCTTGGCAATAAGATTCTTTATCTTCAGTCTGTCTTGAGGAAGGTGAGAGACTCAAATATGTCTCTGCTTGTAGACCTTCATATCAAGAGACATTTTTAATGGAATGATTCTTTACTGCAAAGTCAGATTCCGTATTGTAATAGAATTTATGGTGCATTCATTGTCCCTGTAGGAGTGTTTTTTTTTTAATTTTTAACATTTATTTTTTTTTGAGAAGGAGAGAGACAGGGCACAAGTGGGGGAGGGGAAGAGAGAGGAGGACAGAGTATCTGAAGCAGGCCCCAGGCTCCAAGCTGTCAGCACAGCGCCTGATGTGGGGTTTGAACTCGTGAACTGAGAGATTATGACCTGAGCCAAAGTCAGATGCTTAACCGACTGAGCCACCCAGGTGCCCCTTGAGTGTTTTAAACTCAGTATTATATTTTAGTTATTTGCTCTAGATGTTTCAAGAGCTAGGACAATATCTTATTTATTGGTATATTCCCAAGCCCAGAAAAATTCCTTGCACATCATAGACATCCACAAGTATTTCTAGAATAGATAAACAACCACATGCAAAGCTCACATCTTTCTCTCTAAATAGGTTTCCTTTCCTGGCTTCCCTAACCATACCATTCTGGTCTCCCATATTGATAACTGATGACTCTTGCTTGCTCTGGCATCCAATCAGCTCCTGGATGTTTTCAGTTCATTCCCCACAGCCCTATGTGGAGCTTTCTTCTACTTTCCTTTCCTGCCCTCCTTCAAGCCCTTACTTCTTCCCATTTGGGTGACTGTGACAACTTTTTAACTAGTTCCAATGACATCTCTCTCCCTACTCCATAAAATTTCCACTCTTAGTGTGATAATTCCTCTAAACTGTAAATGTGATCATTACTCCATTGCACACAAAACTTCAAAGTCTCACCTTGTCTGATAAGTTAACTATTAATATGCATATCTGTACTCAAAGCCTTCATAGTTCCTAGACAAACTTACTTTAGATTTTCCCATACCATTTTATAGTAAAATATAATTAAATTTGTTATATATTTTAAAATAATGAATATATATTTAACTACATAATAGATACACATTGCTATAGAGATATCGAGCTGTGAGGCACCTGGCTGGCTCAGTTGGAAGAGCATGTGACTCTTGATGTTGGGGCTGTGAATTTGAGCCCCATGGTGGGTATAGAGATTACTTAAGACATAAAATCTTTTTTTTTTAATTTGAGAGAGAGAGAGAGAGAGGGAGAGAACATGAACGGGGGGAAGTGTTAAAGAGAGAGAGAGAGAGAGAGAGAGAGAGAGAGAGAGAAACTTCATGGGGCCCAATGTGGGACTTGATCCCACGACCCTGGGATCATGACTTGAGCTGAAATCAAGAGTTGGATGCTCAACTAATTGAGCTTCGCACGTGCCCCAAGACATAAAATCTTTAAAAATATATCTAGCTTATCTAGCTGTAAAAACTGGGAACAATTTGAGTGTTTTTCCATTGTAATTATTTCCATGTCATTATTTAGCATTTAATTTAGGACTGACTGTCTCTTCTCAGCAGCCATCGTGTATCCTCAGGAATGTTTTCAAATTGAGAAACTAACCTATGAATTGTTTTCAGAGTAATAACAGCTTTATGACACTAGATGTGATCTTCGATAAAGGTGACGTGGTGATTCGCTTCATGGATGTGTATCTAAATCTGCATTAATTTCTGCTTTGCAGTTTTCTTTTTGTTTTTTGGAGTCAGTACTTTCTCTCCTCCAAGACTCAAGCATGTCTGTGGACTCCAGATTGGCTCCTAAGCCCAGCCTCCCGGGACTGACGGACCTGCTCTGGAAGGTACTCCCTTAGCCGCTGGCTGTGTCCTTTGGCCCAACAGCCCTGCTTCCTTCTCCCAAGGAGACCTGCTCTATCCTGTCCTCTCTCCCTTAGGTTTCCCGTTATGTCTCCAGCCCCTTATGGCCTTGACCCCAGTGGTGCGGTGATCCTCAGCTCCTCCACTCTTTTGCTTCCCCTTCCCCACACTCACACTCTGTCCCTTTACCAGATGGCTGCTGCTAGTACCGACTGGTGCAAAGCCCAACAGGTGATGCAGCCCTACATGCGTTATGTTCTAACCAAATCGGTCTACTTTCAACCGATCCTCAGTCACTTCTTGTGCCTTCCAAATTCTGTGCCTCTGAGACTGCCTCTCCATTTCCATGTGTGTTTCTTTGGGAAATCTGCCCAATTTTTATGGGCTTCTTATAGTTACTATCTTCTCATCTTCATGAAGATTTTCTGATTCTTAATAGCTCGTTCCTCCTTAGGACATGCTCACCACTTTAAATAGTAATCAAACTTATTTGGCTGAACTATGAAAGATGTGTGTGTACTTGTCTACCTCTGCTAGACAAGAGTCTAGCAGATAAGTCTAGCAGATAAGTCTAGCTTGATAAGTATCTTTGGTCTTTTTTGTATCCCAGATATTATTTAACAAGATAAGTGGTCTATAGAAGGATTTTAATGTTTTTTAATTAAAAAATTTTTAATGTTTATTTATTTTTGAGAGAGAAAGACAGAGTTTGAGCAGGAGAGGGGCAGAGGAAGAGGGAGACACAGAATCCGAAGCAGGCTCCAGGCTCTGAGCTGTCAGCACAGAGCCCAAGGCAGGGCTCAAATTCATGAACTGTGAGATTGTGACCTGAGACGAAGTCAGATGCTCAACCAACTGAGCCAACCCAGGCGCCCCAAAGGGTTTTAATGTTTATTGCATTGATAAGTAAATATTATATTGGTTTCTATTTACAAGTCAGGAGAAAGGACTTAGAAGCTGGCTTTTCCCCAGACCTTACTCTTGGCAAGGTGAAGAGACCCAAAGCCTCGAGAGTAGGGAGATCAAAACTCTGAAGGCCGAATGACAACAGTGACCTTGACATCTTTTCTGGTCATCAGCCTCTAAAATACTACGCTACTGAGGTGGTAATCTCTTGAAGTAATGACAGAAAGTTGCACCTGACAAAAACACCTTGAAATAACATATGCTAATACTCCAATCCCCCACTTTGTAAGGAAATTGAGGGCCAGCGACTTGTTCAAATCAGCCAAAATTAGAGGTAGAGTGGGACATAGGAGTCACATCTCCATTGTGTTTTCTGTCACTTACTCTTCTTTTCATCATCAATGGACCAAGGCAGCCATGTTAGAGGTGGAAAAAGCCTGAGTGACACGACTTTCCAGGTCATTCTTTTGAATAAAATTTCCACACCAAACTTGGGTGGAACTTGTTTGTGTGTGTGTGTGTATGTGTGTGTGTGTGTGTGCATTGTCCTACATTACCTTTCCATTTAAAGCTTTCATAGCCTCAATTGCATCCTCCCGATTACTGAAATGCACAAAAGCATAGTCTCGGATTTTCTTTACCCTCTCCACAGCGCCTGTAAACAGAGAAAGTAGCCCCATTAGCAAAGCTGAGATAAAATTGAGAATGATACACTTTAGCATTTAGCTTCCAAGAGTATTGATTTCTTTTTCTTTTTTTTTTTTAGAGACTCATTATTTAGGTAAAGATCTCCTGGAGAATTCTTGCTGTGTCCAGGTTTACAATTGTACACATTCAGTAGAAGTTTTTGTTTGTAATTTTTTTATATCACCTATATTCTTCCATATTGTTGCTTATGGATTAGGGTTTTCCACCTCCTAGATCTTTAAGGATAGAAGCAGTACCTTATTTTGTCTGTATATAATGTAAAAGATAGTACTTATGCTTGGAAAAATATTTTTTCAATTGTTTTGAACTAAGTATTGCTCATCCTATAAATATATATTTAGGTGATTACCTTTCAAAATTTTATGGCTTTTCTTCCAGACAAATATTTTATCTCTTTTGATTTATGTAGTACAACTTTAGAATTAGGGATTTTAGCAATGATTTATTTTAAGTTTTTAGAAATTCACTTGATCTTGGGGTGCGTGGGCGGCTCAGTTGGACCAAGAGTCCAACTCTTGGTTTCAGCTCAGGTCATGATCTTGCAGTTCATGGATTCGAGCCCCACATCAGATTCCATGCTGACAGTGTGGAGCTTGCTTGGGATTCTCTCTCTCCCTGCCTTTCCCCTGCTTACTCTCTCTGTCTTTCAAAACAAATAAACTAAAAAACTTCACTTGACTTTAGTTTATTTTTAACTTAAAGATTAGGAATCTAAGGTTCGGACAAGGTAAGTGAGATTTGTAAGAGCTCACACAGCTAGGAACTAGAACTCAGATCTCTTAACTGCTTCTCTGATAGTCTTTTGATTAAAAAAAAAAGTAGTTTCTGAAAGAACATCTGAAAACCAAGATAGTTCCTTACCATGCTGTTCATAATATCTAAATGTTGGAAACAATGTAGATATCCACTATTTTACCTTGAGGAATGTCTTTTACAGAAGCGCTCCTATATGTAAAAGGATCATGCATAAGGACATTAACTCTACCACTGTTGGAGTAGCAAAAATAAAACAACTTAAAGTCCATTCTCATGAGAGTGATTAAATCTGGTACATTCATATCAAATGAAATATGTTTTTAGGGGCGTCTCGGCGGCTCAGTTGGTTAAGCGTCCAGCTCTTGGTTTTGGCTTAGGTCATGATCCAATGGTTTGTAGGATGGAGCCCACATCCAACCATCTGTGCTGATGGTGTGGAGCCTGCTTGCGATTCTCTGTCTTTCCCTTTCTCTCTACCCCTCCCCCAACTCTCTCTCAAAATAAATAAACATTAAAAAATTAAAAAAAAGGAAATGAGTCTTTAAGGAGAAAAAACAGACCTATGTGTGCTTACATGGAAAGATTTAAGAACTATTGTTAAATTTAAAAATTTGTAAAATAATAAGTATAATTTTGTAACATTTATGTTTTCAAAATCCCAACCCATACATATGTATGCAGACATATGAATACACACACAGAAAGAGAACTGGAAAGATAGAGACCAAACTGTTAATAGAAGTTATTTAAGGAATGGGAAGAAAATTTGCAAGGAACAAGGGAACTTTCATATATTAATTATATCCTTTGGTGTTTTACAAATATGTGCAATGTTTATTTCTATTATTTGTATAATAAAAAAATAACAAATCAACCTCACCTATTTTAATGTAGAGGAACTGTTGCAGATGCTGATGGTAACATGAAAATTAAAAAAAGTTTTACCAACACGATTGAACTTTATATTTTACCTTAGATTATGAAAATGTTTTTAGGGAATATTGTTACCTACTTAGTTTTAAAAATAGAAGTTTCAGGGAGCCTGGGTGGCTCAGTTGGTCAAGCATCTGGCTTGGGCTCAGGTCATGATCTCACGGTTTGTGAGTTCAAGCCCCGCGTTGGGCTCTGTGCTGACAGCTCAGAGCCTGGTGCCTGCTTTGGATTCTGTGTCTCCCTCTCTCGCTGCCCCTCCCTTGTTTACTCTCTCTCTCTCTCTCTCTCTCTCAAAAATAAACATTAAAAAATTTTCTAAATAGAAGTTTCACCTAGAGTGAAGGTAAAATGGAAACTTCTTTAACATTAACTTGTTAGCAGTTTAGCGTGATGATTGTTCTCTTTCAGTGACACTCACATGGGTGTGTCTTGAGAGTTGTGGTTTTTTCTCCTCTCCTTAGTTTCCAGACATGATATAGGATGGGACCCTTTCCCAGGGAGGACCAGAAGAGGAGATCAGCGTTCTCCTTTGTCATCTCCCTATCAACGCTCAGTCATCTATCCTCTTAGATTCACGGTCACAAAGGCAATAGACTTTTTTCACTCTACCTCGTGGTTCAATGGCTATACGTTGTCTTCTTTTGGAATAATGTAGGGCTGTATTGTAAGGACAATTTAAAAACATTGTGGCACCTCTCTCTTCCCTCTGCATTCAACCCTTGACTCTTCCGGCAGAGGGTGTACAGAGCAGAATTGTCTGGCTAGGCTGAGAACATGCATACAGGTATTTGAGACCATGAGACATGGGGCACGTAATTCACTCAACTTCCAGCACCATGTCTTTATTCCTTCAGTGTCAGGTAGGGTGATTGTCATGAAGTAACCTCATGGCTTGTCCTCGTAATTGAGAAGTAAAAGCTGGGCTGATGAGGACCTCTATCTTTCCAGTCTTTGCTCCATTCATTCTCCAGTGCTGCCCTTAATCTAGGCTCCTCTAGACTATTAGCCCCCTGAGAACAGGGTCTCCTTGGGGGCCATCTTGGTATTGTCTTCTCCTAGGTCCTACCTCCTGCCTTGTATACAGAGGCTGCTCTATAGATAGACATGAAATGAATGCATATTACCAGTCAACTCACACTCCCACTTCTATCATTCATATTAGTTAGGTGGCGTTTCAGATGATAATGAATCTAAATGTCCTCAAATTCTGTTCGTGGATAATGCAACCGGCTTGCATTTTTGAGCAATACTGTTCTGCTACGCCTGATTTTGGAACTCTTAATATATGAGAATTTAGCCTCATAAAACAAATTGGAATGTGAGAGTTTGGTTTTCTCTACAATAGTATTGACCACATGGCTTATGATAATATGTCCCTTCTTTAATGTATAGGAGTTTGTTTACTGATTGATCATCATCTGGAAGGGGGGAAGAAATAAAATACTAGGGGTCAGCAGCAGCAATGGTGAAAAAGACTCTGAAGTCCTAATACAGGGAATTAGAAAAATAGTACTCTACAGCAGCACATCAATTACCTGAAGAGAAACACATCTGCAATCCAAAGGGAAGATTATCAGAGGGCTATGGTTCTCAAAATGTGGTCCTCAGAGCAGCAGGTATCAGCCAGGGTCCACCCCAGATCCATGACTCAGAAACTCTGGGGTGGGGGGAGGTGGCCAGCAGTCTGTTTTAATAAGCCCCTCCCGGTGATTCTGACCCTAAACTGTTTTAGAGAAATCAGATTTTGTAGAATGATTATAATTGGGATTTCTGCAGATATCCTTAGGCTACGCTGGGGAAGCACATACATTTTCAGCCCCAGTTTCTCTTCTGATTGTCATTTATCTCTCTGAGTGGCAGTACAGTATTTCCAGGCTAATCGGGGTTAAAACAATATGGTCAAATATTTGCCAGGAATATTCTGTCTTCTCTGAGGGATCCAAACTTTAAATAGAATTTTTAAAGCATTATTTTCCTGTTTCTCTCCATAAAGTTTCCTAGATAAGTATAAATGCACCCTTTCTGCTGGAAAATAAACTAGTTTAGCTCTGAGTTTTTATTCCTAATCCAGCAGATGTCTGCTAGTCATCTACCCTGTAGAGTTCATATTCTTTTGTGGAGTGCCAAGAAGCAGTCATATGTCATTATAGAGACCTGAGTTGTGCCAACAGAGGGAGAGAGAGGGAGAGGGAGAGAGAGCTAGCATTTATTATTTTCCTTATAACTAGTAGGACAAAAAAAGCGAACAAAAAAAGGTAATGATTTAATTAGATTTAAAAAATATCGTGTGCAGCTATCATCACCGTCCACTTCTAGAACTTTCTCCTGAACCCAAACCGAAACCCTGTGTCTATTAAATGATTATTTCTGAATCCTTTCTCCCCTGTCCCTGAGTAACCACCGATCTGCACCCTGTCTCTATGAATGCGACTACTTTAGGTACATTATATAACTGACACCATACAGCATATGTCCTTTTGACTGTCTTGTTTCATTGGAATAATGTCTCAGAGGTTCATTCGTGTTGTGCGTTTCAACACTTCCATATAGTTTAGGTCTGAGTGCTGTTCTACTGCACACATACACCATGTTTTGTCGCTCCATTCCTCGGCTGCTGGGCGCCTGGGTGGTTCCCACATTTTGGGTGATATGGATAATGCTGCTGTGAACATGGTATACAAATATCTGTACAAGTTCCTGCTTTTATTTATTTGGTGCATATGTCCTGAAATGGAACTGTTGGATTCTATGGTGATTATATATTCATTAGTACCCAGCATGTAGTTTTCCACAGAGGCTGCTCTATCTTTGTATTTCATCAACAGGGCACATGGTTCCTATTGCCCCGCAGTCTCCCCGACATTTCTGTCTTCTTCTTGTTGTTCGGTTATTACTACTGCTACTACTACTACTACCATTGCTATCTTGTGAGGTAGGAAATGGTTTGGGGTTGCATTGCCCTGGTGAATAGTGAGGGATGTTGAGCATCTTTTAAAGTGCTCATTGGCCACGTGCATGTGGCTATTGGACAATATTGTTCTTTGAACAAATATCCATTTGAAGTTTTACTTATCTTAATTTTTGGCTATTGACTTATTGGTGTACTTAATATACTTGGCCTGTCGATCCTTTTATCGGCTATATTGTTTGCGGATGTTTTCTCTTATTCTGTGGGTTGCTTTTGCAGTGTTAAAAGTGTCCTTTGAATGGAATACTACTTGGCAAGGAGAAAGAATGAAATCATGCCATTTGCAGCAACGTGGATGGAACTGGAAGGCATTATGCTGAGTGAAATAAGTCAGAGAAGGACAGATATCATATGTTTTCACTCATATTTGAATCTTGAGAAACTTAACAGAAGACCATGGGGGAAGAGAAGGGGAAAAAATAGTTACAGAGAGGGAGGGAGGCAAACCGTGAGAGACTCTTAAATACAGAGAACAAACTGAAGGTAGATGGGGGTGTGGAGGAGAGGGGAAAATGGGTGATGGGCACTGAGGAGTGCACTTGTTGGGATGAGCACTTGGTGTTGTATGTAAGCCAATTTGACAATAAATTATATTAAAAAAAGAAAGTGTTGTTTGATGCAGTTTTTAATTTGGATATAGTTCATTTAATCTATTTTTCCTTTGTTATCTGTATTTTTATTTATTTATTTAAAAAATTTTTATGTCTTTATTTCATTTTGAGAGAGAGAGAGAGAGAGAGAGAGAGAGAGAGACAGAGAGTGAGTGGGGGAGGGTGTGAGAGAGAGGGAGACACAGAATCTGAAGCAGGCTCCAGGCTCTGAGCTGTCAGCACAGAGCCCGGCACGGAGTTCAAACCCGTGGACTGAGAGATCATGACCTGAGCCGAAGTTGGATGCTTAACCGACTGAGCCACGCAGGTGCCCCTGTCGTCTGTACTTTTAATACCATCCAAGAATTTACTGCCAAATCCAACGTCCATGAAGCTTTGCCCTATATATTCCTCTAGTGTTTTTATAATATTAGCTTTTTCTGTTAGTCTTTGATCCCTTTTGAGTTAGCTTTGTATCTGATATCAGTTTAGTCCAACTGTGTTATTTGCATGTGGATATGACATTCTCTGAATCCAATTTATTGAAAAGATTGAAAAAAAGTAAGTATTAAATAGAAATCAGAAGGTCAGGAGTCAACACAAAGCAGGAGCAACACCTACACACACACGTGTCATTCCTCTGCCTACAAATGCATCAACTTTCAGATCTCAGCTCACACTTCACTTCTCTTAAATACGAGTCTTCTCTGCGCCAAAAGGGCGGGCTGTCATTGCTGTTATTCTTCTGGCATCTTGAACTCCTTCCACACACACATCACACCTGTTTGCTCCTCCCACAATGCCTGGCACATAAAAGCTATCAAAGTAATGACAGTTTCAATGAATGAGTGAATGAATGGAGTAAGGGCGGGGCATGGGGGTCACAGAGTTATGAAGAACATGATCTTGGCCAGACCTGGATTCTAATCTGGGACTTGGCACTTGCTAATTGTATGACCCTGAGCAAGCTACTAAACTGGTTTTCTCATCTTTACAACAATGGAAGTGACAGAGTAACCTATAGCCTGGAGTCATGGTGCCGAATGAATGACATGTGCTGGGAAAGTGCCCGTGGCAATGCCTGGCACATAGTGAGCAGGCAACCACTTGCAGTCTCTATGTTAGTAATGGCCTCCCAGCTGGTGGTATGGAGCCACACATTATACTAGAATGGCAGGAAGGCTGGAGAAAGATGAATCTGGGGAATCTCTCAAAAAGGAGAAGTGGCATCCTTATTAATCACCTTCAGAACAAATCGACAGCTTCTTCTATTACACCTGACATGGCACCCAGAGTTGGCAACATGACCACACGAGGGGATTACTCTCAGGCTGACAACATGATAGCACCATGGCTCATGCTTATCAACAATGTAGAGAATTACTGCCTGGAGACGGAAAGATTCTCATTTACGGAAAGGTGTTCCCACGGTGCTCAACTTAGCCAGGTGTGTTCCAAAACATGCTAATTCCACAAGAGGATTAGCCACAAAACCGAGACATGTGGTCCAAAAATTTGGGCATCCTACAGCTCTTCTCTTGGATACTTTCAAAGCATATTAGGTTAAGGACTCTGATAAGTCCCACAATTAAAAAAAAATCTGTTTAATTTTGCTGAAGTTGTTGTTTACAAAGTTCTTTGACCACGGATCTCTTTTATCAATAACATCTACTAACAGTCCATAGAATTAATGCTCCACAGAGCTGGCTTTTGGAGATGCTTATTTGGACATTGTTTGCTGAGATGTTTTACTATCTCACTGTTATAGTTCCCATATAAGAAAAAAGTGATGAGGGCTGAATCTCATGGTTTAAAACTAATACTGAAAAGTAGCGACAGAGATGAGCAATAATAGTTATCCCCCTTCACCTCGTTCAGTTCCTTTCTCCTCCCTCTTCACCCAAATGAGTTTCCTAGAATTAATTCTTGCCTCCCTCCTTATGTACTTAAAGTCACAATCATATTCCATTAGACCAGTGGTTCTCAACCGGGGCAATTTTTCCCTCCAGGGTAAATGTCTGGAGACATTTTTGGTTATCACATTTTGCGAGTGGCATCTAGTGGATAGGGGTGTGGAATGCCGTTAAAGTTCCTATAATGCACAGGACAGAGCCCCATGACCAAGAATTATGTGGCCTAAACTGTTAAGAGTACTGAGGCTGAGAAGCCCAGCCTTAGATTTATACTTATGGCCATACATTCATCAACACAGTAAATATTTAATGAGCATCTAATATGACCTGGCACAGAGATAAGGGCTGAGGAAACAATTGAAGCCAAAAAGATCTCTTGGAATTTATAGTTTAGTGAAGGAAATGTGTGTTAACTAAAGAAATCACACAGATAATTGTAAAATTATAATGTTATCAATGTTATGGACCACGCGTCCTTGTTTTCTTTTCTTTTTTTTTTTAATTTCTTTAATGTTTATTTATTGTTGAGAGAGAGATTGCGAGTGGGGGAAGGTCAGACAAAGAGGGAGACACAGGATCTGAAGCAGGCTCCAGCACTGACAGCACAGAGCCTGATGTGGGGCTTGAACCCACAAACCATGAGATCATGACCTGAACTGAAGTCAGACGCTTAACCGACTGAGCCACCCAGGCACCCCCATTATTTTCTAATCCAAACGTTGGAATATGGTTTTTTTAGTCTCATGCAAATTATAAGAATGCCAAATGAAGGCGATTCTGTTTAAAGTTATGGGAAGTCATCTCAAGCCTAAGTGTTCTCGGAGCACATTTTGACAAAGCAATCTTGTACGGTATGTCCCACCTGGTTTAATATTGTTGAATTCTTTCTCAATCGTCTCTTCAGAGGTAGAAAGCATTAGGTTCCTCACATACAGGATTTTCACTGACGACATTGTGTCCTCATCAACTTCTACTTCTGGTTCTGCCCAGTCTACCGCGATAGGATGTCCCCATAACTGAATTCTGCCTGTTCAAAAGGATCACAAATCTAATTAGTTATATAGAAATCGGGACAACACCATCTCGGTTCACGGAGATGGCCTTTTAACTTTAACTGATGCTTGAGGTCTTGATTGACCAAGAAAACCAATATTAAAAAGAGGCGATTACTGATTTCAAGAAACATTCCAAATAAATGGAGGAGCAGGCTAGAAGGGAGTTCTGTGTCACAGATAGTTTACTGTAATAATTGAGTATAAAGGGAACTAGGATGTGGTTTGAAATGGAACAGAAATGAGGTAGCAATGGGCAGGTTTGGGTCTTTGAACAGCTTTCACGGGGAAAGTAAGTCTTTGAAAGTCAGGTGGCAGAAAGAGATAAAGGAAAAAATGGCTTTAGGGCTTGGACATAGAGTCTGACTTCATGAAGCATTAAGGTCACTAGGGAGTATGTCTGCTGCTTCTAGAATCTGCGTAACCAGGTGCCACCACCAAGCAGTCTAAAAACTGGAGGTGTGTGGGCAGGAGTGAGTAGGGCTCAGGCAGCCCTGCTTTGTTCTCTGTCCCTTACACTTGGTCAGGGAGCCAATCAGCTGTGTTCATGCCTAGTTCTCTGGCAGCACACAGGCGACTTGGGAATCTGTAGAAACATTCTTTATCCCAATTGAGAAGACAGAGAGCAATGGAAGGGTCTATAATGAGAAACCAAACTCTTGTTAAAGGGGTAGTTGTTACCCATGACTACGTTATACTTTTGTATTTCTATAGTTGCAATGTATTGAGTGTCTTGCACTATATAATGTGTTTTCCATATGTCACCTCGGTTCCTGCTCACAGTAACTCTGTGGGGAGGGGAGTGACTTTCTTGATTTTATGGAAGAGGATATGAGCTTTAGAGGGATAAGTAACTTGCCCAGACCCACTTCACCTCTCCATGGTTCCTTCCTGTTTTGGGGTACCCAGCCCTGTACCCCTAAGCATGGCAGAGCCCAGCTGAAGTGATGAGGGGGTCAACTCAATTTCTAAATCTGATTGGAAATCTTGTGGTTTTTATTAGTTGTTTTGGAACAAGCTATATCCTGCTTGAGAGAACACAATCAGAAATTCTCAGTGTTGATAAGAGTTCAGTTGTTCAATTATTATTCCACATGGGAAGCAATTATTTTCAATCAAAAGGCATCTTTTTATTCTTTGGAAAGCAGTTAGTGAAACCATCTATGGCACTGACTCCCTGAAACCCTAACAAAGAAGAGGCACATTTTCATGAGTTAGCTAGTCACAGAGGGTCTAGCTCTTACAGGACCCCGGTGGCTAGCTACCTGCACTGCATCCCGGGGAATAGTTTTCTTCATCCCTCTCTTCCCTCTTCTTCTCTCTGCTCCCTTCTATGCCTTCCCCTTCCTTTTCCTTTCACTCCTTTTGCTTTGCTTTTCTTCCCTTTCTTTTCTATGCTTTACATAGATCTCACTGACTGGCCTAACCCAAGATCCCCTAGGTCTCTCTGGTTTCTGTAGCTGAGGGCTTCTCAGCGTTGGCCTCAGATTGTAAGAGATTTGAGAAATACCCAACTTGAGTCCCACTCACTGTTGAGCTGGACCTAATTCCTTTCCACTTGCAACACTAGACGGTTATGTTTTCAGAATTTTGTGAGCCAGTGGATGCCATCTTGGTAGCTTGAAATCAGCCACTGTGGGATTTCAGTCTCTGTTTGGGAATATATGTTTTGAGACTCCAAGGGTAGTCTGAGGTCAGGATGGATACAAGGAACTTTCTCGTGGCAGAACTGTTGAAGAGAGAAGAGTTGAAGAGGACACCAAAGATGAAGTTCAGGTCACCAAAAGGCTAAGAACGCCTCATGAGGAGGGTCTGTGATTCTCTGTGCCTGGGAGGCAGAGGTCTGGTCGTTGGGTGGTGATGGAGTAGTGAAAGGAAGCATCAATGTTAAAAATACTCAACTCTCTAATGGACTCAGCAAATTTGGGTGCTATTTCCTATCTTTTTACTTATAAGCCGCCTTCATGAAAATATTAATTAAAAGTCTTCCACAAGATCAGAAGCCATCTTCCAATTTTGAAAACTTCTTGAGGGCGAATGCTCTTACTGAGTTAACACTTGTGTGTGTTCTGAAGTATAGTTGATACACGTTACATTCATGCCAGGGGCCCAGTGGAGTGATTGGACAACTCTATGTGTTGTGCTGTGCTCCCCACAAGTGTCGCTACCACGGTGTCATATGACACCATTACTATACCATTGACTACATTCCCTACTCTGTACCTTCTATCCCTGTGACTTAATCATGGCTTGTTCGTCAGAATGTGTACATGGACAATATAAATCTAGGCGGTGGTTGTTTTATCTTTAATTCTCCTGGCTCTTCCATGGTGTTTGAGAGAAGAGTTGATTCCAATGTGTCATTCTTGAAATCCTCTTATCATTTTAATACTGATTCCTATTCATCTTTCATGTAAATTTTGGTAACTATTATAGGATGAGCAGAGGACTTTCAACAATTTTCCCCGAGCTGATCTGACTGAGGCAGGGCCTTGTTGGAATCTTTTAATCTCAGGACTTGCTGGTTGTTGCCGGAATGGGACCCACTGTGGTTGTAGCACTTACCAGGTGCCTTTCTGTGGAGGGCTATTATTTCTAACCCTCCCCCCCCATTAGAAAATATTAGACACTGAGGAGTCACGATATGAGTTCATGTCACTTAGTTGTCATCAGGATAAACTGTCACTTGCAGGTTTATTCTACATTGTAAGGGACAATATTCTCCATTTCTAGTAAGCCTGACAACAACATCTGTATAGAAAAATAAAGTATATATTAACTTTTGAGAAGATTCCTCACTTTAACACCTCACTACAGGGTTGCTGCAGCTTATAGCTCTGGACGTCCCCAGGGCACGTACATTAGACTAAGGGCATGTTTTCCAGAACCCATTTTGTGAAAACTTCAGGGAGGTGAATCTACCGTAACATAGATAAGAAGGGGACAAGGTTAGGATGGCCCAGAAGCAAAGCTCCAGGGCAAGCAGACAACACCACCCAGGAGGTGTCTCCTCCGCACCCAGCAGCCTTCGGCAGAGCGGAGGAATCTTCTCTTTGGGGGGGGCGGTGCTGACCTGGCAGCAGCTTTCTTCGGGCCATGGCAGCTGTCCGGTGACTCTCGTACTCCACGAAAGCAAAGCCCCGGTTTCTGGTTTTGTCTGCGGCGCTCGGGTAGACAATGACGTCGACGACTCCCTCGGTGACCTTCTTCATCTCCGCTAGGATCTCTTCTCGCTTTTTGGTCTTGGGGATCCCCCCAACAAACAGGCGGCAGTTGTCCACGCTGGTGCACACCCCTAAGAGACGTCCATTTCTGCAAAAAAAAAAAAAAAAAAAAAAAAAAAGAAGGGGCAGGTGTTCTGCTTGGCAAGAATCTTGTGCGATTGAGGTTTAAGAAGTTGAAGACCTATGACCGTGGACCTGATATGGCCTGGAGATGTGGCATGTTTGGTCTTGTCACCACCCAGGATAATCCCCGATACTAGGGCCGCTGCACCTTGTCCCACATTGCTCCCACAGCCTGCCTGGACCAGGATGGTCATGAACTTGCAAACCTGGCTGCTCCCTGTCTTCCCCAGCCAAACAGGGAAGCTATCCTGACATGTCTTAGAAATTTTCACATAGCATCTTATTTGGCCTACACTAAACCTGTGATATGAGCAGAGCAGGTGCGGTTCCCATTTTCCAGATGAAAACCTTGAGGCTCCAAGTCATTTGCTTAAGAGTTTTGAGATTTTAAGGGATGAAATTGGCCTCTGGACTCTCCGTTCAGTTCTGTTTCTTCTGTACGGTGTAGTTGATTAGCAAGTTAATGTTTGTCTCCACTGGCTGACTGTACATGAAGGTTTTTTGGGGGGACATTTGGGGAAAGGTATCAGAAATCTTTTGTATATGATTTTTGGGCACATGGTGCCCCTTCTGGGAAAATGTCTTTAGGAAAGAGTTGAGCACCAACATTTTTGTATAAGGATATTCACTGCTATTATTTAAAATAGCCCCCAGATTGGAAATAATCAAAATATCCCAGCATCCAGGACTGGTGTAATGCATCTTGGCTGAGAAGATACTGACTCTGAGGCTGGATGTGTCCTCCTTGTGCACTGTAGCGGGTTTGTCCTCCCAGGTTCTTCCTCACTAAAGGCTAAGAGCCCCCCATTAGGTCATCTAAAAATGCCTCTCCATCTTTCTAAATGTCTCCTTGGGTGAACGCTAGTGCTCCTGGCTGAGAATCACTGGAACAATAGACAGGCAGTTATACCCTAGAATGCTTGATAGTCATTAAGCATAGTAACGTAGAAGAATATTTATTGATTAAAAAAAGCTCACAATATGCTGCTGGCTTAAAAAAATATGGCAAAATACATAGAAGACCATTTTGATGGACATGGTACTGAAAATCTCGGAAGACAATAAAAAGCCAACATAGCAATTATCTGGGTCAATGGGGTTATGGAGGAATGGTTTGAACATTAATCCTTTTTGTTTGTTGTTTTTGATATTTGCTGTGTATTAGGCTGTGTGACTTTTCTAATAACAAAATTTATTAAAAATGGGTCAAGTTCCCTTAACAGAAATTGTGCGTCATGAATAGAGGCACTCAGCTGGGTGGAGCGGGAGGTTGCTCTGGTTTCTTGGAACTGGCGGTGTCGAGTCGTGTGACAGGTGCTCTCACTAGGACGGGGGCCCTGACTTGCTGTCCTCCATTCTTTGCTGAAGAACTGAGGACCCCATATCAGATATGTGTCAGGTCCATCACAGTCTGGTGGACATTGCCCCAGGAATGTGGTTTTTCCCCAGGGGGAGGGAAGGATGGATAAAGTAATCTTTCAGGATTTTTGTTTTTGTTTTGCTTTCTTCCCTAAAACCCTCACTATTCCAAGATTGTATTTCTTTAGAAAGTCTGTTCTTTTTGTGGGAGGGCCAGTCAGGTATGATTTACCAGCAGGTGGAGCCTGGAGGCTCCGTGTCCTATTTTTAAATCTGTGGGGTTTGTCAGGCACTTTCCCGGAACTGCTTGGAGACGAAGCTGAGGGCACGGCTTTAATGTCTCTAGAAGCCAGGCATTTAGACAAATCTCAGTGAATATTTGATGAGGAGGAGGATGATATGACAATTATGGGTCTTTTCCAGATAAAGAACCTTATCTCTCCCCTGAGAAATGGTGGCTAAAAGCCAATTGAAGTTTATCCTTCTTCTCTGCAAAAGAGGACTGATCCTGTCTCTGGCAGGACGGATCCAAGGCAGAGTGGAAGTAGGCGAGGACGGCTCTAGGGTATCCATTCTTCCACTTCATATTCTATTTATCCTACACCGTGATGTTTAAAGTACTTCTGTGCCTTCCCTTGCTTCTGGCATCCAGCCTGAACCTTGACTGGAATGTGGCCACCAGCTTTCTCTTCCCAAATTCTTTGTAATATTTCTCTTCCTCCCTCTCCTCCTCCTCCACTTTCTCCTCCTCCTCTTCCTCCTCCTCCTCCTCTGCTGTAATCATCAGCAAACATTCAAAGAGCATGTGATCTGTGGCAGGCACTGAGCCTTGCTGCATGATCTATTTATTTTTCATAATGCCTCCATGAGGTAAGTATATTTTTACCTCTTTTATAGATGAAGACCCTGAAATTCACAGAGAATACTCTTATGTATCAGGGACTATAATGGATTGATTGTGTTCATTACTCATACCCTATCTTAAGGCACTGACGAGCCCCAGTGTGTAACAAAGTGTTGACTAGCTACAGCAAACCATACTGATTCCCTACATAGCCATGTCTACATTCACCTCAACTTCAAAGCCAGTTTGACAAGAATCCTTGCTCTTAAGTTGCCTAGGTTCCATGAAAGACCAATGAATGAGGACTCTTCGGATCCCTGAATCCCTGTAACTGTAATATTTAAAAGTTATATTAAAATAGAGCTTTCTGTAGCCCTTTCCAAAACAGTTCGGTGTGCATTATCTCCTATGACAGATGCTGAGAACATGTGAGTAATTATGTGCTGATGCTAAAACTGTTGCTGAACGAGGTCCCCGATTTCTCCAAAGGCACCTGTGCTCTGATCTCCCGGTTTCCATGCCAGACAATCCTCCACATACCAGACAGAGCTCTTTTGGATTCGTGGAGGCCTGCGTGGAACTTTCTTTATACTTTCCTCCAACCCCCTGTTCCAGGCTTTGACCTGTGGCTAGGCTGTTAGGGTTGCCCATCCAGTCAATCTTTTTGTGGCTAAAGGGTTTTAAGAAAAATGACCCAGTAATTGATTGATTTACAGAATTATAAGGATAATACATGACTTATTTCGGGCATATAGGAAGGAAGTGAGACAAAAGATAATTGTAGGAAATCTACTCTCTATTTACATTTAGTATGACAATAATTTTCAGAGACAGAAAGGAAATACATGAAAACTACATCTTAGAATTGATGAATGTGCTACTATGTAAGAGTTCTATCATTTATTGACCTATTACTATGTTCCACACGCTGGAGTAAACATTTAAAAATCTTTATAGTATCCCCACAATAACACCTGTGAAATGACGACTCATATTGCCACACTAGGGATGAGGACATTGAGGTTCAGAGGTTACATCACTTGCTGACACTCAAGTGAAGTCTCTCTGATCCCAAAGCGGTTGCTTTTCAACTGTTCCACTAATCTTTCTTCCAGATGGCCCAGGACTTCCTTTAAGAGAGGATTGAGGACAGTTTTCTCTCTACGTGAAGGTTTTAGAACTCCATTTCATGATGCCAGTCCTCTTTCCAGTGATAAAAGCCAGTTATTGATTGCACAGGGCCAATTCTGGCCTGGAGTCTTCCACTGGTCCCATGACTTGCAATATTACCTGTATCTGGCTGGCTCTGTGACCTCTCTCCTGACTCTGATATACAGACAATCACCTCCTCAACCGCTCCCCTGGGGTGGCTTGTGTGAATCTCAGATGTAAATTCTCCCAAACTAAGCTCTTCATGTTTCCAGCAGGCTACCCTCCCGGTCTTTCCCGTCTCAATGACTCCATCTCATCCACAGATACTGGGACCTACATCCCAGCTTTCTTCCCTGCATTCTAACATTGCTCACACTCTAAATCCAATATTTAGCCAGTCTTGTCTGTCCAATCTCCAGAATGTTTAGCGCCCCCCCTCACCCCCTCAGCCCCAGCAACCATCACTTTGTTCTCTGTATTGGTAGGTCTGGTCCGGATTTTTGTTTGTTGCATTTGCTGTTTTCGAGTCCACATATGACTGTCCTACTCTTAAATAATCTTCTGGATCTATTTGCTTACTGTGAGGATAGGGAAAGGTATCTTGATATTTCCAATATTTTGAACAGTGCCTAGCACATATTTATACAGATGCATTATCTGCTTCATTTTTAATCAGAAGAGGTAGATCTTACCTAATTTCATAGTTGTTAAGTTGCTTGATTGCATCCTTGGCTTCTTGTCTATTTGAGAAAGTTACAAATGCATACCCTCTATTGTTGCCATTAAAATCCATCATCATTCTCATTTCATAAATTTTACCAATCTACACAGGAAAAGAGAGAGAGAGTTCATGTTTGTACATTTGTACTTCCAAGTGAAAACACACCCCCACCATGTTTTCTGAAGTCTTACCTCTGCCACATGTGACGTTGGCATCTCATGTGGAATGCTTTGCATATTTTCATGCTGGGTTTAGATCTGCTATCTGACTCATGGGCAAAGTCAAATTAAATCAAGAAAACGTGTACATGTGGCGTTTCAGCCTGACTTAACATGTTTTCAACAGAGTAAATGGCCTTTCATCACTCAGTTATCTGTGGATTTATCCCCCATCCTAGGGACCAAAAAAACATTTGTCCTCAGAAGGAAAATGTCTTGATAGATCTGTCCTTGCCCTCTACATTGGCCTCTGAAGTTTCCATAGTTTTATCTTTCTTTGGTCATACTCCACCACTGATGTTTAAAACAAAAGCCTGGACACTCATTTGGAACCTTGCTGAACTGATTTCTTAGCTGTCTTTCTCCCACATGAAAGGGAGAAAGGTGCATAGAGGTGCATAGAAGATGCATAGAAGATGCACATAGAGGTGCATAGAAGATGTGATTTAGAGGATGGTCTGGGGATTCCTGCTGCTATTTTGATCAGTGGGCTGAAGGTAGGTGCTAGTCTTACATGACTGGACCAACGTCAGGACCTTCACATTAGAAGGACAGTCACCCTACCCCTCTGGCCCCATATCTTTTGCTTTGGCTATAAACTACTCTTTCCTGCTACCACAAATGCTCTCCAGCTAGCCAGGCTCAGTAATTTATTATTGCTAGCCAGTATATGATAAGTGACCATAACAGATAGGCCAGGCATATACAGGGAGAAGAGGTGTCATTCAATGTGTGCTCTTACCTTGGTGGTTGGTTACCCCTTGGCACAGCCTCCCCACCCTGTGATATTCAATGGTGGACACCTATCTATTGTGGGCTCATTAGGAGAGTTCAAGCATGTTTCATCTATTTCAGGTGTATCTTGGTGCTCATTTTCAGGTTCAGTATATAAGATTCTTACAAGATTAAATCCACATAATTTGTGCACATGCCAAATGAGATCGTTTGTATAAAATTAAGAACAGCTCTGAAACTGAGGCTGACTGATACACACAAGTGATTGGGCATTTAGAGAAAGAAATAGCTAGACTCCAGTTTTTCTAAATTTTCTAGGAATAGGGTTGTTGAAACACCATTGGGGAAAATAATAAAAATAAAATTTAATTTTGTGTCCTCCCTGTAAGTTTGGGTTTAGTAACAACATATCACTTGGAATTAAAACTGAGGAAATGTATTCCTTAATTATATAATGACTTTGAGAAACCATGTTATTCATCTTGTTGGTGCATTAAGGCAGACAAATTCAAGTCTGTAGAAAGAAATTTCATTCTGAATCACTATGTATAGACACACATTTGAGCCACGACAAGTGTACACATTCTTTAAATGAAAATGGTATACTTTCAAAATCCATATTAAAAGCCAAATCATGGATAGAGCCTAAATGTCCATCAACTGATGAATGGATCAAGAAGATGTGGTTAATCTATACAATGGAATACTACATGGCAATGAGAAAGAATGAAATCTGGCCATTTGTAGCAACATGGATGGACCTCGAGGGTGTCACGCTAAGTGAAATAGGTCAGGCAGAGAAGGACAGATACCATATATTTTCACGCATATGTGGAACAGGAGAAACTTAACAGAGGACCATGGGGGAGGGAAAAGGGGAAAATAGTTAAGGAGTGGGAGAGAGGCAAACCATAAGAGACTCTTAAATACTGAGAACAAATTGAGGGTTGATGGGGGTGGGGAAGAGGGGAAAAGGGGTGATAGGTATGGAGGAAGGCACTTGTTGGGATGAGCACTGGGTGTTATATGGAAACCAACTTGACAATAAATTATAAAAGAAAAACAAATAAAACCATATTAAAATGTCAAGTTGGAGAGGTACCTCATTTTGGAAGTTTGCTGTAGAATTACTATAGATGAATAGCTATCTTGCTGCAAACTCCGTATGTCTGTGTCACTACAGATCAAAGATAAGAATTTGAAAGTTAGCAGAAGCAGTTCAAGCTGTCAGGCACAGGAAGAGCTACATCAAGTCAGTGACAATAAGGGGACGACCACTAATAGGAAGGTCTTAACGTTGTCCACGTTGAGGAACAGCAATTGGAAGAGACACCATCACTTACCAAGAACTAGTGTGAAAAGAAGTATGGGGTATTTCCCCCTTAAAAGATAAAATAAAATATTATTTGTACTCACTTTTTCACATAATGGTATAAGTTCATCCTCAAAAAGGTCTCGGGGAAGTTTCCCAATAAAAATTTCACAGCCCCTTTCTGGGGGTGCAGCATCCCAGCCAGGTGGAGGTCCGCCATATTTTCTTTGTCCATTTTCCTGCAAATCCAGGGTGGATTGTATGAGGGAGAGAAGAAAACAATAAGACCTTTAGTTTGAGTGCCCCCGTTATTTTCAAAATCATGATAAGGAACATATTTATCATTGACAAATAATAGTGAGCTGGTCAGGGGCGCCTGGGTGGCTCAGTCAGTTAAGCATTCAACTTGAGCTCAGGTCATGATCTCACAGTTTGTGAGTTTGAACCCCGTGTCAGGCTCTGTGCTGACAGCTCAGAGCCTGGAGCCTGCTTCAGATTTTGTGTCTCACCCTCTCTCTGCCCCTCCCATGCTCATGCTCTGTCTCTCTGTGTCTGTCAATAATGAATAAATGCTAAAAAATTTAAAAAAATAGCCATTCAGAGCAGAAAATCAAGGTCTTTTATGTGGATTTTAATACCATGCTCTGTGCTTCAGCAACTTGCTTGCATTAAGCATCATGAAAACGTGTCAAGTGCTGAACAAATATTATTATTGTCGTTCACACTCACCAATGCCTGACCATCAGAGGATTGGACTATAATTTGAATCCAGGGCTCTGCTGTAACATGGAGTCTGTGGTAAGGGTTCTGCAGCTGGGCTGCCTGGCCCCATGACTCACTAGCTATGGGGCTTTGGGCAAATGGCTTAACTTCCTAGAACCTCAGTTTTCTCATCTACAAGGTGGGCATTAATATTGGCTGTTTGATTAAAGGAGATAATACATCAAATATGCATGGCACTGTTCTGGGCGTTTGATAGATAGCCAATAGTTATTAATTCTCTTCTCATGTCCCTGGATTTGGGCAGTCTCATGTGCCAGGTGAGGGAGGCCATGTGAGCCCCTAAATAGAAACATTATGAAGATTAACATTTGAAGGTGTGGACTGGCTAATTTTGTGAGGAACTTAAATCTGTTTTCAAAGCCGACAAGATGGTGAGGGGGGTTTACTCGTGTTGGATCTCTTTGTGAGGAGCAGGGCTATTCTCAGTCCAAATAGAATTAGCTTCATCGTTGTTGTCATCGTCATCATCATCATCATCATCAATCTTCTTCATTTTTTTTTTTTTGGCTTTGTCTTAACCAACCCTTGGTAAAACCAACCAACACTTGGCCTTTTATGGGAAGGAGTAGTTCTGGTTCTTTTTTTTACTAGACATTAGATATTAAAGATAGCATTACTGTCTTTATTTTTCCAGAGGTTAAAGACCCAAAAGCAACTTCAGGGGCCTCACGTGAAGTGTGGGCCTGGTCCACCACTGCTGACCTGGAATAGTGCATTTGCTGCGGGGGGAGGGGGGAGGGGGTCCTCTTACTTCCCACCAAGGCAAAGCCAGAGCTCTTTGTCCTTACACTTTATTATTTTTGGAGAACAGTGAATATAGGGTGCCAAATATCAGTATTCATTGCTAACTTCTACAAGTAATGCTTTAAGAAGTTTTAAGCTATAAAATGATATATATTGTTGGAGAAACCAGTCATGCAGAAGGGGAAAACATGGTAAATATATAAGGTAAAAAGAAACATTTCCCAGTGCGTCATCCTACCCATCTATAGAGGCAGTTGGTGTTAAGTTTGTTTGCTTTTCCAAATATTTTTCCATGTATATTATTTTTTTTAACTTTATAGTTTATTGTCAGGTTGGTTTCCATATAACACCCAGTGCTCTTCCCCACAAGTGACCTCCACCATGACCATCACCCCCCTTTACCTTTCCCCCTTCCCCTTCTGCCCTCAGTTTGTTTTCGGTATTCAAGAGTCTCTCGTGTTTTGTCTCCCTCACTCTCCCTAACTCTTTTTCCTCCTTCCCCTCCCCATGGTCCTCTGTTAGGTTTCTCCTGTTAGACCTATGAGTGAAAACATATTTCCATGTATATTCTTAAACGTCATATGTTAGTTGTTTAAAGACCTTGTTTTACATGATTGTTTAAAATCAGAAGTAAAGCAGCAGCTAGTTTCACTGTTAAATCTTTCTATATCCCAATTTGAGACTTCCACAATTATCTGATAAGTATTAGCACAATGGCTTTTGGATCATAGCATAAATTATGTCTCTGGTTGTGATCACTTTTTTTATTTCTAATTTATATCATGTTGCTTTAAATTTTAAAAAAGGGGCATCAGCTGGGTGTTCTACCTTGCCTTAATTATTTTATGCTTCTAACAACCAGGTGTTTATTTTACTAACTTTTTAAGTATTTGTCTCAAGAGTTCTTGTACTTTTTTCCTTCCCCGATATTCTTGCAGAATCATCTAGCACAAAATGTTTATGTCACTGAGAAATGAAATGTTTCATATTTATAGGGGGGAAAACTCCTTAAGAATTCAATGAGCTATATCTTAACCAAGAATTTTCTGAAAAATATGATGTTGATATTTTCAGAGATATATTAAAATTTTCTATTGATTTCTTTTCTAACAGAAACCTATATGGCACTTGTTACATACCAGACACTGTCTTAACCCTTAAAGAACGTCACAGGTTCAGGACTATTGCTCTCCACGTTTTACGGAGAACACCAAAGCCCAGACAGATTAAGTAATTTGCGGAGGTCACATGGTTGGGAAGAGGCAAAGCTGGGATTGAACCCAGGCAGTCTGGTTTCAGAGACCATCAGCTGAATCCCCACATTTTACCTTGTTCTATAGAAGCCTAATCATGAATAACAGATCCATACCTTTAAATACTCATTTAAGAAAAAAAAATTAACATGCCATTAAATTGTAAGCTCTCTGGTTCATTTAAAATCCCTTCTAATTTGCAATCATTTTATTACACAAGTTTTGGAAGGATGTATCTGATATCTGTTGCCTATAAGGAGGGATATTTCTATTGCCAAAGTAAAATCCACCTCCTTGGTCTGACCTTCACCATTTGGTTGATGATGATCTCTTGGAGGTAATTTCTGTGTATGTTAAATGTCTAGAGGTCTATTCAATGGATTATTGGAACACACATAGCACAAATTTAGTAGCATTTTTATTCTTCAGGTTGAAGAAAACAAACTTTCATCCCATAATACTAAAGTAGCTATTCCAGAATTTTTGACAGGCTTTGTCTGATAGTTTGAAAATAAATAATCAACCAACAGATTGACCTTTAAAATTTTCCCTTCAACTTTCTTTCTTGCTATAATTGCTAAAAATATCACTGAACTATTTTGTGTACCTCACGTGCATAGGAGGATTCATCTGCTCATGAGCCCAAATGACTGGGCAGGAAAGCTTATTAATTGTCTTTCTATGGTTTCTATAAACACTTGGAAAAAAATTCCCCAAGGATCTTTTTTGGGATCATGGAGTCTGGCTGGTTCAGAGACACCTCAAAGTTCATCTCTGGGGGAGATCTGCTCTACCCACCACCCACTGGGCTTGGAATGCACTGGGCTGGGAGTCCAGGCCAATTTAAGACCACGCTGGGCGTTAGTCATGGGATTAGAATAGCTGTCCATTACTCAGGAAGGACAGTTGGGAGCTGTATTGTCAGTATTTTTGGCACTGTTTTTATAGTTAAGGAGTTTAAAATAGATAAAGCCTGGTTATAATGGCTCTTTCCCCTACTGGCTGATGTCCTTCTTGGGGGACACGTTCCCTCAGCAGCACAAAGGTATTAATAGTTCAGAGAGAAAGAATATAGGTTTTTGTTTTTCATGAGAGAATGTTCATTACACTCTGGGAAACTTTATTTTTCTAATGGAAGATCTGGAAACCACTTACTGTCTCTCATAGCACATACATAGATAGAAACCTTCAACTAGGTAAATGAAAAATTGAAGATCTAATTCTAACTATAAATCCAGTGGGTTGAAATCACGTATTGGATTCTGAGCCTACCTAGTAATTCAGTTTATATATCAAGACTATTTGAAAGTTCCTCTGTCACAGATTTTAAATCTTTCATTACAGAACCATAGAGTCTTTAAGAAATGATGTATACCCATCTTCTTGAATAAAGCCACCCAGACTTTGACAAATGATTGTAAGCAATGACTCTTCACATGAGGTCAAATGGACTGAGTTCATTTTGGCCACTGAGCATCTGCTTTTTTTTGTACATCTGGGGAATCTGAGCACAATTTTATTTTCCTACAAGAGTTAAGAAAGGCCAGATAACTTGTCATTCCAGATTCTTTTGCAGCTGGGACAATCATGATTACAATAAAGTAAACCTGACTTCTGGTGTAGAAATCATATTGGTGCAGACTTGGAGTGTTGAGTACCCATGATGCATTTTCTTATTATTCCAGATTTGTGATGTGTTTTCCTAAAACCTTACTTCCTAAAAACCTTAAAAACCTTCCTGAAAGCTTACTCTTAAATGTAGTTCCCCAAATTCAAAGTTTTCATAAACAAACATTCTTTTAATAAACTCCTTTTCTGAATAATCGGCCAGAGCTGACTTCTGTTACTTACACATAATAGTAACAGCCCCCTTCCCCAAAAATCCCACAACACTTAACCCTAATTGAGTCAGGCACTGTGCTAAGTATGGACTTTCCATGTATTAACTCACTTAATCTCCTCAACAAACAAATCAGGATGATAGTATTCATTTTATAGATGAAAAATCCAAGGCACAGACTGTGTCCCAAGTCACTCAAGCTGTAAGTGACAAAGACAAAATTTGAATCCTAAGCCGTATGCTTGTAATAATATTTTTCTTTGGTTTTTATACTAACCCAATATGCTCATTTTACAGATGAGGAAATTGAGACTGGAGAACTATGGAACTCACCTAAAGTCACACTGGTTTAATTTATTGCACAGAACACTAGTCTGAAGGTCCAATGATTCTCAGTCTGGTGAATTTCATGGTGTATGTACTGTTAAAAGTCACGAAAGCATTTTTTCCTCATGATTCTTCATGTTGCGCTCTGCCTACTTTTTTCGTTCAGTTTCACCAGATCTAGAGACCAGATGGTTTATTGTCTCTTCTTAGTGAGCCCATTTATAAACTGGAAGGAGATTAATTAATAAACCTTCCTACAGTCTTTTTTTAAAATTTCTTGAATAGTAATTTCAATTCTTTGAATGATTCTTTGGACATTATCTGTAATCCTCATTATGGTTCTCTTTGGTCCTTTGTTTTTTCTTGCCAAGGGGAAGAAATTGCTTTCAGATATTCTCTTGCACATTTTCCAATTGCTGATGTTTATATTTATTTCTGTTCCTGTTAGCTCAGGTGCCAGACAGTCCACTCAGGCTGGGTGGCATTTGTAGCCTTTGCAAGCATGCCAGTCACTGGGGTCATGGCCAGAGCACTGGTTCTGAAGCAAAACTCTTGTAGACTGTTCTCAGCAGCCAATATCAGTGTATCGAGAATGTCTTTCAGGACTGCACTTTTTGAAGTTTATGACTTAATACTGTATGTTCCCAGTTATTGATTTGTGAGATTGAATAAAGTTCTTTATTAGACATTATTTCAATGCCCACCTATATACCACCTATATATCTCCTATGTCATAGGGTTCAAAGCAAATGTAAGAGTACTTAGATGTACCCAAAGGATCCTCTTAGATGTGCTTTTACCTTTGGTCTGCTTGTGACCTTTCTGTTGTCTGAGGACAGCAGACAGTGCTATGGGGAACACTCATTTTATTGATTCTATATGTTTTATGTACCAATTATTCACTCTCACATCTTAATACTTCAGTGACTTCAGGTTGGTAAAATCTATTTTAGGCTGAGAAATTTTAGGAAGCAGAGGTTGTTTTTTTTTTAAACTTATATAAGGCAGAATTTGAAATTAGCCTTATTAGTTATATATTGTTTCTTAATTTTTTAATAATTTTTTTTGAAAGAGAGAGAGAGAAAGAGTGTGAGTGGGGGAGCGCAAGAGAGTGGGAAAGAGAATCCCAAGCAGGCTCCATGCTCTCAGTGCAGAGCCCGATTTGGGCCTCAATCTCATGACCTGAGCCAAAATAAAGAGTCGATGCTTAACTGACTGAGCCACCCAGGCACCCCCCCATTATTAGCTATATTTTTTACAGCCCTTACAAAGCATACACAATATGAATATCAGGTACTACTTTTCTATAAATAGAGCAATAATAATTGTGATGTAAAGGCTGAGTAAATGGGATGCTGCAATTGATAGAGAGCGAAACCACATCTGGAAATGGGAAAAGTTAAAGCAGGGACATAACAAGCAAAGTAAAAATTGAGCTTTCTCCTCACATAGCTTAGTGTTTCTGAAAATGTGTGTGGGTGATATTACGTAGTTTATAGGCCTATGTTTTATCTTAGGTATTTTATTGTACATTAGAAAACGTAATTATCATATAAAACCTGTGGCTTTTCCATTTACATAAGTGAGAGAACGTTTACTTCTAAACTTAATTTGAATAGAAATGGTTGATTCAATGGATTCTGAATAATATTCTTGTTGGCATGGGTTCATGGCAAAAATCACAAAGAGAAACGCAAATAGATTTTGGCTCTTGGAAACTTATTTCACTCTCCACAAAGCTGTTACGTTTGATTATAAAAAAATGTATGTTACAGTTCTCCCATGAAAATGACTTTTTAGCAAATTAGGAATCATGTTCTTGTTTTACTTTGGAAAGCTGATTTTTTGAAGGCCTATTGCCTAGAAAATATTCCTAATGTCATATCAGGTTATTTGTTGTGTCATGGAGACAGAACTAATTAATGTTATCAAATGCTGCATTTCATAACCTGTAATAATTTGTTTTTCTGTTGAAGGAGTACATGCAGCAAACCATTCTTTTGGAACTCAGCACCCCAATATTTGAAGTATTCAAAAGCAAACAGCCCTTTAAACATACCTTGTATTTTGTAAAGCTTTTTATAATACATGTGTCTGGCCAATTTCATGGGAGTATTCAATTCAAGTCTATCCTTATGCAAAATTCAAAATCAGAAAACTCTTTGGAGTGTATCTCTTTTTACCTAAGAGGAAACGTAAAATGCCAACTCACTTCTAAGACCCTGTGTTCACATTTTGCAACAAAATCCACCTAATGATGGACCCCACAGCACCTATTTTTGTGAGAGCAGATTCGCTGTGCTCACACTGCCTTCTGGCTCTGGGCATGTGTGTGGACACACTGCTGAAATCTACAGGAACCTCTCAATCCCATCCAAGCAATAACTGGGTGAAAGCTTTGGTGATTGCTTGATCCTTTTTGGGCTTTTACCTTTCAGAATGTGTAATTTATTCAATAGGTCCAATTATAGATTTGGTTCACCTTTTTGAATTGGGTAATATTCTAGTAGTTCGAGATCTCGTTAAATTACACAAAGCTGCCCACATTCAGATAAAGACATTTGTCCACCTGCCCATGAAGAACGTTGGTTTGAGTGACTGCCCTCCTCCTAGCCTGTCCTACCTGGTTCAACATATGCCAAGAATTCCATCTAAGGCTCTTGGTTTTTGGCATGAGAGGAATTTTATACAGTAATTATTCTCCTTACCAAATTCCTCATGAATTTTAATTTTTGACAAGCTGAGGGATTTGACAAGGCACTTAGCCTTTCTTGACTTTAAAGTCTTTGTTTATAAAAGAACAGAGCTAGCCAGGTGTTGGCAAAAGTCTGGTGAGAGTGATAGAATGTTCGTGAAAGGGAGGCTACCCTTGACCCCAAAGTTCAATGTGGGAAACTGTTCAGAGGGTGTTTGGTGAGTTAGTCAAAAGGACCCTGAAAGGGAATGTTGTAGAGATTTAAAAAATCAATGTATCTCTGATTGCATGTCTGCTTGACACCTATGCTATTACTTAATGACTTTCTTTGCATTGATGTCTTTTCTTAAAGAAACTTAGACAAAAAAGAAAACGTAAATCATTCTTATAAGTGAAATATTGGGATCCTTTCGCACAACTAGAAGGTAATTATAAAAACCACTGTACAAGACAGAAATCATGATCACATTCTCACTAGCCTGGTTGTCTAGACTGTCCTCTGTTTAAGAAGATCAGAGGGGCTGGAGAGGTGCTTAAGACGTACCTCCAACCACTAACTCTTCCTAGCTTGAAGAGCTTGAAGGATGATGGAAACTATAGTTGACCTTCGAACAACAGGGGTTTGATCTGTGTGGGTCCACTTACGTGCAGAGTTTTTATGGTTCTGTAAATATATGTTCTCTTCCTTACGATTTTCTTAACATCTTCTGTCTAGCTTTATTGTAAGAATACTGTATATAATACACCATATTAATTGGTGTTAATTGACCTTTTATGTTCTCAGTGAGGCTTCTGGTCTGCAGTAGGTTCTTAGTGATTAAGTTTTTGGGGAGTCAAAAGTTATAGGGAGAGTTTTGACTGTGTGTATGTGGGGGTCAGCACCCCAACCCTGTTCCAGGGCCAGCTGTAGAATAATTCCTACTCTGAGATTCAGTCATTTAATGCTGTGGCAAAGCGCCATTTGACATCATCTCCGCTCTCTCCCCTGCACCTCTGAAACAATGTTAAAAAAGAATCAGAACTACTGAAATCCTACACAGATTCATGACTGCATGCTCTTGTGATCTCCCTTTTTTAGTCTTTGCCTATGTTAGAAAGCTATCTTTGAATCTCATGACAAACTCTGAAGTTCTTTAAGTGAAGAGTCACTTATTTTTGGTTCACTATTAAATATACTTATTTTGATAACCCTTAATACTTGTCTTGATCAGTATTAAAGAAACAACAATTTAAGACATCCTGAAGTTGGCTGTAAGCAGAGTCCATAGTCCCAAGGACCTCTCTGTGCTTCTATACATTTGAGTCATGAAGTGCACACCTATTTTTAAATGGAAAACCCCATGTGCTTCTAGTTTAAGGGAAAACACAATCAGATATAATTTGCAAAGACTTTGAACCTTATATTGTAGAGCACATCTATAACCAATCTTCTTTTAAGCTCTTGAAGAATTTCATTGATGTCTGCAAATGGCTTCGGGAATGAATTTCTATTTCTTGGGATACTGAAGTTCCCATCATCTGTCAGGCATACGTTTTCCACAGAAAGATTCACAGGACGGTTGCGTCATTTATAGTCTTCTGCGTCATGCTACGGCACTTCTGGCTAGTGGAAGCAAAGCTTCTTAGGAGTTTTAAAGTTGGTCTGTGGGTGGCTGGGGTGATACGCTTAGGGAAACATGTGTCTCTGATGACCGACTGGCCCCATCCTGTTCTCATGCTTTGTCTCCCTATTTAAAGAATTAGTATTAACACACTTGGTGAATGACTTATGTCCTTGGATAGCTGGGACATGAGCAGGTGGCAACAGGCACTGCGAGGAAGAAGTAGGACCCAGGAGCTATATTTTACCATGAAGTCAAATTCCTATTTCTGTCCCCAGGATTTTTGTGTGGTGGTTGGGAAAGAATGTCAATGCCACAGTGTTCTCCCATCTGCTTCTCACTGTGCTAATCTAGATGAAGCCAGTTGTAAACACTGGGATCCTGAATTGCTTATTTTCATTGCATTATTCATAAGAAACAAACTGCAATTTAAGAACTGCCCAAGTGAAATGACTAAAGCATGTTACACAAAACCACAGAGATGAAGGGCACCCTTAGAGTGGGATGGTATCCCAATCCTATTTATACTTGATCTACCACCATTCTTTTGGGGCACCCTTAGAGTGGGATGGTATCCCAATCCTATTTATACTTGATCTACCACCATTCTTTCTACCTTATGACTTGTACCTATTGTTGAGGAGATGAACAAATTATAATTAGGATATGTGATTGTACTGAAACTCTATATAAGAGAATATGCACCACAAGCAAAGTTTGAGGGGTAGGAATTAAGCTGTATTTTGTTCCTAGTCTGAGGGAACTGTTTCCAGGAACTCAGGCTCATGGCTGATTGACAGAGGAAGGGAAGGATGGAGCCCACTCATTTCTCTAATTTGTCTGGTGTCATCTTACCAGGTCTTTGAAATAAAGACACACTGATGTCTTTGCTGTTCAAAAGTGCTGTGCATTTTATACATGTTTTGGTTCCGTCATATTGCCCACGTGGTCCCCTTGGCCAAGGAGGCTATTTTGTCCCGGGTTCCTTGGAAGTTTGTTTTTGTTGGCATACATCTTCCAAGTCCCGGCGTCAGTGTACTCTTGCTTGAAGAGGATCACCTGCCATTCTCTAGGACACAACCTGTTTATGATACTTGTGGCTCTTCACATGATTGGTTATTCTTTGGTTTCTTAGTTATTTTCTGCCTCTCCCTGGAGAATAACCTTCATGAAGGCAGGACCCATGTACCTCTTTGTGGAGTCAAAGAATGAAGGAGTGAGTGAGGGCTCAGGCTGGAGCTGGCGGCAGTTGGTAGGAGAAATAGGGCCACCTGCTTCTTTTAAGGAAGTTTAGACACTCATCTATGTTATGGGGATTTTCTTTAAACACAGTGGATTTGCTCCAAAAAAAAAGTACTAGAGTAAGCATTAGAGTTGAAGTCAGCAAACTTTTTCTGTCAAGGGCCAGATAGTTGATGTCGTTGGCTTTTTAAAAGATAATTCTTGAAAAATGTGAAAAATCAGGGGCTCCTGGGTGGCTCAGTCAGTTAAGTGCCCAACTTCAGCTCAGGTCATGATCTCCTGGTTCATGGGTTCAAGCCCTGCATCGGGCTCTGTGCTGACCACTCAGAGCCTGGAGCCTGCTTCAGATTCTGTGTCTCCCTCTCTCTCTGCCCCTCCCCTTCTCACATTCTGTTTCTTTGTCTCTCAAAAATAATAAACGTTAAAAAATTTTTAAAAAATGTGAAAAATGATTCCTAGTCTGAGATGATGACAAAAACAGGCAGGAAGCCAATTTGAGACTTGGGTCAGTTTGCTGACCTCTGGGTCATGTCTCTACTGAATTGTATAACCGTGGGGCTTGTTTCCTTACTGCAAAATGCAAGGGTTGGACTATACTGATATTAAGCAAATTTCAAACATGAAAAGATTTGAAAGACCAGCCTGATGAACCAGATACCACTGTCCTGCACCTTTAATAATGAGGTTTTCTCCATGAAATTTCCCCAATTTTTCTACTGCTAAGTGAATGCCGCTTAGAACATTTTTCCACTTGATGAGATTTTTTCTCCTTCTAATAAAATTAGTCCATACTTATTATAGAAAGTTGGGGGGAAAAAGCCTCAGGCCAGAAAAATTTACCCTAATCAGAGATTACATTTTATTATGCTTCAGTATTTTTACTCTGTGTAAATAATCTCTCAGAATATTTTTTGGAAGCTGTATACAGTTTTGCGTTCCGATTTTTAAGTAAACATTCATGTTTAAACATTTCTCTAAGACTTTCTTTGAAATCATAATTTTATATGACTATGTAACTGGTACATAGAAGGGTGGCCATATTTTCTGTGACCAGTAATATTTTATTGGGCATTTAGGACATATCTAACTTTTAACATTATAAATTCCACTATGAGGAACATCCCTATGTGGAAATATTTGTCCTCACTCATTAGGTCAGGGGATGGCCAGTGTTCTCTCTCTCTACGGAAAGGGAACTCCCACAGCTATATTGCTTACTCAATGCAGTCTTATGTTACCATTTTTAATTTTGGATAAACTTTCATTGCAGCAACTTTTTATGCATTTTAGGTCAGACACTACATCTTATACTTGTGTAACCCCAAGGTCTTCCACTTACACATTGCATTCAATAATAGGGACTAAAGAAACAGACAAACAAACAAAAAAGCCCTTTATGGGTACTAAAAGCAACCATTGGATTAGGAATGTAATGGGGGGATGCCTGGTGGCTCAGTCAGTTAAGCATCCAACTCTTGGTTTCAACTCAGGTCATGATCTCACGGTTTGTGGGTTTGAGCCCCGCATCAGGCTCAGCACTACTGGGGCAGAGGCTGCTGGGGATTCTCTTTCTCTCTCCCTGTGTTTCTGTCCCTCCCCTGTTCATGCACTCTCTCTCTCTTTCTCAAAAATAAATAAACTTAAAAAAAAAGAAAGCAATGGATTACCATACTTCATAAAAAATTTGTGTTGTAATGATTTTAGAAAATAGATTATTGGGGCGCCTAGGTGGGTCAATTAATTAAGTGTCTGACTCTTGATTTTGGCTTAGGTCATGATCTCACGGTTCATGGGTTCGAGCTCTGCACTGACAGCGTGGAGCCTGCTTGAGATTCTCTCTCTCTCTCTCTCTCTCTCTCTCTCTCTGCCCCTCCTGTGCTTGTTCTCTCTCTCTCTCTCTCAAAAATGAATAAACATTAAAAAAAGAAAATAAATTATTAATAGGGTAGTTGGACAAACAGCGCTAACACACACCATATTTTGAATTACTTAAAAATAATATAAAAGTATGGAAATACATGATAAATATGATAAGTATTTATAAGTAATATAAGATAAAGTATCCTGCTTTAAAACTATTCAGGGGTGTCTGGGTGGCTCAGTCTGTTAGGCACCAGACTTTAGCTCAGGTCATAATCTTGCGGTTTGTGAGTTTGAGGCCCGTGTTGGGCTCTGTGCAAACAGCTCAGAGCCTGGAGCCTGCTTCTGATTCTGTGTCTCCCTCTCTCTCTGCCCCTCCCCCACTCACACTCGGTTTGTCTCTCTCTCTCAAAAAATAATAAACATTTAAAAAAATTAAAAAATTTTCAGACTACTCAAGGGCAATCTTTATTAAATATATCTTAGTTTTAATAGAATTAAGATTGATGTAAACTGCACATGGGGTGGGAAGTTTTCTGCAAAGGCTCATTTATGAAAGCCTATTTTTCTGGTGTTACAGAGAAAATTCTAGGTGGGAGGATCATCACATGTCAGAGTTCATGACCTACATTATTAATGCATTCTTGAAGATAGAGTCCTCATAATCTGATTTTTCTTCTTTGACTCTCAAAAAATTTTAGGAAATTTGACAAGTTCAGTTAAGAATGAAAAAGTAGAGGGGAAAGAAGTCACTACATATAATTCTGTCAGGGGACATAGAGTGTCAGCAAGGAAACATGGTAACATACTTTCTTCCAAAATATTTCTATGTGGCCCTAATGCAAGTATGAAGTTGACAGTTTAACTCGTCACCATTACCCAGCTTTTAGCCATACTTACTGAATGTCTACTAAATGCGGGACATGGCATTAACTGTCTTTTATTCTCTCAGATCCTTTGATAAAATTTTCAGCTATCAATATCCAAAGATGTCCTTTGTGATATCTTTTCTTGTTTTAAATAAGTGGATGTTTTCAAACCCTCAAAGACATAAGGTGCTGCATCAGTTGGCATATAAAAGACTGGCTCATGTTATTAAGTAACCGACAAAATTCTATTTTTGACAGCTGTATTTATCCTGCTAGCGATAAGAGAGCACGAATTAATCGCCCTGTGGTTTTTGAGTTCTTGTTTTGCAAGTATTAAACGCTCAATCCTACAGGCTGCAAAGATCCAACAACAAAAAATAAATCCTTCAAAACCGAATTTGGCAGATATCATAAAATTTTAAATGACCTTTTTGTGGGTCTGCTCCCTGAATTGTAGTAAGATGTTTCTTTATCTTAAGTTTTTGTGCAGAGATTTTTATTTTCATTTTTTATTATTTTTTTAAATGTTTATTTATTTTTGAGAGGGAGTGTGAGAGAACATAAGTGGGGGAGGGGCAGAGAGAGGGGGGGGGGACAGAGGATCCAAAGCTGGCTCCACACTAACAGCAAAGAGCCTGGTGTGGGGCTCAAACCCACAAACCACAAGATCATGATCTGAGCCAAAGTCAGATGTTTAACCAACTGAGCCACCAGGCGCCCCTGTGCAGAGACTTACAAAAGGAATCCTGATGTTGCCCTCTGGTTTTGAAGGCGGAAGTGAGGAGAAGGTTGAAGGGTCTCTCCTAAGTCCCAAAGTGCTGAGGTTGTATCTCCAACATGCTCTCCTCTTCCAGCCAGTTAGTCCAGACTGCTGACTGTGACCAGATGGAACAGATACCAGGACTGTAGCATCGGGACTAGCAGAGTGGGGGTGGGACCTAGCCGATATTGTGGAAATCAAGGCCAAGAGTAATTAAGGGACATGTTGAAGATCATACACCTTGCATTTGGTAAAGAGCAGGTTAAAACAGGTCTCCAACTTGAAGTCTTAAGTGACTTCCTGTACTTTGCAGCCAAAATCAGGAGAGATTTTCCAGTTCATTCAAAATGGTTGTCATGTACGTATTTAGACCTTGATTAGAGGCTTTTGATGGGGATAGCTAGACTTTGGAATTCTGGATTTTACATTATGGAAGAATTTCTGACCCAATAGTCATTCTGCTAACAAATAAATAGCATTACCTAAAGTGAATCATGTTACCAAGTTTAGGCTCAACAGAATATTTTTTTGCATGCCCTGGTATGCTAATCTCTAAAATTTCAATCATAAAGATAATATTATAACAGCTCTTAGTTCGGTATATCTTGCCAGAAATTCTGGCCAGTAGCAGTAGAATTATAGCCTGTAAATGGTGGGCAAGGTACCTAATCTTGCTTGCGCCTAATTTTCCTTATCTGGAAACTGGAGATGATCATAGTGTTGTTGTAAGCATTAAATGAATTAATTTAGGGGCACCTGGGGGGCTCAGTTGGTTAAGCGTCTGACTTTGGCTCAGGTCATGATCTCGTAGTCTGTGAATTCAAGTCCCCTATCGGGCTCTGCACTGACAGCTCAGAGCCTGGGGCCTGCTTCAGATTCTGTATCTCCCTTTCTCTGCTCCTCCCCCACTCACACTCTGGTCTCTCAAAAGTAATTAAATGTTAAAAAAATTATATGAATTAATTTATACAAAGGAGTTAGAAGTGCCCATTAAATGTTTGCTACTATTTCGTTGTTATTAACTTGTGATCTCATTAACATATTCTGAATGTAATTGAATATGTAAGATCAAAGTAATATGTAGATGGGCCATATATTTTTAGAGTTCTTTTATAGGAAGATATTTTTAATTATAAGAGTAAAATAGCCCTATTGGGTTTTTTTTCCCTCTGTAATGCAAATGTTCTTAAATCCTAGTGTTCAATTTATAAAATGATCTCCACTGCTCCTCAAGTCTTTAAAAAATATACTATTTGCAAACTTTTTACATAGCTGTAATAATAGGCTACAATTTTCTGCCCTGCAGATTTTTTTTTAATGATCATTTACTAACTGAATACTATGTCATTTGCAACAGGATTTTGAGATGGTTGGGACTCTTCGGGGCCTCTGGTTTAGATATGAAACTGAGTTGCTGGACCACCACGTGGGATGAGGAGGTGGAAGGAAGCTGGTGAATTGTGTTATATTCTTGACCAAACCCCTCCTCTCTGCTCCCGGTCCTTGAGTTTCAGAAAGCGATGGACCTATTAGAGAGGGGTTTTTGGAGTTCATTCAAAGATCTATGGAGACCCTGCTGGTGGGTCGTGGATCCTCATTTCCCCTGAGTGGGGGGATTTGGGAAGTGGATCTGGGTTTCCCTAAGGCAGGGAGAGGGGACCTAAGGAAACAGCTCGGAGAGCTCCATATGCATTTCCCGTGTTTGGGAGCACACTTGCGGGTGGATCTAACTCACTCCTGAAATACCTAATGGTCAGAGAGGTGGGTGCCGCTGCTTTAGATGTTGACAAGGAGGGATGGTTGCTTGGTTGCCACTGTGCTTCCAGATTGTTCTGGTCAGAGAATGTGTGAGTGCTCCCAGGGGACTTGAGTTTGGCCACAGGTAGGAATCAGGGGTTATCTTCCGTCTTCCCCAAGAAGTGTCAAAATGAGCCCTGCAGAAGGAGCCAGAGGCCCAGGAAAGTGTCCCGGCCAGAGGGGAGTGGAGCCCTGGGAGACAAGGCTGCAGGAGAATGGAGGCCGCTTCTGATGAGGCTCCTTGCTGGGTCCAGAGAGCACAGTGCTGACTCCCAGTCCGGCACACACCTGCCCCCTCCCCTTTGCCTATCCCTTCCTACTGCTTTGGCTCTGAGTCAGAAAGTGTAGTTAGCAGACTGGCATGGGAAGTTAGGCTTCTGAATGCACAGAGGAAGAAAATGGAAATCACTGTACCCTGACATACGTGGGGAAGGAAAGAGCTATACCTTCGAAGTTTCTTATACTGCACTAGACCTGTTATTATTGAGTGCAGGATTTTTTTTTTATTACCTGAAAGTTACCAGAAAAGGCAGAGACTTGCCCTGAATTTCATTTGGGGGTAAAAGGAAGGACCAGGGCTTAGAATAACATGGAACAGACACTGTACATTGTTTTGTGATTGATTCTCATAAAGTTCTGCTTCTTGAATGTAATGATTATATATTCATAGTTTACTTAATAATTTTCTTTTCTGCATTTAGGTTTGCGATGTTGAAGTATTATAAATAATGCCACCCTAGACAGGTTTATATGTATTCCTATCATTATATTTGGACCTTTACAGATTCACTTCCAGAAGAAGGACATTCTTACACATAAATATTAGGAAATTGGGTTGCTTGAGTGGCTCAGTCAGTTAAGTACTTTGGCTCAGGTTATGATTTTGCAGTTTGTGGGTTTGAGCCCCGCGTCAGGCTCTGTGCTGGCAGCTCAGAGCCTGGAGCCTGCTTTGGATTCTGTGTCTCCCTCTCTCTCTCCGCCCCTCCTCCTCCTTCTCCCCTTCTCAAAAATAAATAAATATTAAAAAATATTTTAATAATACATAAATATTAAGAAATTGCTTTTCAAAAGGGTTTAAGTGCTCTGTACTACCACTCTCTTTGCTTGATTGTTTCACATACAAAGACAAAAAAATTTAAATATTTTTTGTAACATTTCTAACATAACTACCTGCAGTACACTTGGCAACAATCTGACAAAGGAATATGTAATAAAAGGAAGCAGCATGGTTTACTGTTATCCATATAAAATTTGTATTCGTGAAAGCACATGGGTTTGGTTAAGTTAGAAAAGCCTGTGTGTGAAAGGGTACAGCTGGGAATGAAAAGGCTTTGCCTAACGGTAAAAATGGCAACATTGTTTCTTCAAATAAGGTATTTAATATCCCTAATACTAGTTTTCTTTTCAATGTGTCCTAACCTCTCTGAAGGAGGCTGTCATAGATACCATAATATATAGATAATTCTTAATGACCAATGTCTGTAAAGAGCCAGTTTTAGGACTTTTTCATTTTTCCTTTTGCTGGAGTTGGGGAGAAATTATTACGTATCTGGAAGTTGGTTGGGTAGCTGTTACGGGAAAACATCATGGAATAGGTAGGATGACCAGTCAGTGTTGGGGTTCCACATCAAAACATCTTCCTGCACCCCCAGTAGGGAGTCTCTCTGAAAGCTGAGGCTAGTTCTGGGATGATTTGCTCTCTGCTGATTCTTCAATCACTAGCTTGGTTCTGCTTCAAAGAAAGCATTGGGTGGTAAACTCCAAGTGCCTTTTCATAGACCAAAGCGAACTTTCAAAGCTGTGATAGTCTCTCTGACTGTGAACCCGGATTCTGCTTGTAAATGACCAGTGAAAAGTAAGCTGATAACCCAGAGTAGAAAGACCATCACTTTCCAGGGTCACCTACAACCCCGAAATGATGTGACTTCTTTCCCTGCTAGGAAGGAACGTCCATTAACAGTTATATGAGCGACCATTCACATTTTGCATCTTAGGGCCACGAATATTCCCACCGTTTGGTGGATTCAGTGGTGGGTCTCAGCAGATACCATGAGAAGCTCCTACCTGGACCAAGCTATATCCTGTGCGCTGGACCAATGCGCGAAGGGCTGCTTCCTTCTGGGTGCCGCTCAATCCATCCCCGGATTTGTGATTTGATTCCATTGAGAGTGATTATCGGCAAAAAATCAGGTTAATTAGGGTTGCTCACTGAAAGCAAATTTAAGATAGATTAAGTAAATTACTGTTCCCAAGTCCAAACTTGTCCTTCTCATGAAGGACATCTTCAGGAAACGTTCTCTATAAATAAGCCATTAAAGTTAAAGCCACAAACAGCCACATGCGAACACGGCTGGTTAGATGTCCTCCTTAAAAATGAGTTTTAAAAAAATGTTCAATTTTAGTTGGAATTTAGAAGTCACAAACGAGTAATACACCTTCTCCAATGAGAACGCAGGTCAGTAAATCTCAATGCAATTATTTTAGAATGCCCCCAAATGCCTACAAACAAAGTAGCTCACGTCAATTAAAAATATGCAGAATGGGGGCGCCTGAGTGGCTCAGTCAGCTGAGCATCTGACTTCAGCTCAGGTCATGGTCTCACAGCTTGTGATTTTGTGCCCTGCATCAGGCTCTGTGCTGACAGCTTGGAGCCTGGAACCGGCTTTGGATTCTGTGTCTCCCTCCCTTTCTCTGTCCCTTCCCCCCTCATGCTCACGTGCGCGCGCTCTCTCCCTCTCTTTCTCTCTCTCTCAAAAATGAATAAACTTAAAAAAATTAAATGCACAGACTGGTCCTTTCAGATCACCTCTTGCTTAGACCCAGGAGAGGACATGAAGTCCTTTGCGAAACAATCTAAGAGATTATGAAAGCTTATGTATAGGCATGCTTAGGTAGGTATAAAGATGCAATTTCAGATTTTATTGTCTATACTTTTTATTTGGGACCATAATTTGAACCCCATCCTAAATATGACAACTGCTCATCGTTAGAGGTTCGCAGGGTCAGGGTGTGGCCATCTCGAATGGTCCAGGCTGTGGTGGCAGGAGGCTTTGGAGGCTCCTGTGTGCTGAGGGCTGTACACGGACCTGCTGGCTTGGTGTGAGGGCTCCGTGAAGGTTCCGCACTGGGCCTTCACTCTGCCAACCGGGACAGAAGTGTTTACAGCGATTTGAATCCCATGCAGATTGGACTCATTTTGCTATAGGCCCTTTGAAAACCTTCCCGTGCTATGCACTGAGATTTCCTACACTACTTCAGGTGGTCATTTAAAGATTCAGAATGAAGGGGCCATTGACAGTATAGGAAATGAGTACAAAATTGGGTGAGAAGTGAAGCTGCAATGATCAGGTCAATAAATTACAGATTCACAGAATTCTCTTAAGGTAACAACTAAGAGACAAGCATCATCTAGCAGCATCTAAAAAGTAATATTTTCGAGAAAATGTCGAAAACCAAAGAAAAAATGAGATTCCAGAGACACTATTCATCAGCTACTATACGGACAGAGCAATTTCGTGCTTTGCACATAGGCATGGGCATCGTGCTGCCCTGGACTCTTCTAAGAATTCTTGCTTGCTTCTAACCCAGGTCAACCCCAGTTTTACTCCTTCATTCTCTCAAGCAGTATTTAGTCAGTGCTGTCTGCGCACCAGCTTCACCCCTGCCCAGCATTAAGGCCCTGCGTGTTAGGAACAGTCAGTTGTCCATTAAGTTAATGCATCAGTTTCTGTTGTTATCCTTTGTGAAAGGCAGTGTTCCCCCCTTCCCCCAACCACCCACCACAATCCTCACTGCGTATCATGGCAAAGACAAATGAGAAACTATTTTTATGATAGTGGTGATTTGGGACATGTAGCTTTCCTGACACATTTATCATATAAATAATCTTTCTAAATAATCTTTCTAGGGATGCTGCAAGGTAGGGGTAAAAGGAGACCAGTATTCACTTTATAATTCTACCTGAATGGTGACTACAGTTATGTTAGCTGTCTTTTCCTCAAGATACTCTCAACAATCCCCCCCCATTGCCCCCAGTGCTGAACTGAACCCACAAAAGCAGAGAGGCCACAGGTGGACTGGGGTCTGGTGAGGTCAGCCACGTTTGTCATCATGTCTTATGGATGTCTGAAGGTCAAGTCTATGGTTTTGTGGCCAAGTTGTAGATTTGCTCCTTGCTGACCTTGATGTTTTCCAGCAAAAAATAACAGTTTTTGGTGAAATGACAAGTTTTATTTGCAAAGCCTACCTTTAGTTTTGTTTAATTATTAATCAAGATAATTGAAGATGCTTTTACATCACAAAGGTCATGTGAACTCACTCTGACATGATTGAGAAAAATCTGTAGACCATCTCAACATAGTGTCACGATTTGGGAAATCAGGGCACAGAAATAAAATTCAGAATTTGCTACAAGAGATAGCCGATCTTCAATATTTATTTCTCAAAAACAACTCCCTCTTTCAACATTGACCTAACCTGAGGGGTGAACTTGGATCCCAGATAAATATTTTTTTAAGCAAGTCAAACTTCTGTTAAATCTGGTCAATTTGGGAGAAAGAGAGTACAACACATTTTCTAATTAACGTCTTATAACCGTTCAGATCTGAGACCACTGAATTTTGAAAGAGTAGTTTCCAAAGTAATTTATGGATGTGATAGGATTCAAAACCCATACATCACAGGCATTAGGAACTTTGGCAGTAAAGGAGATCACTTATGAGCATAAAGTATATGAATATACTTCTCAATAAGTAAGAATCACTTATTCATTAAAATGTTTACTGAGTACCTACTATCATGCAAGAATATTTTGAGACACTAGGAAAATAGAAGAGAACAAAACAAACCCCTCTCCCCTCAAAACCTCATAGCGTTTTCTAGGGAGTGAGAGAGACCATAAGCAAATAAAATATACAGTGTGCTGGTGCTAATTTCGGAGGAGAAAAAAAAACAGAAGAGGGATATGAACTGTGTGTTTGTTGGTGGAGAAGGGGAAATGTTAGCTTGATCCTCTCTTGGGGAGAAACCTGGTGACTTGAGGGATGTGTTTGGGGGAAACCATTCCAGGCACATGCCCTGTGAGCATAAGGACCCTGAGATGAGAGCTTGTTGATGGAGAGAAGGAGAGGCCGGGGCTGAGTGAAGGAGAACAGAAATGGGAGTTATCAGAGATATGATGGTGGCCCAGGTCACAAAAGATCTTGTAGGTCACAGTGAGGACTTTGGCTTTTGCTCTATGATGTGAAGCCAGAGGATCAACAAGATGTTTAACAGGGTCATTCCAACACTGAAGTTGGGCAAGTCTGGGACTGAGCTAAGTAATGCAAACAGGCTAGTCCTGTTTTTATTAAAAATTTTATGATTTTGTTCATTGTGATGCTTTTGGCACAGGTTCTGATTTTAAAAGATCTGCATTAACACATCACTTGCCTTGATACCAGAGTTTTTCTGATGCCGCTTCATGTTGCATTTGAGGTAGTGCCTGACTCACCTCATGCTTGTCGGCTGAAGGCTCATGGGGAGAAGGAGGGAGACCAGTCAGAAACCTTTGTACCTTCTGGGCAAGAGGGAGTTGTGGCTTGAACCAGGGGTGGTGAGGAGTGGTCAGATCTTGGATATATTTTATAGGTCCATTGGACGCATCACAAGAGAAAAAAACATGAGTCAAGGATGACATCCAGTGTTCTGGCTTGGGCAACTGGAAGAATAGAACTGCTCTTAGCTTGGATGGGGAAGAGCAAATCTGTGGAAGGGCAGGAGCTCCATAGTAAGCATGCTGATCTTGGGATGCCCATTGGATAGCTCCAGGGAGAGGCTGAGTGGACAGTCAGGTACATGAGCTAGAGTTTTCTGGGAGAGTTCCCGGCAGGAGACACCATCTGGGAAGCTGTCTCCCTAGAGGTGATAGTTAAGCTGTGAAGTTGAGGGAGATCATGTACAAGCTAAGTGTAGAAAGTGGATCCAAGGGCTGACTCTGGGGCACTCCAACTTTTGGAAGTCAGGAAGACCAGGAGTAACCTGCAGAGAATGACCTGGAATAGCCAGAACGGCAGAAAGGGAAGCAGGTGAAGGAGGTGGATGGAAAGCCAAGTAAGAAAAGGATTTTGAGAACAAATGAATGATGAAGTGTGTACATCCTATCAAGTCAAGTAGGGTGAATCCCAAATAGGGATGTAGACCCCAGAGCTAGACATCTGGAGTGAAATCCTCATTCTGGCTCTCACTGTGTGCCTGGAAAGTTCCTTAACCTGTTGGTGTCCGTGTGTCCTCAACTCAGGAGGCAGTAGTATTTTTCTCAGGTTGTTGTATTACATAAGTAAATAAGTTGAAAGAGCTTTGGAAGAGTTTCTGGCACATAGTGAGCATGAAATTAGTGTCAGTCACAGATATCTGTGATTTTTAAAAATGAGAAAAGAAGAGATAGTATAGTTGCCAGGCACCCCAACTTCTCAGGATCTACAATAAGACATTCCAGTTTTGTGGAAAGGCATGTTACCTAGATGTTAACAGCTGAGACAAGAACAGGGGAATGAATGAAAGTCAGATGGAGAGAAATCACCATCAGCATTACAGGCAAGAATGGGGGATCCCCCATCACTGAGGCAGTGTGGTGGGGAGCATAAGGGGAGACCACGCCAGCCCAGGGCTTCGTTGACACCTGGCCTGGAGCAAGTGCTCTGACCCAACTTGCATGACTGCTGCCTGAGGAGAGCAGCCCAGCACCCAATATGTTATTTATTATATTATTTTAATTATTATTATCATTAATCTCTAATTCCATGGGGTAACATTTCAAAGTCACTTTCTGGGAAGATATAGTCCTGGGTCTTCGGCATGATTAATGGTCCTTCCAGGACTAGATTCTCTTCCAGCATCCTAATGTACCTGCCACTGGGGGCTGCCATGTTTTCTCACATTGTTGGCTCCCTGCTTGGGATGCCATTTCTTTCCCTTGCCTTCCCACATCTAACCTTCACTGCATTGGCCCTGTTATCCTTCCAGACTGGATTGAAATATTTACTGTGATCCTTCCTTTGATATCCTCTTTTGGGTAACATTTGGTACCACCCCCTTAATGCTCTCAAGAAAGTCTGTATATCCCTGTACAGTTGCACATAGTCTTGCAATCATCTGCTTACATGGCTGTCTTGCTCACCACACTGTGATTGCCCTGAGTGTAAGGTCTGTGCTGTACTCATCTTTCTGAGCCCCGAAGGCTTAGCCTGACATGATGCTAAGTGCTCAGTAAATAACTTATAGAAGCAATGAAAGACCTTGGATGAACATTTTGTAAATGACAATAACCTACACTTGATCTGAAGTAAAATGAATCTGCCTCGAATCTCCTACCATTTATTATTCTTCCGGTTCCCATCACTTCCAGAAAGTTCTATCCTGGGCTGAGTTTTTTTTTTGTGAGAAATTAATGTTCATGTTTCCATTGCATTTACAAACACGTTATCATCTTTGGGAAAGAGACCAGAAGTGTAAATGGAAGAAGAGTGCAAAGTGATTGAAAAATAGAGTTGATATTTGAATTCACTTTTCTTCTTTTCAGTGCCTTTCTGGTTTTATATTTACAACGCCAGGGATTATTTGATCTAGACAAGAAAGACCTAGAAATTATTGAGGGTTTAAGATTTCTGCCTTCCTGAAAGTCACAGGTGGACTGGAATGAACACATCCCCTCCTCATTGGTTGAAACTTTTCATAGGAATTTCCAGAGTGCACTGTGGGCAAGGTCAGAGCTTGCTGTTCTTGACCCTTGACCCTGGTGGCCTCGGGTACTGGTGGGACCTGGCTCAGGGAAGGTGGCAGGAAAAACAAAGATACGAAGGAAGCTGCAAGAGAGAAGCAGGTTGGGAAGGAAAATCTGACTTTTCTGCATGTATGGCTGTGAGGGGGATACAGTAGGCTGCCCTTTCTTTATAACCCTCATCTTTCAAGAAGAGAAGCTTATGTAAGGATTGAACCTATAAATTGGGCTCACACAGAGAACCAAGTTGTGGAAGGAAAACCATGATGGGATTTGAGGTGAGAGCTGTCTGATTTGCCCAAAGGTCCTGCCATGTGGGAAGATAAGCACCCTAGTGGAACATAAGTTGGCAGCTATGGCAACAGACCAAGTGGGAAAACAAGTTTGTTTTTTGAAATAGTAAGTCAGGCAAGACAAAGGTAAGAAGTGCATGACAGAGAACGCACTTAGTATGTGCAGGAAGAGTAGCTTGGAAAAGCAAAAGCCGGCATGGTAGGGGGAGTAAGAGGCCGAGAAGAACAAAATGGAGAGCAAGGGTAAAGACAGGGATTAAAGTTACTGGATTTCTTGGTTTAAAAACTAAATGAAGTAATTATTCTCAGCTTCAACAAAAAGGGCAACAAGTATTAATGTAATATCTGCTTCACGCCAAGCACTGTGCAAGACGGTTTAGTCAGGAAATGGAGTCATTTTGTTAATGATCTAGTTTCTGTATGTATTTAATGGGCTTTTTCCAGAGAGGAGGAATAAGGACACTGAGTGGAAGGAAAGGCATTTTCTAACTTGGTAAGCAGAGGGGAGGTGTTCCTTGGGACCTGTGCGAGCAACGTGTCCTGTGTGCCTTTCTCACCAGTGCGTTTCCATCACTTGGCCCTGGGACCTTTCCCGACACAAGCCAGGCCTCCCCAGCATTTGGTCGTGTGCCTGTGTCGCATGATGTAAGCTGGACATAAACCTTACGCAGTGTGTAAGGTGGACAAGTGGTTTTATCATGAGTTTCAGCCATTCAGTATCTCCTGAGAATTTTACACAGAAGGAGTTCCAGACTGTATCAAATGGTTTTTGAAGGACTGATGACCAAAGTTGATGCATTTGCCTCATGATGCCAAGTAGATGTTACTGGGCATTCCTTGATAACAAAACAGAAGCTAGTTCTAATATTCTCCTTGGAAATACTTATAATCAGTCTTAAGTTTATTGGGAAGTAGATTCACGTGAGAGCTCGTTAGTCGGCTGTGCATTATGAACCATAGCAAAATTAATAGTGAACGTGCATACATCAAATTCCAAAATGTAGCCATAAAAACATCCCACCAAGTCCCAAGATGTGGCATCTTATTTTTAAAAATCAATAAAAAAATAAAAACCACCTAAAAAATTAAATTCACCAGAACCCCTTCTATGTTATTAAGGCATTAGTAATGAATCCTGCTTTAATTTGGGCCTGGCCAATTTGGGCCTGGCCAAGGCTTAAAATAAAGAAAAATAAAAATTGTTCACAGTAGATACATTAACTCAGAATTATTGAAAAAATCCTCCTCATATATTAGGTTGCACGTCTTCAGGAAAGACAAGCTTGCATTGCAATTTCTGTCCTGCCATCAATGATTTTAACTTTTCTAAGGCCCCGGTTCCTGTTCTAACAACAGAAGCACGGATACCTAACTTGACGTTAAAAGTTGTCTTTTAGCAAAGGCTTAAACAGCTCAGAGAATGGATGTAGAGTGCCTACTAGAGTGTTGGGGACACAGAAGAAACTTAATGAACATTTCCTTCTTGTTCTTTCTCTGCTTCTCTGGCTGACTTATCTTAGCATCATCTGTGGTCCTCTGCATGGCTAGTCTCTTTCTAGAAATTGTCCGAGGTAAAAAGAAGCACAGTATTGAATGTGTTATCTTGACCTCTTTCATGTTGCTTTAATAACTGATCTACCTATTATTTTTTTAACGTTTATTTACTTTTGAGAGAGAGAGAGCGAGAGCGCACGTGCGCATAAGTGGGGGAGGGGCAGAGAGAGAGGGAGACACAGAATCCGAAGCAGGCTCCAGGCTCTGAGCTGTCAGCACAGAGCTCAACATGGGATTCAAACTCACGAACCATGAGATCATGATCCGAGCTGAAGTCAGACGCTTAACAGACTGAGCCACCCGGCACCCCTCATATTCATAAGGCATTATAAAAGGTTAACTGGTTATGCTTGGATGGTAGATTAACAAATTGGTTTACCATTTTCATTTGATTATTTTAACTTTCTATAATATAACTCTCTAATAATTAAAAATATAAGTTAAATGACACTAATAAATGAATGTCAATGGAAACAAATCATCAAAAATAAAGATGTGGTCAAGATTCTATTCTGAGAAAGCTGTTGATCATAATTTAGAAAAAAAATACTGGAAATTACTACAAGCGTCCAACTGAAGAGGCTAGGAAAAGAACAAAGTAGACTTTATGAAATCAGAAGGAATCAAAGTAAAAGTAAATCTGTAAGGCAGAAAAATCTGTAGACTTGATAAATGTAAGCGTTGATTGAAAAGGTTGGTAAATTAGCATCTCTGGTCACCTTGACAAAGTTAAAGGGAGAAACCTATTTTAAAAACAGGAGGGAAAAGTGGATGGAACCACAGGTGGAGAGACTTTTAAAGAAGAGGATTTTTTATGAATACATTGACAAATAGGAATGCAGTACCCAGTTACCTAGTAAGCTCAAGGGTAAAATAAAAATTTGAATAGGCTAATAAACACACACTGTAATGAAAAAATTCACTGTCTTCCTCCTAAATAACACAAGGTTCAGATGGCTTTATTGGGCAAGTTTTAGAAATCATTTAAGAAACAAGTAATTCTTTCATTATATAAAGCCTTTTCAAGTATAGAAAATAATAGAAAAATGACACTAAATCCACCAATAATTTCATATCTCTAATACAAACCAGACAGAGATATCAGATATCTATAGAAAACTACAGACCCCAACATCACATATAAATCAAACAGGAACTTTAGGGATTCTTCAACTTTAGGGATTCTATTAGTTTGATCCACATCAGTGATAAAGAAAAAAAATGTGGTCATCCCAGTAAATGTAAAAGTGGCGCTCCCTGAAATTCAACACCCACTGTTGATTTAGAAAAAAAAAACAACTCTTAAGTTAGCAATAGAATAAAACATACTTAAATTGATGGAGAGCATGAGAAACATGTAACATAGTGAAACACTGCAATCACTCACCCTCATTAAAAATAAGTGAATCAACTATGGAGAACAGTTAGAATACAGGCATACTATAAGAACAGTTATAAAAACAAGCTCCTCAATGAAGCAGAAACAGCAAATGAAATTAGAAAATCTAAACAATTTAAACAAAACTTGTAAGAATAAACATAATCTGGAATATCCACAGTCTTTATGAAGAAAATGATAAAATTATATTGAAGGATCTAATGTCTGGATACATGAAAGTGTTATTATTGAAAGTATCCATTCTTCCCAAATTATTAATGTAATACAATACCAATTGAAGACCCAATAAAATTATTTTTAAATTTGGCACATTGAGTCCAAAGTTCATCTGGCAGGAGAAACATTCAGGAAGTACAACAGGTACTAACTGTCTAATATTCCTGGGAACTAGCCTTAAATAACAGTCAAAATTAAAACAGGCACAGGAATAGACAAATAGAATAATGGAATGGCAGAAAAAAAAATCTAGGCCTATGGTTTTGTTTATATTTGAATTTGCCACTGGGTGTTATTTCAAAGGCTAGATCATAGACACTTTGAGAAAAAAGTAAAGTTGGCTTACCATCTAACAGCATATAGTCAAATTCTAAGTGGATTAATAAAAAAAAACCCTTTTAAAGCACTGTGTAACTACTAGATGACAAGATAGAACATTTTTACAATCGTGTGGTGCAGAAGGACTTCCTAACCAGGCATATCAGCAGCCATCAATGAAAAGACTAACAGATTTGGCTAGGTAAGAATTACCAATATCTGTAATGGTACGAGAAAGTTAAAAAGAAGCCATAGATGGGAAGAAAATGATTGCTATTTTTATACAATAGACTGATAATCAGTATCTTTAATATACAAAGAGTACTTTTAGTTCAATAATAAACATCAGTGGACAAATGAGCAAAAAGCAGGAGCAGTCAATTCACAGAACAGAGAAAAAGAGTTTGTAAACTTATTTAAATATACTCATTAGATCAGAAAAGGTAAATGGAAACAAAGACACAAGATACCTTGGTTTTGCCAATGACGTAGCAAAATTTGAAAAGATTTCAAATAATAAATAGAGCTAACATGTACTGAGCACTTCTATGCTATGTTCCAAAATTTTAAAGCTGATTCATTTAATCCTCATAAAAACTCAGTGGGGTGGGTTGTATCATTCCTATGATGCCGGTAATAGACCAAGTTAGAGAGGTTGGTTAATGTGTCCGAGGTCACCTGGGTAACAGGTGGCGGATCCATGAATTGAATACTCTGGGACCAGAGTCTATGCTCTTTATTACTATATTCACCTTAAAAAAATAGGTGAATGGTGCAGAAGGAGGAGGGAGATTATAATACCTCTCCAGCGTCTCCTTAAGATTTTCTGTAAGAAACCCCGTGACAGCCCAGTAGAACTGATGAGGCAGATACCGTGAGGTTGTATCTTCCTCCATAGGGACAGATGGTTTTGGTCATCTAAAGCACCAGGGTACCTTAGCCTGTTTGCTGACAAGAAAATGAGCTATTATCATCTAAGTAGTGCTGTGGGTAGACTGTGTGATGATTCGCTTGGACACATGCAGGATCTGATCTACTTTGGACATGGTCCAAAATAGATACATGGTCATTGCCAGCTCTCTGCTATGCACTTGGTCATACATACCACTCCCCCCCCACCCAATCTCATCCCTCACGCTCCTTGGCAGAATGTGGAGCCTTTATAGATAGATGACCAGGCGATGTATCACTTGGCAGGATGTGGCTTGAAGTCTGTGTAAATTTCTATTCTTATAATTAAAGTGTTGGTTCCTTTTTCCCATTGACCTTTAGCTCTTGTGGATTGTAGGCAGCTGGAGGGGAGGGAGTCGGCTAGGAGCCACATGTCTGACATAGCCCAACGATAGCTAACAGACGCGAGTACTTCCGGTAGGCACCAAACACAACTATTTTGGGAGCAGGGTCTCTTCTCTGTCCCTCTGCCTCCATCTTCAAATGTCCACACAGGTCCTCTTTTCCTTTCCTATCTCTTATTCTCTCTTTTTTTTAAAATCTCTTTATTTAGTTCTCTCTCCTCCCTTGGTGACATACCTGGCCATAGAAATTGCTGATTCCACTTGGAAGGTATATCCTACTTTTTTAAAAAGTGCTTTCATTTATTTATTTTGAGAGAGAGAGAGAGAGAGAGAGAGAGAGAGAGAGAGAGAGAAAGTGAGCAGGGGACGGGCAGAGAGAGTGGGGGAGAGAGGATCCAAGCAGGCTCCACACTGTCAGCACAGAGTCTGACAGGGGCTGTGAGATCATGACCTGAGCCGAAATCAAGAGTCAGATGCTCAACTGACTGAGCTCCCTGGCGCCCCAGGTATACCCTGCTTTTAAGACGAGGTGTTAACAGCTGTAGAGAAACGGTGTGGATGGAAGCTACTTTGTCAAGAAACAGTTATTTTTGCAAAGATGCTTCGGGCCAGCTGATACTTTCATGATTGTTTGTTGGTGTTTAAATCTATCTACCTTCTTATTTGGAGTCATTTGAAGTCCAAGATAGAGGAACTTAAAAATAGCAAAACCTAAGATACTGGGGAAATTGCACTGTCGTAAAAATATTTATGGAGAAAATAAAACTATACCAGAAAAAGTTCAATTGGAATGACTGACTTAAAATTATCAGAGAAAAACAAGCAGATGTTATAATAGTCAAATGAGTATATTGTAATTTGTGTTTCCTTGTCTGTACAGATTTATATACATATATATCTATATACATATACACCTGGACTGAAGTTCAGCGTTATAAATATGCAAGGGGTGAGAAGGTTTTTTCAACTCTTTTTTTTTTAAGTTCTTTATTTTTGAGAGAGCAGGGGAGGGGCTGAGAGAGAGGGAGAGAGAGAATCCCAAGCAGGCTCTGTGCTGTCAGCACGGGGCCCAGTGCAGGGCTCGAACACATGAACTACAAGATCATGACCTGAGCCAAAACCAAGAGTCATATGCTTAACTGACTGAGCCACCCAGGTGCCCTGCTTCTTTTTAATTTTTTTAAGCACGAATTCGAAACCAGGAATCAGACACAATCTCATTTGAGAAGAACAAGTTACCCAAACTCTTGGGAAAGTGAAGCACGTCCATCTAGTCCACAGATTATCATTCTTGCAAAAACAGTCGTGACATCTAGACATTCTTTTTGTTTTGTTTGAGGGAAAAGTAACTTCACATAGACAATATATTTTCAATAAATGTATTTAAAATCGCATAATTTGTGGTCCAGTGGAAATACCTCCTGCTTTTTTTAAAAAAATCTATTCTTAAGGAGATAAAATAGAAGTATGTTTGATCTCCTTCAAAAGACATTACCCATTTATTTGCTTAAAATAACCTTTAAATACCAACAAGAAGGCATTAAATCCCTGGGCTTTAGCCTAACACTGTAAATTACACAAGGAAATGCAGGCGAGGATGCATTAACCTACACATGTTTTGTCAAAATAGGACTTGGACATTTAACTGCAAGCCTTCCTGAATTTTAGCAAGCCCTATTCATGCCATTACGTCTCCCCCTCCTCCATTTTTATCATGCTCTGAGAAACAGCCTCTCTGTAATCCTCTCAGAGGCTGTGTCTGGTTTGAATGAATCCCTTCATTCATTCATTCATTCATTCATTGCCCTTACTTAACAAGCAGGGCCCTAGCCTTAAAATATTGTACCACTGTGTGGCTTAGTCCAAAGAGGCACGAAGAAAGTCACTTGAGAATCACTCTAGCCGATGGGAGCTGATGACAGAGAAGAGGTACAGGAAAAAGGACAGACGGACTCCCTGGCTGGCTTTAGGTTATAATCACCTGTGCCTGGGAAGCATCCTCCTCACCCAGGAGGGATTACAGTCACCTGGTCTGGAGTGGGGCCCTGGAAACGGTACATTGTAAGCCTCCAAAGTGACAGCTGAGGTGGAGCTGCTGAATTAAGCTCCAGTCTATACATGTTCAATGTCAAAACCAAAAAAATGGACAGCCATTGAATTCATTCCGCCTGCTAAATAGACAGGATAGATATCACCTAAAGAAAAATGTATTAGAAGAAAAAGCCTATAAAAGAAAGGTAGAGACTAGATTATAGGAGACAAAGAGGGGGATGATTGCAAATTTTCTCTAATAGTTGTTTACATTTGCATCATTTCTAAGGAATGAATCTTTTCCTAAACTAGTATTTAGAAATAAAAACTTTGAAATACCAAAAAAAAATGTTCTTACTAGATTCTGGCTCAAATGGTTTGTTTTTAACTCCGTTTCCATGAGGACTGGCCCATGAGGTATTTATATTCCCACTGTGGCTGTGCATGTGGAGACGAAATGGAAGTGAGACAGAATGGATGGAGAGTGGGTAGTGAGGAAGGATGGTGTGGAGGGGACAAGAGGCCATGATGAAGAGAGGAGCTGAGTCAGGGGAAATCCCTCCGCAGGCCCAGAACTGCTCTGACTGGGGCCCTCATCCGGAACAGCCTCCTCATGAAGTCCCATCTTGGCTTTTATCCTGTCTTGTGTCCATACATATTCTCACCTCTTGCTCCTCTTGCAATCCTCCCCTCATCACCCACCCCTTGTTCCATTACTGGACATAACCTGAGCTCACAGTGTACAAAGAAATAGGCCCCTCCTCTTACTGGCTGGCTCAGTCTTCCTAAAAGATTCCTTGCAATATTCTCTTGTCAAAACCCCTCATTGGCCTCACTGACTAAAGAGGAATAGTCCATTCACTCAGCCTGACTTCTGTGCCTGCCATACTCTGGCCCTAAGTCCACTTTCCTGGTCATGTTCCAGGACAAGTTGAGAGTATTTATTCTGTGCTTCTCCCTAACACACCAGTTACTTCTTAAGTTCTTTGCTCCTGGTTCCCATTTGCCATGTGCCTAGTTCCCATGCTTCCTTCCACAGTCTTCCTGGCCAAGACAAACTCAAGGTCCTTTGGAGTATGTGTGGTTATATAGGTATGCATGTAGGAATGCACAATGTGTGTGTGTAGACATGAATGTGTATATAGTCACAAGTGTGAATCTACTCCTGGTGCCTAGTGTTGGTAGCATGACATCACACAGGAGACTTCTACATACACCCCCTTCCTTTTGTAACTGACCACTTTATTTTTTACTGTTTATTTATTTTTGAGACAGAGAGAGACAGAGTATGAGTGGGGCAGGGGCAGAGAGAGAGAGAGAGAGACAGAATCTGAAACAGACTCAGGCTCTGAGCTGTCAGCACAGAGCCTGATGCAGGGCTCAAACCCATAAACTGTGAGATCATGACCTGAGCTGAAGTCAGATGCTTAACTGACTGAGCCGCCTAGTTGCCCCATGACCCCACCACTTCTTTACAAATCCTTTAGCCTTGGCTCAGCTTGGATAAGAATATCAGAAACTCTGAAAGAGAGACTTTCCAATGTGACCTCTTGGTAACGCTGAAGACTGAGAGATGAACAAATCTTTTAGTCCAAAAATGATCTCAGAAAACGTGAATAGCAGGTGGAAATTGCATGTGTAAGAGGAGGAAGTGGGTGATGGGGAAGAAATGGAGAGCTTTACAATCAGACAACATAGGAACTCTTTACACTGTTAGGGTTCTACTGTGATGGCTAATTTTATGTGCCAACTGGACAGGGCCATAGGGCGCCCAGACATTTGACTTAATAGTTTTCTGTGTGTGTCTGTATAGGTCTTTCTGGATGAGATAAGTTTAAATGGTAGACTGAGTAAAGCAGATTGTCCTCCCCAATTGTGGGTAGGTCTCATCCAATCAGTTGAAAACCAGAATAGAACAAAAAGGTTGAGTGGGAGGGAACTCCACTTTCCCAGGGACCTCAATATTTTCTGGACTTTAGACTTGAGCTAAACACTAGCTCTTGTGTCTCATGCCTGCTGGCTTTCAGACTGGAAGTACGCATCATCTGTCTTGGGTCTCCAGCTTGCCAACTTCAGGGCTTAGGGCTACTCCACCTCCATAATCATGAGAGCCAACCACTTACAATAAATCTCTTTAGATGGAAGATAGATAGATCTTAGAGGTGCTTGTAACTGGTACTGGTATCTTATAGGTACTAGAACAATGACAAGAACAAAATCATTTTTGTTTATGCACCGAAATTCCAATTGGAATGCCAGCTCTGTTTCTCTGGTGAACACTGGCTAATGCATATACACGAATGGTTTCAGTGCTGTCACATTTCTAGTAACTGTAAGATTAGGCTGCAGATGGCTATTGTGTCCTCTTCACTCAGTTATGATACCCAACTCTTCCCACCATGCCTGACTCTCTTAAAGATCCCTGGGAAAGAAAACTGGCAGAGTTTAGAAATTCTAGAATGGCCTTAGAAGAATAGAATTTCTTTGCACATACATTTAATTTCTAAGTTGACATACAAATTGGGAAAGTGGTCATCACAGCATGTAATGTAGATGTTTTTCAGCCTAAAAGCAGATGTTTATTCAACAGCTCGGGGAGCAGTTATTTGTGTGGCAGATTATAGGGGCCTGATGAGCTGTGAGTGCTGTATTTCATTCATTCTTGGACTTGTGTTATGATGTCTCTTCTTTCCCGTTGAGTTTGTCCTTTTGAACTTAATTGCTGCATCTGGTTTCCTCAGACCAATTTGGAACAATTAGGTCCAACACTCAATTCTCACCATGACTGCCAACCACTGATTCATGAAATATATTTGGTCCCTGAGTGAGGCTTACAAAAATCCAACTATCTAAAGCTCTGTATTGCAGTAATCCTGAGGCAATCTGATGCTTGTAATGAAAGACAGCCTTATGTTTCCTTTTAAGAAACCAGATTATGGAAGTTCTGATTTTATGCAACTTACATGCCTTGGTATAAATTGTCCTAAGTTCTTTCTCCTTATTTCTGTTCAGCCACTGAAGTCTGATACTTTGCCTTTCTCTTGAATTCCCATGGCCTTTAATTAGCGTGTATGCAGCCATCATTTCATGCCTGGATTTTTGTCTTACCTTGACCTCTGGCCTTTTTTCTAACTCTAACATCCTCCGCATAGCACTCGTTAGTTTTCTCAACCATTTTTTGTTATGTTTCTTTCCTACTAGAAGACTTTCCATGGTCCTTATTCTCCAACTCTATCAACCCATGCCATCACCTATTGAATATGCCCAACTTCATTTTTCAGTGTATAGCTTCTCTCTACTCAGACTAGCCCAGAAGCCTAGGAGTCAGGAGAAGAAAGGAGACAGGGACTCTAGGGGACAGAGGTATATGTGAAAACAGCATGGATGGTGAAGAAGTTGAGTATGGTTGGAATGTTGAATGCAGGTGGAGTGGAGGGGATCAGGTTTGGGAGTGACAACAGGTAAGGTCAGTGAGGCAGATAAGAATGAAACCAATACTGACATGATGGACTTTTCTGGTCTTATTATGAAGTCAGCATGGAAGAATTCCAACAGGTCCCTGTGTACTTTAGGAAGATGATTCCGTGAGTGTTGCTGACAATGTATTACAGGTAGAAAGAGTGGTTTAGGGACAGGTGGGAAAAAAGAAGACTCCAGCTATGACTGTAGCAGTGAGGATGAAGAGATGGGAGGGCCAGAACCTTCCCAGGGATGGGAACTTATCTTTTCAGCCCCAGCCCTTAGCACCGAGCCTGACAATTAGTAGACACTTTATCATACATATTTACTGAGCTGAATGTGAAACTTCATGTGGCCTCTCTGACTACTCCAGACTTTGTTCTCTCTGTCCTAACTTTCTAGTTTCACCACATGATGGTAAAATACACAGTATTTTGCCCTTTGTTGTTTATTTTTGATTCCCAAGTTGGAGGGTGGCATAGGAGACAAACCAAGGGATCATGGATTTGGACTGACTAGGTTTCCAATGTTGGAGCTCTACCCTTAAGAGCTTTGTAAACTTTGGTGGAGTTGTTTAACCAGATCCCAGTTTCTTCATTTTGAAACTGGGGATCATGATGTCTACCTCATCGTGTGGCTATAGTGAGGCCCAGTACTATAGAGAAAACAAGTACACGGCCCAGACATGGGTACATGGCACTCCATGATGTTTTCCTTTACCTTTTCTGCTTGTCCTCTCCCCAGTCAGGTGCCTCTTTTATTCCACAGACAATATTGTGAATCTGTTATGTGCATAGTAATGTGTTCGGTCGGTGAATTAAAAAATAAATGGGAATATGGAAACCAACTTGACAATAAACTATAAATAAAAAAAAGAAAAAGAAAAAGAAATGGGATACCTTTCTTGCCTTTCAGGAACCCTTAGGGTAGCACAGTAAATAATATTCATTTTCCAGCAAAGTAAGAGACTTTGGCGAAGGGAGAGATGAATTATCCTGGGCCTGGGATGGGAGCTCTGGGGAAACCCTTCATGGGCCCCTTGAAGTTATAGGGACATCTTTGTATCCAACACAGCATCTAGAATAATGCTGAACTCAAGCAAGGGGTCAACCAGTCAGCCCCAGTGGACAGATTAACACAGTAATCCCAAAGGATTACCCCTTCCTGCCCTTCTGGCCAGTCATTCCCCTTAAAGTAGATGCCAATCCCTAACCCCTTCCTCAACAGTCCTGATGCTCTGTTTGGCCTCTGCCCCCATAATTTTCTCTTCAGAAGTCTGTTGCCCTGCCTGTGTGGGGGTCAGGGTGACTGACTTGGGGACATGTTGCATTCTTTCAGGCCTGCATTTTTGTCACCTCAGTAACCACACAATTTCTTCAATCTGCATCTTTGAGTGGCTTTGAGTACCGATGGGTTCTTTGTTGTAAGGATGCAAATAAAACAGTCCAAGAGGCTTGTGCTCTGGTGCAAAGATCCAGATTTCTATTCTGCTTCCTTGCTAATTACCCAGGTTCCTCCAAATCATTTTATACTGACTTAATTAGGAGCCCCTGCCTGTGATAGAGAACGTCTCTGCCTTGGAAAAACAACAACACTGTTAGGGAGAAATTATCCCTAATTTGCTCCACAGACCAGTGGTGAGGAGAGTTATTTCTCAGCTATCTGATCTCCAGTCTACGAAATAATTTCCTACAGGTTGACCCCATACCCTCTCTCTCTCTCTCTCTCTCTCTCTCTCTCTCTCTCTCTCTCGCCATTTTGTTCTAGGAAAGAACTGTGTAATCAACATAGGAATGAGATGATTATTACAGCTGAAATATCCAAGGTTTGTGCACACTTGCTTGCTATTTTACTAAGCACTTTGTGTGTAATATCTGATCTCATCCACAAAATAACCGTGATTTTTCAGAAGAGGAAACAGGCACAGAGAAGTTAAATCATTTGCCAAAGGTCACAGTGCTGGGAAGTGGTGGGGCCAGGATTCAAACCCAGCAATTCTGGGTCTTGAGCCTCTGGCTTTAGCAGTGGTACTGTCTTCTCTTTGCTGTATGCGGTGCGTGAATCTATCCATCAGGTCACCGTGCTTTCAGGAGTCCTTTGAAATATTGACATTCTAAATTATTATTATAGGTAGTATTTGACTTTGCAGCTTGTTTTGAAAGGCAAGTGGAAATAAGAGTTTCTAGACATGGGAGGCTTTTCTCCTACCTGAAAATATCCGACGGGGCCATGGAATAGCAATTCTTGGATGATTCCAATTCTAGTCAATGCACCTGTATTAAGTACCTGTTCTGTAGTAAGGCAGAGACAAGGGGAAATTCCTATCTGGTAAGTGTGATACTCAAATGTCTGTAATAATAATTCAACATGAAGAAGTAAACTCCTCCTCAAAGATCAGACATATGGCTGTCATACAAATTCTTAAATTCTCCTCTGGTTCCCTACGACATGTCCGTCCTTGGCCATTTCTCGTCTCCATCTCCTCGTCCCCACCATCACAACCTACTTGTCCTAAATGCCGTTCCTGCAAGGCTTTATCTGGCTAGGTAATCTGCTAAGTGATTTTAGGCTAATGTGTTCCTGAATGTGAACACCTCCAAGTGTCCCTATCATTCATAGCCTGTATCCCGGGTAACTTGTATTTTAGTATGGAAACATGCTTTTATTATCCTAAACGAACAATTCCATTGAGGCTCATGGAGCTGCTATTTGGGAACATCTGGGTCTCAACTTAAAGCTCCAAATTAGGTCAGTTTAAATATGGGGCTCCCTTAGCATTTATAGACCTAACAGCCTGGTTACTCTTTCCCGGGGGACAAGGGTGTGTCCTCCAGGTGGGAGGGGCCCTGGCTTCAGACCCTAGCAGAATATGGGCCTCAGGCAGTGAAGTCATTCAGGACAATTACTCTGCAGTATTGGAGATGCCTCGCTAGGTTCCTGGTGCCAGTGTCTGCACATGTCTTCTGGGATCTGGGCCTGACACTCTCGCAAAGTCACGACTGAGTCTCTGGCTGTGTCTGTCTATGAGTCTGGGCCTAGCGAGGAGGGTGGGACTCAGAGAGAAGAGAGAAGGCAATTTTCCTCCCAACCACAGGGGTCCTGTTAGTCTGTCTCCCGGGATTTGTGTAGAGACTCAGGCTGAATAGAAGTGTGGTGCCGTGAGGGGTCGTATAAGACACAGGGCCTGCCTGAGGGTTGGGGGTCTGTGCTGGGGTTCTTACCCCAACGAAAAAAAATGTCTTTTATCCTTGGGAAACTCCTTTAGCTTTTCTCTGTCCAATGATGGGCCTCAAAAATTTAGTTGTAGTTCCAAGATTCAGCACTTCTCAGTGCTCCATTCATACTCCGTTTGCAGAGTGCTATGTGCCAGCTGGTTGGGGCTCGCTCCTGTTTCCACCACTTTTTATTTTATTTAATTTTTTTTTTAAAAAGTTTTTATTTTATTGTTGAGAGAGAGACAGAGCATGAGCAGGGGAGAGGCAGAGAGAGAGGGAGACAGAATCTGAAGCAGGCTCCAGGCTCTAAGCTGTTGTCAGCACAGAACCCAACACAGGGCTTGAACTCAGGAACCGTGAGATCATGACCTGAGCCTATGTTGGACACTTAACCCACTGAGGCACCCAGGCGGCCCTGCACTGCTCTTTAGCCATGTGCAAACTTGGGCATGTTTCTTCACGTTCTTAAGCCTTGACTTCTTTATTGGAAAACAGCATAGCGATAACACCTACTGCACAGAATTCCGCAGGGTTGAATGAGTTAGTCTGTGTGCACGGCACGTGGCAGGAGCTATGTCAGGACCTAAAAGCTATTATTCACATCATTGTTACCATCGTGATAGAGTCCTGGTTCTGATTCGCTGCCAGTAAGTGCCTGCGGTGTGAGTCACTGTTGGGGATCTTCAGGAAAGAGGGATCCAGACACGGTCACTTCGATGGGCCCACAGTTCCCCTCTCCATGATATCAGAGTCTGTTCTCTGACTTCCATGGCAAGTAAACAGAGGTATTAGGTTTAAATAAATCCAAGAAGACAATTTGCTTCATGCAGAAGGTCCCAGCTAGAAAAATGAGCACTAAACACAGTCCCAATAGAAAAACTGGATGGAAGAATACTAAGATGAGTTGAGGGGAATGAATGCCAGTTGCCTTGATGCATGATAGCCTGCAAGTGCCCTGCCAGTGTCTGAGGACATAACACAGAGTCCCTTCCTTCCCTGCTTCCTCTGGGTTGGTCAACCACGCGCACGGCTTTAAATCTTCTTTTTAGGGTCCTTTCCTTCCGGGACTCCCACGGAACTAGGTTGCCTCTCACCTTCCACTGGGATTCTTATCTTTTCTGCCTAGTTTCATCCAGGCTGTTAGTTAACTCAGCACCGGGTCAGTTATGTCCAGTATGGTAGGTGAAGCCTCCGTGCCTAATCTGCCCTCTACTGCGTAAGCCCAGCTCCGCCACTAAACTCTAGTGGTCACCTTGCAGGTAGCTAGCTCTGTATAATTGGAAAAACGAACAGTGATCTGGTGATGATTTGGTGACCTGGAAGAAAGTAGGCATCTGCATTGATGATGAAGAAATTTGGCACTAAAAAGCATCTAAATGCTTCTGTATAAAATGCTTTGTAAACTAGAATGTTCTATAGAAATAAGGTATTACAGTAGGTAATTCTGCTATGTAAGTGTTCTTTGACTCACTTTGGGCATCCCAAAACAATGATCACTTTTTTAACCTCTGGTAGAAGAGGAGGCATCACGAAATCACTGAAGATGGGGTTTTATAGAATTGCGAACTGGTTCGGTCACTCCGTTGTTCCCCCTGGCCAAATTGTCACGTGCTAATTCTCTTAGGCATGTTATTGCTGGGGGCACAACCCTATACATAACCTTGCAAACTGGGGGGGGGGGTGTTAAATTAGTGCTTATTATTGCCTTCTTCTTAATATTACCAGGGATGGAGCCCTGTTGGAATGAATAAACCCGGAAAATAGTTTCTGTATGATTGTTAATACCTACATATATAAAATTCTATGTACATATCCGTGTAAGGGGAAAAAAGAAGTTTATATATCTTTAAAAAAAATCAAATTAAAGGGGCGCCAGGGTGGCTCAGTTGGTTGAGTATCCAACTCTTGATTTTAACTCAGGACATGCCCTCATGGTCATGAGTTTGAGCCCAATATCGGGCTCTGCGCTGGTGGTGGGGAGGCTGGTTGAGATTTTCTGTCTGTCTGTCTGTCTCTCTCTCTGCCCCAACCCCACCTCAAAATAGATTGGTAAACTTAAAAAAAAAATCAAATTAGGAAGAGCTCAAGATACCAGCATATTTTAATCAAGGCAGCCATTTTTATAAAAGGAAATCTCTAAATTTTTGGTTTGGGTCAATCAAAACTATTTCACACAAAGTCTGAATTTATTGAATTAAAACTTCTACAAAGTTCTTAAAGCTGAGATCCTCACTGGATTGGGTTGGATGGGCTAAAATGATAAATGAGCTCCCCTGATCCAATCAGCAGGAAACATTCAACAGCTGTCTGGATCCTACAGAAGCAAGCCCATGGGCAGGTGGGATTTAGATGTCTGTTGCATAAAGTCACTGCAGTGATGCTTCCCGGAGGTGGCGGAGACTGTTAGAATTGCCCTTTAGAGGAGCCTGGTTACTGTTTCCATGAATAAGATCAAATGGTGTTTATCCTCCGTCGATCAATACCGTCTTGTTTGAACTGATTGAGTCATTTAGAGACACATAAGGTAATGAAAAGGATTGTGCAATAGTACCTTGAGTGCTACTCCACTCGCTGAGAGATGACAGTATTTTAAAAGACAGTTACTGAAACCGATTTGTAACATGGACTGGCCGGGTGATGAAATGAACAACTGCTCTCGACAGGCCGCCCTGTGGGTTTCGCTGCAAAGGGCATTGGGCTTTGAGCGAAGCACTTCCTTGAGCACCATTCTCTAAAATAAAAGTATCCTGTGCTTTGTTGCTGTTGCTGCTGTCTGCTTAGAATAAAAGAAAATAAGAGGGTTTTTTTTTTTTGGTCTTTTTGTCCGAATCAATAGAATATGGTTACCACTGGTAGCTGATCAGAACTTTATTATTTGTGTACAGGTTTTGATTGAAGCTATCAGTATTGTTTTGACAAAGAGCAGCTAATGGGTAAGTTGGGAACGTTTCAGGAAATTTTGCCGGAGGTTGTTCCAAATAGAGAAATGGGAAGGGGGAAGAGCATTTTGCTGAATTCCTGCCATGTGCCCCGGCTGGTGCTTGAACTATTTTGCTATGTCCTCTTGTTTAATCCTCACTATATTCTTTGGGGTGGGTGCTACTCTCATTGCCCACTTGAGGAATCTGAGGTTCAGGGAAGTTAAGTAGTGTGCCTGAGGCCACACAGCGAGGGAGTTTGGGAACAAGACTTTTGACCGAGCTCTGTCAGAGGAAGAGTCTGGTGTTCCTTCTATACTTAATTTGGAAGGTCTCGAAGAGAGACACACCGTGTTGGATGGAAGACAGCTAGGCTAGTGTCAGGTCCCCTGGATGTTTTCAGGTGTGATGATTTCAGTTGGTTCTGGTTTTATGGGCTATAAAAATGATTTGTTCTTTCTTAATCTGTGTTCTCAAGACTACCATCTCTGAGACATGTTAGTAGATGTTCCTGAATGATGTTCTGTTATAAATTAAGCTGAGGAAGCCAAACACCGCCCACTCCTAGATGCTCACAAGAAATGGATACATTGACACACATAGTAAATCCCTAGTCCCTGCAAGTACAATTATGATGGTTACGTGCGGACCGCCTGGCTGGGGAGGCTGGCTCTTTATCTCCTAACTGGGTGATGTCCAGCCTGGTGGGTAACTAATCTGTGTTCAATTTTTTCATTAGTAAAATGTTATAATAGTGTCTTACCTTCTATGGCTGTTCTAAGCATAGTGTAGATAAACAGAAGTGGACTTGGCAATATAGTGTTTAATAAATGCATGCAGTTATTATTACTCCATATATTCATGTAATAACAAGACCTGCTTTAACCTGTCTAACTATCTTCCCTCAACTTGACAATGGGGTTGCTTTTTGGGGGGCCGTATTTATTAACATCCACTGAATACAGTATAGGACATTTTGTATTTGAGACAACACAAAGACAATTTGGGATTAGCCCACTGAAAAATAATAACTAAATATTCAATAACAACAACAGCAACAACAATAGCAACTATTCAGTGTTTCTCTATCCATCATGTCAGTTCATATTTGCCCCCCATTTTTTTTCTTTTCCTTTCTTTTTGCCAATTCTCTTTCCCCTTCCCTTACACCCGATAAATAATAAGCTGGAACAGTGAAATGTGAGAATGGTCACAAATGGGCAGTATTAATATAATTCTGAAAAATAGGGCCCTGAAAAATGATCCAATAACTCGTGTCTATTATTCCGTACTTGGTCGGAGAAGGCCTCAGTACCCCAACAAGTAAGCGCTCTTGGTGTCTCCCGATCTATGTTCCTACCATATATACCTCAGCACATATTATAAAGGATGCCTCAGACCAGACCAACACGTCTTTGAAACTTCTAAATTATAATGAAAGTGGAGTCTGTCAGTGTGTGTTTTGCAAAACACGAATCCTGCACAATGCACAAATAATGCTGTGTTCCTCACCTTCCGGGAGATATACAACGCACATCTGACAAGTCCTATCTCAAATACACCTGCTGAAGTTGGAGCCCAATTTCTCCTTGGAGTTTATTTTAATCACCATGGAACGAAAATATTTCAATCAGAGTTTAAGAGATTTCTGGTAGGAATGTTTATTCCTGGTAAGTGCTCTGACCAATATCTTTCTTTAGATAAAATCGCCTCATATTTTGGTTGCGAATCATCTTTTTGGGATGAACAAAATGATCCTGTGACAATAGATCTGCTGCAGCACTTGTTAATCCATCCCCAAAGAAAAAGAACTAATAATTAGCTCTCCCCAAGGTTGAGATTTAACACACTCAAAGCCAATCATTTTCCATGACTGTTGTTTTTGTTTTTCCTTTTTTCTTTTTGCTGAATGAAAAGCAAGTAGCTTAGGATATTCCTTTGGTGAGTAGGATCCTGGCAAAAGACATACCAAGAATTCACCAAGGTGATTTTGCGTGGGTTTCTTTTTCTGTGGAGTTTTGCGTTTTAGGTTTTGGTTTTTGGTGGTCGTGAAGGATGAGAGAGAGGGAAGGAGAAAATTGAATTTAAAAAATCTCAAGTATAGTAAGAATTATGCCCTACATGGGGAACTCAGAATCTGCTGGTGATATTAATGCTATTTCTCCTGTAATTACATTTTTTATGTTTCTGGGGGTCCTAGGATCAGGACAGTCAGTGACAAATCTCCCAGCTGTCTGGCTACTGATAAATATACTTCTCAGAAACATTAGACCTACTCTTGAACCTAGAGCAGTAAATCTACTTTTTAGCCTCAGAATTGGATTAAACCAAGTAGCGGAAGATGGCTGCCACTTCATTCTGAGATTATGATGATTCTAAATCTACTCTTTTGTTTTCAGGTTGCTCCATTTGTATCAAAACAGCCAGAAAATGCCCTGAACTAGGCTCTAGAGGAGAAGAGGGTAGAAGCTGTTCTCACTGCATTCCCACGAAGCCGCACTGCACAGTTTCTCAGAGTTGAAGCAGAAAAAGCAAAACGCATGCACCGTACCTGAGTGATTTCAGAGATCCCCACCCGGAAAAGGTTTCCTTGATTATGGCGAGTTCAACGTGTCACTCTGCTTATGCCCTAATCATCATATCAAACTCCAAAGGTTCAGTGGCTTTAGGTTTGGTTTACAATTCCTGGGAGTTAAACTTTAACCCGCCCTGTCCCTCACGTCCATGCAGCCCTTTGACCAGATAATTGGGTCACCACAGCCCAGCAGAGTCGACCAAATAACCGTGAGCGTTTATTCACAGCGTTAAAATACATTTTGTGTTAAAAACCATTGACGTGAATATTATACTGACGCTGTTTTCATGAGTCGCATATTTAAAATGTAGAACTCACTGCAGCGTGCATAACTGTGCTTTTATTTATGTTAGCTCCCTTGTTTTCTGTTACATCACAATGATATTAAGTCAGAGGTCAATTTGGGAAAATCTTTTTTTTACACTTTTTATACCACTATTAAATGGAGTAAAGTGTGGAGTTTTAGGTCAAGTATGTAGATAAATGCTGGCTTACAAATACAAACTACGCAAAGCATTTATGTAACCAAGTAAACAGGGTCAGAGGGGGTGGGGAAACATGCTTATTTTTATAATAGCTTCTCCTTTCGACCTTTAGAGGGCGCCGTTACTGTGGACGCACAACAATGAGCTGTGTCCTGGGTTATATGAGATCTGAAGCTGTTGTTCATGGCTTGAAATCTCAGTTGCAACTGTATTTCTTTTTTTTTTTTTTAATTTTTAATTAAAAAATTTTTTAATGTTTATTTCTTTTTGAGAGAGAAACAAAGCGTGAGTGGTGGGGGGGGGGGCTGAGAGAGAGGGAGACACAGAATCTGAAACAGGTTCCAGGCTCCGAGCTGTCAGCACAGAGCCTGATGAGGGGCTTGAACCCATGAACCATAAGATCATGACCTGAGCTGAAGTTGGATGCCTCACCGAGATGAGCCACCCAGGTGCCCCTGTTATTTCTTAAAGAATAGAGAAAATGACATTTTCAAAGATATAACCTCTGGATTCTAAATTCTCTAGTAAGAGCTCCAGTCTGTAGAGGAAATTCCAAAAGCCCACTTAAAAACAAACAAACAAAACACAGGGCGCCTGGGTGGCTCAGTGGTTAAGCTTCTGACTCTTTTGTTAATTTCTTTTTAGATTTCTTTTTAATGTTTTTATTTATTTTTTAATTTATTTTTGAGAGAGAGAGACAGCGTGTGAGCAGAGGAGGGGCAGAGAGAGAGGGAGACACAGAATCCGACGCAGGCTCCAGGCTCTGAGCTGTCAGCACAGAGCCCCTTGTGGGGCTCGAACCCATGAACCTTGAGATCATGACCTGAGCTGATGTCGGACACTTAATAGAGCCACCCAGGCGCCCCAAGCATCCAACTCTTGATTTTGGCTCCGGACATGATCTCATGGTTCATGAGCTTGAGTCCTGCATCAGGCTCTGTGCTGACAATGCAGAGCCTGCTTGGGATTCTCTCTCTCTCAAAATAAATAAATAGACTTTCTCTCCGCTTTCTCTCTCTCTCTCAAAATAAATAAATAAACATTAAAAAAATTAAAAAGAAAAAAAAACACAACCAAAGCCCTCCTAGTTTTGCGTAAAATTCCGTTTATAAGCCACAGACCCCCAAACTAGATTTAGAGGCTACTCTCACTTGGCTTCCGTTCAAGGAAGAGGGTTCTCATTTTCTGGGGACCAACTACTGCCAGAAGCACGCTGGCCATAGAGAAGCACAGGACGGACAGTCCTTCCATAATACGGATGTCAAGAAAGAGGACGCAGGCAAGCACGTGGAATATAGAGCCCAGGAGATCCAACATGTGGCCCCGAATGCCAGTTCTGCCCACGGAATCCTTGATGTGCCTGTTCTTCTCCCCAAGCGGTCAGTGCACGGCCACGTGTGACGGAACACTGGTTTTCCCCCGGTCCTGTGCCCTGGGACTGAGATCTGGGCGAGGCATGCTCCAGGCAGCCACACACCTGCATGAGAGACATGTCCCTGGACAACGTCCTGGGCGTGGACCCCCCACTCCTGCCCCCAACCCAAGCAGTTTCCCTGGGGTTTCCAGGGAAGTCTCCTCCTGGGCTCGCACGGTTCCGAATGTGCAGGGTATCCTTTCCTTGTGTTTGCCCGGTCCTGCGGAGAGTTGTGGGTACTGTAAGATGCCAGTCCAGGGACGGTTTTCTTTGTTGTTTTGTGTGGCAGGTGCCTGAGGTAGGTGAGAAATGGAGACGTGGAGAGAAAAGCCCCGGGGTTTTAGGTATCTGGTGGAAGCAGAGAAACACAACAGGAACAGATGGCATTGATGAACTAGTTATAAAAAAATTGGTTTCTTATGTGAGAGGTCTTAGCATTCAACAGAACAGGGCTATGCTTCTGTGAAACCAAAGGGTTTGAAAATAAGTTACAATAGCCCTAAAATCTGATAATTAGGTGGGACAATTGACATATTAACCATAAGACCAAAGGCAGTAATGAACTGGGTGGCATTAGGATATTGCTGGAAAGCTTTTCCTTTTTTATTTTGTAAATACTATCTTCTTGCTGTGATATGGATATAGCGGTCCACAGCCAAGAGAGAAATAATGGAACGATCTCTTTCTGGAGGGTACTTAAGGGGACAGTCTGTGGCCCGGGGACAAAGGGAAACCACACTCATGACCCTGATCCCATAGGCCCAAAAAAGGGAAATAACTGTACCCAGAATGGCGGGGTTAGCCCTTCTGGACCCCCATTCTCCTGGGAGGAACAAAGCCATAAACAAATAAACTGTTACACGGTGTCAACAAAAAGCAAATCGGTGTAAGTAGTGGCTGGTGAATAGGTTCTCATTTGTCTCTTCTGCAGTTACCCAGGACCTACTAAACATCGTGTCAGATGGGTGGTTATTTAAAATGCAGGTCGAGTCTCTTAGCAGGCTCTCAAATCATTAACCTGGGCTGTGGCCAACATTTTAAAGCCGAATAGAAAATATCAGGTGAATTGCATGTAGAAGGGGCACATTCATGAAACTTTTGTTTCAGGTGTGTGTGTTTGTGGGCATATGTATGTATTGTCTCTGATGTAAATTTATTGTAAGGTACAATTTTAAAAGCTTCAAAACAATATGTTAGTTTTCAGGGGTTCGGTGGTTGGGCAACCAGATATAGAGTATACGCATTAAGCAAATAGTCCCCACAATACTTTATTATAGTTGGAATAAGTAATACAAAGGAGGAGCACAGTATGCTCAACAGAGCATTAAACACAGGGTGGGACGGCGGGGGTGGGGGTGGGGATTGAGGAACGTCTTCCAGAATGTCTGAGACCAGAAGGGGATGGGCTTGAAGGTGGGCATTAGAGCAGGTGGAAACAGCATGGCGGATGCCATGAGTTGAATGACTTTGGCACAAATAGCTAATAGCACCTCCCCCTGGCCAGGTGCGAGGGGAGAAAGAGGCTGGAGCCCAGTAAGAGGCATCAGAGACTTTCAGTGCTACCCCAGGCCCTGGGAAATCACTAGGAGGGTTTTCAGAAAGTGAATCATGTGATTGATTTGTATATTTGGGGTGCAGAGTTGAGAACAAATTGTTGTGGGATAACATTGCCTGCCTCTCTCCTTTTTTAAAAATCAAAGTATGTTTGTCTTAGAATTATTTATTCATATATATCTGTATGAACTATATAAATAATAAATATAACTATTCATATATACAAATAAGAGATATTTGGATTTGAGACAGGTGAAGCATGTGACAGACCATTTGGAGAGAAGGTGGCAGGTAATGGTGGTTGATCAGGGTGGTGGCATTGGAGCAAGAAAGAACAAAGGAAGAGACATGCAGAGCTGTCTGCATTCGGGTCTGTAGTAGGTGCTCATTAAACAGTAGTTATCATCAATCATTTGCATGTGAATTACTTGACTTGTGGATTTTAACTTATCCTGCCTTTAATATCAAACTGTCTTGCCCAGCCAGCAGAGCTGGCATATTTAGGTAAAAATCATTGATTATTATCGATGGCGTAGGTAAAACATAAAGCTTTCAAAAACTTCAAAGCCAAAGATTACCAAGACCAAGGAGGTTCCCTTCTGGCCATAACCCCTCCCTCTCCTACCTCAGTGAAAGATTTCTTCCCTGTTGTCAACTTCCTAGGAAATCCAAATACATTTTGGGTATTGGCATGGGGGTATTTAATGAACTGGAATGGAGTGTTCTAGAAAATGAAAGGGCCATGCCAGACACACTACATGGGGCAAGTGTTGAATTCTCTTTCCTGGTGTATTGTGTAGAAAGGGCTCTGAGCCAGGAGCTGGGACTTGGGGAGTCCAGTGCTAACGTCATCCCTGAGGAGCCCTGTCACCTTGAGCAAGTTTCTGCCCCTTGTGTGGGTCTCAGCATCCTTGCCTTCGATGAGGATGGCATCTCCCTCCGGATTATGGAGAGGGTCACATGCGTTGGCATACGTGAAACTGATTTGAAAATAACAGGGTCTCATCAGAGTGCAGAGGGGAATAATTACAGAGCAGATTAAATCTGCATCGTCAAGGCTGTGTCAGGAGAACGGCTTCATCCGTGAAATAAGGACATCTAGGATTTAAGCTTCTCCTTCAGAGAAGCACAACACTTTAAACCTAAAAGCTCAGTGCCGTTCTTAATGCCTGCGAGACAAGAAGAAAGCAGCATTGGATTCACAAGGTTGGAATCCATCTGTTCTCTACTGTCACATCTCAGGATTTTAGACCTTGTGAAACATATTGGTTTTGTAACTAGAGCCATCTAGTGTTGAATTGATTAACGCACGCACATGCTCACGGACATACACACACATGAATGCAGGTGTGCACAGCATGCACATACACACACACACACACTCACACTCCCTTGCTTTGTGCTCTAAGAATTGCATTTGGTTCTCCTGACACTTTTGAATAGTATTTTCACTATGACCTAATTGTAGGATGAAATGACTCGAGAATGTAACTGAAGTCTCAGTTCCCTCTAAAAATCATGGTAGCAAGTGGCATACTCCACACTCTGTCTTTTACACATGAGTGGAGGGGCACCTGGGTGGCCCAATCAGTTAGGCGATGGCTCTTGGTTTCAGCTCAGGTCGTGATGTCGTGGTCCATGGGTTTGAGCCCTGTGTCTGGCTCTGTGCGGACAGCGTGGACCCTGCTTGGGATTCTCTCTGACCATCTCTCTCTCTCTCTGCCCCTACCTGCCTCAAAATAAATAAATATACTTTATTTTTTATTTTTTATTATAGTTTATTGTCAAGTTGGTTTCCATAAAACACCCAGTGCTCATCCCAACAAGTGCCCTCTTCCATGCCTATCATCCCCCCTTCCCTTCTCCCCCACCCCCATCCACCCTCAGTTTGTTCTCAGTATTTTTAAGAGTCTCAAGTATTCTTAAAAAAATAAACATGAGTAGAGTATCTTCCTCATCTCAGTCCCTGTTCCTTCTCATAGTCAGTCTTAGGGTTCATGAATGATCTTGAAATTAGAGTTTCCAAACATCTCATTGTGGTTTTTTTTAAAACACACTGTTTAGTTCAGCCCCAAAGCAAAAGCAAATACTAATTTTTGTAAAAGAACAATTTTAGGAAAAAAAGCCAATCACCAATCTGGTGTTTTCCTTTATTACTATTAGAAAACACCAATCATTGGGTCTCTAATCCGGTCAGTTTGCTGTGCTCTATTTTCTTTACTGTAAAGAAGAAAATTACACAAGAAAATCTCCACTAGCTTTCAGATAATTTCTTTAGAGGGAGTTATTTTATCACCTCTTTTTAATGATTGTGTTATCTATTTCCTTGAGTTAACCTTACTTTTGATTTAGTTTTTTAATTTTAGTTTTTTAAAATATTTTTGTTATGTTTTTACTTTTGAGAGAGTACGTGCGTGTGTTGGAGCGAGCGGGGGAGGGGCAGAGAGGGAGACACAGAATCTGAAGCAGGCTTCCGGCTCCGAGCTATCAGCACAGAGCCCTATGTGAGACTTGAACTTATGAACTTGGAGATCATGACCTGAGCCTAAGTCGACCAATTAACTGACTGAGCCACCAGGCACTTTGTAAAAAGGGTGATTTAAAAAATTTTTTCTTGATAAATACTGGAAGAGTTTGGTGATTAATAACAGAACTAGAATAATAAAATGCTAATTGTGTGCATTAATACATTTTCAAAGGATAAAGCTGACATCAATGGAAGGTTACTGTAAAGAGAGCATTAACTTTTCAAAGAGATCTAAGGTTGCTCCTGTAATGGGCCTAACTCCTAACTTGTATTCCTTGTGGTTGATACAAAATGGAAACTTGCCTTTCAAGGGTGCTTTTGCCATTTGCAAAGCACTTTGATAGGGTCTTCATCTGACTATTAGGAGTTGGTGGAGTATGTTTAATGACAAGAGCTTGCAATGCAGTTGGTTGGGTTGAAATCTCCACTAACTGCTCCTGAGCTAGTTAACCTCAGGTGTGTCTTGTAACTTCTCTAAGCCTCTGTGTTCATGTCTGGAAATGGGGGGAATTGTAACCCTACCTCATAGGTTCCTGTGAGGCTCACAGGAGAGAAGGCACAGAAAGTGCTTAGCCCAGAGCCAGATTCATAGAAAGTTTTTATCGATGTGAATTTTGTTTTTATTTCATTTTTAATGTTAATTTTTGTTTTTGAGAGGGGGGAGGGGCAGAGAGAAAGGGAGAGAGAGGATCTCAAGTAGGCTCTTCGCTGTCAGTGCAGAGCCCGACACAGGGCTTGAACTAACCATCTGTGAGATCATGACCTGAGCAGATGTCGGATACTTAACTGACCGAGACACCCAGGCGCCCCTCTATATTAATTTTATATTAATCAGTTTTGTAAGGAATCTTGAAGGTTAACTGTCCTTCTTCTCCGTATTCCAGCCAACAGAAAACTGAGGTATTTATGAGACCTGAAAATGCAGTGCTGTAAACACTAATGTCTCCCACGGAGAGGTCCAAGATCATTGACAAGGCTGGTTAACAACACCACACGCTTACACTGGAGGGTCGACAATGTGAATGTACTTTGAGAATCATACGTCGCTAGAAATTAAGATGTTGTATGTATTTGTGTTTTATCCTTCTAGCAACTCTGGGAAGCGATTAGGGCACGAGGGCCATTTCCTCTTATTTTCAAGAAGAGAAAATGAGGTAATAAGGGGTTATATGTTTTGTGCAAGGGGGTCTTACACTAGGAAAAAGCACAGGGGTGGAGCAAAAGAAAGGGGCTTTTACCCCTTACTCAAGAGTGGCTTTGGAAGGTTTCTTAATGTCTTTGAATGTCAAGTTTCATCTGTGAGATGGGACTGTTAATCTCTAACTTAAAATACTTGGTTTGGACTAAATGAGCCGTGTGTTTGTGCCATGCCCCGCACCTGGTAGATTCCTTTCCTTCTCCAGGTCTCTGTACTACGCCGTGGTCTGTCCAGATGAGGCAGACCTGGCTCCTTCTGGCCATTTCTGTGTTTTTACATAGACTTCTCCAGAAGCCTTCTGCGTCCTGAATCTAAGGATACGAGTTTTCCTTCATTTCTATCATTTTCTTGACCTTCATTTCTTCAAGTGGCCCCAGATCTAGCTTCTCCAGCCTCTTTACAACTTGGATTAGATACATTTTGGAAATTACTTCAGATACACCTTCCAGTTCACGAATTTCCTTCTCAACTTGGCCGACTATATATGCATAAACGTGGATGTAGTTTAGAAGGTCTTTGTTTCTTTTAACAGAACTGTGCCATCTTGTTTACTTTTCTTCGTCTTAAATTCCATCTTTTATTTCATAAACATGATGAACATATTTCTTTTATAGACTGTGTATAGGAAGTGATTAGCAGTTGAATTCTTCTCTTCGTTGTGTCTGTCAACGCTCTCTGAAGGTGTCACATGTCCACATAGTTTGCCATTTTATGTTGGAGGGTTATGTGTAAGAGGTGCTTTTTATATGTGGGAATCCTGGACCACCTGCGTTTGCCAATCGGGTGGTGAGGCAGCCTCTCTACAGAGAGGTTCTGCGCTTCCTTTCTCTGGGACACATTTCTGTCTTGATTTTCTTACCTCGGGATTTCTGAGACTACGCAGGATATAGATGAGACATACGGATATGTATGTGTATGTGTGTTCATGTGTAAGTATATACATCTTATATCAAGACGTAAGGTACATCTTACCTTAGCTATCTTGCTGCGTGCATAAGGCAAGGTCAGTGGTTAAAAATTGGAGAAATTTTTATCTCATTCAGAGCGAAGATGGAGACAGACAAATTCCATTTTCATTTCCCTTTCCCAGGGGGCAAATATGTTCCAGTTTACATTTCATGTTGGATGGTGCAGTTCATTTAAGAGTCCTGGCTCCCCCCTATTTTTAACTCTTCATAAATTAAATTTACATTCATTCTTGTGAGATCAGTTAGGCATTTACATGAACATTCTATTTTCTATCCACATTTCCAGATCTTTTAGTGGAAATTATATTAATTTGAATTAAGTTTGGATCCTTAGAATAGAAAACCCCAAATAGCAGTGATACAAACGGGGTAAGAGTTTATTTATGTTTAAAATTTTTTTTAATGTTTATTTATTTTTGAGAGAGAGTGCAAGTGGAGGAAGGGCAGAGAGAGAGAGGGAGACAGAGAATCTCAAGCAGGCTTTGCGCTATCAGCACAGAGCCAATGCTGGGCTCGAACTCATGAACCATGAGATCATGACCTGAGCTGAAATCAAGAGTGGGAAGCTTAACAGACTGGGCCACCCAGGTGCCCCATTATGTAAAATAAGTCAAAGGAGGCAATGAGAGGTGGCAGGGGGGCTATAAGTTTTTATCAGGGACTCCTTCCTGTCCTCAGCTACGATGTCACCCTTATTTTCATGCACTGGGATCCTGCTTGAGCTCATCATCACATATGAATGGGAGTAAAGAATGTAGAGTAAAGAAAGGGGTTAGGGGTTGTGTCCCTCTCTTAGGGAGACTCTCCCCAAAGTCCCGCTCTACACTTCTGGCTATATCTCATTGGTCAAAATTTGGTCTTCAGGTCTCCAAGACTGTATGTGGGGGGACCCTTCCTCCAAGGCTGCCCCAAGTAAGACGAGGTTCTTTTACTACGAGGACAGAGTTGAGGTGGGCAACTAGTCTTTTCCATAATGAGAAGTTTCTCAAGAAGTCTAGCCAACAGGATTGCAGCTGCAGAACGATTTGCATTGAGTACTGATGTTACACTTGATCCTGGGGTTATTGGAGCTGGTGCGTGTGGTCTCTGCTCTCGTGGGACTTTAATCCCCAGGGATATATTGTCATACACATAATAACTTCATCACCAGGGAAAAATTTCATGTCTCTGAGTCTCACTTTTCTTCTCTGCTTCCACCCAGGGATGTTTGCAATGGTTAATTTCCTATGTCAACTTGGCTAGGCCGTGGTACCCAGATATTTGGTCAAACATTATTCTAGACGTCACTGTGAGGATATTTTTTAGGTGCAACGAGCATTTAAATCAGTAGACTTTGAGGAAAGCAGATCAGCTTCCACAGCACAGCCTGCTTTTGGGCTCCAACTGGGGCTCCTCCCTGGGGCTCCTGGCTGCCGGTCTCCCTCTGGCAGACTGTGGACTTGCCAAGGCTCCAAGATCACATGAGCCAATTGCTAAAAATCTCTCTCTCCATGTATCTGTATATTTGGGCACACACATAGGCATATATACACACATATATATGATCCTAATTACATTTGTACACACACACACACATCTTACTGGTTCTGAAACAACCATGACTAACAGAGTTTTATAGATCATGGCATATAGAAGTTGAGAGGAGGTCTCGATCACGATGTATGGATGTAGAGAGCTGAAACGATAAAGCTCTGCACACTGTTCTCTGAAGCCTCACCAAGTGCAAGCAGGCCCTAGAAAAGTAGGGAACTAGGTCAGGCACCTTATGACTACAGAGTGAGGAGACCCAGCATCCAGGGGACAAGCTCAGGAAATGCCACCAGCCCACACTCACACACCCCCACCCTCATGTACAGGCACGCCCACACACATTCATACTCAAACTCACACGTACACACTCATGCGCGCACACACACACACACACACACGCCAGAGGCAGGCTGATATAAAACCTACCTTAGAGATTTGATAATAATAAAACAGAGATGATAACATTTAACATTAAACAGGCAATTGAGGTCTAAAAGCATTTGAAAAGGGGCAACTCCAGGCCGACGCAGCCAAGTTTTGAATATAGAACGCCCAAGAATTATTACCCTCAGATGTACTTGATAGAAATTAACATTCATTAAAAAAATAGGTTACCATAAAGGGTCATTAAAGAATCTACTCCTGAAATCATTGTTGCACCATATGCTAACTAACTTGGATGTAAATTAAAAAAAAATAAATACATGAAAAAAAAGGTTACCATAAAAAAAGGAATGATGGACAGCTAGAAATATTTCAGTATTGTTTGCCTTTTGATAATAAGAATGTATTTAGGTACTACTTAGAATAGTCATTATTTTTAGAGTAAAATCTACATACTGCTATTGGTAAAGTGTTCACTAAATAGATGGGTGAAAAAATAGTAAAACCAAATTTGTTGTGTTGGAATGGAGTTGGGTCAAGAAAAGAGAAGGGCAGGAGTGCTTACTTTATTTATTTTTGGGGGGAGGGAGAGAAAATGAGTAGAGGAGGGATAGAGGAATGGGAGAGAGAGAAATCCTAAGGAGGCTCCACACTCAGCACAGAGCATGATGAGGGCTCGATCCCACGACTCTGGGATCATGATCTGGGCCAAAATCAAGAGTCAGACACTCAATGGACTGAGCCACCCAGTCGTGCTTACTTTAAATTTTGTTCCTGTCCCAGGAATGGCAGTCACTCGACTGAGCCTGGAAGAAGGATGTTCCCCTTTACCACCTGGGTGATCATCACACCATTGCAGTGTTAACTTCCCTTCCAGCAGCAAAACTCGGTGATTCTTCTGTAATTGAGCTCCCCAAGGGCAAGTGTGCAGGTGGGGCTGAAGCTGTAGGCTAGGGGGGAGCTCTGAGCAGGCTTCTAGGTGAAGCTCGGAGTCCGAAGCTCCCATCTCCAGGAAGACGGAAGAGACCATGAGATTTGGAGAGACTTTAATCTGAATCTCTCCTTTTACAATTGAGGAAACTGAGGAAGAGGTGACTGGCGAGGCCCGCAGAAGGAAAAGCAACTCCCACACTTGAATTCCTATTTCAGAACCTAGCGGGTTCTGGGTTTCCACTGGGGGGTCTGGGTGAGACCCATGGGGATGACATGGTGGGCTGGTAATGTCTGGTAAGATGGTGTAGGGCCTGAGCCAGATTGCCTGCTTACTGAAATGCTAGCTCTCTCACTCGCTTGCTGTGAAATCTTGGTGAAATTATTCAAGTTCTTGATACTTAAATTACTTCTCTCTGAAATGGAGTTTTTTGAGAAGAAGTCTATAAAGTGTTTAACCATTGTCCAGCATTATCTGAAGTATTCAGTGGATGTTAGCCATCGATTATGCAAGTAAAACATGAGCTCCAATGATTTAATTCACCATCAAGAAAGGTTTACTAGTGAAGTAGGAAGGGAAGAGTTCCTGAATACTGTTGTTTGACAGAAATATAAAAGAGACACTGGCAGGGCTCACAGTAGATACAATTTGTGTCAAAACACACAGTGTGCCTGGTGTTTAGGAGGGTGATATTATACCTGAGCCCTGGCGTGAGAGAAGGCGACTCGCGTTATAAAATGCAGAACAGGTTGTGTTTGCTTTGGCCTACGAGAATATTTTGGGATTTTGTTGCTGGAAAAATTTTGGCCTGTCCACACAAATTACTTCTAACCCATTAACTTCACACAACGGAGCACCACTGAAAATAGAACGACCAAATTTTACAACCTCCCCCAATGCTGTTCACTCAGTTGGAAAACGAGCTCCATGTTGATGGCAGTGACTTTGGATTTGTTTGCTGCAAAAGAGACATTCAACCAAAACACCAATTAAAGGCACATTGAATTCAGCAAAACCTACTTTGCTGAGTTCCTTTGAGTTCAAACATCTAACTGCCGACTATGCTCGAGAGTTGTTTTATTTTTTCTCCTTTTTTCTTTTCTTTTCTTTTCTTTTTTCTTTTCTCCTGTCTTTTCTCTTTTCTTCTCTTTTCTTCTCTTTCTTTCATTCTTTCTTTCTTTGTTTCTTTTCTTTCTTTCTTTTCCTTCCTTCCCCCCTTCCTTCCTTTCTTCCCTGCTTCCCTCCTTTCTTTATCTCTTTCTCTTTTTTCTTTCTCTTTCTTTCCTTTTCTTTCTTTTTCTTTCTTTCTTTTTTTCTTTCTTTCTTTCAGGAAGTAGATTTACATTGTCACCATTCTGTGAACTTTATACATTCTCCTATGACTGTGGCTAGGACAGGCCTTTAAAAATGATTCCATCCCACTAGGAACTATCCTGCATCATATAAAATATTCCAGGTTAGATAGAGGGGAAGCCAGCTCTGGCAGGTGTGCCTCATAATCTTTCAACCTTAGTTTCCTCATCTGTAAAATGGAGGTTTGTGTACTTCTCTTCAGAAATGCTATAAAGAATAAGGATTTTCTTTAGGTGCCTGGATGGCTCAGTCGGTTAAGCGTCCGACTTTGGCTCAGGTCATGATCTCGAGCACTCTGTGAGTTCAAGTCCCGCATGGGTCTCTGTGCTGACAGCTCAGAGCCTGGAGCCTGCTTTGGATTCTGTGTCTTCCTCGCTTTATGTACCTCCCCTGCTTGCACTTTGTCTCTCTTTCAAAAATAAATAAAAATTAAAAAAAGAACAAGGATTTTCTATTTGAGAACCTTACTGCCATGCTGTGCACACTACCATTTAATACGTGTGAGTTTCCTTCACGGGCTGATGGGCTAAGGACAGCATTTTGGAGGAAGCGATCGTGCTCTGGGTGGGATATTTTCCCCTCCCCCAGGCAATGGCCCTTGGCAAGCCTGACGCAGATGAGTGACTCCAGTAATGAGCGGTATAGATTTTTGGCTATGGAAGGAGATCCTTAAAAAAAAAAAAAAAGTAAATCTTAGAATTAAAGCATTAGCTACTCTTTAATGAGCCCAAGTTCAGCTCTTCCAATACTGCCTCAGGAAAACCATTTATAAATGTGCAAAAACAGTAGTCAGAAGTCAAGTCTACGAATTGCCTGCTCTACTTTGTCCATATGCCTCTCTTTAGGAGCCCTTTAAAAAAAAGCTTTTAAAAGATTACCTATTAAAGTTTAGAATGAGTGCATTCCAGATTTTTTTTTACAAATGTTTCCTTAAAATAAACTTTTAGAAGTTTTACATTTACAGAAAAGTTGTAAAGGCAGTACGTTCCCATATCTCCAGCACCCAGTTTTCCTATTATTAACATCTTATATTCATCTAGCACATATATTACAATTAATAAACCAGTATTGATATGTTATTTCTAATGGAAATCAGTACTTCATTCTAATCTCCTTAAATGTTACCTACTTTTCTCCCTGTCCTAGGATCCTATCCAGGGATACTAAATTGCATTTACTCATAATGTCTCCTTCAGTTCTTGGCTGGGACATTTTCTCTGACTTTCCTTGTTTTTGATAATCTTGGTAGTTTTGAGAAGTACTGATCAAGAATTCCGTAGAATGTCCTTTAGTTAGAATTTATCTTAAGTTTTTCTCATGATTAGACTCAGGTAATGGATTTGGGAGAGGATCACAAAGGTAAAGTGCTGTTTTAAAAAAATTTAAAATCTCAGAAATGTTTATTTCTGAGAGAGAGAGAGACAGAGTGTGAGCTGGGGAGGTGCAGAGAGGGAGACACAGAATCTGAAGCAGTCTCCAGGCTCTGAGCTGTCAGCACAGAGCCCAAAACAGGGCTCAAACCAGAGGACCTCGAGATCATGACCTGAGCTGAAGTCAGATGCTCAAGTGACTGAGCCACCCAGGTGCCCCTAAAGTGCTGTTTTAATTGCACTGTTTCAGGAATACATACCGTCAGCATGATTCACAACTGTGGATGTTAACCTTGATCCCCTGGCTGAAGCGTGTTTATCAGGTTTTCTGTACTGTAAAGTTACTCTTTTTTTTTTAATTTATTTATTTAGAGAGAGAGAGAGAGAGAGAGAGAGTGAGAGAGTGAGCACGAGCGGGGTGAGGGGCAGAGAGAGAAAGAATCCCAATCAGCCTCCTGATGTCAGCACAGAACCCAATGAAGGGCTCAAAATCACTAACTGGGAGATCATGACCTGAGTGGAAATCAAGAGTCCAATGCTTAACCGACTGAGCTGCCCAGGTGTCCCTGTAAAATTACTCTTTATTTTCTCCTTTGTAAATTGCACTCTCTGGAAGGATCTCCACTTACAGTCCACACTCAAGGATCAGGGATTATGTTCCCTCTCCTTCAGGGTTACTTTATTTGGAATCCTTCTGCATGAGAGATGTGTCTCTGCTCCTCTATTCAATTACTTATTCATTCATTTATATCTGTATGGACTCGTGAATATTTATTTAAACTTTGGGTTATAATCTGATACTATTTTCTTGCTCATAATTGTTCCAGCTTTGGCTGTGGGGAACCCTTTCAATTAGTTGCTCTTTTGTAGTATAGTTTTCACAGTTAGTTCTTTAATGTAGTTTTCTGCACAAAACTAGAAACTTTATCAGGGCAGGGTGTGTGTCTAATTTTGTTTGATTGTTTACCACTGTAACCTTAGGATTTAAAGACCTTCCCAAAAGACCTATGTGCTCAATGAATATGGAGTGGAGAAATACACGAATGAATGGGTAAAAGAATGTCAGACACTGCAAGGCACATCACATACACCATTCCTAAACTTCAAAGTAATTCTGAAAAGAAGGCATTATTCCCTATTTTGTAGGTATGCCCAAGGTCACACAGCCGGTAAGCAAGAGCTTGAACCCAAGATTGCCTCACTTTATGCACATAGGCAGTTCTGAATATTGCTGCTGAGAAAGATGTTAAGGCTCTCCAAAAAGTCAAATTTTAAGATTATACTCATGTGTCTGTAATCACTGCTATCATTATTTCTTTCCTTCTCTCTTTCTCTTTCTCTATATTTATATACAACTGGGTACTGTCTATTGTTGTCAATGGAATCAAAAGAATCAGTATAAATCTCAAGAAAATATTTAAATTTTGACAATCCTTGCTTCAGTGTGTAAATTATTCACCCTCCAGCCATTTATATGAGTTTGCATGAGAAATTCCAAAATTTGAGTAAGCAACGTACATAAATCAACACAAGTGACTGTGAAATACTGGTGAGGGCTGAATAAAACACCCTTCTGATCTTGCTGGAAAGGCTCAGTTGGGACCCTGGGCTTTATTTTATCACCTTGTAAGTTAGTGCCAGTGCGCAGTGAGGTATCATGGAAAGTAAATTGGCTAAGGGGATGGAAAGACCAGGTTTGACTCATGGCTCTACCGGTTCCCAGCTCGGGACCTCAGGCAAGTTCCCTAACACTTGCAAACCGCAATTTTCTCCTTTATAAACTGATGATATTTAAAGCGCCCACCTCATAAATGAAGATTAAGTGGGGCATTGGGTATTAAGGGCATAATACAATGCTTGTCACTGGGAACTCAGCACGTGATCATTATTTTTTGTTTTTATTGTAATTATTATTGTTCCCTTCTCAGGAGATCAGAGTATATTGGGGTGGGTTCTTTTAAGTGTTTTATTTTACTGGAGGACTGATGGAATAGAGAGAGACAAGCTGAGGACTCATTAACTGCACAGAACTGATTTTGAGGATGTGTAATTTTAAGATAAGCCTCTATTTTTCTTGCAAATATATTGTTAACTTGAATATATTTATTCTTAAATTGTAATCTAATTTGTAGAGATTGCTTCCAGGCTCTGTTCAACTGGCACCCCTCATACTCTGTGGTAAACACGTACCATGCCTTTTTAAGTGACCCTGAACACAGACAATCATTTATTGCACTTACGTAAGAACATGTATTCTATACCCAGTGTGGGCTCGAACTCACAACCCGGAGATCAAAAGACTCATGCTCTACCGATTGAGCCAGCCAGGAATTCAAGGAAAAAGAATCAAAAACAGATGAACATATTGGGGGAGGGGGAAGAGGGTAACAAACCATAAGAAACTCTTAACAATGGAGAACAAACTGAGGGTTGATGGAAGGATGTGGTGAGGGATGGGCTAGATGGGGGATGGGCACTAAGGAGGACACTTGTTGGGATGAGCCCTGGGTTGTATGTCAGTGATGAACCACTGAATTCTACTCCTGAAACCAATATTGCGCTGCATGTTAACTAGAGTTTAAATAAAAATTTGAAAAGAAAAAATATAATAAATTGGGGGGAAAAAAACATTGTATTCTAAACCAATGATACCAAATTCCTCTTTGCATTGTGGCAAATGATGTCAAACACTATTCGGTCAGGATAGGTATGTTGGACAGGTATAATGTGACTGTAATACCTATTGCCACCAGTTTCAACGTCCTTTAAGAATTGCTTTCTGATACTGTGTAAAGTTTCACCAATGATTCATCATTCAAGCAATAAATAACTCTTGCCTTGCAGAATCCTCCAACTCAGATCCTCTTGTTGGCCCTCTCCAGCTGACCTGATTCTGTGACAGCAGGAGGTAGGGTGTCCTCCCCACAGTTGTGTTCCCATGTTGATGGTTAGGTGGTACGCTGTAACAGTAAGGACATGTGTTGGCACATACACTGTATTTCAGTGATTCTAAGATGCATGTTTTCTACATTTTAATATTTCAACGTATCTTAAACAATCACTGTAGGCCAGGCTGTAAGTGTGATGCTGTCATTGCCTGTACATGCATATCAGTATTTGAAGGATGGGTGTCACTGGGTTGGAGGGAAGTCCTGAAGGTAGTAGTGTTCCTTTAAAAGAAACAAACAAAAACCCATCACCAGTGGCCTTAATGGTACAGAAAATGATAATATATGGAAAACCCTACATCTAAGGAGAGCCAGACTGGGGCCCCTGGGTGGCTCAGTAGGTTAAGCATCCGACCTTGGCTCAGGTCACAATCTCGCGTGCTCTGTGAGTTCAAGTCCTGCGTGGGTCTCTGTGCTGACAGCTCAGAGCCTGGAGCCTACTCCTGATTCTGTGTCTCCCTCTCTCTCTCTGCCCCTCCTCTGCTCATACTCTGTCTCCCTCTCTCTCAAAAATAAATAAAAAATTAAAAAAAAATGAGAGCCAGACTAAGTATGAAGTTTTGAGATGGCCTTAAATTGTCTTCCATGTACCCTCTTATTATGTATGAAAACGAGATATAATAAAAATCTATGCCCAAGTCAGCCTAAAAGAGCTATTTCAATAACATAGTTTAAAAAAAAAATCTAAACGTGGGGCACCTGGGTGACTCAGTTGATTAAGCATCCGACTCTTGATCTCAGCTCAGGTCTTGATCTCACCATTTGGGTTTGTCAGATAGAGGCCTGTATTGGGCTCTGCAATGACGGCACGGAGCCTGTTTGAGATTCTTATTCTCTCTGTCTCTCTCTGCCACTCCCCTGCCTGTGCTCTTTCTGTCTTTCTCTCTCAAGTAAATAAACTTAAATTTAAATGTAAGAAAGCATTGTGTTACAAGGATAGAGGTTTTTCTTAATGGTGCATAAAATAATGGCATATCTTACAATGGACGATGTATTAAGTTTGATAAAATATGGTAGCTGGGTGTCTTCAGGTAGCATAGGCCCTTTGTTTTAGAACTTCTGGCTCCATTTTTCAGCTCACTCTCTGGGTTTATTACGTCAACCTCATTATCCTAAGATTGGCTCAGGCCTCACATCCCCACCCAGCAAAATCCAGAGGAAGAAAAAATCTTCAAGCGTCCATTCATCAGTTAACCGTTGTCTGTAGGGAAAAATCATGCAGTTCATGGCTTAAGTCTGGTTTTATGAGCCAATTATTGGCAAAGGAGAATTACATTCTCACAGTTATGAGTATGTTTCAAGCCTATGTTGTAGGGACTAGACTTTCAGTAGCAAGCTCTAGAGAAATTATTGAGTCAGACACTGTAGGGATAGGATTAGGGGGCTGTGTTTTTAACAAACTTCCCAGATGCGTATGAGGCATATCAGGGTTATGAAATATACTGGGATTAACAAAAGAGGAAAGATAGAGATTTTAGGAAGCATGGAGGGACTGGCTGGGTTGGAATCAAGCAAATATCTAACGACACAAAGAGGCTAAGATTAATGTACAATAATGCTTAAATGGAATGCTGGAATCCTCTCATATAAGTTTTTATTAGATTGAGAAAAAATGATGCCTTTAGCAGATTCCAACATTGATAAACTTTGTATTGCTTAAAATAAAGAAATTAGATATCCCATCCAATTTAATACCCGCATATTCCGGTCACCGTAACCCGAATGCCTCTGAACTTCTTGGCAAATGCTGCAAACAAGAGGGAGAGTTTTCTAATACCTGGCGCTGTTTTGTAAAGAACCAACTATGTCTAACAAATGAAATTTGCCTCTGTGGCAAAGTAATAGGTCCCCTTATTGAAGATAATGAGAACCAAGTAGCTGGTGTGTGTTTCAGCTTCAATAAGCTTTTCTTTTTCATATTTGCAAATTAAATTTCTTTGCAAGGTTCTATTTAGACTGCAATATCAGTGGCTCATATTAATATTGAAGAGGAGAAAGGAACATGTAATTAATATTTTGTAGGTCTTTGGCCGTAGGCCACTGCTGTATACTATTTTTACATGACTTTAATGATGAGAAGGAGAGCCCAGTCATTGCATCTGTAAAGTCAGCAGAGCTGGTGTCTCATGGATGGAATCTACAATTGGATTGTATTTAAGGTGATATGGAATAATAATATTCACCTAATAAGCACTTTATTGACTGATCATATATCCATCACATCTGAAAGGACTCCAAGCGGGTTGAACAAATATCTGAGTGCTGTGTGAAGATACTATGCTGGGAGCTGGGTGCTGGGCACTGGGCAGAGTAGACAGAAGACTTAAGTGTTTACTTCAAGTGCTTGCAGCCCCAGGAAGAAGAAAAGCCAGGCACCTGATTAAAGGTATAAAGGGTTGTATCCTACCCAAAGTGCCAATAGAAGCCCGGGGCATTTTAGGGAGGTGGTGAGAGCATGGGTTACAGGCTTGATTTTGGAATTTAGCAACACTCTTCAAAATATAACACATGCACTTGGACTCTGCTCTCCTAGCATACTACATCCAGGTGCTGCTCTGGGTCTCGGGGGTCTTGAAGTGTGGTAACTTTGTGGTTCCCTCTTTATGGGGAAAAAATACACCAGAAGGACCCATACAGGGGAGGGACACTGAGACTGGAACTCCATTAGCTTCATTGTAAATATGCCTCTGTCTAGGGTTGGATGTATACATTAGCATTATCGTTCATAGCAAGAGGCTGTACTAATCAAATTGTTCATTGAAGTGCTGGTTCAATAAATGATGATGAATTTTTATAATGCAATATTCTCCAGCTGCTAAAAAGGACAAAGGTGATCTGTCTCTGTGTATTGATATAGAACAATGTCTAAGACACTATTCGGTGACAAAAGCCAAGGGCAGAATGGTGTGTATAGTGCGTTATTATTTATTGTAAAAAGGGGGTACACACAGAGATCTACACGCAGTGAATAGCTCCACAACTGGTAACATTGTTGCCTCTGAAAAGGGGTGCGTGGAGGGGAGTCCATGATGGAAGGAGACATACTTTTACCGCCCCTCCTTTTGCATTGTTTGCATGTTTACTGATGTGGGAAAAAAAGGCAGAAGGCAATGGCAGATAAAATTAAATTTCCTTACAACCTGCAGTCCATTGACAAATATTCTGTGCAGGCAGAGTAGAACATTCCTCTAGGAACTCCCTATTGTCTTAATGTTAACACATTGCTAGAGGGAGAAACAACCTTAGCTGGACAATGGTCAGGCCTCCAGGATCCCAGGAGTCTTCTTTAGCGTATGAAAATCATCTTGGAAAGAAATTTCCCTTTACCTTTATCTCCCTGAACTCCCAAGTATATAAGCAATCTCTCCTCACAACCCCTGGGTAGCTCTTTCCTTGGATGGGTCCTGTCCCTGTGCTTTAATAAAACCTCTTTCTTGCATCGAAGATGTCTCAAAAATTCTCTCTTGTCCGTTGGCTCCAAACCCCAACATTTTCCACATCATTTACCATGTGCACTTGTAACATGTTTGAAAATGAAGCTTAAAAGCAGCTATAATAACTAAAATGAGTACTTGAGTCTGGGGCGTCTGGGTGGCTCAGTCGATTAAGTGTTTGACTTTGGCTCTGGTCATGATCTCATGGTTCGGAAGTTCAAACCCCGCATCGGTCTCTGTGCTGACAGCTCAGAGCCTGAAGCCTGCTTCGGATTCTGTGTCTCCCTCTCTCTCTGCCCCTCCTCCACTTGTGCTCTGTCTCTCTGTCTCTTTCAAAAATAAACATTAATAAAAGAGTATTTCTGATGAGGGAGCATAAGGCAAGCTGACAGGCTCCAAACACCTCTCCCACTTCCCCCAGGTGGGACATGTGTGATATTCCTCAGGCGTTCCTGGCTGCCCAAGAACAAAGGAAAGGAGAAAAACAAATGCCTAACTGATAGAGATCACAGTCCTGCAGGATCTGAGTCTCCATCACCCTCCGTAGTGATGTGGGAAACAAAGGCAGGAGGAAATGGCAGATAGAACTAAATCTCCTTCTAACCTGCAGCCCATGGACAAATACTTGAGGCTGGCAGAGTCAAACGTTTCTCCAGGAACTCCCTCCTGTCTCACTGCTAATGCTTTTCTGGAGGGAAAACAACCCTAGCTTGACAATAGCCAGGCCTCTAGTATCCTGGGAGTCCTCTTTAGCATATGAAAATCTAACTGGAAACTTCCCCTGGACTTTACCTCTCCTCAACCCCATTGTATATAACCAGTCTCTCCTCATGGTCTTAGAGCAGCCCTTCCTGCCCACAGGTCCTGTCCCTGTGCTTTAATAAAATCACCTTTTGCACCAAAGACGTCTTCAAGAATTCTTTCTTGGCCATCGGTTCCGGATCCCACAAACCCCACTATCACCCCCCAAACCTCATCATTTTAGTAGGCCTTGAAGGGAACCGGCATGAAGATCTGTTTGGCCATTGTAGGGGGTGAAGGTGGGTCCCGGTGTTGGAAAAGCTCTTCCACGGAGGTGCTGGGGGGCCACACCGCGGAGTCCCCCCAGCCCAGGTAACCATGTTTTGCAAATACTCCTCTGGCAGTGCTGGCAGGATGGACTAGAGTCAGGAGACTGGTTCTGAGCCCGAAGTCACTGGGGACCCCAGGAGACCTACAGGGATAGTCTCAGTGGTGATTCACAAGTAAGAGCAAGGCAGAAAGGGGAGAGTGGAAGGGACAGAAAGATGGACTTCTGTGAGTCAGGGAGCACATCGGGTACGGAGGGAAGTGTGACACAGAAAAGGACCCCATGAGACTGAGGAAATAAGACCAATGTAGGAAGCAAGAGTAGTGCCCAGGTGTGCGTTCTGAGTGGTTTTCTGGAGAGGGTTGGTGGCACGTGTGAATTGTTTTTCAAAGCTTGACCCATCTGGGGAGGCTCCTGCCGCCATTAGCTCATCCAAACTTCTTACCTCTTCTCCTGATGGCCTGGGGAGGTAAACGCCTTCTCAGGAACTCTGGCTTGGGTGAGAAACCTGGGGCCTTATCAGAAGTTCTCACACTTATCTTCTGGAGATGGGGAGGAGAGCATAGAACTCATTGGGCCACACAGAGATGTAGCCTTGTTCATCATACATCCCAGAGAGGTAGGAATGGAGGTAGGAATGGGGTACGGTGAGCAGGCCACCCCCAGGGCTCTGAGTGGGGGGGCTCTTACCAGTAGCTGAGTCAATGGGACTTGTAAGGCAGGGTTTTTCTGCTCTCTAAGAACGGATTCCCTCATGCTTCAGCCAATAATCCTGCCTCCTTAATGATGTTTCAAATTCTTGTAACTTTTTAGAGAGAGAGAAACTCAAGCAGGCTCCATGCTCAGCATGGAGCCCAATGTGGGGAATGATCAATCCCACGACTCTGAGATCATGACCTCAGCCAAAATCAAGAGTCAGAGGCTCAACCAACGGAGCCACCCAGGTGCCCCGAATCTTTTCATTAAAGACAAAAATTTTTGTCCTTCAGAGGTCAGGATGAAAAGCAAATTCATCCAGGTTGTGGTAACCTAAGACTCTCGCTCATGTTGGGATGCAAAGGGTGTCCTTTCTGGAGAACAGATTTCCGCAGAGGAGGGCTGGCAGGTGCCTGGGGTGAGAGGAGGGGGATGTGAATGGATGGCGGCTGAAGGAGCACAAAATATAGACCAGGTCAGGAATGAGGACTTTGCTGACTTTGCAGTGCTGGGGTGGCACCCTTGACAGACTGGCGGTGACCTTGGGCTGCAGGTAGAGCCCCTCCCTAAGGAATGTGGTAGAGGCCTCCTCAGAACAAAGGAAGGTAATGTGGCCCAATCTCCTATACAGGTAAGCGTAGCTCTGACACTACTCTGTAACTTGGACTGTGTCCAATCAGACTCTATGTCACCATATAAGGGAGAAAAGTCGAAATTGCGTCAAAGACTACGGGCTTCGTTTTTGGGGTACGAGCCCACTGAACCCGTGCCGGCATGATGAATGAAGTTGCTTCCTGGACAGAAAAGCCTTGAGTGAGAGTCCTGCTACAGGGTTGGCTTCTGTAAAGTGTTTCTCAAAATGGGGACTGGGACCACGGGAAAGAGAATCACCCAGGAACGTGGTGAAGAATCAGATTCCTGGGATCCACTGAGGCACCGGTTAGCAATAAACTCATGGTGAGGGTAAGGCCTGGGAATCGGCATTTCGACAAAAGTGCTCTGGTGATTCTTTTGAACACGAACAGCTTGGCAACCATTGCTTATGGGTTTCGGATTTCTCTCCTTTTCTCTCTTCTTCACTCCGAGTATCCTTCTGTCCCCGAGTTTCCTGTCAGCTCTTGAGTCATGTCAGTCATTCTGGGTTGTCTGTCCTTCTTTTCTGTTCCTCCAGCGGGGGCTGCCCTCCCTCATGGGACTTACTGCGCTCCCTCTTAAATGTTTACTAGTCTTTCCTCGCTGGACGGTGCATTCTTGGGGGCCAGGAGCTACGTATTTTATTTTTGCATGCCCCGTTCTAGAATTCTAGGCATCGAACACCTCACCAAAGAGCTCTCCATCACAGGGGCATGGGACGGGGCTGGAGTGAGATTTGTTCTCAATCAGTGTAGAGCTACGGCTTTCCAAAATGTTGAATGGAATCAGGTCAGCTCAGCGATTTTCTGATTTCTCCTTGGACTTTTGTGTCCTCAGCAGGAATCTGGAAATAGCACGTGGATGAGCTCATTCACAGAGGGACATCTTGTTGCCTTTGCCTGGATCTCTCCTGGGCTTCTTGTGTCCCCACACCTTTGGGGTCACTCCCTACTTCTGACAATATGTAGCAGTACTGGCTACTGTTGGCAAAATCCAGATAGGAAAGGCAGAATAGGTTAAACCTGAGTTTCACACAAAAATAACTCCAGAGCACTGGGCTTACATTAGCGGATGACACCAGAGATGGGAAAACAGGTCAGTGACAAATTTAGGTCCTGATTTAATCAGGTAGTCTGGCAGCCAGCCAGCAAGTCAGGACAGCTCAGATAGCTGAGAGAGCACAGAGCACGTCTCCCCTCCTAGCCTTGTGCCTGCAGGCTTTTAGCCTCCATCCCTAGGCAAGAGCTGCTAAGCACTTGAGTGGTTTACAAAGCACTTTAAAATTAATTCAAATCAGGCTGTAGGTGGTTATAATGGAAGTTGTTGAACCAGCATCAAGCAGGCCCCAGAATCATCTCTAGAATTTATTTCCCTCACCTTTGTTCCTTCAAAAATCAATAGATTTTCTCTATAGCTTGAGGTTTTATGGGCTGGAAAAAGGAGGCTCTGAAATCAGCAAGCTTTTGAAAGATCCCTAGTATTTGCAAGTGCTCAGAGTGGAGAGCCAGCCGGCTTCCCAAAAGGCAGAGAGCCAAGTTCTGGGACCTGGCGCCCTGCTGTGATGGTCAACCTTTCAGAGCACTTTTTTGTGGCGTATTGTTTCTTTGCTTTGACTTGCATTACCAAATGCCCTTTTAAAATTTTTTTAAATTGATTTATTTTGAGAGAGAAAGAGTGTGCAAGCAGAGGGGGTGGCAAAGAGACGGGTGGGGGAGAATCCCAAGGAGGTCCCATACTGTCAGTGCAGAGCCCAACAAGGGGCTCGATCTCAGGAGCTGTGAAATCATGACCTGAGAGGAAATCAAGAGTGAGACACTTAACCAACTGAGCCACCCAGGCGCCCCCGCAAATGCCCTTTTAGTCTCTTGCTCTTTGAATGCGTTGGGCAGGCAGTGGATTTGGAGTGCGAAAAGGCACTTCCTTCCAGCACACATATGAACTGCCTCTTTGTCTATTCCTCCATAAAGTAGGATTATCGTATTTTCTCGATCTCATTCTTGGGAAGTTATATCTGAGAAGTATGTGTATGCTTATACAGACAATAGAATAAATAATTGAAGGAAGATCTATTTGGATTGATAGTTTAGAAATATATGATTAGGTCGTATATCCAAGGGCTGTGCTATCAGATTTCCCACTGGCTGGCAGACCTATTATTCTGAGTCTCATTTCTTCAAGTCTGGTTCTAACAGGTGACCTCATTCATGTTTAATTAATGAGCGTAATTGGCTCATCTTAATGATTTATTCATGCAGAGTAATATATTTTCATTTTGGGAAAGACTTTAATGCTCTAAACTTAAAGGTGAACTCTCAGATTTAAAAGACAATTTGACGAGGATTTCAGCTGAGCCTGGAAGTTTTGTTCTGGTTTTGGCACTTCGTCGCGCTCTGACATTCAGTATTTTGTTTAACCGATCCTTAGTTATCTCAGGCCAGAAGTGACTGGCAATGATAATAACGGTTTCATCCTACTGTTTAAAAGTGTGCAATCAGGTGCTGATCAAAGCATGCTAACCGTGTGAAAGAATCTCCCGGAGCCTGTGTTGAAACACAAGATTCCCGGACCCCGTGCCTAGGAGAGGTTCTGACTGGCTGGTGTAGGGCTGGCCCGAGGATGTACATTTCTGACAGATGGCAGGTGATGGTGCTGAGAGTGAACCGCCTTTGGAGTCTGACTGGCTTAGTATCGAACAAACGGTTCTAAGACTTGGCCGTGAAGCAGGATCAGATGAATATCTCAATCACAGATTCTTAGGCTCTGGCCTCAGAGGTGGGATTCTGTCCCCATGGGAGGGGTCTGAGGATCTTTGTTTTTCACAGGCAAATCTTCGTTGTTTACATCTTCCATGATACTGTTTGCTTTTTCCGCTAATTTTAGATTTACAGAGATGTTACCCGAACCAGAGTTCCTGTGTACACCTCATCCAGCTTCTCCTAAGGCTAACAGTTTGCATAATCTTTCTTTAAGATTATTTATTTATTTTGAGAGAGAGAGAGAGAGAGAGAGAGACAGAGAGAGAGAGACAGAGAGAGATGCAGGGGAGAGAATCCCAAGTAGGCTCCATGCTGTCAGTGCAGAGCCCGACACGGGGCTCCATCTCATGAACTATGAGATCATGACTTGAGCCAAAACCGACTGTTGGATGCTTAACCTACTGAGCCACCCAGGTACCCCTACATAATCTTAATATAATCATCAAAATGGGGAAATTGATGCTGCTACAATGTTATTACTAAACTGCCCACCCTTCAAAGAAGTCCTACACAACCAGGCAGTGGTAGGCTTTGAATAATGGCCCCAAAGATGCCCACGTGCTAAGCCGCTTACAGGGAATTGTGGAGCATGTACATGTACTAATTAGGGACTGTGACATGAAGAGACTGTCCTCAATCCCCTGGATGGACCTGATGCAAAAAGGCCTTTACAATCATAAGGTTCAAAAGAAGAAAATTCAACATCAGAGAAGACATGCATGTGTGTAAACAGGGGAGAGTAGGCAGTCTGATGTAGGGTCATGAACCAAGGAATGAGGACAGTCTTTGGAAGCTGGGAAAGGCAAGAAGAAAGAAACTGCCTACCCCGGCACCTGGATTTGGGCCTGCAAGACTCATTTTGAATGTCTGGCCTCCAGAACAGTAAGAAAAACAATTCTGTTGTTTCATGCCACCGAGCTTGTGGTAATTTATTACAGCAGCAATAGGAAATGAATGCACGGTGTGTAGACAGTGCTTGAGAATCACTGAACTTCACCAGGGCTGTTGAGGGAATTAAACAAGATAACTTACATGAAAGTGACTAGCTTTGTATTCACAAAGTGAGTCCGGGCTCACTGCAACGGGATAGCTGAAGCAAACATTAAAATTTCCAGGGCCGTTTTTCAATGTTGGAGAGAGAACATTGGCTTAATTGGGTAAGAACGGAAAAGATTTTTGTCCCAGGAGGTTACAGATGGACCTTGCTTTGTGTTTGTCCCCTTTGTCTCTGTTCATGAAAGGCCACTCAAGAAACCAAACCTTCCTTATAAAGGCAGTGATTTGATTTGTTCTGTTTCCTTATCTTCACTGAGAATGGGGTTGCTTTTATTTAAAACACACACACACATCTTAGAGCTTTGTATCCATTGGTGTGTGTACTTTCTTATTTTTGAATTAAAGTTTTTAAAAAGAGTGCTTCCTTTGGGATTCATGTTAGCTTTTTGACCTCTATTTGTGACTTTATTTTCCTTTTCACTCTTCATTTTAATGTGATTTTTGACTTCTTTTATCAAATCAAATCTTTTCTTTCTCACTAATTCAACTGTACTGATTCCTGTTTTCTTTTTAATAATAATATTTTCCCCTTATTTTGTTCACTGTAGTTTTTACCAATAATGTTAGCCTGCAATGAACTTAAGATCTTTGTTTTGATATAGCTCCTGTTTATATGTTCCTTTAATTTTAATTAATTGTGTAACTTGTTTTTATAATTGCAGTAGGAAGGCTGGTGTTTGGGAGATAGGGACTCCACCCCACTATGAATGGAGAATGTGTAGGTCTTTGTCTCCTCCCAATTCTACAGCTGTCACTTTTAATAAGAGTCACAGTTGGGGCTCCCGGGTGGCTCAGTGGGTTAAATGTCCAACCCTTGGTTTCAGTTCAGGTCATGATCTCTTGGTTCATGAGTTCAAGCCCCACATAAGGCTCTGCACTGAGTGTGGAGGCTGCTTGGGATTCTCTCTTTCCTTCTCCTGCTCCCTCTTCATCTCTCTCTGCCCCTCCCCTGCTCATGCTCTTTCTCTCTCTCAAAATAAATAGATAAACTTAAAAAAAATAATATGTCATATTCCACTCAATATTGGTTCCCAAACACACACACTTCACTAGACATATGTCAGAAACACTTTTAAAGGACAATCATGATTCTTCCTGAAGGAAAGCAATGAGAAATGAGATTGTTTGCTGATGTCGTTAACGACCACTTATTCTGAAGTCTTTGGGGAGGTTGTTCTCAGGGAAGGGAACAGCAGGGATGCTCAAAGTTGCTTCGGGGAGGACTGGCTTTCTTCTCTCAGTACCTCTGTAGGGCCAGATGTATTATAAATTTCCAGATGTCCTTCAAACTCTCTCACTGTTGCTCCAAATTCTATTTTCACAAGTTTGTATGGAGTCCAGACTTTTGAAGACACATTCCTTCACATTCAAGATTTTGACTCTGTGTCAGTTGGGTTTCTTGGGTATGATGAACAAAAGCAGGCTCTGGCTAACCAAACCCAGAAGACAGTATTTTTGAAATATATTGGGGTGGGGTAGCTCCCAGAAGCTTTTGGAAGGTCCAGGCTCAAAACACAGGCAGGACTAAGGGAGACTGGGCCTTGGGACTTCTTAGTTAAGTTCATACCACAGCCACAGTCTAGTTGGGGAGTCACCTCTGGTAATAGGTTCACTGTCTTGTCAAGGCCAAGGACTCTGATATCAGTAACTTTAGTGGTCCCTTGGTACCCCTCATTCCCACTTCCCAAGATTCAAAATTCTGTGTAGGAGCATTCAACTGGCTAGGGTTCTGCCATCTTTTGTTACTCTAGTGGCCAGGGATGGGAATAGGGTAGATCTCCCTTGGATTTGCATAGTGGGAGGCAGATTCCTAAAATAGGAAGGGCATTCAAATGATGGGCAGTCAAAATATTACAGATATGCACTATTAGAGTCTCCTTCCCCCAGACAGAATGTAAAGGGAGTGGGCCATGTTTGAAGTGGGTTCGAGTCTACACTTTTCAAGCCACCGCATATCATCAGCTCTCTGCTCTCAATGTTTGTAAGCCTGGTATCGCTTTCTGAAGTCTCTCCACTATTGGTCCTTAAAACCAATTTGCAGTTTCTCTATCAAGAGGACTTGCCTAGTCTCTTATCGGATTATTTGTTCTTAAAGCTGGAAGGGGTCTTAGAGACAAAGGCATCTCTTCAATAAAGATATTTTTTGGCTGCAATTAATGGAATACCCAAAGGCAAATGGCTGAGAATAGAATGAAAATATATTGTTTAATAACTTCTATGGTTGGCAATTCAGCAGCTCAAAAGTGACAGAGCTTAGATACTGTATAATCCTCTTATCTTCCTCATCTTTGTGGTGTCACAGCTACCACAGTTCTGAGCATGAGAGCTTCCAAATACATACAGAAGGGAAATTTATTTTCAATAGTGAGGAACACCTTTCCCAGAAGCCAGGATGACCAGTTTCCACTGGCCAATAATGGTTAGATGCTCATGTCCTAGCTACACATGAGGCTAGAGAAGTCAGATGGTCATTTTTAGCCTCTACTGTGGGAGATGAGCCCCTCCAGCAAGACTCCTGGCAACCAGCACTGTTTGATTTGGCATCCAACTCGGCACTTGACGTTCAGGGAAACTGAGCCACAGCGGGAGTTAAATAGTTTGTCCAAAGTCACAAGATTCATCAATAACAGACCCAGTAATAGAGCCCAGGAACTTGCCTTTTCCTCTGTTGAGCATTCCTACAATTTTCAAGGGATTCCTATTCAACAAAATGTCCTATCTGAAGGAAAGAAAAATAATGTTTACTTTGCAAGCCTTCCCTGTCATCAAATCCATCACTGTTACATGAGGTTTGTGATGTCACTGGAGGGCAGTTGAATTTGTAGAATGGTGGAGCATTTTATAGTGGAGTTTTACATCACGGAAGATTTTATTTTCTATCTTCCATGGCATAGTTATTCTGGCCACCATATTGTGGGCAAGTGGAGAAATTGCCATCAGCAGTAAAATTTTTCATTTTCCCCCAGCAGCTGAGATTAGAGCTAACATACTGGGAGGAAGGAGAAAAAAACAAAGGGAGAGGGAGATTTAGACAGACTGTGTAGGTATAAAAAAGAAACCAGATTATACTGTTTTGCGGCAGGGTCGGTCCAATCTTGTGAGCTGAAAAGAGGGCAATACAGAGGTCCCTCCCCTCCTCTCTGGATCCATTGTGAAGGGCAGTTAGGGACACCCAGTTCTCTTTGCCCACTTGTCTTGATGGTACTCGGTGCTATAGCCACAGTGTGCTATGGCAGATGGAGATTGTCTGAGCACCCTCTATCATGATTGCTGCAGAAGTGGGTAATCATGGTCCCTGGACGATTCACATGCATAGTGCTTTGTTTCAATGCTAAGTAGGTCCTGACGGTTGAGGGCCTAAAGTAAAGGAGAACAAAACAGGTGTGGGAGGCAAACAAACAAACATGAACTGGATTTCAACAACAACAAAAGGTCTGTAATAATTGGAAAGGAGGAAGAGAGGAAGGGCTGATCATATTGTATAACAACGTACAGATATTTCATGGTAGGAATACAGAGGCTAGGTCCACTGAAGATGTTTCATTTCCTGCCCCTATCCAGACTTTTTGAACATTTCACCTTGTCCAGATCCCATGTACTTTGGTATCTTGATACTTTTTGGGTCCAGATAATTGGGCCAGAAATGAACCCCTTATCCCATATATGCCTGTACACTGGTTAGTCAGCAAATTTTATAGCTTGGTTTGAGAGGTGAGTTGGACCAGTCAGACTCTGACTCATATATTCTCTTCCTGTTTTCCTCTTTCATATTTGGATTGAGGAACTAAGACTGATAATAGCTGGTGATGAGCAGAAGGGCTGAAACTTTAAAGAATTGGACCTGCTGGCCACACTGAGCCATGTGTAAGGTGAATTGAAGAAGCTGGTTGAGAAAGGAAGTTGGACCAACCTCAGGGGAACAGGAGTTAGAAAGTCTGTCATCCCCAAAAGAGAAAGAGAGGGATGGAGAACCATAACTGCCCTTGATCACTCTAGTTTTCAGTTAAAATGCCACTGAGTGGCCATTGATTCTTCACTTTCTGCCTTTGGTCCATGAAATCCCTACACTCATTAATTCTACTTTGTATTGATGTTAGTATATTTCTACTTCTTGTAACCAGAAGAGATGAAAGACACTAGGTAGCTAGATTCCCCATAGCCTGAAATTTCATTGCCGGAGGCTTCCTAACTTGAGCTAAACTTTATCCTCTGGGTCTTCTTTAGAAAGTGTTGTTCTGGAAATGCAATCCTCATATATTACTGTATTTCTTCCATAATGGGAAAGTCTCAGTTTATTGGGGAAGATAGATTGATGGTTTTGTCATTGTAAATAGAGGAGTGCTGATCACAACAAGCAAGCTCTAAGACTTGAGCTCTTGTCTGGAGAGTAGGAATGGTGTCATCTTTTCCCTCAGATCCTGCCAAAGTGCCTGGCCTGGCCTCTAGCTAACACACAGTAGCTTGAAAAATTAACTGAAAATAGAGAAAACAACTGAAGGGGGCTAGTTGTCACTGATACATCATAAGAGTTCGCTGGAAGACCTTTAAATAAATGATGACCTCAGGAGCCGTCTCGTGTTTTCTTCTCCTTTTCATCATCAGCAAAGTTTAGATAAAGCAAGGAAGATCATTATAAAATATGAAGCCACAGGTCAGAAACTTTCTACTTGAGAAAGCTTTCTTTAACCATCGAAGCAAGCTGATGTTAAGCAGCTTTGCTATTCATCTCTACTTCTACCTTTAGTACATAGAGAGGACAAGGTGGCCCTTCAAAACTAAAGATTAATCTGGGATGTCCTGCAAATGGCATAGTAATGATTAATTTTTTTAGAGCTTTAATGTTTTCTGCTTATAAAACCTTTGATCTAGGCTTAGAAAAGATAGCAACAAGTTTTTGTAGTATTATTAGCTCCTCAGTGCGGTCTCATGTTCTAAAATTATGGCTCCAAAATTACTAGCACAGAATTTAGGACACTGATGAGATTTTAGGTCATTCCTCCCTCCCTGATTTAGAATTCTTTCTCTAAGAAATATCGGTAGCACAGATTTCTGGAAGAGGGGAGATCGTTTTGGCTGGACTTGAGGTACGGGTATGTAAAAAGTGAACATCACTTTCTATAAAAATAAAGTTTATGTTTATCCAAAGATCAGTCTTATTTATGTCTGTTTAGTAAATTGAGAACCAGTTATTTTAGGAATGTGGGCTCAAAACTGCACCAGGGGGTGGTGTAGGGAAACGAAAGGAAGCTACGGCATCTCAGCCAACCCAGGTCGATGAGTAACAATCTACCCATGACTGCACATATTTGGATATGAGAGACTTAAAATGTAAGTTGGCAACCCAAACAGAATATATTTTATAAAATGATCGAATTGTATTTGCTTTCCAAAGGGCTTTCAACTTTGAAAGCTGATCGGGGTTGGGGGTGGCAGATGGAGGTGGGGAAGGGAAGCACGTCACTGAAGAAGATTAGATGACTCCAAGCAAAGTCTTTGAAATCCCCCAATGTTATAGACCCGACCCACAAGGTAATAGACCCACAAGTCTTCTGGGGACTTTTTCTGGATTTGAAATTCTCTGTAATCCAAGGAGCCCACGTATTTTTAGGATACTGACTCTGTAAGGCCAGAGAAGGCCGAGTTGGTGAGATACTTCAGGGACAATGAAAAGAGGTGAAGAGAGAGGCCACCAACATCAGAGGTTCAGACTACTTCAGAGGCTCTGCTGGTGGTGTGAGTGGCTTAGGTAAGATTGTTTCAGTGCACCCTGGGGAAAGGGATGGTGGAAAGAAAGAAAAAGTAGCTGACTGTGGCCTCTTCCTCCCCCTTCTTCCTCTAGGAGTAAAAGCAGAATGGAAAGCATCAGTATAAAGCTGAGTGACAGCAGGATGAGGGCCATCTCAGCTAAATTATAGAGAAATCTTAAGGTCTTTTGGAATGCTATCATCACTAGCTTAATTTAATATGATCACTTCTCTAGCCAATAAAACAATTCAGTTTGTTTCTGGCTCAGCCACTCAGGAATTTTCCACCATGAGTACCCATTGGTCAGATAGCAACGGACCTGCCAACCTTGAGGGATGTCTGTCTTTAAGACAAAGCTCTGTCATCATTCCTAGTCAAGAACCAGTTATTTCATCTCTCATTATTTAGCTGTGAGTCTGATTTCAGGCTGTGAGGGTAGGTTGAATAAACTCTCTAGACACCTGGGAAGCTGGTCTTTGAGATCATTGGTTTCTGATTTCTATTTCTATGTGCAGGGACAGGGGAATCTAATTGAATGAATGGTAGAATTTCAACACTTGGGTGGGTTCACGAATTTGTGATGCATAACCCAATAGCGCCTCTGTGAAGCATCGGTCTACATTGTGATGTATAACCCAATAGCTGACTGTGAAGCATCGGTCTACATTGATTTGGTATCCCTGGAAAGGTGGAGAGATGACTGAGCAGAAGGGGGATTTGTTGAGCACCTACTAAGTTCCAGCCCACTATCTAGAGGATTTATGTGACTTATCTCCATTACTCCTCATGACAATTCTTTTTTTTTTTAATGTTTTATTTATTTTTTGAGAGAGAGAGACAGCATGAGCAGGGGAGGGTCAGAGAGAGAGGGAGACACAGAATCTGAAGACAGGCTCCAGGCTCTGAGATAGCTGTCAGCACAGAGCCTGACATGGGGCTCGAACCCATGAACCACAAGATCATGACCTGAGCTGAAGCCGGATGCTCAACCATCTGAGCCATCCAGGTGCCCCTCCTCATGACAATTCTTGAAGGAGGCGACAGTTATACTCATTTTTGAGGTGAAGAAAATTAGGGTCTAGGGAAGTTAGGTAACTTGTTAAAGGTAACATAGCCTGGATGTGGAAGAGCTGGAAATGAAACCAAAGTTTGTTTTGTTTCTCTGTCCATCCACCTACTCGTTCATTCCCTCCCCCAGTCATAGACCTACCATGTGCTGGGAACTGGGGACAGAGCATTGTTTGTTTGAGGAGACAAGGTTTTACCTTCATGGACTTTATATTCTGGGGAGGGAGACAGACAACATCAGACAACATCAGCAACAACTTAAATTCAAGCTGAAATCCTTCTCACACTGCTTTTTCCACACCACCTAGAATAGTAGCTTGTTTTGTCAGACTCAGAGAACATGTGCTTGTGTGTCATAGATGATGCACACATATATATGTCTAAGTAGTCAGTAAATGCATGCTATACGTAAAATACAAGCAGGATAAGGGGACAGGGAGGGACTGGGTTGAGACACAGGTGATAATTTAGATAGGGTGCCAGGAAAGTTCTCTCTGTAGAAATGACAGTTGAGTTGACACCTCACCGAAGCTCTCTGCAAAGACGTGAGGTAAGGGGATGCCAGGCAGGATGCACACAGTGTGAAAAGGCCCTAAAAGACTAATGAGCTCAGCGTGTTTGAGCACAGCCAAAGCTAGAGTGAGGAGGTGTGAGCGAGGGGGAAAGTGTGGGCGTCACAGCTGGGGAAAGACAGGAGGGGCCACGGTATATAGGGTTTTTATAAACTATTGTGAGGAGTTCAAATTTTATTCTGAGTACGATGGGGAATCAAGAGTGTTTGAGGCCGAGAGAGGCACAGTCTGAGGTCTGGTTTCAAAGGATCATAGTTTGCCTGTTCTGTGAGGAAGCTGAGGGAGCAGGGAGCTAATCAGGAGGTCACTGCTGCAAAACTGAGGGATGATCATGGTGTGAACTGGGTGGGTATCAGGAAAACGGAAAGTTGGTGAGATTCATGACTGATTCTTACTTCAGCATTTGCTGCTTTCCTCAGTATCTTCACCTGGGAAGGGGGAGAGCTCGCTCAGCCACTCTGGGCCTTCTCTTTGTCTCCTGGGGACTCAGGCTCCGCTGTCCTCATGGGGAAGAGACTAAGGCAGGGATCAGGGGCCAGGAGGAGAACTGGCCTTACCCTTTGTGAGGATGAGGCACTCACTTACCCTGTGAGTATCAGGGGCCCAGGCAGACCCTGATATTTTTGTAAATTATTGTCATTTTATCCCGCATCAGATATCACTCCATTTGACTTGAGCTTTTGGGAGATAACGCTTTTTAAAACATTTTGTATAGTTGTAATATCCAGATCTGTCTGCAGGCCTGCACATCTAACCTTTATCTGTGCTGTGATTTCAAGACAGACTGAGAGAGCCCTTAGATTAGAGCTTTCCCGGCACCAGGGTCTCTGAGCCAGTCATTGCTGGCCTGAGAATGAAATGTGCTCATTAACAAAGAAAATTGGAAATGAGGTGGCACTTTTCCATTAGTGCTTTTCTTTCTGAAGCATTAATGGGTAGACTTTGCTCCTGCTCCAGAATCTATTAATAATTCTCCCTTTGGTTCATGAACACGGTACTACTGACCCAGCATCCATGGAGTGTGAGATTAAAAAAAAGTTTCTAATTATTTGGACAGTGCTGGTGATGGATATTATAACAATCAAAGTTATTTTAGTTCTGAGTAACAGAAACTTACCTCCACTAATTTAAAACAAGACAATAAATAAATAACCCCCCGGCAATGTGCTATACAAGCATATTTTGTGTAACTAAAGGATAGAGTTGCAGCTGATCATCTTGTATTAAAGTCAGAAGTCAGGAAACCATCAGGAATCCAGGCATTTTTTAATTTGTCTCAGCACAGATTGTCACTGCAAGTTGGCCCACTCCTCAGCTGTGGGGCCAAACTCAGTGGATCAGGCCCCCGGGGGAGGGGAAATTTGTGGCCATATTGTCACCACCAGCCTTTTCTTCAATAAGCAATAGGCAGTGTGAGGAACAGTCCTGATTTGCTTGGGATTATCCCGGTTTGAATATTCAAAGTCCTGTATCCAAGTAACTGGGAAGGTTGGTCGCCCCCTGTGGTGCATTATGGCTTTCGGGAACAGGATGGAGTGGATGTTGAGAGTTCAGGTTCAAGATCAAAAGAATCAGGACCAGGAAAGAGACCTATTTTGAGTCTAGGAACTTCACATTTAGTCTCTCAGTCTTCTCTAGTTCGACTTCAACCAGCTCTTAGATTTTCAGAGCTAATTTAGCCTGTTATGTTAGAAACATGTAGACCTGACTGACATCTTAGATGTGTTTTCACCATTATCATGTCCTCTCCACTGTAACGTTTGTAATAATCCACCAAATGAGAGAAAGTTCATTTTGAAGCAGAGTCTGGACATGAAGTGGATCCTGGTTGAAGTGGGACCTTTGGGAGTTGAGACTATTTCCAACTGTGTAGACAGGTTCTCCAGTCTTTAGATTTGCAAGAATGGTGCTTGCTGACTTTCAGATGCCGCTCTTCTCATGTTCATTTAGAAATCTATTTACAAAAGCAGATGCATGTTTAAAGAACACAAGTAGCATGGTTGAAAATCTGATTCCTGTGAGTACTAATACCAAAAAAAAGTTGCAAAAGTCATCTGGAACTCAGACACTTCCCAAGATTGTTAGGGTAATAATACGGCAAGCTCCAGAGGCAGACAGCACTGCCATACCTTGACTATGTGACCTCGTAAGCTGTTTATTCTCCAGGTGTATCAGAGTCCTCATTAAATCCAAAGCTAATGGTGTCAAAAAAAAAAAAAAAAAACAAGAAAAAGATAAGAGTGTTTATTTTAGACCAAGATGATTAAACAGTGATGGCTTTTTTTTTCCATTTTAGCAATGGCCTATCTACCTCAAACACTATTTGATTTTGCCTCAGTTTCTTTCTATTCAGACGTAACAAAGAGTAAACCCTGTACTGTGTTGAGAGATTCCTCATCCTTTTTCTACCTTCATGACCCTAGACCAGTGAACCTAAGTGCCAGCAACCTCCGGCACTTCATTATCAAATGGGGAAGATAAGATTGTTACTTTTTCTGGACGTAGAAGATGGAACCAGGTGGCTTTTGGTCTCTGATTCCTTAGATGCATGGTTTCTTAAAGGCACAGAAACCCATGCTTACTATCTTAAGGCTCATCCTCTTTTTATTCTTAGTGTTATAAATTCGAATTCTGTGAGCTTTTCCAGCCTATAGACCTAGAGATCATTACTTTTAGGTGACCCCACAGCTGTAAGGACGTCTGAGGTATTAGCTCTCTTGCTTGTTTCCTGCATTCACTTGCACAACATCAAGAAATGCTCTGAAAGCAAAACCTTATATTGATTACGCCCTTCCTTCAGTCTCTCCTGCACACCACCCTTCTAAATGCACAGACCAAGCATTCTGTGTCTTCTTCTTTTCGATCCCAGCCATGGCAAGCTGCACATCGTTGCAAAGCCCTACAATTCACACTCCAATGATCTCTAGGCTGCATAAACGATATGCCTCAAACATATATGTCAAGTACTACTATTTTTCAAGTGTATGTAGAAGTTTATTGGACAGAGCACATGTATGAGTTATGTATTATGGATTTTCTCCATCAGTGAGTACTAAAATATGGCTCCTCTCTGGGCATCCTCGTGATGTACATTAAGATTTCTTGTTTGTTTGGTTTTTTGATGCAGTGATTGGGAAACACTGGTCGACAGCAAGACTCAGCAAAGAGCGATGTGCCAGCCAAACCCAGCCCTGACATTGTCTGTAAATAAAATTTTGTTGGAACAGAGCCACATTCATCTGCTTATTGTTGTATGGCTGCTTTAATGCTACAGCAGCAGTGTTGACAAGTTGCAACAGGAACTTTGTGTCCTGCAAAACCTACAATTTTTATCTGACCCTTTACAGGAAAAATGTGCCCACTCCTGGTCTCCAGGATAAAGTAAAATAAAACAACATTTGTGGAGCATGTATTTTAGGGTACAGTGTTAGGCAGTTTCACATCTATTACCACATTTAATTTGATTCATCTCATTTACAAGGTTTTGAAATCTTGGGGCCAGCCTTCCTTGGAGAGTTTACTGTCATTTCCAAAATATCATCACGCACTTGACCTATTTCCATGCCTTTGCTTATGTTACCCTCACTGTGAGGAATGCCTTGCATGTCCGTTTTCCTTGGGAAACTCCTTGTTTTTCAATACAAATCTCAAATGTCACTTTCCTCGAGTAGTTTCCCTTGACTCTCAAAGACAGCATTGTTTCCTCAACTTGGCTTCTGGAATGTATTATGCACTCAACAAGATAAGTAATCCTACAGTCATACAAGTTTACGTTAGACTTCCTTCTTGCCTGGTGGGGCGGTGCGTACCAGGGCTTAAAACGTCAGTTTAATTATGCTTATGGGATATCCACTCTCTGCAAAACACCATACTGTGACCTTATCATTCTGGTATCTCCGCGGATGAGATACTGAGACGAGGATTTGAGTGCACATAGTTTATTTGAGAGATGATCCCAGGAAGCACAAGTGAAGAAGTGGGGTAAGCGAGTCAGAGAAGGCGGAGGAGCCAATGGCGTGCATGAATTATTGGGAGGAGCCAATGGCGTGCATGAATTATTGGATCTTTGCTGTGGGCACCAGGGTTATCTGTTCCCCTGGGGACCCTCTGAGAACTTGCCTGGTCTCCGAAGGCCTCAGAACTTTCTCGCTGCAGGATGGGGTGGCTGGGGCATCTGTCCGAGGACTTTGGTTGAGAGTTTACCCAGGGGTGTTCACCTCACTTCACTCTACCCCCTTTGCTGAAGGGTGCTGGTGCCAGAGAAGAAGGCCCGGGGAGGCAGAGTCAGGCACTTGGGGCAGGAAAGTGTCCAACAGACACAGATGCAAAGAAAGCCAAGGGGAGGCACAGGAGCGTGTAAGGATCTCCAGCCACACCTGCTGTGGGTCTGTCACATGGCACATACGTGGTAATGTTCCATAAACAGATACTTACAGGAGTGATTGCTTATTCCTTAAAAATAATAATCGTCTTAAATTTTTTTTTCTTTGAATATAGTTGACACACAATGTTACATTAGTTTCAGGTGCACAATGTACTGAGTCAATATTTCTATCTAGGTGTAGCTGTCACCATACAACGATATTACAATACCATTGACTGTATTCCTATGCTGTATCTTTTATTCCTGTGACTGATTCATTCCATAACTGGAAGCCTTCACTCCCCTTAACCCAGTTTGCCCATGTTCCCCGCCCCCCCATTCTCCTTCTCTCTGGCAACCACTGGTTTACTCCCTGTATTTATATATAGGTTTGATTCTGCTTATTGTTAGTGTGTTTATTCATTTATTTTGTGTTATAGATTCCACATGTAAGTGAAATCCCATGGTATTTGCCCCTCTCTGCCTGACTTATTTCACTTAATACCTTCTGGGTCCATCCATGTTGTCACAAATAGCAAGATCTCATTCTATTTTATGGTTGAGTAATATTCCAGTGTATGTGTGTGTGTGTGTGTGTGTGTGTACGAACACATACACCACATATTTATCCATTCATCTATCCATGGACACCTAGGTTGTTCCCACATCTTGGCTATTTAAGTAATGCTTCAATAAACGTAGGGTGACTATTATCTTTTTGAATTAGTGTTTTTGTTTTTTTGGGGGGGATGTAAATACTCAATAGCGAAATTATTGGATCATACTGTGGTTCTCCATTTAATTTTTTGAGGAACCTCCACACAGTTTTCCACAATGGCTGCACCAGTTTACATTCCCACCAGCAGTGAACACAGGTTCCTTTTCCTCCACATCCTCATCAACACTTGTTGTTTCTTATCTTTTTGATTCTGGCCATTCTGACAGATGTAAGATGACATCTCATGGTTTTGATTTGTGTTTTCCTGATGAAGAGTGATGTTGAGCATCTTTTCATGTGTCTGTTGAGCATCTTTTTGTGTGTCTGTTGGTCTGTGTATGTCTCCTTTGGAGAAATATTTATTTAGGTATTCAGCCCATTTTTAATCAGAGCATTTGTGGTTTTTTGATGTTGAGTTGTAGAAGTTTTATATATATTTTGGATACTAACCTTGTATCAGATTTGTCATTTGCAAAGATCTTTCCCCATTCAGTAGGTTGCCTTTTTGTTTTGTTGATGGTTTCCTTCACTGTGCAAAAGTTCTATAAAAATGTTAGTAGGTGTTTTTTTGTTTGTTTTTAATTTTCTAAAAGAATAGTTTCAGCAGCTGTGTTTGTTTTTTTTTAAATACAGGCAGGTATAAAAGAAGGAAATGAAAATGACTGATTATCTCCATACCTAGTTAACCCTGGCTTTAAGGAAATGCACATAGTAGGGGCACTTGGGTGGCTCAGTTGGTTAAGCATATAACTTTGGCTCAGGTCATGATCTCACAGTTTGTGAGCTCAAGCCCCACATCAGGCTCTGTGCTGACGGCTGGGAGCTTGAAGCCTGCTTCGGATCTATGTCTCCCTCTCTCTCTCTCTGCCTCTCCTCTGCTCACGCTCTGTCTGTGTTTCTCTCTCTCTCAAAAATAAACATAAAAAAACCACACATGGTAAAAATTCAAAAAGCACAAAGAATATAGAATGGTAAGCAAATTTCTGTGCCTCCTTTTCTTTATTCCTAGAGGTAAAAATTACAAACAGCTTCCTGAATACCCATACAGGAAAATAAATCTACCTAGCAGTATATTACTGGAATATTCATTTATTTTTACAGTTTATTTATTTATTTTGAAAGAGAGAGAGTGTGGGTGAGGGAGGGCCAGAGAGAGAATCCCCAGCAGCCTCCACAGCCTCAGACATGGGACTCGGAACTCAGGAACCGTGAGCTGAAATCAAGACCAGAGCTGAAATCAAGAGTCAGATGCTTAACCGACTGAGTCACCCAGGTGGCCCTGGAATATTCTTTTTTTTTTAAATTTGACCCAAAAAGGCTCATCTTTGGCCACATTCACTTTGCTTGGTCATCTTTTCATATCTGCTGGGAAACTTCCAGATTGCTACATGGTTCTCTCTCCACACTCACAAAATCCTAAGGCATAGGTAATGTTAGACCTGTTGCACAGGTGAAGAGTGTGAGGAACAGAGGGACTTATGGAAGGCCACCACAGCCTAAATGACTCAGGAGAGGTGGGGGTGGAGCTGGCCAGCGCCCATGAGGATTCACATCCTACACCACCCCCACCATACTTCCCTCCTGCAGGTGAGGCCACTCGTGTTCACTATCCATCCATCTGTCCCCTGCCACCTGCTGCCTTTCCCCCATCCTCCCCTGAAAGGCCACAAATGTCTACTTTTTAAATTAAAACACCAGAAATCAAACAAAAAGTCAAAGGGAAAAAATCTATAAAAGTTTAGGGTTAAACAGCCAAAATGCTGTTATCTCCTCTTTATGTTTAAAACCTGTTTCTTGTATTTGTGACATTATTTTGGCTTCTTTTGATGATATTTTCATCCTATTCAATATATATCTAGTTTTCATGACATCTGAAAAACTCACTGCATTCTGAACTTTAAATTCCACCTTCTTTACATAGAGCAAACCACCCTTCCCTTCCGTCCAACAAAAGCAGGAAGAGTTGTACTAACCACTCAGACAAAATAGAAAAATCCAGGGAAATTGTTTTGTTTTAAAGTCAAGTATGAAATCACAGCTTCTTGTTTGAAATACAAATTCACTGTGTAGGAAGAAAGAAATTTAGTGTATTTTACTGAATTTAATCCAGGGTCCACATATAATACATTTCCATTACTTACAACATCCAGAAAGGATTCGGTTGAATTTTGTGGTTAGAATGTCTTAAAATGAGGCAGATGATAACTATGGGTATTGACGCTCAGCTGTCTTTGGTAAAAATGTTTAATTAGTTTCTTCTGAGCTGCCATTTAATACTCAGGCTCCCTGCTCTTGACATTCCTAATGATAATGAAACACTAGAAGGTGAATTTAGAAATACACTGTGAGGGGGAAACAAAACTGCGTTCTCTTCAAAACTATGCAAGAGAAGTGTGTTAGACTAGAGTTATAATCAAAGCAAGATTAAACATGTAAGTTGCAGAACAACACTATGTGGCCTAGAATTCTAAAGAATGTTCTTTGTTCATCTGAGTCCATTTTGCTAAGGTAGAAGGTTAAGGCTAGAAGACAATGGAAAACATTAGAGTAGTGACAGCAGCAATCCAAATCTGCTTTAGTATATGAAGGGTTTAGTATATGAACCAATCTAGTATTGGTTCCACCACCAAAACTTTTCTTGCAGTTGACTGTATTGCATTTCATACTAAAGAAACAATAATAGCTACAATGATTGAGTTGCACTATGTTTGAGCAGTTAGCTTTGTGAGATGCCCTCATGACTACTTAATTTTTAGTACAAACTCCCATATGGAGAATATATCAAGTTCCTCAAAAGAAAGGATATGCCAGGTGCCTGGGTGGCTCAGTCGGCTGAGCATCAGGCTCTTGATTTTGGCTCATGTCATGATCTCTGAGTGGAGCTTGCTTAGGATTCTCTCTCCCTCCTCCTCTGCCCCACCCCTGCTCATGTTCTTGCACTATCTCTCTCTTTCAAAAAAATAATAAATAATAAATAAATAAATAAATAAATAAATAAAAAGGAAAGGACATGTGAAGACTAATGTCTCTATGATCACAACAAATCCTTGGGAATCTTCCAAATCCTTGTAATATTCAGTGATTCAAGCAGAAGTGAACTGCAGAGCTTGTAAAAGGAACAAGTTCGTGGTTGGAATAAATCTAGTGCTCAATTAATTAAACCTTTTCATTTTACAAAGGAGAAAAAGATAATTGGAACTGTGAGTGTTAAGACAATGTGTTTGTTGTGAAGCGAGGCAAAAGTCAGAAGCCAAGGTGTGTGTGGACCTTGGAGCCTCTAACTCTTGGGATTTTTAAATAACAAAAATTCAGCCTAGCAAATTTGAATATCAAATTGGCTTTATTCGATGATTCATGAATGGGGCAGCACCCCATCTAGCAACAGAAAGGGGCTCCAAAAGGCTATGGAAAGGGGCAGGTTTTTAAAGGCAGAACAAGGAAATCTTAAACAAAAAGAATTATTTTGGGCAAAGTCTTGCAGTGCAAAGGGTCTTATTAGTTGGATAACCTCCCTGGAGCTGACCAGGAAATTTCAGAGTGATCCTTTAAGATTACTTTTTTGGGGAAGGTTAAAGCTGCAATTAGGTCAGGTATTAATCACCTATTTGGTGACATGGTTTAGCACAAGTGAGTCCATTTTGGTCCTGTGGTTTTTCTCTGTAACAGAATAGACAGTAATCTGGAACCTGGCTCTCTCCCTGCCTCTCATAACCAGAGGCTCCCTTTGCTGCACTCTGGATCTTGTGCTACTCATTATTTTCATGTTTACTTATTTATTTTTGAGAGAGAGAGAGAGAGAAAGAGAGCATACATGAGCGTGAGCAGGAGCAAGTGAGGGCAAAGATAGGGGGAGAGAGAGAGGATCCCAAACAGGCACTATACTGTTAGCAGACAGCCTACTGCAGGGCTCGAACTCACATACCATGAGATTGTGACCTGAACGAAAATCAAGAGCTGGATGCTTAACCAACTGAACCACCCAGGCGCTCCTCATGCTACTCATTTGTATTTGTTTATTCAATTCATGCCCATCATCCTCTCTACTTCCCCTCTGCCCTGAGAACTGTAAGCTCAGGAAGGGCGTGGCCTGTTAATGTTTTCCATCTCCATTCTGCTCCTGGCATCATCTTTGGTACACAGAACATTCTCAACATGGGTTGTTGAGTAAGCGATTGCTGTGGAGGGGTATACTGTTTCCAATGAGGCAGGTTTGGTGAGATTGAAGTCTGGATCGAGCTGTAGTTACTAAGAAGACATCGGAAGAACAGACAGAAGGAGCTCTTGAATGACTTTTGCTTAGAAGACAAGCTTTGTCTATTTCTTAGTTTAACTCGAGGTCCCTGATGACGGCCAGCCTGCACTCTGTGATAACTGGTTTCATCACCCATTGGATCATTCTCCAGCACTTTGGCAAGAACTCATACAACTAACCAATGTAGATGCAGGAGGACCAATATAGCCTTCACCCAAATAAACATTGCCCAAAAAAACTACTGAAGCTGGAAAAGGAATTACAAAACCCCTGATCCACCAGTCTATCCATCTTAAGGACCAGGACATAAGCCTTGCTTTCTCACTCTGAGGAGGATGAAAATAACTTTCCCTTTCCCTTTCTAGGTTCTTGGCTGAGCTCTGTAATAAATGCACATTGACAGGAGGAAAACAAACAGAAATTTAATAACATGTATATCTTCTGTATATTTGGGAGATGCCCAGGAAAATTAAATAACTCCTCTAAATGGCCCAGGCCTCCACCTTAAAAACCATCTTAAGCTGAAGACAAAAGGTATTTGAGGCAGGTGTGCCTGGGGGACTCAGTTGGTTAAGCATCTGGCTCTTGATTTCAGCTCAGGTCATGATCTCACAGTTGTGAGATTGAGCCCCACTTTGGGTTCTGTCCCTCTCTTTGCCTCTCCCCCACTTATGTGTTCTTGTTCTCTCTCTCTCTCTCTCTCTCTCTCTCTCTCTCTCTGTCTCTCTCTCAAAATAGATAAATAAACATAAAAAAAGGTATTGGGGGCAAAGGGAAGGCCAGCTGTGGGAGGCTACCAGGAAAGGCACATTGAGCAGGGGTGTGATTGTTATAGACCAAGGTTGCCATCTTCTCCACTGGTAAGAGTTTCTAGAGATTTAGTCAACTTCTTCTTGGCACAGAGAGGAAGACACCCTTACAATTGGAGATTTCCCTTATAAATGTGATTGCCTGTTACAAAGGGTAATTTTTACTTGGTTCTCAGACCCTTTTCTATGTTTGCTCTTTCTTAAAAATAACCAGCTCAAAATAATCCTTATGCCAAAGAGGCATATTTCGGGGTGCTATATTCTGCTTTCCTTCAACTCAATACATTAACATATTCAGAAAACTGGAGCAGAAAGAGAAGTCTCCTGGTACCCCCAATACTTGGCTTTCAGAAAGCTATTAACAGGGGGCCACTCTCAGATTCTTCCGCTAATCTAGTTCTAGCTCTGTCAAGGATGCCGGTTCGGTAAGGGGCAGCCACACCTTGTCTGTACAGTCTTTCTTTCCCATGACTGTGAAGGAGCCTGGTTATCTATGTATCTCTCACAGTGTTAGAGGCTCTCTTTAGGGACTCCTGTGAGTCGGATAGCCCCTCCATTTAAGCTTGTCCTGGCACTTGGCCATGCCCATTGTTCTTAAGAGTCACTGAAACTGACAGGTCGAATTACCTGTGACTACCCTCCTTGCAGAAGAGATTCTGATCTTTCACGTTTTATTGTTTCTTCCCTCTTTCATTGCATATTATGGATATTTGCAAAAGCTATCAAAAATACTTTGACATATTATTTTACATGACTGCATAATATTTCATTGCCTGAATGGTTCTTAACTAACCCTCTAGTTTTGGTCATTTAGGGTGTTTCCAATGTGTCACTATTATGTATTTCTGAGATGTGGTTTTCTTCTATTTTTTTTTCTTTAGGATACACTCTTAGGAGTCATATGATCGGTCATAGGATGGAAAAAATTTAAGGTACAGGAAAACCCTGGATTGCGAGTAACTTGTTCTGTGAGTGTTCTGCAAGACGAGCAAACATTTCTAATAAATTTTAACTTGATAAACAAGCAATGTCTTGCAGTACAAGTAGTACGTGCCACCCAACATCACATGATCACAACTGAGTCAATGGTTCTTGAAATTCGCTTTGATAGATGAGTGCCTTGGATGACAAGCATGTTTCCGGAATGAATTATCCTCGCAAACCAAGGTTTTATTTTTTATTTTTTTAATTTATCTTTGAGAGAGAGAGACACAGAGTGTGAGTGGGGGAGGGTCAGAGAGAGAGGGAGACACAGAATCTGAAGCAGGCTCCAGGCTCTGAGCTGTCAGCACAGAGCCTGATGCAGGGCTCGAACCCACAAACTGTGACATCATGACCTGAGCTGAAGTCGGCCACTTAACCGACTGAGCCACCCAGATGCCCCAAAAAACCAAGGTTTTACTGTACCTGGTACATGGTCTCAAATCAGAGAAGTCTCCTCCAGTCCAGAAAACCACCCTTGTAAGTTCCCTGAGGGCAGAGACTTTGTTACATTTTGTAGACAGTTGTTTCCTAGCACCTAGTATATTTTTCTAACACTTAAAACAGCTCCATGTAGAGGTATTCAATAAATATTTTTGCTTGACTGACATATGGTTCTACTTAGAGTTGTATCGATCATTTCCAGATAAGCCAGGAACCAAGCTGTCAAAGGAACATCTACTTCCTTTGAATAAAAATTTGTATCAGTAACATAGAAGAGAACAAATCTGCTATTCACCTTTTTTTTTTTGTTTTTCTACCCGTGGAACAAAAGTAAGTTGACTCTGGGTATATTTCCAAACAGAATCTTTGTTTGTGCAACCTTTTAAAGAAACCGGTCGATTCTCAACTTTTCTAGGTGATGGTGGTAATGTAGTAGTGGTCGGTGTATCAGGAGAGTCGGGGATGGGAATGAGGGCCGAGATTCATTCTCCTCCTTTACCACTGTAAATATTAAACACCTTGGATTTTAGATATTCCTTTACAATTTCTTCAATTACAACTGAATTAAAAAGACATGACTGCACATTTGCAACTCGGACTTTGAACTAACTATATACATTCACAGCAAATCTCAGTGTCCTTTTGAAAGATGTACTTGCTGGGGGTACCTGGCTGGCTCAGTCAGTTAAGTGTCCGACTTCAGCTCAGCTCATGATCTCTCAGCCCATGAGTTCGAGCCCCACGTCGGGCTCTGTGTTGATGGCTCAGAGCCTGGAGCCTGCTTTGGATTCTGTGTCTCCCCTTCTCTCTGCCCCTTCTTTGCTCTTGCTCTGTCTGTCTCTCTCTCTCTCTCAAAAATAAAAATAAACATTAAAAATTTTTTAAAGATGTATTTGTGTTGCTCAAATTTCCTATAGAATTGCGAATTGGAATATGTAACCATCTTTTTGAGTAGCGAATCTTTCTCAAGACATCACAGCTTCTTAACACTAGATGGCATGATAGAGTTATTATACTATTCGTGGCACGGGAAGTGCACTCCAAAGCACAGAAATTTTTGGCTGTGACAAAAGTAGATATCTGACGTAGCAAGACAAAGCTCTGATACAGGTGCAAGCCTGACTTATTGCCATGCTTTTAAAAATTAACTGAGTGTATATTATGTCCTTTTTTCAACTTTATTATAAAAGTAATCATGCCTATTTTAAAATTTAATAGTATAGGAAGTAATAAAAGTGAAAGTCTCATAGTCTCATGATCCCCAAATATTTACTGTTAACCTTTTGGTAAATGTTCTTGAGATTTTTGAGACTTTTTAATGCACATGTAGACGTGTATAGACAGATCTATGGAAAATGCTGCTTTGTAATATGAATGTTCCTGAATAAACCAGACACCTTTTATGTCACTAAATATACATCAACATTTAAAAAGATATGTTTGTAGAGTTTTCCATAGAGTAGATTTACCATAATTGTTTATTTAGCCAATCTATTACTAGAACTTCAGGTTGTTTTTAGATTTTTTACTGTTGTAAACAACACTGAATTTAGCATCTTATTCTCAATTTTTAAAATACTTTTCTGATTATTTTCTTAGATTTAATTTCTAGGTCAAATGGTATACATCTTTAAAATCTTGACACATATATTGTTAGATTGCCCACCAGAATTATTGGACTAGTTTATCACCATTACTGCCAAGGGTGCTTAAGAGGCCCATTTCCTCAACACTCATGCCAAAAATGGATATTTTTATTCTTTTAAATATTTTCAGTATGAGATGAAAAAATTATATACCATCGTTTTTATTTTATAGATTTAAAATTACCGTTGAGATTATATCCATCTTTTTCTTTTTGAATCTATGCTTGTAATTAGCTGATTACTCTGTTGGATATTTGTCTTTTTCCAGATTTTTTTAAAGACTGTTTTTCCCTTAGAGCAGTTTTAGGTCCACAGCAAAACTGAGAGGAAGGTGTGCAGAGTTTCCATAAATGTCTTACCCCCAGATATAGAGTCTCCCCCATGATCAGTATCATCCTCCAGAGCAGTACGTTTGTTATAATTGAGGAACCTACACTGATACATTATAATCACCCAACATCCATAGTTTACATTAGGGTTTACTCTTGGTATTGTTTGTTCTATGGGTTTGGACAAATGTTTATATAGCATCATCATTAAATTGTGGTATCACACAGAGTAATTTTCTGGCTCCCAAATGTCTGTTCTTTGCCTATTTATCCCTCCCATCACCCCAACCCCTGGCAACCATGGGTCTTTTTACTGTCTTTATAATTTGCTTTCTCCAGATTGTCATATAGTTGGGATCAGACATAATGTAGCCTTTTTAGAATAGCTTCTTTCACTTAGTAGTATGCTAAGTGAATAGTAAGGTTTCTCCATAACTTTTCATGGCTTGATAGCTCATTTCTAACTTATCAATGATTTCTTTCATGGATCATGCCATTGGGGCTGTATCTTAACAGACATCACCATACCCAAGGTCACCTAGATATTTTCCTAGGTTATTTTCTGGGGGTTTTACAATTTTACGTTTTATGTTGAGGTTTGTGATCAAATTTGAGTTAAGACTTGTGAAAGGTATAAACTCTGCCTAGATTCATTTTTTTTTTTGCACATGAATGTTCAGTTGCTCCAGCACCGTTTGTTGAAAAGACTGTCTTTACTCCATTATATTGCCTTTACTCCTTTGTTAAAAATAAGTTGACTATATTTATGTGGGTCTATTTCTGGGGTTTTTATTCTGTTCCTTTAATTTGTCTATTCTTTGACCAATCCCACACTGTCTTGATTAGTGTAGCTTTGTAGTAAGTCTTGAAGTTGTGTAGTGTCAGTCCTTTGATTTTGTCCTTCTCCTTCAGTTTTGGGTTGGCTATTCTGTTTTTTTTTTCCCCTCCTTATGAACTTTAGAATCAGTTTGCCCACATCCACAAAATAATTTGCTGGAATTTTGATAGGAATTGCATTGAATCTATAGATCAAGTTGGGAAGATCTAATGTTTTGACAATATTGTCTTCTTATCCATGAATATGGAATATCTCTCCATTTATATAGTTCTTTGATTTCATTCATCAGAGTTTTATGGCTTTTATAATATAGATCTTGTATATGTTTTGTTAGATTTATGCCTAAAGATTTCATTTTTGGGGGTGCTAATGTAAATAGTAATATGTTTTCAATTTCAAATTCCACTTATTCACTGCTGTTATTTAGGGAAATGACTTTTGTATATTAACCTTGTATCCTACAACCTTTGTATAATCACTTATTAGTTCCAAAAGTTTTTGTGTTGATTCTTTTGGATTTTCTACATAGGCACTCAAGTCATCTGGAAACAAAGGCAGTTTTATTTCTTCTTTCTCAATCTGTTTAACTTTGAATTCCCTTTCTTGTCTTATTGCATTGGCTAGGAGTTTCAGTACAGTGTTGCAAAGCAGTGGCAAGAGGGGATGTTTTTCTCTTGTTCTTGATCTTAGTAGGAAAGCTTTAAGTTTCTCATTATTAATATGACATTAGCTGTAGGTTTTTTTGGTAGATATTCTTTATCAAGTTGTGGAATTTTCCCTCTATTTCTAGTTTACTGAGAGGTTTTATCATGAGTGGGTGTAAGATTTTATTAAATCTTTTTCTTCATTTATTGATGTGATGGTGTGAATTTTCTTCTTTAGCCTGTTGATGTGAAAGGCCATTTAATTGATTTTCAAGTGTTAACCAGTCTTGCACACCTAGGATAAGTTCCAGTAGATCATGGTGGGTAATTCTTTTCATACATTGTTGAATTCAATTTCCTAATACTGTGTTAAGGATTTTTGCATTTATGTTTATGAAAGACGTTGATGTATAATTTTATTATAATGTCTTTGTTTAATTTTGATATTAAGATAATGCTGGCATTATAGAATGAGTTAAGTATTCCATCTTCTTCTTTCCTCTGAGATGGATTGTAGAGAGTTGGTATTTCTTCCTTAAATATTTGGTAAAACTTACCAGTGAGCCAATCTGGACCTGGTGCTTTCTCTTTTGGAAGGTGATTCATTATTGCTTCAATTTCTTTAATAGATGTAAACTTGTTCAGATGTCTATTTCTTCTTGTGTGAATTTTGCAGTTGTAACTTCCAAAGGATTGGTTCATTTCATCTAGGTTATCAAATTTGTGGGCATGGAGTTGTTCATAGTATTTTTTAGTTATCATTTTAATGTTCGTGGGATCTCTAATGATGTCTTTCATTTTTGATATCAGTAATTTATGTCCTCTCTCTTTTTCTTCTAACTTTGCCTGATAGAAGTTTATCAATTTTATTGATCTTTTCAAAGAACCAGTCTTGGGTTTCTTTGTTTTTTTCTCTATTATTTATTGTTTTCAGTTACACTGATTACTGTTCTAATTCTTATTCTTTTTTTCTTCTGCTTATTTTATATTTAATTTGCTCTTTTATTTCTAGTTTCCTAAAGGGGGAAACTTTGATTATTCATTTTAGGACTTTCATCTATTCTAAAATGTGTATGCAATGCTATAAATTTCCCTCTAAGCACTACTTTTGCTGCATCCCATTAAATATATTTTTAAAACTTTATAATAATTTATAATCAAGACTTTAATCCTTCATGTTTTCTGTGTTACAATTTTTGTTCAATTTATTGTTTTCTTTTAATTGCTGATAGTATTTGTTGTTGTTTTGCTGGTATGTCTGTGTGTGACACAAAGATGCTTGACATTTTTGCATTGTCAAATCTTTTAATCTTTTATGCTTTTTGTTTTTGGTGTTCTGATTATTTTACCACATAGAGATTCTAGAAGAATTTGGTCTCTGAGTAAGAGACATAGGTGTTCTTCATAGAGTAAATAACTATTATAGATATTCCATGGTTATTTTCATCACCCAATTATAGATTTTGATATATTAATATATTTAGATCTTCTTAAGTCAATTTATATTTTTCACTATAGAACCTGATTAGTTTCTTGTCTTTGGTATTAGAATGGGTTAATCACAACATACATACTGTACTTCCAACCTAAAGATAAGATTGAGAATTTTAACAACCTCTTCTCTACCACTATCTTCAATACATGGAAACCTCTCAAAGTACAACTTAAGGTACCTCTTCTAGACAAAGTCTTTAACTATCAAATATTAATTGCATTTCTTTTTTTATGTTTATTTATTTTCAAGAGAGAGAAAGAGAGAGCAGAAGAGGGGCAGAGAGAGAGGGAGACAGAGGATCCAAAACAGGCTGTGTGCTAACAGTGCAGAGCCCAATGTGGAGCTCAAACCAATGAACTGCAAGATCATGATCTGAGCTGAAGTCGGACACTTAACCGACTTAGCCACCCAGGCGTCCCTTAATTGCATTTCTTATATCATGCTTCTTTCTAAACTATGGTTCAATTCTAAGCTTAGGCTGTTCCCTTTTCCCCCTCCTCAAGTTAATAACATTTTTCTAAATGTTTAATTTTGAGAGAGAGAGTGTGCATGCATGCAAGAAAGAGAGGAAGAGCGATCATGAGCAGGGGAGGGGCAGAGAGAGAGGGAGACATAGGACCCAGAGCAGGCTCCAGGCTCTGAGCTGCCAGCATAGAGCCTGACATGGGGCTTAAACTCAGGAACTGTGAGATCAAGCCTGGAGCTGAAGTCAGCTGCTTAACCAACTGAGCCACCGAGACATCCCAATAACATTTTTGAATGTAGAAATCTAATTCTATTGCTACCAAAATAAATGTACCAATGAGTAACTTTTATATATTTTTTTCTTTTTGGTTTTTAACTTGAGAGAAATCTATGATGGTTTGTGTGACTGACATGCTGAGAACCCCTTCAAAGAGAAACTCTATCATTTCTCAAGCATTTGTATGTTCATCCATCCATTCAAAGTATATTCTTCAGCACTGACTAGGTGCCCTGAGGATATAGGGGGAAATAAATATAAATATGATCTTAGCTAATATGAATAGTAGATTCTGGCGAGGGGCAAACACTTATAAAAAGGCATCATTAGTGTATCATTTGTAAGGATGGAAAAAGGGGGCCTCTGGGAGTATATAGCAAAGAATCCTGACATAGATGGGGACGAGGAAAAGTTTAGTTCTGAAGATTGTGTAAGTGTTACCCAGATGGACAAGCAGGATTTCATGTAAGGAATCAGTCCATTGAAAGGATTTGTTACAGGGAAGGATCCTGGCATACTAGAGGGTGTGAAATGAGGTCATGTGGCTAGAACAAAGTAACAGATTGTTAAATGAAGGTGGGGAGGCATACAGGGTGTAGACTAAGTATGCAGGACCACATTAAAAGATGCTCTTCTCAACTCCAATGGCAATAGGAAGTCACTGAAGGATTTCAAGTAGGAGGGTGACCTGGTAAGAACTGACTTCTCTAAAGCTCATGGTGGTATCAGGGATAGATTGAAAAAGAGCTGGAGTAAATGAGAGGGAGCATTGTGAAGGCTCCCACAATGGTCCAGCAGGGCAGTGATGGTGGCATGAACCAGTGTGGTGGCCGTGAAGATCACCAAAAGTGGACGGCTTTAAGAAATGTTTAGGAAGTGAGATTGACAGAACACGGGGATAGGTTTAAAATGGATTTGAGGCAAAAAGATATGTGAAGGATGGCTCTTCTAAGTTTCTGGATTTTGCAACTGAATGGATAGTGATGTATGCTAGAGAACACAGGCTTGAGACAGAAGAACATAAATTAAATCCAAACCACGTTGCAATTGAGAGGACTCTGAGACATAAAAGTGGAAATATCAAGTGGGCAATTAAATCTCCAATCTGGAGCTCAAAAGAGAGATGTAGGCAAGAGACATTTGGAAATCATTGACACATGTATGTGAACTGAAGCCATGGGCATGTAGAGATTATGTAAGGAGAAAGATAGTGGGGATAAGAAAAAGAGGTCCAAGGTTCAACCTCAAGGAAATCCCATATTTAATGCCATAAGCTTGGAAAAGAACCCAAGGAACAGCCAGAGAAGTAGTAGGACATCTAGGAGAGTGTGGTATCTGAGCACCATGAGTAACCACCTTCTCTTTCCTGTGATCCCATTACTCTGGTCACAGCTATTGGACAAGGTGCAGGCATCTGACCTAAAGACAGCTGGCCTCTGGCTAACTGGAAGCATATTAGGTTTTCCAACACAAATACTCTTCACAGCGGGAGCTCTCTACTGGATGGTGGGCTAGGGAACAAATTGGATCCTCTTCCTTGGAGATGCTGAATGCCAGACCCACAGAAGGAGGGGGTGCATAGAAGGAAGGGCCAATGACTTGCAGAAAAGAGCAGAGGCAGAGAGGGCTGTTGAAGTTTCCATCATTGTAGAACAGGAAACAAAGAGCTTCTGTTGCTCAGCGGAGGGGAGACGACCCAGTATGTAGAGTTATGTTGGATTTGAAACAGTCCTCTAATTTCTGAGCTATATGTGCTTCTCTGTGAAACCAAGCTGCATGGCTATTTATGAGTTTATGTTAAGCCCAGGTCACTTAGTAATGGATCTTGTCATTCTTATTTCCACATGTATCCTATAAACAAACAAACAAACAAACAAACAAAAAACCCCTCACTACAGGGGAAACCTAAGTCTGTTCCTTACAACCTGAACTGCCCATTCTCTCCGCTGCTGCAGGATCTTTTCCTGCCCTTTTGTTTTCTCATTCTTGTTTCTCACATGAACTTCACCCCTCCAGCCTCTACCAGCCTTGCTCTGATTGTGTCCATATGTGCTCTGTTGATTCTTTTATGTACAAACTCCAGTAAGACTCATAAACCATGACCCACTAGTGCAGCCTCCGGAGTGGCTTTGCATTTAAAGAAACATGGCCCCAACAGGGATTTTGATCTTATTTCTTTAATGGGACCCAGGCACTTTGTCCACACTTACTCCTATTGAAAGCTTTTTTCCCACCCAGCTCCCAGAAAGAGTCTCTCCTCCCCCAGCAGACAGTGGCAGCACCAAGAGATGACAAGAGGGTGGGCATTAGCTGGGGTGATAGAACACCCAGAGCCTTGTGTCTGTTGTCTCCAGAATCAGTAATGCCCCTTTCTGCTCTCAAAAGTGAAGAGGATCAGACTGATGGTGGAGCACCTGGGTGGCCCTGTCAATTGAGTGTCCATCTTTGACTCAGGTCATGATCTCATGGTTCCTGAGTTCGAGCCCTGCCTCGGGTTATGCACCGAGAGCACGGAGCCCGCTTAGGATTCTCCCTCTCCCTCTCTCTCTCTGCCCCTTGCCTGCTCATGCTCTCTCTCTCAAAAATAAATAAAAACAAAACCGAAAAAAAAGGTTAAGAATCAGACTGATGAAACATGGGCACCTCAGAGACCATGACTTTGGTCTCATTTGGTTATTCCATTCTGGAACAACTGGGCCAGTGGGTCAGTGATGGGCCTTTAGTTCATCAGTTCACAACAGTATGTGACACGAGGAACCCGTTAACCTGGTTATGAAACATTGATTCAGGGGGAAAATGTTATAATTAGAAAGTAGTAATTTCTAGTAATAAAATGCATATTTTTCTTTCTTTCTTTCAGTCTTTAAAAACCAAACGAACTGTATTAGGAAACCTACTAAGTGCTTAGCAGAATGTGTGATACTTACCAAGCTTTAGTCTTCCTAAAGTAGTTCTGACCAAAAGTCATCCATTTAGTTTTATTTTTTGAAATGTTCTCATATGCCAAAAATTAAAAATGAAAGTAGAAGGCTCACATTTATTGGTCTCTTAAATGTTACATATATTGTTTAAATAAATACTCATTAGCCCCCTTTTTTTCTATTGTATTAACTCATTAACTAATAAACTCATTTGCCACGGTCTTCTGGGTGAGGGTTCTCCTTCTTTATAGTAATAGATGCATTCTGTTTTCTTGGTAATATGGACTGAGAGTATTGGACTCTCACTTCAAACATCCTGAAATTGAGTCTCCCCACTGCCATTAATGACTGTGTGACTCTGAAAACTTATTTAGTGGCTTTAAACCTTAGCTTTTTCCTCTGGAAAATGGGGTCAATAATAATTCTTACCCTGTGAGGTTGTGCGTGCATTCAATGACAAGTTACCTATGAAGCACCTGGCCCAGCCTACAACTTCAGTGCATATCTGGAATTCTTGTTTTTGTGATTGTACAGCAACAACAGGTTACCAAATGTGAGAATCTAGATCATTCTAAGAACTTCTGAGAGTGGTTCTTTCATCATTTAATAGAAACCACTCTGACTGTTAAAATTTTACATTCCCATAGTAGAGGAAAAAAAATAGCAAAATGTCTCATCCCATTGATGGCATAAGAAAATTCAGACTCAAAGTCTGCCTGAAAGTAAAATTTGGCATCATAGGATTGAAAACAATGAATCCTTTTAGATGGATGGCTTTCTGGACTTGAGCAGTTCACAGAGTTGGCCCATTATAGGCAGATAGTTTTATTGTCACATTGCAATGATCAAGTAATAAGGGAAGTCTTATTACAAAATATCAGCCTTAACTTTGCATAGTTGGGCCTTTGAGACCGTCGTTGTCATAAAATATCTGAATGGAAAAGTTGTATCAGAGGAAAACATGAGCAACTTTCTCATAAAAGTTGACTCCATCCTCTGTCTGCCTCCCTAAATTGCTTTGTTACAGAGCAATGGCTCCAAGGACCCGGCATTAGCTGCTGTCATTTTTTTGTTTCTTCACTAGAGGAGAGAAAGTGCAAAAAAGCTGTACAAGCCTGTGCCATGGAAAACCCATAAAAAATAGCTGAAACTTAAGATAACAATCTTTTTCTTTTGAAACTCTTTGTAATCATTTATTTACTCTATCCCAACTAAAAACAGCTCCCTACATCTCACGTCTAAGCCACTTAAAATTTGAGTGGCTGACTCCAAATGAACAAAGTTTTTTTTTGTCCCCACGATTTTCCACCCCGATGATGACATAATTAACATACAGGTTATCATCATGGAGGATGCTGTTTGGAACGTCTCCACAAGGAATATAGCCTTCGTTTTGTCTGAGTGCTATTGCAAGGCAGGGTGGATGGATTCACGTGGAAAAAGTCTTGCTGGCATTGACAAAAGTAGAAGCAGACACCTACATTAGGTGCTAAAGAATGGTAAAGAATGAGTGGCTCAGTCGGTTGAGCGTCTGACTTTGGCTCAGGGCATGATCTTGCGGTTCATGAGTTCGAGCCCCACATCGGGCTCTGTGCTGACAGTACGGAGTCTGCTTGGAATTCGCTCTCTCTCTGCCCCTCCCCTACTCGTGCTCGCTGTCTGTCTCTCTCTCTCAAGAATAAATAAACATTTAAAAAAAGAAGTCAAATTGCCTTATAAACCAGATGTGTTGCCTTGGACAAACTGCCAAACTCAAGATCACAAAGCTCTTAAGGATTAAGATGAAATCCCAGGTTGAAATTAGAGCACGTATGAGATTGAAGAATTCATAGTAAGTACACACATATGTCCATCATGAGACACCACTGAGACTTTAAGGGGTGTCTGAAAAGACACGCAGAAAAAAATAATAGCCTGAAATATCTATCATTTTCATTTTTAAAAATGAAGATATTAAAAACTTGACTGATAACCACATTGTGAGTGTGCAGGTCACTGTCTCTCTGCGCGTTGTAACTTTAAACACTCTTCTCTTTCTCCTTGGTTCGCATTTACTCTTTGACCCGCTGTAATTTGTCTGTCTTTTAATCATTTATTGAAAATGCTGCTACTAAGCAATCATGTTCTCACTGTCCAAGTTGCATCATTGACACTCCCCCTCTTCATTTTATTTGACTTTTTCGCAGTATTTGACTCTCTTTATCAGTCCTTTCTTGAAATCTTTTCTGGGTTTTTATATTACCCTGGCCTGGTTTTTCTCTTGTCTCTGAGTATCTTATCTTTGGGAACTGCCTTCCAGGGTCTAAATTTCTTGTCTCATCCTTCAAATATTGGCAGTCCACACTAGTTCCTCTTGTATTCTCTCTATGTATACTTTCTCTAGACTGCTCTCAGATCTCTCTCCAGCACACAGCGTTCTGCTAAGATCTAGCTCCATATCTCACCCCCCCTGCATGGACACATCCACCTCAAGGCACCACAGGCTTTTCAAAGTTTATATGTCCCAAAGTGAAAATCATCTCTTCCCCCACCTCAACTTTCTCATTGTCCTGTATTCTCTATTATCCATCAAATTTCTAAATCAAGAAAACCCTTCACCTCTGTATGCTACTCCTCATCCTTCAAGGGGAAATGGGTCTGAAACTGTTGGTTACTATTTAAAAGTTATTTCTGACTTTTTTCTTGATAAGAGAAAAAAGTGCACCAAAAGTGCACCAAAGTTCTCTAACTTTGATTTGTTTTTTGTTTTTGGGTGTATCTAGATCAAAAGGATGAGTTATGCGTTTCTTTGGTCTTGGCTATCCCATTCATTTTTGCTAGATACTCATTTCCACATCCTCTCTTAGACCTAGGAATGTCACATGTGGTTCACTTTGGGCCAGTGAGAAATAATGGGAAATTATCTGGGTGTCATCTTGAAAAAGTTTTTTCCTTGGTAAAACTGAAGAAATGTACATTATGTCCTTGTCTCCTTTTTTCCTTCTTGAGATACTGTCATGTGAGAAGGTGATGCTTGAACTGTGGCAGCCATCTTGCTACTGTTAGAGAAAAGCCTTAGGATGAAGGCTGGTCTGGTAAAGATGGCAGCACACAAGAACGGTATAGTGTCTGTGAGCTGTACTGTGCCCAAATGGAGGACTCCAGAAATATACTGGCAACATAAGTGTATCTAAAGACTGAGAAAGATTAACAAATTAAAATATCAATGTTTTCTAGCCTTGGTAGGCATAGTCATTTCTGTGCACCAAAATGTAAGGGTGGTGGAGAGGCATAAAGAAAATTAAGCGGTTGGAAAGGAAAGCCTGCTAAAACACTGAAATAGTAGCAACTATTGGTTAAAAAATGAAATCTTCAAGTCTTAATTATATTGTAGCTATGAAGAAGTTTATTATGGATAGGCTATTCATCAAGTCTTAAGATGTATTTTATAATGCCATAATATAAGCTCATGTCTAATTTAAATCAGTTGTCTTTTTCCTCTTACCTATTTTCTCAAATTTTGTGATGATTTGACATACCATTGCTCAACTTATTACCCAGATGGTAAACCTCAAAGTTATGTATAGTGATGATTGCTCCTTATCCCAACATCTGCATCGTATACTAGTGTTACAGGTAATTCTTTTTATAAGACAAAATTATCTGCTTTTTAATTTTGCTAGTTTCTTTTTTACATTTTTAAAAAGTGTTTGTTTATTTTTGAGAGAGAGGAAGAGTGTGTGTGAGCAGCAGAGGGGCAGAGAGAGGGGGAGACACAGAATCTGAAGCAGGCTCCAGGCTCTGAGCTGTCAGCAGAGAGCCCAACTTGGGGCTCGAACCCGTGAACTATGAGACATGACCTGAGCCAAAGCCAGATGTTTAACTGACTGAGCCACCCAGGTGCCCCTAAGTTTGCTACTTTGTAATCGAGTATCTGTAATTGAGTTAAGTGGAGATCTTTCCTTGGGTTAAAGATCTCAGGAAGGGGCACCTGGGTGGCTCAGTCGGTTGAGCGTCCAACTTCAGCTCAGGTCATGCGTCCAACTTCAGCTCAGGTCATGATCTCACAGTTCATGGGTTCGAGCCCCGCATCAGGCTCTGTGCTGATGACTAACTCAGAGCCTGGAGCCTGCTTCAGATTCTGTCTCTTTCTCTCTCTGCTCCTCCCCTGTTCACGCTCTGTCTCTCAAAAATAAGTAAATGTTAAAAAAATAAATAAAAATTAAAAAAAAATCTCAGGAAAACCCAAAGAAAGCCATGAAAATGAGAAGCCAAATCTAAAAGGCTTGAATAACAAGGAATCTAGGGTTACTACTGAGGTGATAATGTGACAGTCAACATCACAGCAGCCTTTTTGAGATTCATGAAGCCAGAGGTCAGACTGAGATGAAAGGATTGAAAACTGCTGATGTTCTGCCTCGGCTGAACCATGTACCAGTCAGTTCTTCAGGAATAAGAGTGGACCTGTGTTATCGGCTAAATCTGTCTATTTCAGCTTTACTAGAAGGCCTCGACAGAGCCAGGACACAGCAAATGCTGTGAACCTAATCACTGAATATCGGTCAGTGATCTCAGGATCTAGAAAAATGGGCCATATTTAAAGAATATACTCTGGCGGTGTAAAATTCATGTGTGTAAGGCCACAGTTGCAAGGGCCCAAGAACCATCAATGGCTCCTTATTGCCAAAGCAGAAACTTTAGAACCTGACTTTTGTGCCATCTCTCTCCTTCCTTCCTTCTGGAACAGAGGCATCACTGATGATGATAAGTGTAACCCTGGACCCCACCCTTACACAGCTCCTCAGGAAGCCATTAACCCTGGATGGGTGTTGGCTTTCTAGGATGCCTACTCTTCACTTTTATGTGTTCCTGTCTTGCAACATCAAGCTTCCTGAGTAATGAGCTACTTGAGATTCTTGTTTCTTGTGCTTTTGCTTAATCCATCTGCTTTGTCTGCACTGTCCTCTCCACCCTCCCCAGTCTTCACCTGGTTAACTGACATTCAAAAATTTCGTTTCTTTTTTCATAAAGAGTGCCCCGAATCATATTCTGAAAGTCTCTGGTGATGCTTCAAAACAAACAAACAAACAAACAAACAAAAAACTATTAGGGTCTTATTGAATCAATGTATAAACTTGGTCACGGTGGCCACAAAGTGGCACTGCTTGTGTCCTAGGACTCAAAGTCTTTCAAGAATATATCATGTATTAGGGCACCTGGGTAGCTCAGTCAGTTAAGTGTCCAACTTCAGCTCAGGTCATGATCTTGTAGTTGATGGGTTCAAGCCCCGCGTTGGGCTCTGTGCTGACAGCTAAGAGCCTGGAGCCTGCTTTGGATTCTGTGTCTCTCTCTCTCTCTGTCCCTCCCTGGCTCACGCTCTCTCTCTCTCAAAAATGAATAAACATTAAAAAAAATCTGAAAAAAAGAATATATCACACATTGAATTTACTGCAGAACTATTTACATTTGCTTCTTCTCAAGAATCAGACCTCGTCCTTGGGCTAGCCTGGGTTAGACACCTGCTATCATCCTGTTCTCTCCATCAGTGCCCTTCTACCCTCAGCCATAAGCCTCTCTGCACACAAAAAATCTTCTTCTCTGGACTCTGTTCCCCTTTCCCAACTTGCCCACAAAGGACGACTTCCCAGAGAGGTCAGTAAAACCACCACCTCACATTTGGGCAGACCCCGAATCCTACTTAGATTCACCTGGATCCCTTGGACATACTGAAATTACCTGTCCCAAGGAATTAAATTAATCTCCTCACATGTGCAGCAGGCTCCTGTCTGCCTTTAGGAACCCAAGCGGGAGTGAGTGAGAGAGACACAGAAGTAAAGAAAAAGGTTTGTGTGTGGGTTGAGGTTGAAGAATGGAACAGACTGTAAGGTGGAGAAAGAAAGATATTTAAATACTGACTGAAAGGAAACCTCAAAAACCTTTTAAGATTCATTACCATGCATCATAATCAATTGGTACGTTTTGAATTCTGAATGCGTGTCCAACACTGTGTCAAGTAAGGAAGAAATAACCAGAAATAATAGATAGCATGCTTCTTAAGGAACACAATGTTCTTGAAAATCAGATATATACAATTACAACAAAAGAACTCACAACAATGTAGGAGCAGGTATTGGCATCCTTGGCCTTGGGAACCCCATGCTTGATTAGCTTATTTTTGCTTTGTGGGCGGGGATAGTAAGGAGAGTGACTTTTTCTAGCCGGGCAGGCTTTGTATCAACTCTTCTGGCACTAATGAGAATGAAAATCCAACCAGTTGTTGTAAGAATTAAGCACCATCCACATAATTAAACCTACTGAAAAATATTCTGTGGTGTAGACAGATGTTTCTCCTCACTGCCCTTGAGTTGTAAAATTAAAGGTTGCCTTTGCGTCTATGTTGAAGAAAGACTTTCAAGAACTTCTGAAAACATCTGTTCTACTCACCTTTTGAATTTTAAGAGCCTATTCTCAGTGGCGTTGATAAATGATAGAGATGGAGGGAGGGAAGAAGGGAAGGAGAGAGAGAGAGAGACTGAAGATCTTGTACTAAGTGTTGGCCCTTGTCATTCAAACTCTACTCATCAGTTTTGACCCTTAGTGTGGACAGCAATTAATGTAAAAAGGCTCAGAGTCCTAAACTGGAAGTGCCTCCAGGAAGAATAATTCAATGAATTGAAAAAAAAAACATACTTTGCATTTTTTATGAGCAGCTTTGGGTTCCTGGAAATGTCAGCTATATATAAATAGAGTGTATTATGTCATTCTTCACCATTACTTGGATGGAATACAAGTATTTTTCTTTAGCCATGGCACCATTGAAATATCAGCCTCAAAACTTACAATTGTACCACAAAGTTGAACATATCCTAAACTGAACCACTTCCCTCCCTCTAAAATCTTGCTCATACCCAGTTTTCTCTTGGTGAGTAATCTCCCTATCCATCCACTTGCTCGAATGAAAAACTTGAGCCTGTCTCTTATTCCTCCCTTCCTGCTAATTTTTACCACATATTATCTCTCAAACCCACCTACCCCTGTCCATCCTCACTGTTACTACCCTACTTTATGCCATAGCCAGATCTTACTGGAATTAATGCAAAGGCCCCCAACCACGACTCATGTCTGTGGTGTTTGATGTGTCTGATCCATTCTTCACACTGGAGCCAGACAGATCTTTCTAAACACACTCCCTTGCTTCAAATCCTCTAACTGGACACTCAGACATGTGCACACATTGAACTTCACTTTTTATTTGTATGATTCTGTGGGTTTTGACAAATCCATAGCATGTTGTATCTATCCCCACAATTGGGATTTAGAACAATTAAGCTCTCCTTCACAGACACTTCCCCATGCTGTTCCTGTGTAGTCAATTCCAACCCTTAACCCTTGACAACCACTGATCCGGTCTTCATCTCTGTAGCTTTGCCTCCCCAGAGAGTCATATGAAAGGGATGATACAGTATATACCCTTTTAACTTTGCCTTCTTCCACTTGTCATAATGTATAGGAGACTGATACACTGAGTGTAACAAGTCCCTTTTATTGCTAAGGAGCATTTTATTGCCCTGTAAAACTGGTTCGTGCTCATTTCACCTGTTTAGTATGGCAGTTGTGAGGATTCAAAAAGCTTCCATTTGGTGGAAACGCATTGGAAAGTAGGAGGGACCGCACTAATGTCAACACATGAGAGCACTTAGCAGTGGTCCCACCCTGACCTTTGTTCTGTGCTCCACACTGGTACATGCCATTACCTCCTCAACATATCCACTGGGATGCCTCAATGGTGCCTCAAAAGCAACATGTGCAAAACTCCATCTACCTCCCCTGTCTCCCTGTCTTAGTAAATGAAAACCTGTCCACAGTTGTTCAAATTGAATCCAGAGGATTGTCCTGACCTCTCTCCTTCTTGGTCTTACTATCCAAACGATCATCAATTCCTATTGATTCATCTTCTGAATTACATCTTGAATTGGTGTTATCATTCTCCCTTCTCTGGATTACAGTAGGAATCTGTTTTGTGGTGTCTGTTTTCACTCCTTCCCCTTCACACCAAATCATTCTGCATAGAACAGTCAGAGGGACTGTTGCAAAACACATAGATTTCTTTATTAAATAATGAGACATGTCTATAAGCAAGTGTTTTGCTCCTTTATCCAGAAGAAAGTCACACTGCTTCTGAGCTATCCCCAATGCTGAGTTTGTCTGCAATTAGATTGTATTTAATGCTGTAGGATAAGATGTGCCAATGGGCACTTTCCAAAATAAACATTTCTTAGAAAATATGACTAGATCTTCCCTTACATTGAATTACAGCTAGTTGCCACCTAAATTTTGGGAGTGAATAGGATTCTGGTTTCAAGAATAATAAAAATGAATATAAAAATGGAAATGTTTTATCCTTCATCAAGAAGCTATTAACCTATAACCATGAGACTATTTTTACCCATAAAAATGTATGAGAAAAGTTTAAATCTTAGATGGAACAGATGTATCTAATTTAATATTATTTGAAATACATGAGTGTTTCAGATACAATGGATTTTTTAAAACCTCTTGATAATTCAGGATTGTGGATAGCTTATACTATACTAATGAGAACAAAAAAGAGGGGGAAGCATTTAATTTATAATTTCTGGGATTTAAAGTGTTATTTAAAAAATGTCCTTATACCTCCCCCTATTAGTTACAAAGGGCAAAGTAATAATGTTATAGTACAGAAGAAACCTGGCAATAGCCATCTTAACCCATGTTCGAACTTAAATATTCATTATTAATGGGACAAATTAGCATCAAGTGGCTCCTGATATGATGCATTGAGACAAACACCATATCACCAATTGCTGCCAAAAGTGGACACCTCAATCAAATCATGAAACATCACGGAAAGGCTAACCCATCTGGTTTATGCTCTTCAAAAAACATCGATCTCCTAAAACATAAATACTGAGAAATTGTTCCCAGTTAAAAAGCTGTAACTGATGGCAACTCATGATCTGGGACCTTCTTTCCCCAAAAAGGACCTTCTGTCTTAAAAATTAATTGTGACCAGGTACATTACTAGGAAACATACACTAATGTATTTAGGACAAAGGGGTTCCAGATCCACACTCAATCTCAAACTTAGAGGGGAAAGAGAATGTGTGTGTCTGTGTGCATATGGGTGGAGGGGGGGTAGGGAGAGAGGATAAATTAAATAGGATAAAATGTTTACATTTGGCTAATCTGGCTAAAGGATAAAAGGATGTATGGAATTTGTATTGTTTTTGTACTATTTTACTTTAAGTCTGAAACTAGGTCAAAATAAAATTTTAAAGGAAAAATAGACATTATCTATTTTATTATGTTAGAGACATAGTCTCTTTAATATTTTCCCACCTGCCTGAGAATGATTCTTTTTGTCAGAGAAACGATCATCTTTCTCTTATTCCTCTGTGTTCCAATACAGTCTGTTTTTGGAGGCTCCTGAGATTATTTTCTTTCACCTAAACCTCAAGGGGCTGAAAGGTAGTCTCTTTGGTAGCCTTTATAGGACCGTGTTTATATTTGTGCATTTTAACTCAAGATCTGTACGATAATTTGTCATATAACAATTTTACGTTTAACTCAATAGAATGGTATTTACAGAAAATGGGCTCCCCTTGACTTTCACATAGAAACTTTGCGTTCATTGTTAGCAAAGTTTGTGTATTCCTTGACTGACAGGGCATGCAGGTCATATGCCAGAGAGGGGAGTGTAGGGATGATTGAATTTGCTCCATGTTCCCAAAGGTTGTTTACAGTGTAGTTAGGGGACAATAGAACATCTGTGGGCAAAGTCAGATGCCCATGTATGAAATAGGGCAGCCCTGAGGCAGCTAATTTAATTTCCTATTGAACTATAGGCAATAAGTACTGGTTAGATGTTCAGATTCCAATACAGGCTAAGCAGGTTTGTGAAGACCCAAATTTCCTTGAAAGGCTGAAGATGGAGGAAAAGATCAGGGGCTTTGAGGGCTGGACCAAATTGAATGTTAACTCTTCTCTTTACTGGTCTGATAATCCTGGAATGTTCCTTGGGCTCTTCTAGTTCAGTTTCTTTATCTGTATGATGAAGAAAATAACCCCCACTCTAAGGGTCAACGTTGGCAAATCACCTGATGTAGACGGTGCATTTTATTCCTTGAATAGTATAGGCTCATGCTCACAGCTTCCAGACTTTCATGGACTTCCTTGAAAAAAAGCAGATGAATAAAAATGATAAAATTCCTTTCAACATTCAAAAATTAGTTTGAGTATGAGTTGTATATTTTAATAGATTTTATATAATGGAGGTGTGGGCTTTCAGAAAGAAGCTTGTCTACAATTGTTTAAAAACTATGCCAACAATATGTTAACATCTGTCACCATACATAGTTACAAAACATATTTCCCCTTCTAAGATTTACTCTTAGCAACTTTCAAATATGCAATACAGTGTTATTGACTATAGTCTCCATGTGTGCACTGTATCCCCATGACTTATTTATAACTGCAAGTTATAAATATCCTCCCATATTGCCCCCCCCCCCAACTCTGCCTCTGGCAGTAATCACCTCTATGTCTGTGAGCTTGTTTTCTTTTTTTTTTTTTTTAAGATTCTACGTATAAGTAAGATCATATAGTATTTCTGTCAGACTAATTTCACTTAGCATAAGGTCCTCAAGGTCCATCCATGTTGTAAGCAAGTGACAAGATTTCATTCTTATTTGTGGATGAATAACATTCCAGTGTGTGTGTGTATAACATCTTTATCCATTTATCCATAAATGGACACTTGGGTTGTTTCCATATCTTGGCTATTGTAAACAATGCTGCAATGAACAAAGGGTTGCTTATAAGTTCTTGAAGTAGTATTTTTGTTTTCTCCAGGTAAATGCCCAGAAGTGGGATGCTAGATCATATGGTAGTTCTATTTTGAAATTTTTTGTGGAAACTCCATATTATTTTCCACAGTGGCTACACCAATTTACATTCCCACCAACAGTACACAAGGGTTTCCTTTTCTCCACATCCTCACAAATCCTTGTTATTTTTTGTTATTTTGACAATGGCTATTCTAATAGGTACGAGGTAATAGCTCCTTGTTGGTTTAAATTTTTTTTCATGTTAATTTGTTTTTGAGAGCGAGAGATGAGGAAGGAGGGCAGAGGATCCAAAGCAGGCTCTGTGCTGACAGGAGAGAGCCCATTGTGGGGCTTGAACCCACGAACTGTGAGATAATGACCTGAACTGAAGTCAGATGCTTAACTGACTGAGCCACCTAGGTGCCCCTCTCCTTGTGTCTTTGATTTGCTTCTCCCTAATGATTAGTGATATTGAGCACCTTTTTATGTACCTGTTGGTCAACAATATGTCTTTGGAAGAATGTTTATTCAGACCTACCCACTTTTAAATTGTTTGGATTTTTTGCTATTGAGTTGTAGGAGTTCTTTATACATTGTGGATATCAACCCCATTATCAGACATATAATTTACAAATATTTTATCCTATTCACAAAATTTTTCATTTTGTTAGTGATTTCCTTTGTTGTGCAGAAGCTCTTTAGTTTGATGTCCCACTTGTTTCCCTTTGCTTTCATTGGCTTTGGTTTTGGAGTCAGATCGATGTGAAGAACAAGGTCATGGAGTTTTCTTCCTATGTTTTCCTCTAGAAGTCTTACGGTTTCAGGTATTCCATTCAAGTCTTTAATCCCTTTCAAGTTAATTTTTGTGTATGGTCCACGTTCATTCTTTGCATGTCCAGTTGCTGTCCAGTTTTCCCAGCACCATTTATTGAAGAGAGTGTCTTTTCCCCATTGTATATGCTTGGCTCCTTTGTCATAAATTAACTAACCCTATATACATAGGTTCATGTCTGGGCTCTGTTCTATTGATCTTTGTGTCTGGTCTCATGTCACTAGCATACTGTTTTGATTACTGTAGTTTTATAACTTAGTTTTCAGGGAGAATGATGCGGTTTTGTTCTTTCTCAAGACTGCTTTGGTTATTCAGGGTCTTTTGTGGTCCCATACACATTTGGGAATGGTTTGTTCTATTTATGTGAAAAATGCCATTGGAATTTTGATAAGTATTGCAAGGAATATGCAGACACCTTTGGGTAGTATGGACATTTAAAATTTTTTAAAGATTGTTAAATTCTGATTTTTTTCTCTAATGTGAGACTTTGCCAGCCTGGACCTGATTTTCTTTTAGCATCTGTAGGAGTGAGACAAACAACCAGCCCCAAACCATGGATTATGTGTGTTCAGTCACCGAGAGAGTAAGGGAAAGATTTTTTTTTATAGAAACTCCATCTCGATGTTCCGCTATGTCCTTCCTCCAGCTTTGAATCTGACCTTCAGTTGTCAGGCTTAAATGCAGTAGTTTTATTTGGCTGTTGAGCCTAATTATAATGAGTAAAAGGCTCTAAGACTTACCACAGATGAGGTGTTGAGCCTTTTTCAGAAATGTCGCCTTCAAATAGACTTTTGTGGCTTAATGTATTTGTGGCACGTAACAGCTGTGTGTTACTCCTAGAAACTTTAATTATCACATTGATTATGTGGCCCCAAAAATAAGATGTGGGGGTAAAAACTTAGGTTTAAATTGTGTATGTGAATATTTACATAAGTATAAAACACTATTAACCAATACAGTGATGCTATATTATTTAGAATTTTCATGGTGAGAAATTGAAAGATTTATTTTTGATCTTACATTATTATTTCCAAAGGGAAGAAGATTCTTCTCACACAAGTTCAAATTGTGTGGATGGCCCATCTTTTAAACAATTTTTTTTGGTGACATTAATGGTTAAATATTCTTTATGTATTCAGGAAACCTCTTAGTGCTAAAGAAGAAAAAGAACAATGGAAAAATAGGGTCCCATTCCATAAGGATCAGCTTACATTTTTTACGTTTATTTATTTATTTCAAGAGAGACACCCAGAGAGAGAGAGAGAGAGAGAGAGAGAGCAAGCAAGCATGGGAGGGCAGAGAGAAAGAGAGGGAGAGAGAGAATCCCAGGCAGGCTCCACATTGTCAGCACAGAGCCCAATCTGGGGCTTGAACTCATGAACCGTGGTGAGAACATGACCTGAGCCTCAACCAAGAATCAGATGCTTAACTGACTGAGCCACCCAGGTGCCCCAGCTTATGGTTTTTTAGGATGAGTTAAGGCACTGACATGTGGAAATCTGAACTAATAGCAGATCTTTGGAGGACACATTTCATTTCTATGGGTTATAGTTGCTGGGTTTTAGATGCAGGAGATCTACATAGAAAGGGAAAATAAAAAAGGGATATACAGAGACACAGGAGTATTGGGATAGAATTTACAGGAAAGTATATAGGCAGTAAGCAAGGGCTGATTAAATCATGAATATTTTTGCATATGTATATAAACGCAGTGTATGCCGTATAATGCAATTCACTGTGATTTTTAGAAAAATTGTAAACTTTAATTTTTAGGGCAGTTTTAGGTTTACAGCAAAATTGAATGGAAGGTACGGAGAGTTCCCATATACTTCTTGTCCACCCCAACCACACCCTCCCCCATTATGGACGGCCTGCACCACAGTGGTGCACTTGCTACAACTGGTGAACCTATGTCGACATTGTTATTACCCAAAGTCCGTAGTTTACAATAGAGTCCACTCCTGGGGTTGCAAATTTATAATGGCATATAACCGTCATTGTAGTATGCAGAATAGTTTCACTGCCCTAAAAGTCCTCTGTCCCCTCGCTATTCATGTCCCTTCCCCCTCACTTCTGGAAACCAATGATCTTTTTAACTGTCTCTGTGGTTTTGCCTTTTCCAGAATGTCATATCGTTGGAATCATAGGAGCCTTTTGAGATTGACCTCTTTCACTTAGTTGTATGCCTTTAGGTCTCCTCCATGTCTTTTCATGGTTCGATAGCTCATGTCTTTTTATTACTGAGTAATATTTGTTTTGGTCTGGTTGTACCACACTTTATTCATTCGCCTACTGAACGATATCTTGGTTCCTTCCAAGTTTTGGCAATTATGAACAAGGCTGCTATAAACATCCATCCATGCTCAGTTTTGTGTAGACATAAGTCTTCAGTTAATTTTGATAAATACTTAGATCTTCCTGATCTAAGTGGGAAAGCTTTGAGTTTTTCACTGTAGATGATGGGAACTGTAGGTGTCTGTAGTTTTATCAGATTGCAGGAGTTTCTCTCTATTCCTAGTTTTCTGTTTTTTATTTTTTATCATGAATGGGTATTGGATTTTGTTAATTGCTTTTTCTGTATCTATTGATATGATTGGGCAAATTTTCTTCCTTAGCCTATTGATGTGATAGATTATATTAGTTGATTTTTGAATGTCAAACCAGCCTCTCATACCTGCAATAAAACCCACTTGGTCATGGTGTATAATTCTTATAATCCAATCTTGTTGGATCCAATATGCTAATATTTTGTACAGGATTCTTATATCTATGTTCATGAGAGATACTGGCCTGTAGATTTCTTGTAATGTCTTTGTTTATTTTTTATTTTTTAAATGTTTATTTATTTTTGAGAGTGAGAGAGAGAGAGAGCAAGCAAGAGAGCACAAGAGTGCGTGTGCACATGCACACGCAGGGGAGGGCCAGAGAGAGGAGGAGACACAGAATCCGAAGCAGCCTCCAGGATCTGAGCTGTCAGCACAGAGCCTGACATGGGGCTCAAACTCACAAACTGTAAGATCATGACCTGAGCCGAAGTCGGACGCTTAACCCACTGAGCCACCCAGGCGCCCCGTGATAACTTTTTATTAATTCCCATAGACAGACAGTGCTCTAGCAATGCCTACTGCTCTTGTACAAAATAACTCTCTAAGTGAAGAAATTAGAGTTCTTTTGTAGTATCTTAGCTACATTAAACTGAACTTATCCTGTTTAGCTGAGATGGAAAGTATACAACTGAACCTAAACCATTCTAGGGCCCATAAAGATATGTGGTGGCTTGCATAGTGGTCTTCCTGACTCCACCCACCCATAAAGATGTGTCCATCCAGAATCTATAAATGTGACTTTATTTGGACAAAGTATCTTTGAAAATGTGATTAAGCTAAGGACTTTGAGATAAGATCATCTTGAATTGTGGTAGACACTAAACGAATGACAAGTGACCTTAGAAGAGAAGACACCTTCACAAAGAGGAAGAAAACACAGTTATAGAGAAGGCAACCATGTAAGGCAGAAACTGGAGCTGTGCAACCCCAAGCCAAGAAAGACTTAGAGCTGCCCAAAGCTGGAAGAGGCAAGGAAACATTCTCCCTAGAGCATTCTGAGAGAATGCAGCACTGCTGACACATTGGCTTCAGACTTCTGGCCTCCAAAACGGAGAGAGAATAAGTTTCTGTTGTTTTTGAGCCACTTAGTTCATAATAATTAGTTACAGAAGCCATAGGAAACTAGGATGGGAGTGTCTTGACTTAAAGAATTTCCGCCTCCTTTCCCTTCCCTTAACAAAAATTTGTCTCAGTGTTGCCCAGTGTCTCAGTCAACATGGTAGACATGACTACCTGTGTGCTCCACCTTCCCTGGAATGGAGTTGGCTCTTACAAGTGGTTGGCCTGCTAGTGACTATATTTCCTGGTGCTTCTCACATCCTGGTCAAATGTGTATCTAGTCTGACCAATGAAATGTGAGCAGAAGTGATGATTGGTACTTTTGATGTAAGGCAGTTTAAAAAAGAGTACTCTCTTCCTCCTTTGCTGAATCTTCTTCATTGGCTGGATCAAAAGACTCCAAGGTGGATGGCAGAGCCACAAGATGGTTTCACCATCATAGGTTAGAGAAGCACATGGCAGTATGGAGGAGAGTGGATTTCTTAAATAAAAAGTGAGGTTCTGTCCATCAGAAGAGAGGAAGATGGGAAACACAGTATCTACTTCAACTACGTGTTATGTTCTTGTACTTTGTTACTGGAGTTGCTTTGATGGAATTCAGATATTAAAAAAACCTTTCCATGGTATACATTCTCAGTCTCTTGAATCATAACTATAGTATTAACTATGAAGTATTGCTCAAATGAAACACTTTCACTACATACTGATTTACTTCTTACGAGAATCCTGTCATGTAGCTAAAATCAGTTGACCTAACATTATAAATTATAAATTTGACTTCTAATCCACAGCTCCCTTTGCAGTAGCACCCCATTTACATTTGGGAGTTCTTACCTCCATCTGGGAGACACAAACTTATCAATCTTAGTAAACATGTGCTCTGTTTTGGCCACCCAGTATATTCTCCTTTCTTTTAGTTAATGTTAAATAATTAATGCTAATCTAATGGGACCAGGACTTGTGCTATTCTCAGCCTGAGTGCTTCAATTAGAGTTGACACTTTTTCCAATTCCAGGGATGGAGAAATGACTCGCACCGGCCAATCAAAAATATCTTTCCTCTAACATGTGACAGAATATGGGCCAGGGAGAGGTCCAGAGCTTTCACTGCATAGAGAGAATTAGAAGAAACTGCACTCAGGAAAGCCAAGTTGCTAACCATGTGATATCTGAGTGAAAAGCCTCCAGCACTGATACATCTGATGGTGGGGGAGTGTAGTGTGGATCTCCATAGAGCTCCAAGTTTGTGTTCTTATCTGATTTCTGAAACAAATCATTCATACTTCTACAACAGCTTGTGACTCAATAGTCAATAAGATAAACTATCTTTTCTGTATTGCTTTGTAATAAATTGAAATATACTTTACAGAGAATAAGACCTGAATTTTAATTTGGTGAATGCGTGCGTGTGTGTGTGCGCGCACACGCGTGTGCATGTGCACGCTGCTAGGGAAGCTATTAAAGAAATCCCTTTGGCAGGGGTGGAACTTAAAATGTAGCTCTGTGTTGTATTTGCCTTATTCATATTTCTCCTTCATCATAACCTTGAGTCAGGCCATTTAAGATATCGGGCTATGGTTAAGGACTGTAAATAATCTTCATTGAGTGAATTTCATTTCTTTGGTGTGCATATAGCAATTTATTCATTAAAAATTAGTTGTGTTGTTTGAGTCCATGCTGCTTTAGTGCTTATAGGCATTCATGGAATTTGAGAAATGTATGTTTCTATTCATTCCAGAAAAGTGGGGTGTTTTTAGTGGCTTAGTTTGCATGGATTCCTTACCTGTAGACTCTGGAAAAGGTCCTTTGGTTTCTGCCTCCATAGGGGCAAGTAGAAAGAATAAAGTGAGGACAAGGATGGAAAAGTGTGTGGAGAACACTATTTAATGGTATACAGACGCAGGAAATCCTCACATCCACTTGCTCCTTGGTTAATGTGTTCTCATGCAGAATATAAGATCCTTGAGGCCAAGAACCTTGTCTGGCCAGTTCATTTACTACTTAGGCACAGCCAAAGCCATAGTAAACACTCAAATATTTTCTGAAAGATCACTGAAAGGTGAGGTGAGTAAAGAATTCTACAGGAATTAAGTAAATAATGCTATGGTAAATTTCATTATAAAGCTAAGTTCTCATCACCCTTTGGCCTAATTTAATCTTACCAACCATTAGCTCTTACCAGCATGGGCCTGGTTATTTTATATATTTTTGTGTTTATTTATTCATTCAACAAATGATCACTGAGAGCTTACAAAGTGTTAGCTGGGGGTGCTCAGTCCCTCCATGGGAGCATTTGAAGATGTGTTTGTTGTTGCTACAATGCTGGCCTCTAGCGGGTGGGGGCCAAGCATGCTAAATGTCTTGTAATCTGTTCTTGCATTAATGGACATGGAGGTTTGTTTTTAGTCTAATGAACACTTTGTACTTGTCTCCTGGTGACAGTCCTTTCTTGGGGCATGTGTATCAGAGTTTCTCTAGGACAAACAATGGCTTTCAAACTCTTTTAATCATAGCTAAGAGTAATTAATACATTTCATGTCACAACCCCAAAACACCCACACGTGTATATGTGTGTGTATAACTGAAACAAAAATTTGCAAGATAATACTATACTATGTGGTATGTGCTGTGATCTATTTCATTAAAAAATAATGTTGCGTGAAGCCCATTAAATTGATTTTCAAAAGCTACTCATTGATACATCTCAGTTGAACACACAAAGTATTAAGGACATGCCTCGCAGTCGAAATATTGGATCTAAGGGTGTCTCATATTTAACTTTTCTAGGATGTGCTAAGCTATTTTCAAAGTTGTCATTCTAACTTACACCTGTTGGGAATGGACAGGAGATTCTGTTGCTCTACAACCTTTCTTTTAGTCTTTTCCCCCCAATGGCATGTGTATATCACACTCTATGCAATTTTGTGTCTTTTTTAAATGTTTTATTTATTGTTTTGAGATAGAAGGCGTAAGCTGGGGAGGGACAGAGGGAGAGGGGGCCGGAGGATCCGAAGTGGGTTCTGTGCTGACAAGATGACAGCAGTGAGCCTGACATGGGGCTCGAACCTACGAACTGTGAGATTATGACCTGAGCTGAAGTTAGATGTTCAAGTGACTAAGCCACCCAGGTGCCCCAATTTTGTATCTTTTTTTTTTAACTTAATGTTAATATGAATGATTTTCAATGTTATTGGTTGGCCTTAAAGCCTGAGGTTTTGATTTAGAACATAATTTCATTTTAAGAATATATTATATATTTGACTTTCCCTGGGCTGTTGACATGACTTTGCTTCCAAGACTTTTGATAACTTTAATAAAATCACTAATTAAACTCTTTGACTAATCAATCTGATTAGACACAGTGGAAACTGTGTCTTCGATCAGATACTAATTCTGAGGATTGCGAAGTCAAAGGATGTGATCATATTTATGACTTCTTATATGCATGTTCAAATTACACTCCAAAAAATGTGTACCTATTTATTTTTAGACAAATCCAGATCTTCCTGATTCTGTCTGGGCAAAATCACGTTTAGCTGAACATGTAACACGAAACAGTGGTGTTTTGTTTATGAAACATCGCTCTTAAATAGATTTGGAAATGTGTTTTTCATTCTCCATATTTAGACCTATAAATGTAAACACAAGTAGGGAAAGAATTTCCAGCCTTCACACTGTATTAATTCATTTCACTTTAATAGTTGTTTGTCTCACTGTGGAATAAAAATAACACAGTACTAGCCATTAAATGTCTTGAATTTTAGCTGTCCCCTCATCAACCATGTGATCTTCAGCAGATCATTTAACCCTCTGAATCTTCACTCATAGACTAGTGATGCTGACTTCTGTTCATCTCCTACAATGTGTAAGAATTAACTGACTCATGAGAGGGGAAACCACTGACATGGAAACCAGTCAAAGGAAACAAATGAAATTGTAAGAAATTTATGTGAATTTATCTAGGAGATTTACCACTGGGACCTTGGTCCTGAATAAGTAACCAGATCTTTTATGGCTTTTACCAGCGAGACAAAGCTAATGTCTTTCTTATTTATTTATTTTTATTAAAAAGATAACATTAAATAAAGAAGTAAGCTTCCCATAATTAAAATATATCAGTGCCGAGACCCCAGCAACTTAAGGTCCTGACTTAGCTGGGGTAGTAGGATGGGGGCTGAGCTTTGGTATATTTTTAAAGCTTCTTAGGGGATTTCAATGTGCAGCTGGAAATGAGATCAGAAATGTGCTGTTAGTACGGTAGCCACTGGTACATATGGCCAAATCAACTTAAATTCAAACTAAGTGGTATGCAGTTAGTTCCTCAAGTCGCAGGAGGCACATATCATGTGATGAGATGTCAAGTGTGGCCGGCACAAAAGACCAGCAGAAAAGACCTTCTCTATCACTATGGAAAATTCTGTTGGCCCCCACTGCTCTCTTTGCTTTCAATGTATTATCTCTATTATGTTTTTTTGTAAGTGACATCAAATTTACATAGTGAAATACACAGGTCTTACTGAACCATTAGGTGCGTTTTGACAAATGTACGTGCCCATCTATCCAACTCCCCAATCAAGATAGAAACATTTTTAGCACCCTTGAAGGCTCCCTCATGCCCCCTTCCAGTCACAACCCGTGGTCAACCACTGTTGCGATTTTTGCCATAGATCTATTTTGCCTGTCTTTAACTTCATGTAAATTGCTTATTTTGATTAAGCAGTAAACAAAAATTCCTGCAATTAAAAGACATTGCGTTGTTAGATGTTTAGTGAAAATGGTTGATTTAAATGGCTAATGTTGATGAAGAAAATGTTCTAAGAGTTTCTTTTTTAAAATTATTTATTCATTTTGAGAGAGAGAGGATGTGAGCAGGGGAGGGGCAGAGAGAGAGGGAGAATCCCAAGCAGGCTGCACACTCAGCATGGAGCCTGAGATCATGGCCTGAGTCAAAATCCTGAGTTGAAAGATTAACCAACTGAGCCCCCCAGGCGCCCCTCTAAGAACTTCATAGTGTGGACAGCATTGCTCTTGGTGCATGTGCAGCTGATGAAGAAGGAAAACTTTTAATGAGAGTAATATTTTTTCCTATTTACTCATTTACTCATCAAACATTTATTGTGGGCTTACTGCACACTCAGCAGTGTGCTAGATTCATGTTTTCTACTTACCTTTTCCTCTCCTGATACTTACCGTTTCTGAGTAACACCTGTTCTGATACTTATTTATTGTTTTTCTAAGTAAGATTATTTTAAGAGTAAACATTTTTAGTGTTAGAAAAAATGGAAAATCACTATCATTTACCTTAAATATAAAGGAATGTTTTTAAAATAGAAGGTAGAGATTGCTGGCAAGTCTGCAAATCCCTAATTATGAAGGCATTAGTTCTACGACGTAGAAAATGCCAGATAAAAGGTAACCATTGTTAACATTTCAACACATATCTATCTGAAAGCAAAATGTAGAGAACAATGACAGAAAAGACAGTGTGGTGAGCAGGTGAGAAATCCTGGCTGCCCACTGAGGTGGTGTCCAAGTACAGCCATGGAGGCTGGATGTCTAGTAGCCAGACTGCATCATACGAAGGGGTGGGGAGACTGAGAGTAAAACACCCTTCTCTACCACCCTACAAAGAAAACACACACACACACACCCCAGACTCCAAGAACTTCTCTGGCAGAAAGAGCTAGGATGCATGAAGTGTGTGTCTGGATGAACAGAACATTTTGACAGGTGACCAAAACTAACTTAAAAACTCTAGGATTGCCATCATGGTTAATTTTGCGTGTTAACGTGACTTGTCATGCGGTGCCCAGACATTTGGTCAAACCTTATTCTCAGTGAGGGTGTTTTGGGATAAAAGGCACATTTAGGTAGACCGAGTAAAGCAGATTGTCCTTCCAAATGGGGGTGGATCTCATCTACTGGATTGAAAAACTCTTAGTAGAACAAAAAGAATGAGCAAGAGGGGACTTCACCTGCTTGAGTGCATATACATTTATGTATATGTGTACAAATACGCACACGTACACACATATGCACACACATACACACATGCACACATACATATACACACATACATATACACACATCTACACATATATACACATACATACATATACACATAAACACATATGCACACACACATACACACATTTTCACACACACATACACACATACATACTTATACAGGCACGTTTATACATACACGTACACAGATCTACACATGCCTACATGTATGCATATGTATACAGAGACACAATGTTGAAGCTGAGGGGAACAGATGAATCTTGTCCCTGCTCCCTGCCAGATAGAAACTGGGAGCATGACCTAAATTTACTCAATCAAACATTCCCACTGGGACCCAGTGGGATTGTTGAGAGACTGAGGCAAATCCCAAACAGTCAGTGATGATTTTGCAGTGAGCACACAGAATCAAGAATCAGGGGTCCTGGGCATGTGGCCGAGTGACCAGGGGTGGCATAAGCCAGAGGCCACACTGCTGGTGTCCAAGATGACAATGCCAAACTTGATGGCATTGCAAACGTCCACTCTGGCGGGCTCTTGCCCACAGCTGGTCTCCCTGGATGCCGACCTCTCCGGCGGTGCTGCTGAAAGGCACCACAACTGCTTTCTGCTTGTCAGTGGGCTTTGGGAACTCACTCAGTAATGTAAACAGGAAAATGACAAGATTAGTGCTGTGGGCTTGTGTCTCTGTGATCAAAGAATGCCGGTCATTTCTTATGGGAACAGTCTCTCCCTCAGCACACACCATGGGAGACTTCGGAAGAGTTTACACGTGGATGGCATCTTCCGCCGAGCTGTTTTCCATCCGGGCCAGCTCTCCGCCCTGGGGAGTAGGTGCCTTCCATGGTGGGAGTCAGGTGACGTGACCAAGAGATCCTGGCTCCACAATGTCCACCTTTCTCAACAACTGACCGCGGAAACTTCTCCCCCTACTTTGAAATTCCAACCAGGAGTCTCCAGGGGTTAGTGACCTCTTCATGTGACTTTGGTTCTGCCTGCCCGCCAGCCCCATTGCATCGTTACCAAAGGGTCGGATAGATGCCGACTTCCATCCCAGCTTTACCTGGACTACCTATGTGGTCTTAGGCAACTTGACCTTCATTTTTCCTTCTCTGTAAAATGGGCATATCATTAGTTCTTAATTCACGGAGGCATTGTGAGGTTTAGGTGAGATATGCTTGTGAAGAATGTCTCACACTCTTGCACATACACACTGGTAAGTAATACACCCTTTTTTAATACCTTGGAAACCTGGAGAGTAGAGGGTATGCGATGGGGAGATGGAGATATTACTGCTCAGGGCAGTTGAAAAAAGTGTTGCATGTTCAAATGCACTTTCAGCCAGGTAGGTCCATTTTCATAAACTCCTATGTGCTTTTATAAGTTGAGTCTCACATTTTATAAAACATATTACCGTATACCCACATTCTACATTAAACATCCTTTTTAAAATTTTTTCTGCCATAAACTACTGAAAAATATTTTTTATGACTGCTTTTTCTGAAGTTTTAGCACTGACAACTCATTTAACTTACGTTACTTAGAAAGTTTTGTGTGTGCAATGAGATTTACTTAGAAATTTCTGTGCATGCAGTGAGATTCTTTTGAAGTAATGGTCAGATCTACATTTTTCAAGGGAAAACCATTTTTGTGAAAAGAATTTTTTTTGGTTAGGCTTCCTAGATGCAGAAGTTTCCTCCAACTTAAAAACATTTTTTTTAATGTTTATTTTTTTGAGAGAGAGACACACAGAGTGAGAGCAGGGAAGGGAGAGAGAGAGAGAGAGGGAGATACAGAATCCGAAGCAGGCTCCAGGCTCTGAGCTGTCAGCACAGAGCCCGATTCAGGGCTCGAACCCACGAACCGTGAAATCATGACTTGAGCCAAAGTTGGACACTTAACCGACTGAGCCACCCAGGCGCCCCACTCTAATTTTTTGTTATGAAAAACTAACACACAGAAATGCTGAAAAAATAGTTGGATTTATACCTTAATGTGCTGAACCTGTATTTAACAGTTGTTTGTATTTTCCTATGTTTGTACTCTGTACACAAAACTATATTAACATATATACAATCTATATATCTATTTTCCCCCTGTTTTGGCTGAAAAATTTGAAAGTAACTTGCCAGGTATCCTAACACATCACCTCTAAATCCCTCAGCAGAAATTTCCTGCATAATCACAACCCTTTTTTATCACCTGTAAGAAAATTAACATAAACTTCTCCAAAGTCATTTAATATTCAATCCATTTTCAAATGTCTTTTGTAACTGACTTTTTTAAAGACATTTTTTAAATGCTTATTTCTTTTTGAGAGACAGAGTGTGAGTGGGGGAGGGGCAGAGAGAGAGGGAGACACAGAATCCGAAGCAGCTCCTGGCTCTGAGCTGTCAGCACAGAGTCCGACGCGGGGCTCGAACCCACGAACCGTGAGATCATGACCTGAGCCGAAGTCAGATACTTAACCGACTGAAGCACCCAGGCTCCCCTGTAACTGACTTTTTTGAGCCAGGATCAGTAAGGCTACAGAACGGCATTTGGTACGCCTCTCTTTTTCTTTCAAAGTAGAACATTTTCCCCCTCACGATGTTGACTTTTTCAAGAATCCAGGCCCCTGGTGTTTTAGAATGCTTCTGCTCTGTCTTCCTCTGTTTCTTCACAGTATTTTTTCCCTTGGGTCTTCACCTCCTTACGTCTTATAAACTGGGAATTACATCTAGATTCTTGACTCAGTTCTGTTTCACCATGTGTGGAAGACTGTGTCACATTGATATGGCGACCTTCATATGGCCTCACACTGGGGAGCAGACTCAATTCAGACTGTCTCTGTGTCCAAGCCGTAAGCTTGACTCCTTGGTAAGTGTGGGCACGCCAGGTCTGTCCTTGTGAAAGTATATTTTTCCTCTTTTTCCATCCAGAATTTGTTGTTGCTCCTTGCCTGAATTATTACATTGGGGATCACAAAAGGGTGATCATCTGTTTTTATCCCCTCTAGTTTATTAACTGGTATTACTTCTTTTTCTCTTGTTCCGTCTAGCGTTGCTCTATAAATGTAGTGATATAAAGCCATTAAACTTAATAATAAATGAAACTGACACAATGTGGTGTAACAGTTCGTTCTACATTTTTTTCCTTGTAGCCACCGCACTTTCTCTCACACTATTAGCTCCTGAAAAATTCATAGCCTCCGTGACATTGGAGTGCCTAGTGGATAAAATGGCTTGGACGTGAACTTTCTCTAAGGATGCCGTCAGCATCACGCAGCCTGACTTGTGTCGTTCAGCCCTGTGCGTGAGGGCGTCAGCAGGTAAGGAAACATTTTGTGCCTAGGGGAACTAGTCTGCCTGAAATCCAAGGACCCAGGAGGTCTGCGTGAGATCATCTGCGGGGGGGAAAGGGGGTGGTACACAGGAAGATCGCAGACTAATCTGCTGCATCCCCTACTGTGACTTTGATCTGATCAACAAACATTGTGTGAGTGCTTCTTCACATTGAAGACTTCGCGAGTGTTCCTTCTTGCTCTTTCCTTCTGTAAGCTTTAAGAAGGACCAGTCAATCACTGAGTCCTTTGTTCATTTATTCACTTATGACAAACGCCTGCACACGTACTGCGTGCAGCCCTAGGGAAGGTTATGTCTCCTTCAGGAGATGAGACCCCAGCCGAACATGGGTGGCCACATAGCACGCTCGTGTCAATGCTTGCATTAAGGGAAAACCTCTCTTCTTCCTTTTTTTAATGCAATTTTTAAGTTTATGTATTTACTTCGAGAGAGAGAAGGTGCCAGCAGAGGAGGGTAAGAGAGAGAGGTAGAGAATCCTGAGCAGGCTCTGTGCTGTCAGTGCAGAGCCCGATGCGGGGCTCAAACTCACGAACCGCAAGACTGTGACCTGAGCTGAAGTCAAGAGTCAGAGGCTTCACCGACTGAGCCAGCCAGGGGCCCCCTGAACCTTCTCTCCTTGGGTCATAATTCTCCCCAGCCTCCCTCAAATACTATTTATTTGCTTATTTATCTTGCCAATTTGTGTCCTGTTTTGGTTGTCATTTGCTTTCCTGGGCTGTTCTTAAGCCATGAGGACTATTTTTAAAACTAGTAGCACATTAAAACAAAAATTTAATTCAAGGTCTATGGGCCTTACTTCAGTAAAAGTGATATTTTGCCCAAAGTGTTCTTCAGCAGAATTTTTTGCTCTACGGTGGTTAAGGACGTGATTGAGGTTCAAAACATGACTACAGGTATGTGAGTTTGGGCTCCATCCCTCGTGATCTGTGAGATGGAAATAAAAGATCTGGTCCACATGACAATAGAAAAAACTGTATGAGATAGCCTACGTCTCACCGAGCCCAGAGCCCAGGGAACGATAGCTGTGACTGTGATGTTATTAATGACAGTGTCTGGCACCAAAAACAATGTTGTGTACATTTTTTTTTTTTTATTAACAAGCTGTGAAGGTAAACTCCGAGGGATTTGCCTTGGTTTGCTTACTTCTTGTTTTTTTTTTTTTTTTAATATTTATTGATTTTTGAGAGATGAAGAGAGACAGAGTGTGAGCAGGGGAGGGGCAGAGAGAGAAGGAGACACAGAATCTGAAGCAGCTCCAGGCTCCGAGCAGCCAGCACAGAGCCCGATGTGGGGCTCGAACCCATGAACCTGGAGATCATGACCTGGGCTGAAGTTGGGTACTCAACCGACTGAGCCCCCCAGGCGCTTTGCTTACTTCTGCTTTCACTCTGGTGCTGTGTATTTATCAAGTCCAGAGCTCTCTCGGCATTATTTTCTCCCTTAGAAATCTCCGATGATTTTCAGTAGTTTCTGGAATTCTGGAATGACCCTACGTTCTTGAGGCTGCTGCTCTAGGACCTCCCCAGTCCATCCGGGTCACTTGGTCTTCTGCGGACTCAAGCAGCACAACTCCCTGCACCTCTGTCAGACTGCTCCCTCCACCCTAAGGGCCTCCCTCCCCTGGTTCCACCTGCTTCTGCCTCTTCATATACTTTTCACACTGTTTTTTTGAGGCCTGGCTTCATGGCCACTTAATTGAAGGAACCTTCCCGATTCTGTCCTTGCTTCCTTCTTCAGAACCTTGGAGCTCCTCCTCTGCAGGTATGATTTAGAGCACTTGGCCCTTTTATACTCTATGTCATTGTGATTTCTATGAACTAGTTTCACCGGTTCCTTTCCCCTGGCCTGCAGTAGTAGCTTACCTCTTCCACATATGTCCAGGAGTCTCTGGAAGTTCTGAACGGGAGGAACTCACAAACACATCTGGTCTGTTGATCCAGCTTTGGCAGTCGAGTTTCTCGTTTTGCTTCGGTCCTGCCTTGGTGGCCACTGCAGAGCCCATGTGCTGTGTCCTTTGCTGCTTCTCCCTGGGAGAGAGATGAGGCGCTGAGGTCCCGGCCTCCCCTCCCCCAACTACCCCTCCCCAGCTTTCCCAACTCCAGCTGCTGAAGCATGGTGGTCTTGCAAAGTGGGGTGAATGTGTCCCCTTACTTTCAGGTCCATCTGAGCCTTCAGCACCTGTGCAGTGTCAGCTCTTTTTTTCCCTTGAAGCTTTCCTACCTTCATCTTCATAGACTCGGTGCAGAGTTCTCGAAGCCTGGGCGGGGAGAGCGACCAGCTTGGCGAACACGGCGCTGCACCCTCCCACTGCCCCTCCCTTCTGACTGCTGGGGCTTGTCACTGACAGAGCCCTGGTGGGCTGCTACTTGTCCCCCTGTAGAGTGCCACTGTCCCACAAGATCCTAAGAGCCACTGAAATAAAGAGGCAAGAACTCTCCACCACCAGTTTGCCAGACTTCTCCAGACATGTCTGAACCCCAACTTAGGGTATAGCTAGGCCTTCTTCTGGGATCTCTACTTGATGTTTACCTCTTTTGTGGATTTGTTTTGAGGGAGAGAGCGCGCCAGTGGGGGAGGGGCAGAGAAAGGGGGGCAGATGGTCTGAAGCGGGCTCTGTGCTGACAGCAGTGAGCCCGATTTAGGGCTCGAACCCACAAACTGCGAGATCATGATCTGAGCTGAAGTCCAACACTTAACTAACTGAGCCACCCAGGTGCCCCTTGATGTTTACCTCTTATGAGCATGGCTGGATGGCAAACTGCCCTGAAGTGCCATTCATTTTCACGGTGCCTCGAGCTAGAAAGTTCTCAATAGATGTTTATTGGATAAATAAATGAATGCATTAAAATAATAATGGTTAGGGGCACCCGGGTGACTCAGTCAGTTGAGCATCTGACTTCGGCTCAAGTCATGATCTCGCAGTTCATGAGTTTGAGCCCCATATCTCGACAAATCTGTGACAGCAAATCTGTGCCCCAAATCTGTGACAGCACAGAGCCCACTTCAGATCCTCTGTACCCCCTCGCTCTGCCCCTCCCCCACTTGCACTCTACCCCAAATAAATAAATATTAAAAAACAATAGCTAAGATTTTTTGAATGCTAGACCCTATTTGTAGTGTGTTATATACATTAGCTTGTTTAATCATCATGACAGCTCTGTAAGGAACTGTTACCCCGATGTAGGGCCTGTTATCTTCCATCTGGTCCTGCAGACTCACCCTCTGTCCTTGTCCACCTGTTATTTGCTTCCTGCAGTTGGCCCATGGTGATGACTCCAGTAGGACCGCCTTTCCCTCTCATTAGTATGGGTTTGGCCATTGGGCGGCACTGGCAGAGATCAGAGAGAGAGGGATCATTTGCTGGCCCCTTCTCTGTGGTGTTGCCTTGGACAGGCTGGGACCCTCTCCTTCACTATCCCGGGTGATTTCTCTTCAACCTACATGTCACCTGCATAAATAATCCATTTGTGAAGCCTTCTAGTTATATTTTGTATGTCACCCATATCTCTCTAGGACTCTGAATGTAAACTCTGTTACTGATGAGGAAACCAAGGCCCGCAGAAGTTAAGGAATTGCTCAGGACCACTCTACGAAAGTTGTTGACCTAGAGATTTGTAGCTAAACCCATGGCTCTGGCTACCATGTTGTGCACTCAGGAAGGGCTACATTTGAATGCTGGGGGCCGTGAGGCAGAGTGGATAAGCTCATCACTATTGCAGTCCTAAAGATCTGGACCCCCAAACTGGCTCTGTAACCTAGTTAGCGGGTAACCTTGGGCAAAGTATCCTGCCTCTTTAGCAGAACTTTCTACATTTGTGAAATGGAAATTTTACCTACCTCAGAATTAGTATAAGTCTTGCAGTAATGACCTAATTTTTCTTTCTTCCCCTTCCTTCCTTCCTTCCTTCCTTCCTTCTTTCCGTCCTTCCTTTCTTTCATTCTTTCTTCTTACTGAAGTATAGTGATGTAATGTCACATTAGTGTCAGGCGATTGGACAACGCTATGCATTATGCTATACTCACCACAAGTGTAGTGGCTGTCTGTCACCACACAGCATGATTACACTACCATTGACTAAATTCCCTGTGTTGTGCCTTTCATCCCCGTGACTTATTCCTTCCATAACTGGAAGCCTGTATCTCCCGCTCCCCTTCACCCATTTGTCCATCCCTCACCTCCTCCCCTCTGGCAGCTTTCATTTGGTTCTCTGTATTTATATGTCTGTTTTTGCTTTTTGTTGCTTTGTTCATTTGTTTTTTAGATTCCACTTGTAAGTGAAATATGATATTTGTCTTTTCTCTGACTTATTTCACTTAACACAATACCTTCTAGGTCCATCCATGTTGATGCAAATGGTAAGATCTCATTCTCTTTTATGACCGAATAATATTCCATTGTAAATATTTGCCACATCTTCTTGATCCATCTGTCTCTAGATGGACTCTTGAATCATTTCCATATCTTGACTATTGTAAATGCAATAAACATGAGGGTGCATATATCTTTTTGAATTAGTGTTTTCATTTTCTTTGGGTAAATACCCAGTAGTAGAATTCCTGGATCATATGGTATTTCTATTTTTAATTTTTTGATGAACTTCCATGCTGATTTCCACAGTGGCTGCACCAGTTTGCATTCTCACCAACAGAGCACAGAGTTTCCATTTTCTCCACATCCTCACCAACACCTGTTGTTTCTTCTTTGATTCCAGCCATTCTGACAGGTGTGAGATGATAGCTCATTGTGGTTTTGATTTGTATTTCCCTGATGATGAATGATGTTGATGAGTATTTTTTCATACCTCTATTTGTCATCTGTATGTTTTCTTTGAAAAAAAGTGTCTGTTTAGGCTCCCTGCCTATTTTTTAATTGAACTTTATTTTGGTGTTGACTTGTATGCCTTTTTTATGTATTTTGCATATTAATACCTTGTTATATATATATGCATATAATTACCTTGTTAGATATATAATTTGTGAATATTTTTCTCCCATTCAGTAGGTTGCCTTTTTTGTTTTGGTGATGGTTTCTTTACTGTGCAAAAGCTTTTTATTTTGGTGTAGTCCCAATAGTGTAATTTTGCTTTCATTTCCCTTACCTGAGGAGACCTATCTAGAAAAATGTTTCCATGGCCAACGTCAAAGAGATTAGTGCCTATGTTTTCTTCTAGGAGCTATATGATTTCAGGTCTCACATTTAGGTCTTTAATCCATTATGAGTTGATTTTGGTGTATGGTGTAAGAAAGTAGTCCAGTTTCATTCTTTTGCATGTTGCTGTCCAGTTCTCCCAACACGATTTGTTGAAGAGACAGTCTTTCCCCCATTGCATATTCTTGCCTCCTTTGTCATAGATTAATTAATCATGTAAGCATGGGTTTATTTCTGGGCTCTCTATCCTGTTCCACTGATCTGTGTGATAATGAGCTAATTTATGTCAAGTGTCACCATACTATCTGGCACATAATGAAGACTCAGTAATTATCATAAAAGCTATTACCAAGGGGATTATTTGGAACTATGGGAAACATAGGGAAAGTTTCACACTAGGTACCTTTATTCAAGATGCTTCTATTCCAGTGGAGTGGACAGTAAGCACATAGATAGTGATAATAATAATGGAAAGAGTAATAGCAATAGAAAGAAAAGAATACTGGGTGGTTAGAATAGGTATTGCAAGTGAAGGTCCCCAAAGATAGGGAAGGAGCATGTGGTTCACGTTTCACTTTGTGTTTCCTCAATTTTGTCTCTCACTGACCTTCTTGTCTTGGCACTGGCCATCTGTCAAGTATGCAAACAGCCCTCAGGCACTGTGGTCTGAGCGAACGGATGGAAATCAGTAGGCTTCGTCAGGAACCTTCTTCCCGGCTGTTAATTTGTGTGACAAGAACCATGGCTTTCTGCAGTGGCCTGGCTGGCTGTTCTGGTGGAGAGAGATTGGTGGGGTCAGGGAAGGGATAGCCAGGATGCTTACTGCAGAAGATCCTTGGCTGTACTCTTTAAAACAAAGTCTCTTTTCCATGAGGAAAATTATACAGTATATTTTTGTGAGAGCTTCATAACCTGAACCAAAATTGTTTAAAATGGTGCCAGGAAGTGAAAAAAATACATCTTACCTGTGAGCTCTGAAGAGAGACAGGCAATGCAACGTAAATAATGAATGCCATGCATGGGCACACATGTTCTGAGTGTCCATGTAAACGATGGCAAGGTTTGCGGACGTACAGCATCCACGTTCTTCCCACCCCCATCAAAACTACAGATGGTCTCCGAATCTCAAAACACAAAACGGAAATCCGCCATCATTCATTTGATGGAAATTAGCACACGGAATGTTAATCTTGTCTCTTGTTATTGTTCTGTGAAGACAAGGATTCTACTCTTCTGCAGTATACCAACGTCCAGGGTTTATGACTGAGTACAAAACCAAAGAGAATGGGTTTCAGTTTATTAGTTGAATTGATGCTGTTGTCAGTATTTTATTTGCGAGTCAGTATTTTTCCTGAGGATTGTAAATGCAGAATATTGGCTACATTCTGAATTATGACTTTTTATTTTTACTTAATGTTGCCTAAGGGGACTGTATCAGTTAACTTTTGCAGTGTAACAAACCACTCCAACATTGATGACTTTGAAACATAGTCGTTTTATTTATGATTCTATGGGTCAGTAGTTTAGGCTCAGCTCAGTGGGGATGAGTCTCTTCCTGGTTATTCTGGCTGGGCTCACTCATGTCTGCCATCAACCAGGGGCTGCTGATCTCACACGCCTGGCAGTGCGCTGGCTGTCGGTAGGGATAGTGGAGGCCACTTGGCCAAATTGGCCAAAGCAAATGGAATGGTTAAGCTCAGAGTCATTGGGAAAGGGGGTTTCCCAAAGGCATGGATACGGAAAGGCAATTACCGTGGAGAGTTTTGCAAATAATGTTCCACAGAGACACAGTTTCAAAATGATAATGTATGGTCATAGAACAATATGCTTCTATTTGCGTAACTTTTCAGAAAGCCTTACTGTAATGTAATGGTTCTACTTAGAAATCACATGGAGACATTTAATATTATTTAAATACTATGCTGAACTATGGTTCTTAATACTATCACTACCACTAATCAATATTTAATTTCAGGGGCATCAGGGTGGCTCAGTTGGTTAAGTGTCTGACTCTTGATTTCAGCTCAGGTCATGATCTCATGGTTTTTGAGATCAAGCCTCACGTCAGGCTCTGTGTTGACAGTGTGAAGCTTGCTTGGAATTCTCTCCTCTTCTCTCTCTGCCCCTACCCCACTCAAGCTCTCTCTCAAAATAAATAAATAAACTTTAAAATATTAAAAAAATTAATTTCATAATCACCAAATGATAAAGGTATTACTCTTAACCCTATTTTACATGTGAGGAAATTGAAACTTGGAAAAGTTGTAGAACTTGTCCAGGGAATAACATTTGGGGACCATAAGGATATATTAGTTTAAAGTAACCAAGGGACAGTATGGAGCCTTCCACAGTATTCTATGCATATATGAACATTATGTTAATGTTAAATACTAATAGCTTCTCATGTTCTCTTATTAATTTTTAATTTTATTTTGAAAGTTAGAGCCTGTATAGCTATAAAACTAAGAACACACAAACATATTAAATTTTCCATTGAGGGCATCTCTATAATTGGTTCTCTATTTTGCTTTAACTGGAACTAATTGTAAATGCAACTTAAACTCCAGTTTGCAGAGAAGTCTTAATACTTTTCTTAGTACTCAATAATCAAAGCTTTTCAAGAACCATCCATTGAGTTATATCCTTAACTCTAAGGCTGCATTACCACAACAGTAAATTATTGGATACCCTGCACTTCTTATCTCTTCAATGATGACAAAAGGATGTCTCTATCAAATCTCTGTGTATGTCATTTATCATTTGTTTTGATTTAAAGTAAAAGTCTTTTAAGGGACAAAGGTTAAGTTTTATGTATTGAATGTATATCACTCCCACATCACTCACACATATCACACATTGAGAGAAGAATAGGACTGGAAATCCTGTGGGGAAAAAAGAATCTTCAAAAGGATATCTCAAGGAAATGAGAAATGGGTTTATGTCCCACTTGATAACATTCTTCTCTCTTTTCCTGAATGGTAGCTGAGAAAATATTAAATGTCACATCCAGTACTGAATGATAAATTTAAGATTTAAGTGCAGTGTGGATGGCTCATTAATTCTGTGGTTGCTCTGCTCTCTTAGAATTAACTTGACATCAAAGAACGAATAAAGCACAGAATAAGGGTTGGTGTTCTCCAGTTTAGTTCCTGAAGATTCTGTTAGACAAGAGTGCAGAGAAGGGGAGGAGCATTGAGCTGGTCTTTTTTTCAGGGCCACTTTGAGTTTTATACCTAACTTTGTGTCACGATTAAGTCCCTTAGTGTGGCAATATGACACAGACTACTTGTGTACTCTTCCCATGTGCTTATTGAAATTGGACACAGATTAAGATAAATATGGATTGAGATTGAAATGTTTCACATGAGACTTAATTTTGATGATTAACTTTAGCATCTATTTATACAGTGGATCTCAGCTGGTGCAACTGTCGCTTGGCAGGTCTGGAGGTATTTTTGGTTGTTACAACTCGGGGTGAAGGGTGCTACCAGCATCTAGTGCATAAAGACCAGAGATGTCGCTAACCAACCTACCATGCACAGGACAGTCTCTGCAACAAAGAATTATCTAGCTCCAAATATATATGAGTTGTGTTGATGTTGATAAAGGGCTGATTTATATAATATGAATGTTGCACTCATTCTAATTTCTTAAAAAATTTTTTTAATCTTTATTTATTTTTGAGAGAGAGAGAGAAAGACAGAGTACACGCTGAGGAAGGGGCAGAGAGAGAGGGAGACACAGAATCTGAATCAGGCTCCAGGCTCTGAGCTGTCAGTACAGAGCCAGATGTGGGCTTGAACTAAAATCATGACCTGAGTCGGACACTTAACCAATTGAGCCACCTAGGCACTTGTTCTAATTTCTTAAACAACTTATATGTATATATAGCCATTGGTGTAGATGGCTGTCTCGCAGGGTTTTAGAAGGAGTGTGTGTGTGTGTGTGTGTGTGTGTGTACGTAGTGCCATGCAGGGGATTAAATTAGGTTATTTCTGAAATCCATTAAACTGTAAGAGACTATGCTTCTTCCCATCCACATATTTTATTCTCTTGGGGGCTGCCATACACAACAAGCTCAAGGAGATCGTGAAAACCAGCAGATCCGAAGCTAAAGCTTGGAGGGCACATTTTAGGACAGATGGCGGCATTTGTGATGGGGCTGCTGGCTCGTCTTCAAGCGAAGGGGGGGCTTTGGGGGGAGTGAGTAGTTTGAGCTAAGGGGAAGGCGAAGGGCAGAGGGCTTTCCAGCCCTTTCTGGATAGTGTTTAGCAGTCAGACTTGGTCAATTTCTTCCAATTTGTGTATTTTAAAACTGGAAATTCAATAATTTGTTTAGAAAGGTTAGCTATGATCTATTATCCTAATTGAGGCGATAGTGTTATGGATGCATATACCTGTCCAAATCCATCCGATGGTATAATTTCAATAGTCCTTAATCACGTTGTAAATGCACAGAACACATGGACAGAACTTCATCCTAAAAAGTTCGAACAATGTATAAATGTGACAGTTCTTCCTCCTTCCCCCCTTCCCCCTCCCCCAAGGTAACAACTAGTAACAATCGATCTAAGTTTAAATGTATGCGGATGCGTGGGTGGCTCAGTCTGTTGAGCATTCAACTCGGGTCATGATCTCATGGTTTGTGGGTTTGAGCCCTATATTGGGCTCTGTGCTGACAGTTCAGAGCCTGGAGCCTGCTTCCCACTCTGTGTCTCCCCCTCTCTCTGCCCCTCCCCTGCTCGTGCTGTGTGTGTGTCTGTCTCTCTCTCAAAAAAGTAAACATTAAAAAATGCATATGTATGTGTTTTAATATAACATTAAAAACGGTCACATAAATAAAATCACAGCATTTTTTGCTTGTTTGCTTTTTTTTCACTTTTCATCATGTTTTGACGATCTTTCTACAGGTCTACCTCATTCTTTTTTGATAGCTACATAGCATTTCATAATGTAACTGTGTCATCAATTACTTATTTAGGCTAAATTTTTTTTCTTTCACAAACAGCAAAAATAAAAAATTTTAAAATATTTTTTAAAGTTTATTTATTTTGAGAGAGAGAGAGAGAGAGAGAGTGCGCAAGCGAGCACGCGTGAGCAAGCATGAGTGTGGGAGGGGCAGAGAAGGAGAGAGAGAGACAGAGAATCCCAAGCAGGCTCTGCACTGTCAGACTTAGGGCTGGAATCCATGAACCTCAAGATCATGACCTGAGCCGAAACCAGAAGTCAGATGCTCAACTGACTGAGCACCCTAGATGCCCCTCCTCAGTCCCCCACCCCCGCCAGTCTTTGTATATAAACAAAAATCATGTTATAAGCTTAATTTTTAGAGGTAGGACTGCTGAGTAAAAGCAAATGTATCCTTAAGCTTTTGGTGGCTACTGTTATATTGCTTGCTACAAAAGACTAACAATTTATGCACCCATTTGTATTCAGGAGCTCCCATTTATAACAACACTGACAATAAGGAGTGCTATCAATAGCTTCAGGTTTGCCAATTTGATAGGCAAACATGAATTTTATTAGCAAAGATGAATGTCTTTGTTTTTGTCATTTTGTGTTGGAATGTTGGTATTTCTATTGACTTTTAGATAGTCTTCGCATGTTATAGATACCAGCTCTGTTTTATATGTTTACAAAACATTCTCTGTTATGAGACTGAGGATGAGCACATCACCCAGGAAGTCCACTGCTGGTTCTGTACCCCAAGAATCCCAAGAATTCCAAGGGATTGAAAGCAGAGACTCAAATACATATCTGTGCACCAGTGTGCACAGTGATCTTATAGTAGCCAAAAGATAGAAGCCACCTGAGTACCCATCAACAGGTGCATGCAGAAACAAAATGATTATACACACACAACAGAATATTATTCAGCCTTAAGGAAGGAAGTTCTGGTACATGCTACAGCATGGATGAACCTTGAGGACACTGCATGAGGTGAAGTAAGCCAGTCACAGGACAAGTATTGTATTATTGCTCTTAAGCGAGATACCCAGAGAAGTCAGAGGCATACCTACAGAATGTAGGACGGGGGTTCCCAGGGGCTGGGGGAGGGGAGAAGTCAGCTACTGCATAATGGGGATGGAGTTTCAGTTTGAGAAGATGGAAAAGTAGTGGTGATGGATGGTGGGGATTGCTGCACAACAATGTGAGTGTACTTAATGTCACCGAGCTATACACTGACAAATGGGCACGTAGTAAATTTTATGTGTATTTCACCAGATTGAAAAGTGGGAAAAACATTATATAAATGTTATATGTGAATAAACAGATATTCAATATATTTAAAATCTATATTATATAAACATTTTCTTCTGATTGGTGAACATTAGTTCTCCAATAATTTGAAATGCTACTTTTATATTTTATTTCCATAAAGGTAAGGATAGGTTTCTAAACTATGTGTTTTTTCTTCCTATTTGTGTTCCACATTGACATATTAAGAAAAGACGTTCAGAAATGTTGTGTAATTTGCCCAAGATCACACAGTTTGTTGTTATTAGAGACAGAATTGCATCTAATGCCTATCTAAAGCCATATTATAATGCATGGAAATAGACAAGTTCTCTAACCCAAACCAGTCAGGAGCTAACCTGACTATATGATAAAATTTGCCCCTTTTAGCCACTCAGTCTCTAACAACTTGCTAAGTCATGCTTACAGCCTTTCTCTGTGGTATTTCTTTTTTTAAAAATATAATTTATTGCCAAATTGGCTTACATACAACACCCAGTGCTCATCCCAACAAATGCCCTCCTCAAGGCCCATCACCCACTTTCCCCTCTCCCCCACACCCATCAACCCTCAGTTTGTTCTCAGTATTTAAGAGTCTCTTATGGTTTGCCTCCCTCCCTCTCTGTTTGTAACTTTTTTTCCCATTCCCCTCCCCCATGGTCTTCTGTTTAGTTTCTCAAGATACACATATGAGCGAAAACATATGGTATCTTGTCTTTCTCCGCCTAACTTACTTCACTTAGCATGACACCCTTGAGTTCCATCCATGTTGCCATGAATGGCCAGCTTTCATTCTTTCTCATTGCCACGTAGTATTCCATTGTATATATAAAGCACATCTTCTTGATCCATTCATCAGTTGTGGACATTTAGGCTCTTTCCATGATTTGGCTATTGTTGAAAGTGCCGCTATGAACATTGGGGTACATGTGCCCCTATGCATCAGCACTCCTGTATCCCTTGGGTAAATTCCTAGCTGGGTCATAGGTGTTTTCATTGGCCCATTTTTTAAAATGAAAATGATCACATTGGTTTAATTATTATAGCTTTACAGTACACTTGAGGGTTGACAGTATGGGACCATATTTTTTGTTGTTTTTTGGATATTTTAGATCTTGAAGTATTTGTTTCATATGAAACAAATCAACTCATTTTGATTTTTAAAATCAACTCATCAACTTGAAAATTGTTGCAATTGCATTGAATGTACAGATAAGTCTATCTGGGGAGATATAGCATAGTATTCAGGGAATTTTGATTAATCACACTCTTTTTGGTTTTTATTTTTGAGCTAGAGAGAGCACACACACACATACACACACATGTGTGCATGTGTGCACAAGTGGGGGAGGGGCAGAAAGAGAGGGAGACAGAGGATCCAAAGCAGGCTCTGTGCTGACAGCCAAGAGTCCGATGTGGGGCTCGAACCCATGAACTATGAGATCATAACCTGAGCCAAAGTAGGACACTCAATGCACTGAGCCACCCAGGCACCCCCAATCACACTAGTCTTCATTTTCTGAGTATAGTATAATCAATTTTTATTATTAAAGATGACTTTTATTGATAAAATGTTTTGTAATTGCTCATACTGATAGTCCCCCCTCCCTTTTTTCTAGTTTCCTACACACACTGCCTCATCAGTAGAAGCAATTGAAAAACTGCCCTCTCTGGAGCACCTGGGGGGCTCAGTCGGTTAAGCGTCCGACTTCAGCTCAGGTCATGATCTCGCGGTTTGTGGGCTCGAGCCCCATGTCGGGCTCTGTGCTGGCAGCTCAGAGCCTGGAGCCTGCTTCCAATTCTTGTCTCCCTCTCTCTCTGCCTCTTCCCTATTCATACTGTGTTTCTCTCTGTCTCAATAGTAAATAAATATAAAAAAATTTAAAAAACTGCCCTCTCACATGCTACAAGCTCATATGCATTTCCTACTCTCCTGTATATTAGCTACTTATTTATTTTGTCTTTATTGAGAAAATAATTTAATTTTTCTAAAGGATAAATGGACTTGGTTCTCCAACAAATAGAATGATAACTTGAATGTACGGTGTGTTCTTCTGCTAAACACATGCGTTTAGACTAACAAGGGTCGCTCTGTCAGGGAACAGTATTTCTGTAATCTAATTATTTTAACCTGATTTTCCTGGTGAATGGATTTTCACACTCACAAGGTAAAAGCAGTCTTTATAGAAGCAAAAAAGGAGGCTAATTTTAAATGAACATAAAACCTCGCCTGGAGACTATAGTATCACTTTCTTGGCACTACAGATATATTTGGTTGTTTTCAAATATCACTTTGGAACTTTCCATATGTCACTTACTGTACAATTTCCCTGGTTATGGCATTTTATTAAATCCTCCGTGCATCCTAGGGTAAGACTCACAGTCCTTGAAGAGGCCTCCACATGGTCCTCCTCTCTTGACGTAGATTTTCCGGGAAGCATGTGGCCTTCTGTCTCCCACACCAGAAATTCAACTACCTCATTAATTTGTTTACCAAGTTAATCCTTTGGTTTCAACAAAGTGGGACTATATCAGTCGGTTATGTGGTGAATTTTGCTCTCCCTAGGGCACTATATCTCTGTCCCTCTCTCACACACACATTCACACACTCAGGGTTTAGTGCTCCCCTCCCCCCCGACTGTAATAACCTCATTTTTCACTGTGGCTTTGAGATCAGTCATTTATGTATGTGTGTCTGTCACTCAGCTGCTCCCACACTCTTGTAAGCTTCTAGAGGGTGGACATTGTGTCCTGCTTGTTGCTGTGTGTCCCCAATGTCTAGCAGAGGGCCCGGAACCTGCAGAAAAGTGAGCAAAAGTACTTGAATGAATGAAGCCAGGTACATCCGCTCAGGTAAATGCAGGCATTGCTATTTTTTGTTTGTTTCCCTTTCAAAGCAAGAATGCAGGAGTCATGGCTTCTCTCTCAATAAAATGATTTCTGACATAAATGGCCTTTCTCCTGTGTCTTTCCTAGAATGCTAATTTGACATTTGCGCAAAAGGTAAATAGGTTTGTCTGGCTGTGGAGGGGAGGGGGTTGTCACTCCTGATTGATGACATCACACTGGAGGCTGGCCCCCAGCAACTTGTGGCATTTCCCATCTGTTCTTCATATCACTCCGTGTCTGCTCTTCACATAAAAACGTCCAAATGTCCTGAGTGGGGACAGCTTTAAAGGACAGAGCTTGCTTTTACTGACGTACCCGAGCTAGAGAAGAGTATTTAGAAGAAAAGTACAGTGATTGAAATGCACACACACACACAGTCCAGCACCACCTCATGTTACACTAAGGTATTCCTGGCAGGGTTTCTTGCTGATGATTTTAGCCACAGTCTGAGTAATGTCTGCCCGCCTGCATGCTGTAAAGTGATCTCCCTTTATTAGATGAAGTCTTGAATGAAGGGCTGTGGGTCTCCTGTCTTCCTAGTTCAATATCCTCTGTCTTCCTGCCACCTGCCATCGTCTCTGCAGACGATGGGTGCTGAAAAGCGAAGCTGGGGAAAGGGAAAGAGATCTGCTCAGACAAAGCATTTGTCCACGTGACATCATTTCATTGGAACTCAAGCAATTACTTCAAATTAATCTGGAAGACTTTTGAGTGTTTCTTGCACTCTCCCACTTTTATTAAGCCTTCTAAAATGGAGCCCTCTACAGCACAGGTGGGGAAGATCTAATGAACACGGCACTTGGGAGTGTCAGCTGTAAATATGAGAGTTTTAATATGTCCCGGAATACCAAAGGTTCCATGGAACTATTTTTTTTCCACAGATATAAAAACAAGTTATATTTTTATAATAAATGACTAGATATGTTGAGAAAATAATTTCCAAATAAATGTGTCCTCATTGAACCAGAAATAGTAAATGAACTCTTCAGCTAACTATGTATGCGGTTTTGATTGGAGACCAAAAAAAAAAAAAATCGTGTTATTTATAAAGGCTTGAGAGCCTGTCAAAATATAGTGCTCCTTATCCCTAGTGATGGCTTGTTAGCTTTTTTTACATGGGGATCGTTGATTTGAAACAACCTGGGATAAGCACAGATGAATGTCTCCATCAACAAAAAGCAGGTGGTGAGAATGAAGACCGGCAGTAATTTTATCACATCCTTTAAAAATATGTAGGTGATAATGGTTGCCTTGTTCTGAGAGTATCAGACCATTGTGAAGTTTTCATTAAGAATATTTAATAAAGATGCCAAATCTTTTTAAGGTTAAGGAGTGTAAGTAATGTCTGTATAAAGGAAAAGCACACTCCCTGAAGTTACTTGAAGAACTCCTTGTTACTGGCTGTTTTGTCACACAATGGGACAAGTGTGTCTCCTTGTATGGGACTGACGGTTCTCAAAGTCGGGAAATTATAGCACTGAGTTAGGCAATATGCTAACATACAGAGCAGATATTAAAACGTCTGTGTCAACTGTGTGTAAAAATAGGTATTTATGTATAACTATACTTACATATGAATGTAATAATAAGGCATACATGGGGAAATGGTGACAGCGAATGGGTGTCTCCATAAGGGGGGTCTGGGGAGTTGGAGCACCCAAACATCCTTTTGTGTTTTTTGAATTCTATATCATGTTTATCTATTTTCTGAATCTCAGAACAGTTTATTAAAAAAATGTTTGAAGTAAGGGCCCTTGGGTGGCTCAGTTGGTTAAGTGTCTGACTCTTGGTTTTAGCTCAGGTCATGATCTCATGGGGTAGTGAGTTCAAGCCCCACATTGGGCTCTGTGCTGACAGTGCAGAGCCTGCTTGGGATTCTCTAACTCCCTCTCCCTCTCTGCCCCTCCCCTGCTTGCTCAGTCTGTCTCTCTGAAAAGAAAAATATAAAAAACTTAAAAAAATGTTCAAAGTAGATCAGTCAGTTTCTGTCATTAAAAACACCCAAGTAATCAAGCTAAATCAAATAAAAAACTAAACTCAAGAGATTTGTACTCTTTCCTGTCCCCTCTTCTCAAATATTTGACTAGTACATGAACCTAGAAGGCAGTATGATGTAGGGCCCCTTAATTTCCATGGATGACTATAGAAATATCCAATTCATTAATAAGAATCCAAGATTATTTAAATATATTCCCAGAGCCAAAATAAATGGTCAAAAACACAAAATACTATGAAACAGTTATTAACGTTTCACAGATGAGACAGCTAAGGCTCAGAGTCTGTCCAACTCGGAAGACTATTCACACTGTCATCAGTCTGTTCCAAGTGGCTCGTAAGTTATAAAAACTTTCTATGTCCCCCAGTACATCTATCTGAAAAGTACTCAAGTGGTGTCACTAAAAATGACTCTTGTAAAGTCAGGCTTTTAAGAGTGGTACAATATTTCTGGCCTTTTCAGTGGATGTTTTTTAAGGATAGCTGAATTCATTAGTGTTATCTTGTTGTCTCACAAAGCACCACAATCTTAGAGACTTAAAGCAACACTCACTTCTTATCTTACTGTTCTGGAGGGGAGAAGTCTGGGCGTGGCATGGCTGGATGTCCTGTTCAGGGGTCTCAAAAGGCTGAAACCAACATGCCAACTGCGCTGCATTCTCCTCTGGACCCCAGGGTCCTCTTCCAAGCTGTCGTGGCTGGGACAGGACTGTTTCCTGCCATGGTAGGAGTGAGGTCCCCATTCCCTTGCTGGTTGTGTGTCCGTGGTCACTCTGGACACCTAGATTTCCACCTACATTCCTTGTGATCCTTCTGTCCTCAAAGGCAGCGATGGGGAATCTCTCTTGAATCAAAACCTTCTCATCCTTGGAAACCCTGTCTCGGGGAGGAGCCCAATCCCTTTTAAAAGGCTCACCTGGGGCGCCTGGGTGGCTTAGTCAGTTAAACATCTGGCTTCAGCTCAGGTCATGATCTCATGGTTCATGGGTTCGAGCCTTGCATCGGGCTCTGAGGTAGCGCAGAGCCTGGAGCCTGCTTCGGATTCTGTATCTCCCTCTCTCTCTGACCCTTCCCTGCTCACGCTGTCTCTCTCTGTCTCTCTCTCAAAAAAAAAAAAAAAGGCTTACCTGATTGATTTTATCTTAATATCACCAGATGATCTTAAAGTCAACTGATGCAGGACCTCAATCACAGCTGAAAAATCCTTTCAGAGCAATACCTTGATTAGTAGTATTTGAATAACTGGGAGAGGGTGCAGATAGAGCAAGCGTGAGAATCTTGGGGGTGTCTTAGAATTCTTCCCACCATAACTGATGAGTAGGCTGAATGTAGTACAGATATTACCAACACACCACCACCACCACCACCACCACCACCACCACCACTGAGCCTGTAGGCTCTGTCCCCTGCTGGGGGACTTCCCTTTCAAGAAAGTGGGGGTGAGGGGAGCATTACCCTTTTATTTCTATTTATTTATATAGGGTCATATTTAAGTGATAAACATCTTGCTTTCAGCTGGCTTCATTTGAGCCTTATAAGTCCAGGTGCAAGAGAACTTAATATCCAGACATAGTTAGGAAAACTGAGGCTCAGGGAGATACAATTATCTGCCTGAAGTCCCATAGCCTTCCCTATCTCTATTCCAGGAGGAATATTCCATATTTCAAGGTTCTGAATATAGCTCAGAATTTGACTTCCACAATACTTAAGTAGCACTTTCTCTTATTTTTATTTTTCAGAATTGCTAGGAAAAGTTATATTTTTCAAACCTATAGATGAGATATCACAGAAAATCATCAATGGCCATGGTCTCCCTGTTGCACACAGCATGAGAAAGAACTCCATGTACAGACACAAGACCACATGGTCAAAAGCATTTATATATGTTTTTCTGTAGGGACATATTCACAAAGTACACTGTAATCTTTATAGGATCTTTTTAGCCTCCAGTTTCACTCTTTCTTGTCAAACATTTACACTCTGCTGAAGTTCACGGATACATGCTGTTTGTAAGAACAGACTGATAATTTCAAAATGTGAGTCACAGGGAAAGCAGAATTCTAAGAATCCTCGAAGGTAGAAAGGTGCTATGGACCCTAGGTGGTAGCTGCCACTTCCCGTTCTACAAATGAGGGAAGATTATCTATCCCACGGAGGTTTTGGGACTTACCCAAGAACACACAGCTTGGGAAGTGATAGAGTAGAGACATAAATACAGATCTTTAGGCTCCATTCGCTCGTTGCATCCCTGGATAGGAAGTGCTCTGTAAGAGTTTTCTGCAATTACTGTCATTTTGTCACCAAGAGAAGTGTTTGGATATAAAGTATTGGAATTAGAGACAGTTTTAATCCCCACCTCGCCACCCCCCTTCCTACCCATGCCAACCATTCCAAAGGCTGGGACCTCTATCCCTGTTTTCATTTCCCCCCAACCTTTCTTCTGCCATTCAGGGGACCTCACTCCAACCATCTGCACGCAACTGTTCTCTTTGCTCTGGATTCTCCATAATCTGTACTAAAGGTCAGTGTCGGTGCAGGGGTGCGGCTCTGGGAGTGTTTCATCTGCTAGCAGTGAATGCAGCAACTGCTTGAAGTTAGACCAATGAAATATTTTTGGGAGGAGGAGTATTTTCCCGCTGACAGTGTGGACGGCTTGTGGCATACAGTAATGATAAAAAGCAAACTGACTTTGAGGTCTTTCATTTTTTTTTATAGACTTCCATTGCTTCCTAGGACACTGACCTGGAGTAAAGGACAGAAATCCCCTTAGGAACCACTCACATCTACAAGGCTTCCAGTTCTTTGCAAGATGTTCCTTTTCCCTAGGGGGTAGAGAGGCAACGGACCATGGTAACGTTTTGAAAGTACATGTACTTAAAAAAACCCCAAAACATTTGAACTTGTGTATGAAATGTAGAGTAGACCCCCAACTATCACAAGGAAAACAGTTTTGGTTAATAGACTGCTGAGAAGCCAGTGTCTTAGAGATTTAGCTGAGTCCATATGTGGTATTAAATTTAGTGTGTTCCCGTTATCAAGGAACTTTTAGTTTTGCTTGTCTCTGGGCTCATAGAGAAGTGGGCATTTTAAGATATTTCAGGTTGAAGCAATGCCACGCAGGGATTAAGACAGCCTAGGTCAAATCTGGACCTTGTGACTATGCTTATATTCCCTAATCTGGCTAAGCATCAGTTTCTCCAACCATAAAATGAGAATGAATAATAGTGCCAACCTTATAGAGTCTTCATGAGCATTAAAATTGGTTGCATAAAGGGCATTAAAAAAGTTGCATAATATGTATATCATTATCCAGTGGCCAAAAGATTGTAAATTTTTAATTCTTTTTAGTTTTTTAAAAAATTTTTAATGTTTTTTTTTGAGATATAGAGACAGAGCATAAGCGGGGGAGGGGCAGAGAGAGAGAGGGAGACACAGAATCTGAAGCAGGCTCCTGTCTTTGAGCTGTCAGCACAGAGCCCAACGCAGGACTCCAACCCACGCACTGCGAGATCATGTCCTGAGCCAAAGTCGGTCACTCAACCAGCTGAGCCACCCAGGTGCCCCATGTAAATTTTTAATTCTTAAAAATGTTTTACTCTGATACAAAATTCAGCATAGTTTCTTTATTTCTCTCAAATAAGGAACATGAGAACACTCTATGGGTATTTAAGGACATAACCTCACTTTACGGTGGTTGATTTTTATTTAGCAAATCTCTCCAAGGGCACTAGATGGCGACCTTCTCCTTTAAGAAAAAAAGGAAACTGACTAAAACTGAGATTCATTAATACTTTTGCTTTTATAGTTTAAACTTACTGCTACAGAGTTCAAAGCAAACACCACCAGGATAAAGCCACATCTTTGAATGCCGGGTTGTCTGAATTTCTAGATTTTCAGGTGTCAGGCTAGCAGCAGTCTGTTAGGGAAAGCACTCTTTTTGTGGGCATTGAGAATCCCGATCCAAACTTATTAACTTAGGTCGTGACCTTGGACCTTAGCTTTAGACATCTTTTTTTTCCCCTTAGAATGTGATGTGATCGGGGTCTTCAAAGTTGTTTTCAGCTATGAAATGCTATGATTTTTTCATAATTCAGTGTTTACTCTCCTGCCAGGCTATCTTTTCTTCGGTGTTTGTTCTGGTCTAAATTTAATATTTGTTAAGCTGATGGACAGGATTTAATGTCAACATTGCTTAAGTTAAAACTGATGTATTAAAAATAAGATTAATTTTGGAACATAGGGATGAATTTAGGGTTTTGAAGAGTGTGTCTGTGTGTGTGTAAGTTAAATCTTGGTTTGAATATTGCTTTTTTTTTAATAAGCAGGAGAAATATTTGAATATCTGCATTTAAGATAATGTAAAACTTGAGGGGCGCCTGGGTGGCTCAGTTGATTGAGCACTGACTTCGGCTCAGGTCATGATCTCACAGTTAGTGGGTTCAAGCCCCATGTCAGGCTCTGTGCTGACAGCTCAGAGCCTGGAGCCTGCCTCAGATTCGGTGTCTTCCTCTCTCTCTGCCCCTCCCCCACTAGCATATCTCTGAAAAATAAATAACAATGTTAAAAAATGTATAAAAGATCATGTAAAACTTGAAAAAAACCTATCCAAGAGTCATTTTAGAACTATCTTTCATAACGTTGAGCCTCTGTTAGAGTTTTGAACCTGATAAAGTTTATTGTAATGTATTATTTTAAAAATATCACTTGTTTTGAGTGTTCCTAAAAGGATTCCGGAAGTTTAAGTTGCTCACAGATAGAAGCCACAGAATAGTAACGACCAACAGGATTTAGAACTCCTTCTCAAAGATGAGTAGTAGTTTGGCATCTCCTGTGACTAAGGAGTTCCGCTGTGGCTTGCAATGTGTTTAATTTAAAATCATCAGACGAGTAGAACTAACAGTAAATAATAAATCCCCAGAATAAAATATGTCAGGTTTTATTTATAAACCAAAGTATAGGCTTAGAAACGTTTTACTCTGATACAAAATTAGTTTCAGACAAGGTAGAATTTTTTTTTTTTAATAAGTAGCCAGTGATTATATGCTGATCTTTCTTTTTTAAGGAGAGCTGCGATTTCAGAGGCAGTCCTTGGGTATCTTAGTTTGCAACTATTTTTTTTTCCTTTAAAAAAAGATTTACTAATCTGTTGATCATTACCTGAAGACACACTCCTCCCACCGTGGAAGATAAACCCTTAAACAGTGATTAATGTTATGAAAAAGGCTCTCTGTGACACACACACAGATAAGAAATTTTAGGCAATAGCAAATAGGCTCAAATAGGTAGAAGAATGCCTTTAGCGTAGGGTGAGGGGATGGATACACAGGTGATACAAATTACAGAAGCAATTTCTCCCTAAACCTGGCACTGGTCGCGTGTGCCAGCCATTCGGCAGGGGCGGATGCCACTTCACAGTCACCGAAGACGATGCAGCGATTTATTTCCGATGCTCGATATACATATTTTAATTGCAGCAGATGAAATAAAATCCAGGCTCCGAGAAGCGCACAATGGAATGGACTTCCCCTCACCCCGCCAAACATTTGGCTCATTACCTCATGCATATTCATTCAACTTTCCTACCAACAGCTGACGATTTCCAGTAAAATTTTAGGCTGAAAAAAAGTTGGAATTGCCAGTGCCTTGCCTTTGTTGGGGGGTCACTGCCCCAGGACTTCCCAGTAAGAGAAACACGCGCGCGCTTGCGCGCACCCCCGCTCCCCCCTACCTTATCCAGAGCAGAAGAGACGCGAAAAGTGAAAAGCAAAGTGAATTAATGCAGGTTGCGGTCTCAGGACGGTCCGGTATTTATGAAACCTCTCACCCTGTCTCTCACACACACCCCACAAAGTCTTTAGGCTCCAGTTACAAGCGCTGCGTCATCTGCCAGATCACATGGTGATTGTTGCTATTTCAAGGATCAAGTGGCATCGAGCTCCCCCCACCCCACCCCTTCCCTTTGGTACCATATAGCGCGTCGGAGCGCTCGCCCGGCGATGGGGTGAGAGCCGGCTCTCTGGTCCACCCAGGCTGTCGGCGGGGCTGCGCGCGCGGGGTTCTCACGGCGCGCCCGGGAGCTGGGACGGGGGAGGGGGTCTCGGGGGAGGCCCGGCGGCTCTAATTGGCTTCTCAATGAAAGATAATCACCTATTCCCCCGGGAGGCTGGGGATTAGCACTCTGCCTCTCCTCCCCGCCGCGCTTAGACGTCTCGTCCCTGCCCTCGGAGCTCTCGGTCCGCTCGGCACCAGGGGCTCGCAGCCCGCGGCTCCCCGCGCCCGCCCTGCTCCGGGGTCCGCGCCCGCCCGGCTTCCCTCGGCGCGCCCGCCGCCCCGGCCCCCGCGGAAACTTGGGCGGAGGGGCCCGGGGGGGAAGATGAGTGAGCTGGAGGAGGACTTTGCCCAGATTCTCATGCTCAAGGAGGAGCGGATCAAGGAGCTGGAGAAGCGGCTGTCGGAGAAGGAGGAGGAGATCCAGGAGCTGCGGCGGAAGCTGCACAAATGCCAGTCGGTGCTGCCCGCGCCCTCGCCGCACATCGGGCCGCGCACCACCCGGGCGCAGGGCATCTCGGCCGAGCCGCAGACCTACCGCTCCTTCCACGACCTGCGACAGGCGTTCCGGAAGTTCACCAAGTCCGAGAGGTAGGCGCGGGCCGGGCGCTGCGGGCCGGAACCCAGGCCCCGCTCGGGCGGGGGGCGCGCGCGCGCGCGCGGAGAGGGGTGGCCCCGCGGCCCCGGCCGGGGGAGCGTTTATTTTTATGCCTGGCCGTCACGTGCCGGGCCGGGCTCCGCGGGGCTGGGAACGGCAGGCTCCTCGGGGAGACGCGCCCCGGCGCCGCGGGGGCGGGGGTAGCGCGGAAAGTTTGCTCGCGCCGCGGAGTCGGGGCCCGCACCCAGCTGCCGGGACGGAGCCCCGCGCGCCCCGGGGCCGCTGGGGCTCCCCGAGGCGACCCCAGACCCGGGCCGCGGGTCGCACCGGCGTCCCGGGGAGGGGTCGGCCCGACGGGGTCGGGTTCGGTGCAGGGACTGAACGTGCCCCGCGCCCCGGTGCAGGGGCATGCGGAGGCGGGACGGGGGCGCGTCTCGGCAGCCGGGATCGGGCCTCCGCGCTGGGGACGGGGAGAGGTTTATTCACAGGGTCACTCTCCAGGCGGCTGTGAGTTAAGCGCGAAACTGCGAGGAAACCCCACTTTGTGGACGTTCGCGCGCCCTGTGTGTGTTCCCCGCCGCTGTGCCACGCCTTGGGCTGTCCCGGGGCTCGGAGGCGGCTGGGTGACCTTGTACCTGAGGCCCTGTCCCAGGGCGGACCACGCCGCCTGCCTGTTGTCTTCCTCGGGAACCTTCCCGCGGAAAAGTGGGGGGTGCGGCGGGAGGGGGGGGGCGTCTCTCTGGGCTCCTCCAGGCTCCTTCCCTTGGTCTCCGGACACTTTAAGAGCCGGATCCTGCCCGTTCAGAGTTGTGTGTGGCTCGTCGTAGCGCGCAGAGGAGGCCGGGCGACTTTGGCCACAAGTAGGAAGCTTTTGCACTCCACGCGCCGCCTGCACCGGAGAAGGCTGATCGATTGGCTCCAGCATTAAAGCGCCTCTGGACATTAGGGAGAGGAAGTGCAGACTCCCCGGCCCATTACTGGCTTTTAGTCTCTGGAAGTGCGCGGCCGAAAGTGCATTTCGCAGGATATTGAATATTCCATTAGGCGTGCCTTCATGCCCGCCCACCTCTTCCCTCTTCTTAGATCACTTGGTGTCTGAGTTGGGGCTCTCAGGGGACCCCTCAATGAGCCCCTCCCCCTTAGCTCTCTGACTTGGAGGCCAGCACTAGCAAAGAGCATGTTCTCTTGTCCAGTCTCCATCCTGGCCACTTCCAGGGCTCTCAGTGCCCCTCCGCCCCCGCCCTCCTCCTTTCTCTCTCTCTCTCTCTCTCTCTCTCTCTCTCTCTCTCTCTCTCTCTCCTGTGCATTGATGAGTGTTCCCGTGTGCTGGGGGAGGGAGGGGAGCACAGGAGGCTGGGCAGGGCTGAGGAGCTGTTAGGAGAGAGCCAGGCGCCGGGAGTGGGCAGTGGAGAAAAACAGGAACCAGGCGGAAAGGATTCGCCTTGGGCACATTGGGCCCTTCTGAACCGACGTCTAGGGACAGTTTTCACCGTCCCGAGGGACACTCCACTTACAAAGTGACACCATCCACATGGCACCGTTTGGCCCGGCGTGCCCTGAACGTCCGTCCCTGCCCGATGGAACGATGGCATTCTTCCCAACGTCAGGCCAGGACTGCAAAAGGCCCTCGGATCAGGCCTTGCCCTCGGTGGGGAGGCGGCTGCCCCGGGCTGAGGCTGCGGCGTGGCCTGGCTGCGCATTCCGCGGCCGCTGCCCTGCCCCTCGCTCAGCAGCTGGAATCAATCTGCCCACCTCCTTAAGGAGCCACTTTGTCAGCGGTCACCCGGCAGCTGCTGGCCTCCCGGGGCCGACGGGCCGGCCAGGGCTTTATCGCATTTTTGGCGCATTTTTGGAATTTCAGATCCCTGCTTCTGGGCTGCGCCCCTCCAGGGTACCCGGCGCCCCTTCACAGCACAGAGGCGATTTCAGCAGCCTGTGCAGGGGCCCGGGGGGGAAACTCTCCCCACCCCGAGTCCTCTCTCATTAGGGAGCTGGCTCTCAGAGGCTCTTTTATTCTCCTGGACACGGGTCTCTCCAGCGGTGAGAGGACGTTTTGTGTGCGCAGGGAGGAAATGGCTGATCTTTCCTATGTGCATAGGGTCGGTTCTCCCTTTCCTACCCACCCCCTCCTCCCCACACTTTGGTGGTAGGGGTAGGAGCCTCCAGCCTGAGCTGGGAGCATGCTCACAGGAGGTCAGCTCGTGTTTGTGTCTACACCAAGTAGCTGGAATGCACTCTTACTTCCTCTCTGCTCTGCTTTTTACGCTGGGATCCAGGGTAAACTTCTTGCCACTGAGCACTTAGGTTTTTATACTTTCAAATGGGGAGCCTGGAGTGGATTTTCAGCAAGGTGACTCACTAGAGTTGAAAGAATTTTGGCAGGTACACCGCTTGGGGACAGTAACCATTGGAATCAGGTACGCATCCTAGCGCTGAAACAGACCATCCTCCTTCATTGTTGGTGAGACACCTTAGTCTGGTTCAAGAAGGAGAATAATTGAGAAAGTATTTGTCTGCTACAACCCGTAACAGCAAACAAGATACTTTGAAAATAAAGTACATTATGGGGCTCCTGGGTGGCTCAGTCTGTTGAGCCTCTGACCCTTGGTTTCAGCTCAGGTCATGATCCCAGGGTCGTGGGATCAAGCCCCATGTGGGGCACTGTGCTGAGTGTGGAGCCTGCTTAAGATCCACTCTCTGCCTCTGTCTTCCTCCCCCTCTGTCCCGCTCGTATGGGTGTGCTCTCTATGTCTAAAATAAAAATTTTAAAAACTGTATTTTCTACTTTTCTGATACTTCAATTGGAGGACTAGCTATTCCGTCACCTCATGCAGCTTGTGTAGAAAGCTGCAGCATCCGGATGGCTAACCCGGGCTCACAGAGACTGCGTTATTGCAAGGCCAGCGTTCCTTTGCAGTTGCTACAGGATTTGAGCGATAACTATTCAGGAGTTCGTTTCAAACTTTACTAGGACACGCAGTGTTTAGAGGAACAAGAAAGGACACGTATTTTGAAATCATAGGAGTCTGTTTGGTGGGCAGAAGGAAAAAAAGAGCTTTTGCCTAAAAGCACCGTTTTAGAAAATGATGGCAATCTAAAATATTTACATAATAGGTGGCGAAAATATCTCACGCATTTATTGCAAGGGAAGGAAATGGAAGAATTCACTGGCTGTTGTAATCAAGTCGGTCCAATTAGCCAGATCAGCTCCCATGTGTCCACAGAGGATACAAGGCACCAAACTCCATTAAGAATGATCTAAGTATCTGAGGAATGCTTAGATGAAAATTATACGAGGGAAAGGGAAGGTCTGAGTACTCAACCTAAGTATCAAGTGTACCATAGGATGATCATGTTCAAAAAGAAAACATCCGACTTATTGCAGCCCTCATTTTCAGACCCCATAAAAATGCTCAGTAGGGATCAAGTGATTATCTCTGAAAACGGGACGGTAATTTGGATGGTGATGATGATGTCTGGAATTTATAAATCACTTTCTGTCAGTTAAGTCCAAGTATTTCGTGTCGTTTTCTATGAACTCTACATTCTGTGCAAGTATATCCTCTGCATCAAGAATTACCTAATATCCTTAATTCTTTCCCTTAATTTTTTACCCACCCCTGAATTCCTTACTTTGGCTGCCCATTTAGCTCAGAGGACTGCACACAGTTGTTGGTTTTAAATTAGCTCGAGCAAAGGCTGGAATCAATATTAATCTGTAACAGGGACAGTAGATTGTTTTCCAAAGCCATTTGAGCTATTCTTTTTACAAATCCCTTGATTCTTGACGATGTGAATTCATTATTTGGAACTTGAACCTCCTTCTACTGGGACATGGATGCTTTGGGATGGAATGCCCCAGAAATCTGCTTGCTTTCTGCATGCATGTCTAATTCCGTGCAGGTCTGGTTTGACCTTCAGATGAAATCAAGGGGTTTGGCCTAATTCTGATATAAGCAACTTCAATGAAATGTCTCGGTACCAGCCAAACTCTGGGCGCAGCTTATTAATCGTTCATGGAGAAAAGACACAGTGCTTTAAAATAGCAGGGATAATCATGATCGGGAGAGTGAATTTTAGCAATCTGAGTGCCGCACTCCGCTCTTTCCTTACAGTGGCTCATTCCATGCTCACAACAGTCCTAAGTGACAAATGGGCTTTGCATGTGAGGACTCTCCATCCTGAAGAAGTCACTTGCCTGAGATCTCACAGCTAGGAAATGGGAGAGACCAGTTTCAAGCCCAAATCTTGAAGTTTGTAGAGCCCACGTTCTAAGCTGCTATACTCTTTTGCCTCGGAATTGGGCAATTTCCATTTTGGTGACCAGTGAGTCCTTTCAGGCAGAAAGAAACAAGCCCCCCCCCCCCCAAATTCGAATAGGATTTCTGTGAAAATCTTAGAGCCAACACTGTGCTGACCTCCTGGCCAGTGAACTCTTGTATCTAGCACGTAGGCTTGGACACACTCGCCAGGCTGGGATTTGCTCCAGTGTCACTCTCTTGGAATCCTCAGTTTACCAGTCTTTCCTTTTGCTTCCTTCCTACCCTTCTCATGTCCTAAGCAGGGATGATGAATAGTATGGTTGTGACAGTGATCTGGGTTGCCTCCTGCAAACACCATTCATTATACTCTGCCTTTTGCCTTGCAAACCACTCATGCTAATCCCTCTGTCCCTCCCAATCCTACCAGCAAAAGGAATTTATTACTAAGTGACAATATATCAATATGTTACCCAGTTATCTTTGCCGGATTAACATAGTAATAGTTTAACAGCTTCTGGGAGAGGACATTCATTTACTTGGCTCAGATGAGTAACATTTATGACAGGAGTTTAAGGGGAGGCAGGTTGAGGAGGGTAGGGGAGGATTTTTGTGCAGGAAGGCTTCTCAACATCCTGGTCACTGGGAGAGGACTGGTTCTGAGCGTAGCTTTCCATCCCTCCTTCCCGTCAGAGCTGCCTGGGTATCACATGGGGCAGTACCCTGCCTTTAGTGATGAGAGAACTGAGCACATTATCACCGAAGTGCCTTTTACAGGATCTCAGAAATGGGACCTGAAAAATAATTCAGGTTTCTTAATTTTGCATCAGTGCCAGACTTGGTGAATTGATGTCTTCAACTTCTCATCTGTCTGGACTTCTTGTTTCAGACCTATTCACTTTGCTTTGAGATTGGCTCAGGTTTTAGAATCATGTACAGTTTCCAGGTGTATTTGTAACATACCAGGAATTTCTGTTACACTGGAACCATCGATCTATGTATAGGCTGAAACTTCACATTTAATCATGTAGTCATTAGAAATTGGGCTGATCCTCTTGAGAATATTTGTAACAGACCTGAAAACACAAAAGGTGTTGTATCTGGTTCCTCTCTCCTAAGTACCCTCTCACCCTACTGTGGAGGAAATGCCGAGAGTGCATTAAAACCCTTCCTTTTGGGGTACCTGGCTGGCTCAAGTCTCAGTTAAGCATTTGACTCTTGATTTTTGGCTCGGGTCCTGATCTCATGGTTCGTGAGTTCAAGCCCTGCATTGGGCTCTGTGCTGACAGTGCAGAGCCTGGTTGGGGTGCCCACACGCTCTCTCTCTGTCCCCACCTGCTCATGTGCTTCTCTCTTATTTATTTATAAACAAAACTTAAGAAAAAAAACCTTCCTTTTGATCAGATTTTCAGGTGATTTCGTCGTTGCTCAGAATATGAGAAATTATTTTCATTTGCCATTGAGAATTTGCTTAGCGGAGCAGGACCCTGTCTCATGCAGGGTTCTTGTAGGTCTTAGAGGTTACTGTGAGTTTGGAGATAAACCAGGAAGAGCATATCCTGTTTCACAAAAGTGAAAGCTCAGAAGTTGGGAAATTGTCAAAAGGGAGAGCTGACCTTGAGTCTGCCTTTGTTGGTGTGCCTCGCCGCTGGGTCCCTGCAGAGAAAAGGCCGTGTGCATGGCTATGTGTAGGTATGTGCGTGTATACATGTATATATACACACAGGCACAAATTGCCACTGAATTCATTTTATGACTTGTACACTTCTTGCTGTAGTTATCATTCTGAAACTCCTCTACACTGGCCCAAATCAGTTTCTTGTGGAAAAGAAGATTTACGTCTTGGGCTGTTAGCATACAACAGACTACAGCATCTTGGAGTTTGTCCAATGCTCATACTTGGAACTGGGCACACGCGAGAGCGTTGTTTCCCGGAAATGGGTACTGGACCGATCTCTGTTGTTTCCTTCTACTTGTTACCCCCTGATGGCTTTTTCATTTCCTTTTCTTTGTCCTGGGTCTGCCTGTGCTCTCTCTCTCTCTTTCTCTTTTGTGTCCCTGTGTTTCTCTGTTCCAGCACAACGTCTGTAACTGCCGCCAGATCTGTTTCGTTTGCAAAAATCTTAGAACAGCAAACATAGGACCGAGTTCTTGCTCATAATGCTACTGTAACCTTTTAAAATCTATCATGTCTTCAGGTGTTTCGGGTATCATGCAATTTGAATGTCCTAAAGTTTACAAAACATCCATTGTCCATATTGAAATATATAATGTGTTAACCTATTTGCTCAATAAAAAATGTATATTTCCAGAAAATGTGTATCTTTGAAATAGATTTGTTTTGTTATAGAAAGACGCATGGTAGAAGTAACCTCCTTAGTTTACTTATTGCTCCTAAGAGACAAATTCCTTTTTAAAAACTCTTAGCCTTACTCCTCACTTCTCACTAAACACCATTGGTAGATTGCAGGCTTCGTTGTACAATGTGTTTTATTCTAAACATTTCCATACTGTTTCTTTTAATGAATATAGTAGAAACCCAGGATTCCTTGGAAAATAGTGTAATTTTAAATTCTACCAATATAAAGTTGATATTGATGAGAAAGTTTTAAGATATTGTCTGTAATTTGCCCTGTCTCCTGGACTAGCTGCATGTTTATAGTTTTCTTTTGTGTTTTATTTTATTTTTTATTTTTAGTGCATGTTTATTTGACATATTTGTGCAACTTAGTCCTAAATAGTTAATACGTTGATACTGGGAGTTGATTGGAGGTGATTCCATTGTGTGAAGGGACACGTGGATACCACTTTGGTGTGCAAGCTGATAACCTGAACATGCTGGGTTCATCTGAGTGTTTATTAAGGCTAATCTGATAAGATGTCTACAGGAGTTAGCTTGTTGGGTTAAATTTTTAACTTGTGATCAAGAATATCCCACTGTAGTTCTTAAGTTATTCTCTCTGATATGTTGCTAATTCACTGTTCTTCCTTTTGGGTTCAAATTAGAGAGTGCTTCACAATGTGTTTTAATCCTCAAATGTGTCTTTATTGAGCACTCTGACCTGAAATGCTGTGATAATGCTGCTGGGAAACCTTATGGGGAGCCTAAAAATACCTCTATGTTTGCCTCTTACAAATATTTGTATGTCTGTTTCTTCAACTATATGCTACTATGATTGTGTGAGGAGCAAATTTAAAGCCTTTGGGTAAATGTTAATATTTTTCTCGACATCCCTTGTTGCCCATGTGGTACGGATAATGCTAATTTTGTGTGTCACATGGCCACCAAGGAACTTGGCTCTATATGCCCAAAATTCTCAAAATAGAAAATTCTTTTATATCTTAGGTTGTAAACCCCTGGGTAGACACCAGGTCTGTTTACAGTGAAAATTCCAACCTAATAAAGCCCTCAGCTTACCATACTTTTCTTTTCCCAGATGCTAATTTTTAGACAGCGGTTAAGAACAGCACCTATCTAGAATGTATTCAAAACAAGTGAGCAAAACAAACAAAAGACCCTTGAACCTTCTAGAGAATAAAACCAGTTCATATTCAGTTCAGTCTCCTCTCGGAGAGTAAGATTGAGCTAAAATGTTCAGAACAACACCCTCTGTCTCTCCAGGCAGATTTCAGCTATGGTGTCATGACACACAGTGGTGTGTATTTGATTATTTTGAGGTTCAAATGAGTAAGTAATAGTTTAAAAATCAGATTTCGTGACTTGCTTTGTTACCTAGAAAATAAGATTGAGAGCACTCACAGACCTCTTGGGAAAGCCTTTCACTCGAGTTCCAACTGGCTTTCTAGACCGTGGTGACAAATAGATGGGAGGAAATTGCACATAATCCACGGGCGGTCTTGTCTCTTCACAAGAGTGTGTTGCACACGAGGTCTCACCCATCTGGTGAGTCACTGCAGAAAAAACGTCTGAGAACTTCTGATCTGAATGATGGCTCTAAGAAAATGAAAATCTTGACCCTGTGACACTCAAAGCAATTTACTTATAAGTCACGGTTGTTAGATTTACTGCACTCTGTTCAGCGAGTCTACCTCAGACCTGCCCTGTTTGGGAAGATTCTCGCTGCCTGCCTTGGCTTTGTGCTCCTCTTTGGTGACTCTCTGCAGGGCAATCGGTTTCTCCACCAGGGTTAGAGTGGGGACAGAGAGTGAGCCAAGAATGGTGGCTTTTAGAAAATATGCTCTTGCACGATGATAAAGCAGTCTGGCTAAGAATGATTCACTTTAATATATCATCCAGAAAACATCTGATTTCCGCCCCCACCAGATTTATGAATTTCCTTGCCACACCACAGCAGGGGCCCCAGGTGAGCAGGACAGCAGGGAAACGATAAGGGACGCTGGGCCAGCTGCAATCTCTGTCTAGCGGGGGCCCTGGGGAACTCTCTCCCATAGCCTCTGCAGGGCAGTGTGACTTTTCTCCTTCCACAGGGCGCTTCCTGGGATCCGGAAAGTCAGCAGCTAAGACTGTGGCCATGTAGCATTGTGGCATTTTATAGCCAGAAAGACGTGATTTGTAAAAACACAATTTGGAAAAAGTTGGGGAGGGAAAATCTGTTACGAAAAGACAAATGTATTTTCCTGTAATCTGTATTTCAGTGATGTGTAGGAAACTAGATTCATGCAAATGCAGAGAAAAGCTTTCTAAAAGTTATTACTAGAAGAATGGCTTTGTGGAAAAATGAGAAAAATTTGAGAAGGGAGGGAAAGAATATACAGGCAGGAAGAGGAGTTAGCAACAATCCAGTCTTCTTCCAGAGCATCGTGCATACTGTCTTCCCCTCCTGCTTAAGAAAGGGGATCCTTAAGGTCTGGATGTAAGTACCCTCCACAAGATAGAAAAATCAGGTGGAGGGAGAGGGAAGGAGGGGGACAGGGAGAGAGGGATTGCGATTTCAAAATTGACCACAAGATGGCAGCAGAAGCACAATATTCAGCAGTTGGACAACTAGTAGTTGGCAATGGCCTTTGGTTGAAGATGAAAATATATTCCCAAACATACAACTTTCCCTCTTACTCTCTCTCTCTCTCTCTCTCTCTCTCTCTGTCTTTCCCTCCCCCCTAAAGTTTATTTATTTATTTTGGGAGACAGAGTGCAACCATGGAAGGGACAGAGAGAAAGAGAGACAGAATCCCAAGCAGGCTCCCTGCCTTCAGCTCAGACCTTGATGTGGGGCTCAGACTCCCCAACCATGAATGAGATCATGACCTGAGCCAAGATCAAGAGTCCGACATGTAACCGACTGAACCACCCTTGGCGCCCCTACCTACATACAGCCTTCTTAATGTCAGCATTCAAGTATTTGGACAGCGTATAATTGAATGCATGTCATATTATCATTTTCCAATTAGTAGTTATTTGGCGGAAAGTATTTAAAAAGCCAAAGTTCAGGGTTTTTCGGTAGCATTTTTGCCTTTAACAAAAAGGGAGGCAAATAGTGCACTTGGTGTGGAGAGGTCTTTGAACATTAACATCAATCTGAGGGAAATTCTTAACCCCCTGTGAGGTCTCTGTGTTCCTATTTGCCCGAGAGAAGACAGCCGAGACAAAAATAACAGGAAATTAATAGTAGTAAAAAAAACATATGTGTGAGGGGATGGAATCGAGGTTTCCTACACAGCCCCGCTCTCCATAAAAAACTAAAAGATAATTATGTTAAGAAAAAGTTAGATAAATTATCAGATGAAACTTCTCGTAGCTTCTAATAGATTGTTCGATCTTGGTAATGCTGTGACTCTAGAATATAATTAAGTAGATCTGAATATGGCTCGTTACAGGGTGAGGTCCCTCTTAGAAAAACATTTTAATAATAAAGTTAATGATTGTTTATATACATCTAAATATTTGCAAGAGAAACACAGTTTTGGGTTTGTTTGGTTTTGTTTTTTGGTTTTTTCTTCTGGGATGCCCTGAATATAAACTGCCTTTCAACAATTTCAGAGCAAAGAGAGCGAGTGTAGCCTGACCTACCACAGAGGGGTAAATTGTGGGTCACATCTAATGGACTGTAAGTTTTTGTGTCAGTCCTCCCTTGGGAAGTGCCATTCAGTCTTCCTGTAAAAGGCTGTTACAGTGTGTGACTCCCTCTCACGTGACAGCCCCAGGGGACTCTAAGTAACATAGTCTTGCTGATGGCCTCATTTGTGATTTAACACTGAGGAGACATGTGCTGATTTTGGTCAGTCTCAGTAACCAAGGGTGAATGCCACACTCAAGTTGTACTTTGGGTAAAAAGAAGTCAGTTTTCAATTAATGCGATTCCCTGGCGCTCTTGAAATATTTTTTCTTTGGGGTGCCTGGGTGGCTCAGTCGGTTGAGCGTCCGGCTTCGGCTCAGGTCATGATCTTGTGGTTCGTGGGTTCAAGCCCCACGTCAGGCTCTGTGCTGACAGCTCAGAGCCTGGAGCCTGTCTTCGGATTCTGTGTTTCCCTGTCTCTCTGATCCTCCCCTGCTCATGCTCGCTCGCTTGCTCTCTCTTTCTCTCTCTCTTGCTCTCTCAAAAATAAATAAAACATTTAAAAAAATAAAAAAATAAAAAAATATTTTTTCTTTCATGTTTATTTATTTTGGGGACAGAGAACGACAGAGTGTGAGTGGGAGAGGGGCAGAGAGAGACAGGGAGACACAGGATCTGAAGCAGACTCCAGGCTCTGAGCTGTCAGCACAGAGCCTGACGCAGGGCTCGAACTCACAAACCGTGAGATCATGACCTGAGCCGAAGTCGGATGCTTAACCGACTGAGCCACCCAGGCGCCCCTACTCGGCCTTCTTTAATTGATTTCTTTGCTCAGATGTTATGTCAGATTGTACTCAGATAAGCTTAAAAGAGGGGAAATAGAGAAAATTTAAAACAGGACACATACCGATATCCTATTTGACGATAAATTGCCGTCACAGAACGTGTTTTGAAACTCTGCAATACATTTATTTAGGGCTGTCAGCATATAAAAAGTGCTCTTCAGGGCAATAATTTATATTTTTTAATAGGCAAGGGAGAAAACGTTGTAGGATATGCCCTTGAGAGAGACTGAAGGGTAGACAGAATGGAAGGTCTTTTCCCTCTGTTGTGTACCGGGCCAGGAAAGCAAATCTCACGGTTAGACATGGTGAAGCAAGAGATAAGTAGTGTTACCTTTATTTTCTCTGATCTTTCTGGTTTGTTGTCAAGGCAAAGCAAATGCCTGCCATAGAGAGGTAGGTTGTCTCGTCTCCCCATGGGGTCCCGGGCATCACATGGACGCCCACCCCAGTGGAGATGTGCTGTGGGCTCCCTGGGCTTTTGATCTTACAGCAGTCCGAGACAGAAGTTTCTTCTGCGTGGTTCTGTGTCCACAGTCACCACGTTAAAATCAGGACGCGCTTTTTGATACTTAAGGACATGTGACACATTTCCGCTTTGCTGATTTCTGTCTTTTCTTGGGCTGTGTCTACTTTCTTGATTGTTTTAATTGCCAAAGTAATGCCTGCTGGTTGTCAGACAGTAAAAGGCAGCATTTAATCCTGCCCCCCAGCCCCCCACCACCCGCCACCTGTCCTCCAGCAGCCAGTGTTAGGTTTTCTACATGTTTATGCAAACCTTGTAGAGGGAGAGCTTCCCTGCCCATTTGGAGTTTTTTGCTTATTGCTTGTTTTTCTAACTAAAGTGGAATTGTTCTATAACACTCCTTAGTAGCCTGCTGGTTTTTGGTTTTGCTTACTGATAGCTCCTAAGGTTCTTTCCAGATCAGTCCATATTGGTTTTTCTAATGGCCACACACTCATTATTCCATAGCCTTCAAGTCCTTCCGCTTATACTGATAGTGGTGGTTATTGGTTTTGCCTGTTTGAGCATAAACGCTGCCACGAATATTCTCGTACACATTTTCTTGTCTGTCTTTTATTTATATATGGGATACATTGCAAAAGGTGAGAGAGCTAGGTCAAAAACAGTTCCTAATTTTCAGTGTGACTTTTTCAGTGTATGTGATGATGCGTAAACTTTCTGTGTCAGATACATTGACCTCTAGACCTTTCTGTTACACCTCAAAGGTATGCTGGTGGCATCGACGGGGTTAATTTTCTACATTATGCAAGGAATTGTTAAAAATCAGACATATAACCATAGCAGTACTGTGTGTGTGTGTGTGTGTGGTGTGTGTGTGTGTGTGTGTTTTATACTTGAGCTGCCTTCATGAGAACTCTTTTTGAAGCAATGTTTACATGCCTTTTACTCTTCAGATTTATAAAGTCCATATTGTGCTTTCGGCTTGACTTTTTTTTCTTTAAAGTTGAATAAAATCCCTCAATTTCTACAATGTCATGGTTTTGAAAATAAGAATAAAATTGTGTATATGCTGCTCTTAAGTAACCAGAGTTTTTCTTTAAGGATTGCAGCGATTTGTTTTTCTTTCATCAAAATACATTTTTGATACTTGAAGGATTCTGAGGATCTTGCTCCCACTTGGGAAAATAACAAATTCCAAGTCACTCAGCTACATTTTTTTTTAAAAGGCTAATGGGAAGATTTGGACATATATGGTATTGGAACTACTCACTGGGGCTTTCTTTTTATAGGATGGCAACTTCTGAGAGTTTTCTTTCCTTTTTTTTTTTTATCATGGTTACAATATTGGACTAGATTTCCCAAAAGATAACTTTGCAGACATTTATTTGGATCAGATTTCAGTCATATTAAAAGTAATCAAACATAAGGGTGGAGCTATAAAGTGAAACTCTTTTTGGAGATTAGGAAGAGCAACCTTAGAAACTTTAGCTCAGTCTTACAGAGAAATGACCTCAGGACATGTTGTGATCATTGAACCAGGGGCCTTTTGGGGCGCCTGGGTGGCTCAGTCAGTTAAGCGCCGACTTCAGCTCAGGTCATGATCTCACAACTCATAAGTTCGAGCCCCGTGTCGGGGTCTGTGCTGACAGCTCAGAGCCTGGAGCCTCCTTCGGATTCTGTGTCTCCCTCTCTCTTCCTCTGCCCCTCCCTCGCTTGTACTCTGCCTATGTCTCTCTCAAAAATAAAATAAACATAAAAAAAAAAAAAACAAAAAACAGGTGGCTTTGGAGTCACAGACCTGAGTTTGAACTCTGGCTCCTCCTGCACACACCGGCCTTGTGATTTTCGATGAATTACTTCTCTCTCTGAGCCTTATTTCCCCGTCTATAAAATAGGGATAATGATACTTCTTGCCATAGGCTTTGTATGCATGAGCTACTCCACACCTGTTTGTGGAGTAACAGAAGATGAGTGCAAAGTTCTAAGTAAAATTGCCAGCCATTGTGCGCCAATGTAAGGCTAAAAATTTACAGCGAGTTTTGGGGCGCCCGAGTGGCTCAGTCGGTTAAGTGTCCAACTCTTGATTTCTGCTCAGGTCACTGTCTCACCGTTCATGAGTTTGAGCCCTGTGTCAGACAATGTGCTGACAGTGTGGAGCCTGCTTGGGATTCTCTCTGTCTCTGTCTCTCTCTTTCTCTCTCTCTGCCCCTCCCCCACTCTATTTTTTTCTCTCTCTCTCAAAATAAATAAACTTAAAAAATTTAAAAAAATAAAATTCAAAAAATAAAAACATTTAGAGTGTTTTAAAAACTTTAGTTCTGGGATTATAGATCCTCGTGGCCAGAAAGGATTTTAAGAGAGAACTTTGTTCATACCCTTTGATTAACAAAACATTAATGGCAAAAAATCAAGCAAACACCTAGAGGTTCAGAAAGATGGTGATTTGCCAAGCTTGTCAGTGACGCGGCTGGGGCTCCCCCCTTCCCCCCACCATGGCTCTCATCTGCCGCCCTAGCTGTCCTCACCCCTGTCTGAAACCTCCACAGTGATGAGTGAGACGAGGGCAACTAGACATTTGTAAACTGGAAGCAAGACGCAGATGGGAAGGACATGCTGTTTCCGTGTGTTTCACGGATGTGAAATGTGCATGTAAGATTGGGCTGAGCAGAGGTCACCCTGTGTGCCCGGTGCAGCACCATGCTGGCTCCAGACGTCACCTGTGTAAGTTTCCTGCAGGCGGGGTGGCCGTGAACCACTGCGTGGATTGCTCCTAAAAGCCCAGGAGGAGGCAGGGGCCCGGTGCCTCGGCTCCGTCCTGAACAGCTCAAGCATCCCCACGACGGGGGGCCTTTGACAGCCATCGGGTCTGTTTCTGCTCTCTGTCTTGTTATGGTTCAGTGCCCGTAAATGGAGATAACTTTCCAAATCCAGGGGAGCTGCAGGTCTGGAGACTTGGGTGGAGGCTCTTTGCAGATGTTCTAGAAGCTCGGTAGACTTCCCCCTACAAGGCTGAAAGCTGAAGGGTAAAAGTGCTTTCACCAAACCATGCTGTGTGTGTCTCCCTCCCTAAGTCCACGTTAAGCTTATACATTGGTGCATTCTCGACGGCTGTTTGCAGATTACAGATGGATGTGGACTGCATCTGACCGTTCCAATGGGGACAAATACTATCCCAGAGTTTATTTCTCTAAAGGCAGTTTGATCTGTCAGTCAGTCAACTAATATTCGGGAAGATGCCTGAGGTATTCCGGAGACCCAAAGCCAGGTTCTGTCCTTACTAGCCTGGCGATGTCATGCGGTGTGCATCCACGACCCAGGTCCTTATTTTTTTTTTAAATTTTTTAAAGTTTATTTATTTTGAGAGAGCACAGCAGGTGAGGGGCAGAGAGAGAGAGGGAGAGAGAGAATCCCAAGCAGGCTCTGCAGAGCCTGATGCAGGGCTCGAACTCACAAACCCTGAGATCATGACCTGAGCTGAAACCAAGAGTTGGATGCTTAATCGACTAAGTCTCCCAGGCGCCCCCACCCCCCAGCTTCTACCTTTGCAAATCTCAGGTTATCGAGAGGATTAAATGAGCTCACGCATATAGTGATGATTTCATAAGTGCCAGGTATAGTCATTCATCAAATGTTAGCTCTCGTGGTTATTATTTACTTTTTCTGACTTTATTCACCAAGCATATAATGACTTTTAACTCCAGATCTATTCATATTCTTCCCTTATGTCTAACTTCATACTTGGTTGTAATTGTGCTCATTACAATAGCTCTGACCCAGTTTTCAGAGTCATTTCCTGAATCGCAGTTGGCACTCTGACATCGGCTATATTTAGGACTTATTTTTCATTCATGGTATAGTCTCTATTCTCTCTCTACCAGTGCCACACCCCTCCCCCCCACCCCATCATATTAGGAACGGAACACCCTGCCACTAGATTTGGCAGTGGAAAGGCCACCTCCGCAGTTATCTGCTCCCTGAGTTGAATAAACCCAGGGTGTCTCAGATTCTAAACTGCATAGTGTAACCCAGGGAATCTAACTAAAATGCGCTTTCTGATTCAACAGGTCTGGGGAGGCACCAAGAGATGGTGTATTTGTAGTCAGCGCTCTCGTGATGCTGATGCTACTGATCCCCAGATCCTTACGCCGCAAAGGACTGGCCAAAGGTTTTCTCTGGCTCCTTCCTCTTTTCCTTTTTCTTCTCACCCCCCTTTTTTTTATTCTGTCCAAGTTAAATTTTTTTGCACAAATAAAGTAATCAGATACACGAATGCAAGCTAATGAGTTAATGAAACAATAATGTGGATTACATTACAAGATCAACTCCTTATCTAGGAAAGCCTGGAGGAAACACTCTGGTATTCGTTCCCCTTCCAGTCCATCTGTTGTACGTTGGAAAACCTCCGCGCAGAGGCTGTGCTTGGGTTTAAAACCCCTAATATCTTAATCCTGTTGCTTTGCCTCTTTGAACCTCAGTTTCCCATCTGTAAAACTGGGATAAGAAGACCACCAAAGCTGACGCCGTTCAGAAGACTGGCCACAAGTGTGCAGTGAGTGATAACCATTGCCTCTGTAGTTTTAATGCTAGTGTCTGGAGACAAAGTCACATTTGTCTGACAAATGACAAATGTGGCCCAGAAAGAACTTTAATTCAGGTAAGATGGGAAAATAAGAAACCCTGATCCAAAATGGGGAAGTAAGAAACCCTGATCCAGCATCGGGGAGAGCCGTGTGCGATGCACTTTATTGGCACGCCCTCATCTGCTGCTCTCAGCCATGCCACGTTTCCTCACGGTGCCTCCAGGCACGACCTACTCTGTGGGCTCTGCATCGATGAGGATGTGACAAACACGTGACGTGGCTGATTCAGAGGCGGTGGCCCAGGACTGTCTGACTTCGGGACTCTAGCAGTGTATTACAGATAGCCACAGCAGGTGCATGAGCAGAGGTAAGTAGAAGGAAAATGGCATTGTGAAGACCTTCAGCCATCCCAGTGCCCAGGGGCGCTTAACCTGTAGTGCATGGAAATGACACACACCGTGGAGCTCGTTGTTACAAGAGATTCTGGGCTCCATCCCAACAGATTCTCACTTAATCGGCTTGGGAAATTGGGGATCAGGACATTTCCCAGACCATCCTGGAGAAACATCACCACAGGTGTATCCTGTAAGGACAAGTCTTGGTTTCCATGGGCTGCTGTGACACATCACCACAGATCAGGGGGCTTAACACAATAGGAATCGGTTCTCTTATAGTTTTGGAGACTGGAAGCTGGATTCAAGGGGTGACAGGGCTATACTGTCTCTGCAGATGTGAAGGGAAGATGGTTCCTTGTCTCTTCCTAACTTCTGGGGGTTGCCTGCGGTCTTCGCATTCCTGGGCATGCGTGCACATCACCCTAGTCTCTCTGCCTCTGTTCACATGGCTGTCTTCCTTCTGTGTGTGTCTATGTCCAAATTCCCCTCTTCTTTTAAGGACCATAGTTGTGGAAGGTAGCGACCCTCCTCACCCAGGATGACCTCATCCTGATGACATCTGCCAAGACCGTGTTTCCTATTAAGGTCATGCTCAGAGATACTGGATGGACATTAATTTTGGGGGGCCAGTATTCAACTCAGTACACCGTGCCATCTGTTTTTTTAAATTTTTCCTTCGATCCCAGGATATAACGCTGTGGCTTTTGAAGTCTGCTGAGCCCTGGGGAAAAGAGGTTTCAGACAAGACGAGGGGTGAAGGGCATACCTAGGTGTTGATGCCAGGTTTCACAGAGGTTTTGTTGCCTGCTATTTCCATCTGCCTCCCCTCCCCCTGCTCCTTCTCTTATTTCTCAAAAGGTACAGTGTTGATTGATAGTCCTTTGGTTCAGAGGAAAGTATTAGTCTCTCATGGTTCCAGGAAACATCATAGATCTCTAGTGGTTTATGGTTCTCTTTTCACGGTATGGGTTTTATAAAGATGTATGGGGAACCAAAATTGGACTTAAAACGAGAGACAACCAGTGATTTTCATTTCTGTAGACTGTAGTTTTCCTACCTGTAATTTTAGGGGGAAAGAAACTTTTATGCTATAATTTCGACACTTTACTTCTCTATAATTTTGGTAAATAGTTTCCTTAGGGTTCCAAAGAACAAGTGGAATAAACCTCAAATAGACATATTATGGTAAAGACAAATTTGCTTTGGCACCTTTATCGAAGCAATGTCAAAATACAAACCAATTTAGAAAAGCTCTAAATGGTTCAATCAAAATTATTCATTTTAAAACTACAGGGTTATGTTTTGGAAAGGACTGTTTTTTAAGTTTACTTTCTTTTATATATTTAAAAGTAGAATTTAAATTGTTTTGGGGCACCTGAGTGGCTCAGTCGATTAAGCATCCGACTTCGGCTCAGGTCATCATCTCACAGTTCATGGGTTCAAGCCCCGCATCCAGCTCTGTGCTGACAGCTCAGAGCCTGGAGCCTGCTTCTGATTCTTGTTTCCCTCTCTCTCTGCTCCTCCCCAGCTCATGCTCTGTCTCTCTTTGTCTCTCAAAAATAAACATTAAAATTTTAAATTGTTTTATCCCAAGCTGAAGTGGGTGCACATATGCTTTGTAACTTAACTAAAGAGTTTTTATTTAATGTGTCCAATAATAGAAATTGTATTTCCACCACTAAGAATTTATACTTCTTTTTAAAAATAACTTGTTAATGTTTTATTTATTTTTGAGAGAGAGAAATAGATAGCATGAGCAGGGAAGGGTCAGAGAGAGAGGGAGACACAGAATCCGAAGACAGGCTCCAAGCTCTGAGCTAGCTGTCAGCACAGAGCCTGACGCAGGGTTTGAACCCACGAACCATAAGATCATGACCTGAGCTGAAGTTGGCCCTTAACCGACTGAGCCACCCAGGCACCCCTACTTCTTCTTAAACATTGAAGAAAAGTTCAAGAGACAGTGGGAATTAGTTCAGTTAGTCTGATTGGTGATTTGGCTTTATATAAAATAAATTCTGTAATAAAAGACGTTCAGGTATCCTTTGAAAACACAATTTGAAAAATTATCATATGGATATATTTTTATTGGAATATATTTAGTTCTCAAATACCCTTCCTCCAAGATGCTTCAAAGAATCCTGGTTTCTGGGAATGGGGTTCTTGATAGTTTTGAATATTTAATAATGTACTGTTCATTATGGACTCACTGAGGCCTTTTTGAAAGAAAAATCTATCTGAACACTCATGCTGTGCAGACAGAAGTCTGCTCCCCATTCTCCTCAAGATTGTACATGCCTTTGTTTTGTTTGCTTCCTGTCCACCTACCATCTGATTTCTTTTTAAAGCAAGTTTGTCTTCTCATTGCTGGGTGAGATCAGTAACTCACATGACCATTTCATTTCTTGGAAACTTTACTGGAAATATCCAAGTGCCTTCAGTAGTGGGAGGAGGGGTAAACCAAGAGTCCCACCCGTTGGAGGAGGTGATTGGCCCCTATTCTGTGGGAATTTCCCAGGGCTGTCTTTTGTACTAGGTTGTATAGTTGGGTGAGGGTATGAATGACATCTTAATCAAATTTTCAGAGGGCAAGATGCTGTAGGGGGTGGTAATTTTATTGGAAAACAGAATCAAGATCCCAGGAGGCTTTGAGGGGCAAGAAGAGTAGCGTATAATCCTGAGACACCCAAGGCTCTCGTTTTATGCCGCATGTTTTCCTAATGCTGCCAGGTATTCTGAAATGAAATGCAGAGATAATATAGCCTATTTGCATACACAATATGTGTGCATATGTGTACCTTAGTCTCCTAATGATAATCCAAAGAAAAAACAACAGAAGATAATGCATCATCAAATAATGCATGGTTTAACCATTGCTTGGATTGTCCAAGTTGGAAATGACCGCAGGAAAAGGACAGTGTGGTAAGTTGAATTGAAAGGGGCAAGGGCTTGCACCTCTTCCTAAAATCATTTCGTGTAACAACCGACAACATATATGGGTCCTGGTGTATTTTCTTGGTTGCTCCAATACGTGATTTGAAACCAGGCAAAACCAAGCAATTTATTTACATGTAAAACAGATTTAGGTTCTAGGCTTAGACGATCATATATGGGTTTTTCTTCTGCATGAATGGTGGGTGAGAGATTTTGAAGTGGCGTGGGATGTAGAATAATTCTTCAGTGTGTGGTGTTCCGTGGACTGTAGGACTTGGTGATGACCCCAAAACACCCCACAGATCCCCAGAGTTCCCACAAGGGGACATTACTGCCCCCGCCGAGCATCCCTGGACTGTTTTCACCTGGGAAATGTGGACATTTTGGGTGGGGTATTGCTTTGTCTTGTGCATGGGCGCGTTGGGGTGTGGGAGATGGTGGTCTTGTGTGTTGTAGAATGTTTGGTGGCACTTAAGCTTCCACGAGATGACAATAGTTCCCCATCCCCAACTCCAGTTAGGACAACCACAGGTGTCTGCAGACACTGCCTGTTGTCTCCCGGGGGCCATAGTCACCCTTAATTGAGAACACTGAACTGAACAAAAAGATGTTTAAGGGGGAATTGAGGGAAAAGCTTTCCCCCTGAAGGAACCATGAAATAAATTGCATAATTAGAAGTGACCTCATGGGAGTATTTGTGAAAAGTTTAGGGACCATCTATATGGGATCCATGAATCAACCAGGTGTTCAGGCACATAAATATAGGAACATATTATTTAAATTTTTTAATGATTTTTCTTTTATTTTTATCCTGTTTTATAAAGTAACAAACTTGTGGCCACGTAAGAAGAAGGGTAGAATCACTAAGAGAAGATGTGCTGTTCTCTTACTGTTGATTCCCAGTGGGGGTATTGTGTCCCATCCTGGGTGCGTTAGCAGGGACAGCTATTTGTGTATTGGAACAAAGGTATTTCATGGATTCTGTGTTGTTTCAGCAGGGTAGGATGAAGACAAATGATTGCAAGTGATAGAGTGGCAGTTTCCTGCTTAGGGTAAGCCTAAGCCTTACCTTAGGGTAAGGAGGGTCTTCCTAATAGAACTTTCTGGATTGAGCTACTTCGGAAGTAGTATGGGAGTAAGTGGTGATATTTAAGGAGAGGTTTGCTCACAACTGGCCTTGAAAAAGTAGAATCGTTTTTAAGGTTGCAAATGACTCTAGGAGTGACAGGTGTTTATTTATCCATTCCATACTTTCTACATCCTTCCTGTATCCCTACATCTGTGATTCTAAGTGGTCATGAGCTCTGTAATTGAACACTTACTTCCACAACCAGGCAATATACCACTTCCATTCCAAGACCATCTATGTGTGCACGATCATGAGAGGCTGAGAAAGTACCACTAATGTTTAGAATTAATACACACATTTTAGAATATCATTCATTCCTTTATTCATTCAGCAGATAGTTACTTATCGAGCGCCTACTTTGTGCCAGTCATTGTTCTTGGTGTTAAGAGCACAGCAGCCCCAATCCAATGTAGCCTCTAGTCTAGAAACAAAAGCAAGCAATAAATCACAGAACCAACTAAGAAGTAAAATTTCAGGGTGCCTGGGTGGGTTAGTCAGTTGAATGTCCAACTCTTGGTTTCGGCTCAGGTCATGGTCTCACGGTTTTGTGGGTTCAAGCCCCTTGTTGGCTCTGCGCTGACAGTGTTGAGCCTGCTTGGGATTCTGTCTCCAATCTCTCTACCCCTCTCCCACTTGCACTGTCTTTGTCCCTCTCAAAATAAATAAATTAAAAAAAAAGTAAAATTTCAAATGGTGATGAATGCTAGGAAAGGACCAAAGGTGCTGTGGCACAAAATAAACAGGAGAAGGAGGGCTCTATTTTAGATGGGATGGTCAAAGATGAGACTCCTATGAGGTGGCATTTAAATGGGGATGGAAAAGATGAAGAAACTGTTGTTCTAACAGTGGGAAGAGTGTTGTAGACAGAAGGAAGGACAGGTGTGAAGGACCGAAGCCCAGAAAGAAGAACCATATAGCTGGAATATAGTGGGTGTCAGGGAGCCTGGCATGTAGTGACCTTCCAGAAAGAGAGAGGGTCCAGCTGCTGTCAGGAGGCACAGGGCCTAGAGGTGAGAGCATGGACCAGGATCCAGAGAGCCTGTGTTCAGACTACGTCACTTTCTTGTTTCTTATTCCAGTTGCAAAATGAGTGAGCACACATCTGTGCGTAATTGTGAGGCTTGGACCTTGTGGGCCATGTTAAGGAAGGTGGATTTTATCCTAAGAAGGTAAAGTCCCTGAAGAGCTTTTCAGTTCAGACCCTTGTGTAAAACTTTGAAACAAGACCCGATACAGTGAACCTAGTAAGAAAACAGATGTGATTGCTTTAAGTAAAGTTTTGAATGTATCGTACACAACACAATATGTTAAGTCATTAAAGGGCTGAGTTTTGTTTTGTCTGAGTTCTCTCTCTAGATGATTTGAGCCATTTGGCAACAATGTGGAAAGGTTACCCACAAAAGGTGTTTTTCTTTTTTATGTTTTTTTATTATTTTTTTATTTTTGAGAGATGGAGAGAGACAGTTTGAGCAGGGGAGGGTCAGAAAGAGAGGGAGACACAGAATCTGAAGACAGGCTCCAGGCTGTGAGCTAGCTGTCAGCACAGAGCCCGACGTGGGGCTTGAACCCATGAACCATGAGATCATGACCTGAGTCGAAGTCGGATGCTTAACTGACTGAGCTACCCAGGCACCCCAAGCAGTGTTTTTCTTAAATCATCTTGGTCAGTGGCTCGCACGTGTTTGCTAGGTTAAAGACACTCAGTGATGTGTAGGAAGAGATACTTGAATAATCAGATTTTTAGGAAATGTCTGGGTCCCAAAGTGTCTGGGTCCTTTAGGAATAAAAAGGGAATTTTAGACATTTTTAAAAGCTATGGGAGAATGAAAACCCTACTATCGTTTGACTGTAAACGTGGCTAATAGGGTTTCCATAGGACTATATCTTCACTGTGTCCCATCTCCTGCCCCTGTGGCTTTTGGTTCTACTTTTAAACCCTCGATGGGAGCCTCGGTTCGAAGCACATTGCTGGGGCGTTAAGCTAATTGATGGCTGTTGATGGAAGAAGGTGTCTTTGCCTTATGGGAGCCACAGCTGGGTGCATTCTCCTCTTCCGTTTTTGAGATGCCCCAAAGGGCACTCTCTGTTTCTTAGAGGAGCCGATGTGAGATGGTGTTCTCTTTATTCTGCAAACCACAGTTGTCTGCCATTGCAGCCGGCATAGAGTAGCGATGGTAATCAGATCCCAGCTGTAACAAATTATGGGAAAAAATTTTTGTCAGAAAAAAATTATCTTGAAAGCATTTTTTATTTTAGACATCAAAGTCTCGGTGGCCTGTCTGTGGTGAAGCTGTGCGAGCAGGACACCATCCCTTGGTGGTCCAAGGGCCGTGGAGACGAGGTGAGGGATAGAGAACTTCACACTTGCTTGTCCCGTCCTGCTTCTCTGACGTGGGCTGAAAATAAAGTACGGGGACTGGGTTGACATGTTTGACCCCTATTCTTCCTGGTTTTCAAGTGATATGGAGTGAGGCTGGTGTTTTTACTTCTCACAGCAGAAGCGTCTTGATTATTGCATGATGGGAACTCGGATGATTTCCCAGCATATATGTCTAGTATGTTGAAAAAATTATTTCCAAGTGATCCAGCAGAAAGACCACACCTGTATTGCCGTGGGACAGCATCTCTGGCTAGATAAAATCTCCTTCTAAATGAGCAAGCACTTTCACTGCAATCGTCATTGAAAAAGTTTCTAAGGACGATAATGACTTTACCTAATTGTGAAAGAATGTCTAGATTGCAGTTAAACGGCTTTCCCAGACTCTTGCAAACATCCCAAATTACAATCACTGAGCACTGTTTCTCACTGTGTCTTCATCACATATTTATTTAATACCTACTATGTTCAAGATACTGTGCTCTTTTTTAAGCCTGCGTGTATCGAGCATTTCATTTTGTCACTAGATTTTCCATTCCATTTGTGGGTTAGGAAAACAGGACCCCCCAACCCCACCTCCCCCAAGACAAACAGCCAATTCCTGAAGACCCCAGGCTGAGTTCTATTTTGGGTTAGTGTCGCTCAGTAAATATTTATGTGTTCCAGGTGCTGTGTTAAGTCCCAGGAAAACATCATTCATCCAGTTACAGTGAGTGAGGAGCTCACAGAAATGGGTGGAGAAATCCCATTAAAGAGAGTTGTGATGGGCCCTGTAAGGGCGCTGGGGAGGAGGTCAGGGGTCTAGCAGGAAAGAGTACATTTGCCCTAGCAGCCAAGGGGCATCAAGAGAGCTTTCTGTGGGAGTCCTCATCTGGGTCATAGGTTTTTGGTGTTTTCCCATAGTGTGCGCAGGACATCAGGCTTCCAAAAATAATTAGTTGCAATTCAACAAATGTGTAATATACATCTTTCATTGGATGGGTTGTATTTGGCAAGGGGATGGGGATATAGGTTTAGAAATGAACAGACCAGGGTCCCTCTCTTTCATTTTTCAGTCAAGCATTATCTTATACTGTATTAAACACTCTGCCAGCTCTGTGGTTTACCTGCAAGTTTTGAAACTTAGATTCCCCGTCCTTCTTCCCAGGCAGTGCCCCTGTATTTTTTGTTTATGTCACTGTTACTAAATCTTTGTTATTATGATTGAGTAAAATGACTACTTCTTCTGGCAGAAATGCACTGCTTGACATAGGCTAGAATGCTTGACTCAAACAAGATTCATTTCAGACTTCTATGATAAGAGGGAAATGCCATGTTACTTCGCTACTTTTTCTGACTATTGTTGATTCCCTAAAGCCGTTCCAAGGCTAGTGGGTAACACCTTTGCCAGTATCTGTGCATTACCCTCTGCAGGGCTTTATGACAGTGTTCTATTCCTTCAGTTCATTCATTCTAACCACAGGTCAGTGAAGGAGGTATTATTATCTCCCTTTTAACACTGAGAAACTGAAGATTAGATTGATCACATGACTTGCTCAAGCTCCTACAACAAACCCTCTTCAAACTCTCCAAGCTTCTAATCAGTCCCGACTAATCCCCTGTTTTTTTTGGTCAGGACACTGTTTAAGCGCATCTCCTCAAAAAGACTTCCTGGTTGGCTGTCCATCCTCTGAGAATCCTACACTTATCCATATCGTAATGTTTGGGCTTTGATACTGTATCTGTCTGTTTGCAAGTCTGTCTCCTGCACTCTTTCCTCCAAGCAACCTGAGAAGTGTCACCACTGATTGAATGAGAACACTAAATACTTAAGATCTTGTTATAGTATGTGAAAGTGCTTTATAAATGACTTAGAGTAGGAGACATTCTTAGACCATTGAGCACAAAGCATTATGCTAAGATGGAATTTCCCACATTCAAAGCGTTTATCTTCTAGTTGAATAGGCGTGGTTATGGACTGAATGTTTGTATGATTCTCTTTCTGCTATGTTCCTCGCAGTGGGACTGGTTGGCAGTCCGTAGCCCAGAAGGGGGCTCTCATCACATCCCATCCATGCTGGCGTTCTGATCTCAGACTGCCAGCGTCCAGAACTCTGGAGAAATAATTTCCTGCTTGTAAGCCACCTAGTCTCTGGTACCTTGTTATGGTAGTCTAAATTGACTAAGAAAGGGATATTTTTGGTATGATCTGCTTATAAAACAAACAGTTGTACTTGACCTCTCATTCTTCCTGAGAGGGTCTGTTAATCTCATGCTGTCTTTTCATTAGGAAATACTTCATTAAAAATTTTTTTTAACATTTATTCCTTTTTGAGAGACAGTGTGAGTGGGGGAAGGACAGAGAGAGAGACACACAGAATCCGAAGCAGGCTCCAGGCTCTGAGCTGTCAGCACAGAGCCTGATGTGGGGCTCAGGGCTCAAACTCACCAACTGTGAGATTGTGACCTGAGCCAAAGTTGTATGCTTAACCGACTGAGTCCCCCAGGCACCCCGGGAAATACTTCATTTTAAATCCCCATTACTGTATTACCAGATGAAACAAAAGAAAAACCTTCAGCTGCTTATTTTAGTATTAATTTTATTTTTAATATATAACTGTAATACTCCTTATCTGCTAGGCATTGTCTGGAGTATTTTGCCATGTTAAATAAGTTCATACCCATAACAACTCTAGGAGGCGGGTGCTGTTATTATTTACCTTTTCGAATGAGAAACCTGTCTTTATTTGTCCTTCACTTTGAAGGCTATTTTTGCTGGATATGGCATTCTAGGTTGTTTTTTTCTTTTAGCTCTTTGAAGGTGTTATTGCATCGTCTTCTGGCCTGCGTGGTGTTTTTGACACAAAATCTACGGTAATTTTTATACTTGTTCCTTTGTATGCCATATGTCTTCTTTTTATGTGTCTGCTCTTAAGATTTCTTAGGAACAATTTGATTATGATGGCCTTGAGGAGGTTAAGTAATTTTGTGGAGTTAGGATTCAAATTCAGGGATTTTTTCTCTGGTGGTCGTACGCTTAAGCAATACAGTGTGCTGCCACTGTTTATCAGGTTTTTTGGTAAAGACATTGAAGCAGAGAGGGGAACTTGAGTCTTCTGATTTCCAGTCCAGCGCACTCCATTTCCGTAAGCACTGAGAATGGGATCATACTTGACTTTTTCCTTACATATCATTTTTATAGGTTTTGAGAATATCCAGGGCAATTATTTCCAATCTGGTGTTCCTTTGGTCTCTGGAAAATAGGGATCTACTAGAAAGTTTTAATGTTTAAACGTTGTAAATCATCAGTTGACTCAATACAGAGGCTTCCTGGGACATTTGACTGGGATTCAAACCAACTCACTGGGTTCAACTGGTTTTCTCTTGCACATTAGAGACTCTGGTAATGACATGTTTATTTGATTATGAAATAAGGAAATAAGAAAATAACATTTTACTTAAGAAATGCATTTTGTAGGACAGAACACTCAATGATGGGATTCCTGAGTGAATATTACAAAAGGAAACCTTCATGGTGAAAATACTGGGAATTAGTAACCTGGCATCTCACACTACTTGTCATTATAAACTCTACAAAAGGTAAAAGGTTATGTAATTCTAACTTTGTATTGTTTCCCTTTTTATGCTTCTAATAGGAAGTCAGAATTAAATCCAGACTAACAATTTCCACTCAGTGTTTCTGTCATGTTAGAACACTGTGACTATTACCAAAAACAGAACAAAACAAACAAACAAAAAACTAAACAAAAAATGTTTTAGTTCATTTACAGCTCCTTCTCCATAGTCCCCATTTCTAGTGTAAAAAGAATAGAATGCTGAGAAGGAATTGGAAAAGGATAAAGTTAGATGTTGGCAGTATATGTTTGTATTCATGGTTATATGTAATAAAAATGGGCTAAAAATAACCCCGTTAAGTTTTAACATGGTATTTTATATGGCAGATCATTTAACCAGCATAAATCCATAGGCTGCTCATCATCATCGAGATGTTGTGGCCATTAAAACTGATTGGGCACATTGAGTGGTAAGTATTTTTGTAGATTTGTGATAGCAATAGGGTTAAAGATGATCCACATTTGAAAAACATTTCATACATGTCTTAGAAATTAATACTTGAAAATTATGGCTCAATGTCTAGCCAGGGTGGTATATAGGTATCGTTGCAGGATTAACAGAACAACCATCACAAATGAAATTCACAGTGATGATATAGAACAGTAAAGCACGTCAAAGTCAAGGCAGCATTTGCAGCTCTGTCTTGCAGAAAATCAGAAATTCCAAGTATCTGCCTCTCGTGTGTGCACTTGAACTTTCCAAATTTGCGAAGCACTGAATGGCATATTTCTTAGTAAAATGCCAACTGAGAAAAGTTGCTAAGCTCTTGTAATGCACTAATTTTGGTTCATCAATACTTAGTAACCTTAATAATTCATTTGATAAGTTATAAGTAAATAGCATTTACTCATGTCACGTATTAAACATGTCTATGAAGTTAGGTCACTTGCTGTAAAACCAATGATAGACTAGCTTTAAGAAAACCAGATTGCTAGATACTGAGGAGCCTCATGTGGCTGTGGACCACACTTAAGAAACATGTAATTATCAATAATTTGTCCGATGCTTCTTAGTAAATCGAGTTAAGTAATAAACCTCTAGATGCCCCAATGCCCATTATGTCATTTCTCTACACTATAGAGAATGTAAACTCTTCTTTTAAAATTTTTTGTTAATGTTTTTATTTATTTTTGAAAGAGAGAGAGAGACAGTGTGAGCAGGGGAGGGTCAGAGAGAGAGGGAGACACAGAATCCGAAGCAGGCTTCAGGCTCTGAGCTGTCAGCACAGAGGCTGATGCGGGGCTTGAACCCACGAACCGTGAGATCATGACTTGAGCCAAAGTCGGATGCTTAACTGACTGAGCCACCCAGGTGCCCTGAACGTAAATTCTTTATTCTTCAACTGGCAATGAAGTCTGAAGAGTTCTCTCACAATGATATCACTTTGATTTCTTCTTTTTATCTTAGTTCACGAGCTTTCTGTCCTCTGTCTGCACTCATTCATGGACTCTCAAAGGGGGACATTCATTATTGCCTATTTTCCTATCTCCTTCTATCAGCGAAAGAAGATGTACCCTTCAACTGCAAAAATATAGCCATGTTTCCTACCCCATCAAGAATCAGGGAGACCTCTGGGACCATTATTACTCTCTAAAATTATAATTTCAAGATTAAAACGATCGATAGCTCATAATCTGCACTTGGATTTAGAGTAGCATTATCCAAAATGTGTTTGGCAAGACCTAGTCCTACAGGATGCTCCTTGAAAAGTGAAAGTGGTTACAGTTGGGATATCTGTATGTCATATTCCCTTCTTGGAAATATGCAAAGTGTGTTAGGATATTCATGATTCTGAGAAATCCTGCTCTCAAAAAAACTTCTAAGATTCTGTTAAAACCAGCATTTCCCATATTTCTGTCATGGGTCTTGTCCCCTGCTTCAATTTTCTTTTCCCATGAAAAACATTTAATATCACACAGGATTGTTGTCTTCTGAGAAAATCCCCTGGGAAAAATGATCTGAGAACAAATTTAGGGTAGAAGCAATTTTCCAGAGTCACATCTCAGTGTTCCTGCATAGTTTTTCCATCTGCCATCTCCCACCCAGCTCCAGCAAGGTAAATTTAAGTCTCTGTGTCTGTGTCTGTGTGTACCACACATGTGTGCAAAATATATACATTTGTCAATAAACCTATCCATTCAATAATTTTTCTAGCAGTTACCATGCATCAGGTGCTATTCTTGACACCCAAAGGCATATGTTGGCCACCTTAGCAGTTTTCTCAAAGATTGTGTAATCTGGAAGCCTCCAAAGGTGCCTCAGAAGTTCATCCCAATCTCAGTCCCCTTCTGTCAGTGGGATTTTCAGCAACTTTCCCCATAAAGGCAGGCTTCTTACCTGAGTACAGTGGGGGTGGAGAGGTCTCTGGAATTATAGACAGGGACCAGGTAGAGAAAGTTCTCTGATGTAACAAAGGTGATGTGTTCATTGAGTTTAACCAAACTGTTTTTAATACTAAATTTCATGAGGAGCCATTCCAACCAGTGCTGTTATAGGAATACAAGATGGTGGAGCAGTCATGGAACTGAGCAGTACCAGCTAACACTACATAGTTTTGAAGTATAAAACTGAAGTGAAGGAAAACAACTTATTTGTACAGACAGGGCTTTCCATTTAGAGTTGTCTTTTCATTGCTACTTACTGGATGGTATGCCCTGGACCAGCCTTTCCTACAAGGGCTCTTCAAAGAATTATAGAACACAGATGGTGATAAAGAAGGTGAAGAAGTCCATCTTCAGGATTCCAAATATAAAGTATAACTAATTGTTAAGAGATAGTTCATTCTTCCAACCATCGTTGGGATGGCCAACTGGAATTATGAGTCAAATGTAGAGGAATCATACAAGATGCTAAAGATGCTTATAAAACACCTAGGGTCTAGGACATAAACCAAGGCAGTCTCCTTCAAACAAGAAATTACTTGGGAGATCTTTGTTTTTCTTAATATAGTCTCATTCATTTTGTTTTCTGATCCATAATATATTGATGTTAATTTTAGTGTAGAAATATTTTATTTCTCCTATTTCTCCCATATGTAATAAATGTGCCACCATGTTTATCCTGTGGCCTTGTGTATCCACGCACTGGGCCACTCACTTTAAGGGCCCAGAGAACTCCCACTTAAGTGGAGTTAAGAAGTGATTTTTCTATCTTAGCATCAGTCTCTTAATCAGTTCTTCTTTCCCCAAGGCAGTAATTTCTTAGCATGCCACATTTCCCCTTAATATTAAAAAGCTATCAGTGTCAGGTGTACTTAGTTATATACAGGCTTAGGGGTAGTGACATCTGTGTTCACTAGTTAGTTTTCAATCTCAAACCTGAATAGCCCTGCCTTCTGGAAGAAGGCTTTTGTCTTCTCCCAATGTCTAGCAGAAGAAACTATGAGATCCAGTTCCAACCGGGTAGCAAATAAACCTTAAGTGAATGTTAAGACAGTTACATCATCTCTAAATCTTCACAAATGTTTATTCTTTAAAAATTTTAAATCTAAGAAGGCCAAACAGATAAGCAAATTGGACAATCACTCATGGATTAAGGTTTGATGGTATGGTGGTTGATGGCTGCCTTATTGAAAAGAAAACACTCAGAATTCTGTGACAGCATGTATTTGGTCACAAATCTGCATTATAGCTCATCTCTACCCCTTTATTGTAAGCCAGGGGCTGAAAGCATCTGAAAGCTTGCTAACTCACATGTCTGGCAGTAGATCCAAGATGTTGGCTGGTTCCTCAGCTGTGGCAGATGTTGGAATGACTAGATGTGGCCTTTCCATGTCATTGTTTCACTTCCTCCCAGCCTAGTGGCTGGGTCCCAAGGGACCCTTCTATCTCTTGATAGAAGAATGTCAACGGAAGAGGAAGCATGAGAGGTGGGATATGTTGGTAACCACCACCACTGAAATTTGGAGACCATATGTGTAGTTCAATAAAGTGTCTCTTGTTTTCCAAAACTTTGTTCTTGTTGAAATTCTTTCCTAAGTGTGTGTGTGTGTGTGTGTGTGTATGTCAAAATAGTATCTCTATAAAAATGTACATTTTACTGTGTTTAATCTGTTAAATCAAGACTAGAGATTATAAATATAATTCATCATTTATTCAGATTATTTCATAGGGTGCTGGAAGAAGAGGCAAATTCTGATCTATAAAGAAGAAAAACAAGGTCCAAAGTAGTCTGATGGAGACAGAATCTCTGAGGTCCTGGAGGTTCTGATGACAATCAGCAGGGTGGCAGGGTCCCTGGTGACAAACTATACTTCCTTCCCAATTTTACCAAAGGCCAGCCCAGCCTCTTGGCTCCCAGAGCATTTCTCAGCAAATACAACTTTTATTAGAACTTGTTACCAAACTTAGGAGACTGCCCTCTTTGTATATTCAGTGTGTCTCTCCACCCCATTTCTATCTTCAATTTGTAATTCTGACTCATTTTCCAAAAAGGAAAAATGTTGCCTGCTCAGTCAGATGCCTTGGTTGAAAGTCTTTCATCTCTACCATATTTGGCAGACGGCGCAGAGTAGATAAAACATCAAGTGGTTTCTTTTTCTTCTTATCTAATAGCATGCAGATCTGCTATCAATTTGAAATAAAAGCCTGGGTCGTGCAGTGGGTATGTGTCATTCCGTAAACTCAGCTGTGCAAGAGACACATGTCTTTATTTTATTAAATGAATACATGTCTGACCTTGAGCCTCTGTTGGGATGTTTGATCCTGTCATGGGATTTTTCTCTTCTTGGGGTGGGCAGTGGTCCTTGGATGCTGGGCATCCCCAAAACATTGGAGAGATCCTTCCAGTCTTCCGTGATCAGAATACAGTGGCCACTGCTGGGTTACTTGCTATCGTCTGGGGACGTCAGGCCATGCGACTCTGCTGTTTCAGGACCACTCTTAGGGCTCTGGAGCCCCATGTGTCTTGCATTTTCCTCCCAGGTGCTCCTCAGCTCTCGACATCCCCTCTTCGGGGTGTGGCTCTTCTCCTTTGTGCCCATCCATCTCCCCTTTGAGACGTGCTGATTTCTCTTCCCTTCAGAAGGGCCTAGAAATGGCTTCTTTCCTCTGGCTACCTCTCCAAGATCCTCCCTTCTCTCCCTACTTCGTTTTGGGCACCTACAGTGATGGGATTTTACCAAAGATAGAAAGGGAGTGTCTGGCCGACACCCCGAGTTCTCCAACACTTTTACATAAACCACCTCTGAGCCCAGGCGAGCTGCCTGACATTTGAGAGGTGAACACAATATAGGAAGAACAAACACCCCTTTGCAATGGAATTAATTTTTTTTTTGCCCCAAAAGTAAATCGATTAGAAAGAAAAAAATTCTTGTTCACTTTTACTCTGAGTAACAACTATGGGGGTATAAATTGCCCCCAAATAGAACATGGGATTTAACATACATGCTAAAATCAGATAAGTTAAGACTTAAAAGACTAGTGCCCAGTAGCATAAAAGGCATTTGGCACAAGATACACCATTTGGATTCCACCACTGATGTGCCACAAAGCTGTGTGCAACCTAGTAGGTGGAGGGAGGATGTGAATTTGATGGACCTCAGCTGCCTCTTGGTTCAACTCCGGAGTAAGACTAGATCATCTGTAATGTCCTGATCGTTCAAGCACTGTATTATTTTAATGGCCATTTTCCCTGTGTGAAACATCGTACGCTAAATAAAGGTCACTTGTCTAAATTTGTCATGTGAAAAATTCAGCCTGGGCACTGTGCTTTTCGTATGTGCTACGCGACTCTTCTGTAAGGGCACAGGGAAAGCTGTGGCCCTCTCCACGGTAACCTTTCCAGTGGGATTTGTCCTTAAGGCATTGAGAAGCTTGGTACAATCATTGTGTCAAAGGTCAGGCTTATGAAAGCAGAGATGCAACTCAAAAAGCAAGAGGAAATCCTGACCCGTGCATGAATATCATCTTGCATGGACATTTCTCTTGTTACTGGGTAAAATCTCAGACATGGTTTCCAGTAAATCAAATCATCCAGAGTTGTTTTGATAGCCTAAAAAAAGCAGCTTAGAAAGGAAAATAATGCGTAACCTAGGCATTTTCTCTGGGCTCTCAAGATTCACTGCTTTTCATAATTCAATTTCCATTTGAATGTCACCCAAGGTTTTCCTCTGGTACTCACCAAAATCTCTTTATAGCTTTGATATCCCTGGTTGTGTTCTGAGGCAAACAAAAAGCCGCATGGCACAAAACAATTTTCACTTAAAAATTTAGCCAAGAACATTCAGAACTGACAGGGATCCTGCTATTCCAAAGATTTCCAGGCAAATATTACATGTTTTAAGTGCTATATTTTGAATCGTGAAAACTATCTGCCGCTTGAATGGACTCTGTCATTTTCAACATATCTGGATAATAGATGGTACTTGAATGTTAACATATCTATTGCTTAAACATAACCTCTCCATCAGAACTGCAGATGTCCAAGCAGCCTTAACTGCTGACGTGTGTGCTGGGTATGACTTGCTGTGGACTTTCATTTATCCATAAAGGAAGGGCTTCTGAATTTAAGTCAGGATCTTAGTCAGTGTTGGTCAGAATTCAGTACTTTAATAATTTGAACTTTAAAAATTTATTTTAATGTTTATTTATTTTTGAAAGAGGGAGAGAGACATACACACCAGAAAGAGATAGAGTGCAAGCAGAGGAGGGGTGTAGAGAGAGGAAGACACAGAATCTGGTGCAGCTCCAGGCTCTGAGCTGTCAGCACAGAACCCAGCACAGGGCTTAAACCATGAACCGTGAGATTATGACCTGAGCCGAAGTTGGACACTTAACTGACTGAGCCACCGACGCATTTGTTCTTTGTACTTTTTAAATGGATCTTTAACTATATGAGTAATCATGTAAGTATTCTTGCTGAAGCCCCAATGACATATGCTTAATTATGTTGGAGGTCAATGTTAAATGACTTTTATTTCCTCTTTCTTGTGCTGGATCACAGGCAGGATATGTACTTGTCCCACGTAGGGGATGAAACTGGCTCATGTTTAATAAGCCCGTTGTATGTTCTATGTAGTTCATCTAGAGTCCATTTAACTTTTCTAAGTAACCCTTATGATGTGGATACTGTTTAGATGAGAAGTTGAGGCTGAGTGATGAAGTAATTTGAAAGCTGTATGTGTATTTCTGTAACTGTTTACTCTGCGCCCCTACTGGACACGCCACCCCACGTTGGGCACTGTGAAGCCAGGTGCCCCGTGGTTTGAACCCTCTGGGCAGGTAGGATGCAGCCTTAAAAGTGACCCCTACATTAGGCACCTGGGTGGCTCAGTCAGTTAAGCGTCTGACTCTTGGTTTCGGCTCAAGTCATGACCGCAGTATTTGTCAGTTTGAGCTCTGTGTCGGGCTCTCCACCGATAGCGCAGAGTCTGCTTGGGATTCTCTCTCCCCCTTTCTCTCTGCCCCTCTCCCGTTTGTTCTTTCTATCGCTCTCAAAGATAAAAGCCAACTTTAATTTTTAAAAAATCCCCACCTGTCTCCTCCCCCACTCACTTCAACACTTGCACTATGGACCTGTCGTTCCTCTGTCAGGGGTGAGATCTTGCACAGGTACCATTCCTTTCCAGTCTCTTGATCACAGGGACGGCCCCACCTTAGTAAATTAGAAATTACTATTTGATGAAATACCAGAGTTCCAGACTCACTCAAACTTTGAAATTTCCTCCCCTTGACTTTCTTCTCTGCTCTACTCCGACGATGCATTGAGAAAAGGTGGTAGGTGTGGCCTCTTTCCTCTTTCCTGCTCCCTCCCCTTTCCCTGCACTCAGCAGCTGCCTTGTGTGATCTGGGGAAAGCGTTTGCCTTAACTGGCTGGTGCTGGTGCCCTGGGACATTGGCACCTTCTAATTAAGGCTGGTGACCAAAGCTGACTCTTTTAGTTTTGGACGAAGCTTCAGATTCCTTAAGGACACTCTGGCTAGGGCCCTCCGTGAGTAGGGCATGGGGGCATGCGTCTCCTTTGATTGGCTGCTCAGACCCTTTCCTGACATCCCCTTGCAGGTGATCTTCAGATGGCCTTCTCTGCTAGCTCCAAGTCTGGGCCCCTGGCAACCCTTGTCTCACTGTCAGGGGAAGGGCAGCTGGATCCCAGGGCCACTCTACTGTGTCATTGGGCTGAATCTGCTCCAGATACAGCCTTACACTTTACAGGTACTCCATGTCCTTCAGATGACCCAGGACAAGGGCAGAATCCTTTGAGCCTCACAGAGCAGATCTCCTGCCTTGGCTTGAGTGCGGATGTTATGGGTTGAATGTTACCCCCCAAATTCGTACGTGGTAGCCCTAACCCTGATACCTGAGAATAAGACCTTATTTGGCAATTCCATCACTGGGGATGTGATTAGTTCAGTTAAGATGAGGACAGGGTAGGGTCCGACTTCTGTATGACTCGGAGTCCTTATAAAAAGAGAAATTTGGACGGCGATATGTATGCAGAGGTCAGTGTGATTTATCTACAAGCCACGGAATGGCAAAGATTGCCCCCAAACCACCAGAATGAAGGGAGAGACCTGTAGCAGATTCTCTGGCCCAGCCCTCAGGAGCAATCAGCCCTGCCAACCCCTTGATATTGGACATGTAGCCTCCAGAACAGAGAGATAAGAGATCACTTGTTTGAACCACCCAGTGTGTGGCGTTTTGTTATAGGAAACTCTAGGTAACTAGTAAAGAGGGAAATAAATATCCCATGCCTCTTCTGCCCTCAAGGGTAGGGAATGTCAAAGAAATTCTCTTTCAGTATCCAAATTCAGCCTCTCTTATCAGCTGGGAAAGGCGACCAGCTAAAATCAACAGAAGGGATTCTAAACCGCTGGTTTCACGAGCACCACCTGGACAATCTTGAAGCTCACTCTAGAATGGGAGGGCACATGGGGCCTAGGACAGCATCAAGGAACAGCCACTGACTGCCACTGTCTTGCTTCCAGGCTATATGCTGACATGTGGCTCCAATCTGACCTGTTTGCTTTACCCTTGCAAGTCCCGCCGGCCTGCCGGAGGTAACTTTAGAGTACTGACCCGAAGGTGTGGCTGGTCCTCTCAGTAACATCTAGTAGTCATCTCTGAGGGTGAGGGATGAAATAGTGTGGAGAGAAGACAGGGAACTAACATTTATTAAGCACTTAATGTGTGGTAGGGGCCTTGCTACCCATTGTATATGCATTTTCTTTCTTAATTACCAAACCCCTAAAGTGGGTACTAATGTTTTTCAAAGAGGATATGGCTCAGAGATGTTGCACAAATTGACCATATTTCACTAAGGCAGCACTAGACCTAGATCAACGCCTTGTCTGTCTGAATGCAAATCCCTGACTCGTGATAGGCTACATAAGTCGGGGGACCCACTGTGAAATGAAAAGGTAGGGCTCCTTGTTAAAAAATTAGTAAGAGTTTAAAGATGGCAGAACATGAAGCCAATGGGTCCTGGAGGGCTGTTCTGGTGGCCTGGCCATGCTCAGATGCTTCTGCAGCACTGTTGGCCAAATAGGCAAGGAATCGGAATGTTCCACAGATTCTTCTCAGCAGGTTTAGCATCTCTTGATCCTGTGTGTTTGAAGGGAGAAATAAGGTGGTGTCTGTATTGCTACACTTCTCAAAGGTGTGTGGACCTACTTTTCTTTTTATTGTAATTCCAGTACAGTTAACATACGGCGTTATACTAGTTTCAGATTTACAAAGTGGTGATTCAATACTTCTCTTCATTTCTCATTGCTCATCACAAAAAACGGACTCTTCATCCCCTTCACCTATTTTGCTCATCTCCCTGCCTATCTCCCCTCTACCTTCCCATCAGTTCTCTGTAGTTAAGAGTCTGTATTTTTGGTTTGTCCTTTTTTTCTTCATTTGTTTTGTTTCTTAAATTCCACGTATGAATGAAATCATATGGTATTTGTCTTTCTCAGACTGACTTATTTCACTTACCATTATACCCTCTAGATCCATCTATGTTGTTGCAAATGACAAGATTTTATCCTTTTGATAGCTGAGTAATAATTCCGTTGTGTATGTACCAAGTCTTCTTTATGCATTCGTCTGTCAATGCATGCTTGGACTGCTTCCACACTTTGGTTATTGTAAATATAGGATTTCATACATCTTTCTGAATTAGTGTTTTAGGATTCTTTGGATAAACAACCACTAGTGGAATTACTGGATCACATGGTTATTATATTTTTAATTTTTTGAAGGCACTCCATACTGTTTTCCACAGTGGCTGCACCAGTTTACATTCCTGCCAGTAGTACACAGAGGTACCTTTTTCTTTGTATCCTCGCCAATACTTGTTGTTTTCTTGTGTTTTTTATTTTAGCCATTCTGACAGCTGTGGAGTGATCTCTCATTGTAGTTTTGATTTGCATTTCCCTGATGATGAGTGATGTTGAGCATCTTTTCATGTGTCTGTTGGCCATCTGGATGTCTTCTTTGGAAAAATGTCTATGTCTTCTGCCCATTTTTAAGTTGGATTATTTTCCCCCCTTTAGTGTTGTGTTGTAGAAGTTCTTTGCATAATTTGGACACTAACTCTTTATTGGATATGTCATTTACATAAATCTTCACCCATTTCACAGGTTGTCTTTGAGTTTTGTTGATTATTTCTTTTGCTGTGCAGAAGAGTTTTACTTTGATATAGTCCCAATAGTTCAGTTTTTGCCTCTGTCTCCCTTGCCCTAGGAGACGTGTCTCGAAAAAAGTTGCTACAGAGAACAGAGAAACTACTGCTTGTGTTCTCTTTTAGGATTTTTATGGTTTCAGGTCTCACATTTGGGTCTTTAATACACTTTGAGTTTATTTCTGTGTTTGGTGTAAGAAAATGATCCAGTTTCATTCTTTTGCTTGTAGCTGCCCAGTTTTCCTAATAACACTTGTTGAGGGGACTTTTTCTCATTGCATTTTCTTAATCCTTAGTCATGGATTAATTGACCATATAATTGTAGATTTATCTCTGCACTCTATTCTATTGATCTATATGTCTGTTTTTGTGCCAGTACCATATGGCTTTGATTACTACAGCTCTGTAATATATCTTGAAATCTGTTATGTGATACCTCTAGTTTTGTTTTTGTTTTTCAAGATTTCTTTGGCTACTGGGGTCTTCTGTGGTTCCATACAAATTTTAGGAGTATTTGTTCTAGTTCTGTGAAAATTGCTGTTAGTATTATGATAGGTTTTGCATTAAATCTGTAAATTGCTTTAGGTGTTATGGACATTTTAACTATAGTAGTTCTTCCAATCCATGAGCATGGGATATCTTTCCATTTATTTGTGTCATCTTCAGTTTCTTTCATCAATGTCTTATAGTTTTCCGAGTACAGGTCTTTCACCTCCTTGGTTAAGTTTATGCCTAGGTACCTTCTTATTTTTGGTGCAGTATAAATGGTATTGTTTTCTTTTTCTACTACTTCACTATTAGTATATTGAAGTGCAATACATTTCTGTATATTTTGTATTCTGTGAACTTACTGAATTCATTTTTTAGTTCTAGTCATTTCTTCTGGAGTCTTTAGGGTTTTCTATACATATAGTATCATGTCATCTGACAAGAGTGAAAGTTTTACTTCTTCCTTACCAATCTAGATGCTTTTATTTCTTTTTGTTCTCCAATTGCTATCACTAGGACTTCTAGTACAGTGTTGAATAAAAGTGGTGATCATGGACATCTCTGTCTTGTTCCTGACCACAGAGGAAGAACTCTCAGTTTTTCCCCAGTAAGGATGATGTTAGCTGTGGGTTTTTCATATATTGCCTTTATCACAAGGCATATTCTCTCTAAACCTACATTGCTGAGGGTTTATATCATGAATAGATGTTGTATTTTGTCAACTGTTTTTCTGCATTTATTGTAGTGATCACATGGTTTTTCTTCCTCTTGTTGATAAGATGTATCACATTGATTGATTTGTAAATATTGAAAGACCCTTGCATCCAGGAATAAATCCCACTTGATTGTGGTGAATGGTTTTTTTAAAAAATGTATTGTTGGATTCAGTTTGCTAGGATTTTGTTGAGGATTTTTGCATCTCTGTTCATCAGGGATATTGGTCTGTTGTTCTGTTTTTTAGTGGTGTCTTTATCTGGTGGTGGTATCAGAGTAATGCTGACCTTGTAGAATGAATTTGGAAGCTTTCCTTCCTCTTCTATTTTTTGGAATAGTTTGAGAATAGGTATTAACTCTTCTTTAAGTGTTTGGTAGATTTCCCCCGTGAAGCCATCTGATCCTGGACTTTTGTTTTTTGGCAGTTTTTTTTTTTTTTATTACTGATTCGATTTCATTGCTGGTAATTGGTCTGTTTAAAATTTCTATTTCTTCCTGCTTCAGTTTTGGGAGGTTGTATGTTTCTAGGAATTTCTCCATTTCTTCTAGGCATTTAATTCGGCATTTAATTTTTCATAATATTCTCTTACAATCCTGTGTCCTTTTGTGATGTCTTTCATTATTTCTCCTATTTCATTTCTGATTTATTTGAGCCCCCAATCCCTCTTTTTGATGAGTTTGACTAAAGCTTTATCAGTTTGTTGACTTTTTCAAAGAACCAGTTCGTGATTTCACTGATCTTTTCCATTGTTTTTTTAGTTTCTATTTCATTTATTTCTGCTCTTATTTTTATGATTTCCTTCCTTCTGCCTGGTTTAGCGTTTGTTTGCTTTTTCTAGCTCCTTTAGGTGTGAGGTTAGGTTGACTATTTGAGATTTTTCTTTCTTTTTGAGGTAGAACTGTATCGCTGTAAACTATCTTCTTAGAACAGCTTTGCTGCATCTCAAACATTTTGGACCATTGTATTTTCATTTTCATTTTCATTTGTCTACATGTATTTACTGATTTCCTCTTTGATTTCTTGGTTGAACCATTTATTGTATAGAGGCATGTTATTTAACTTCCATGTGTTTGTGCTCTTTCCAGATTTTTTCTTATGGTTGATTCCTAGTTTTATATCATTGTGATTGGAAAAGTTTGAATTTGTTGAGACTTGTTTTGTGGCCTAACGTGTGATCTATTCTGGAGAATGTTCCAAATGCACTTGGAAAGAATATATTCCACAGTTTAAGATGAAATGTTCTGAGTGTATCTGTTAGGTTCATTTGATCCGGTGTGTCATCCAAAGTCGTTGTTTCCTTGATTTTCTGTTTAGATGATCTGTCTACTGATGTAGACATATCTGTCTATAGATGATCTGGCTATTGTATTAAACTCCCCTACAATTATTGCATTACAATCAATTACTCCCTTTATTAGCAATTAGCTGCTTAGTGTATTTGGGTGCATAAATATTTACAATTGTTATATCTTCTTGTTGGATTGTTCCCTTTATGATTATGTGGTAGCTTTCTTTGTCTCCTGTTATAGTCTCTGTTTTAAAGTCAGTTTTGTCTGATATAAGCATTGCTACCCTGGCTTTTTTTCCCATTTGCATAATAGATATTTTCCATCCATTTACTTTGATTCTGTAAGTGTCTTTTGGTCTGAAATGACTGTCTTGTAAGCAGCATATAGAGGGTCTTGCTTTTTTACCCATTCTGTCACCCTGTGTCTTTTGATTGGGGAATTTAGTGCATTTACATTCAAAGTGATTATTGATAGATATGTACTTAATGCCATTTTGTTAGTTGTTTTATGGTTGTTTTTGTAGTTTATCTCTGTTATTTCTTCTCTTGCTCTCTTTCATGCTTTGCTGACTTTCTTTAGTAATATACTTGGATTCCTTTCTCTCTCTCTCTCTCTCTCTCTCTCTCTTTCTCTGTTTCTCTCTTTTTACACATCTTTACTGGTTTTTGATTTGTGGTTACCATTAGGTTTGTATGTAACATCTTCTTCTGCATAGAGAAGTCTATATTAAATTGATGGTTGCTTAAGTTTGAACCCATTCTTTACTTTTTTCCTCTCCCACATTTTAGGTATATGGTGTCACATTTTACTACCTTGAATTTTGTGAATCTCTTGACTGATTTTTATAGATTTACTTAATTTTACTGCTTTTGTGTCTCCTACTTTTTTTTTTTTAAAACTCCTGTTTATGGTCTTTTATTTCTGGTCAAAGAGTCCCCTTTAACATTTCTTTTAGATTTGGTTTAGTGGTAATGAGTTCCTTAGTTTTTGTTTATCTGGGGAACTCTTTATCTCTCCCTCTCTTCTGAATGATAAGCTTGCTGGATAGAGTATTCTTCACTGCAGGCCTTTTTCTTTCAGCACTTTGAGTAGATCATACTACTACCCTCTGACCTGAAAAGTTTCTGCTGAAAAATCTGCTGAGAGATTTATGGGGTTTCCCTTGTATGTAACTGTTTTCTTTGGTCTTGCTGCTTTTAAAATTCTCTATCACTACTTTTTGCCATTTTGAATATGTGACCTGGTGTAAACTTCCTTGGGTTGATTTTTGGGGGGGCTTGTTTGTCTCCTGGATCTGAATTTCTGTTTCCTTCACTATATTCAGGATGGTTTCAGCTATTATTTCTTCAAATAAATTTTCTGCCCCCTTTTCTCTCTCTTCTCCTGGGATCCCTTTAACGCACGTTACGCTTACTGTGTTACCGAGTTCCTTAAGTCTGTTTTCACTTTTTATTTTTATTTTTCTCTCTTCTGTTCAGCTTGATTGCCTTCAGTTACTATGTCCTCCACGTTGCTGATCCGTTCTTTTGCTTCCTCTAGTCTCCTATGTATTTCCTCGTGTATTTTTAATTTTCGTTATTGAGTCCTTCATCTCTGATTGCTTCGTTTTTATGTGTTTTCTCTGTCTATTAAGGGTCTGAATTCTCTATCAGGCATATTCCTTACCTCCATTTTGCTTAGGTCTTTTTGTTCTTCATTTGGAACATATTCCTCTGTCCCCTCATTTTGTCTAACTCTCTGTATCTGTTTCTGCGTGTTAGGAAAGTCAGCTACATCTCCTGCTCTTGAAAGTAATGACCTTATGAAGAAGAGGTCCTGTAGTGCCCTGTAGTGCAGTTTCCCCTATTCATTAGCACCTGGTTCTTTAGGGGTGTCTCCTGTATGTGTTGGTGTATTGTATGTGCCCTGTTGTGGCTGAGCCACTTAGCCTTCAGTCCAGTCATCTGCAGTGGCTCTCTTTATCTGCTATTGGCAGGGTTTAGTTCCTGTCTTGTTAGTGGGCCAGTCTGGGGCTACCTTGGGCTTGAGTTGAGTCAGACCAGGCATTTGTCAAAGATGCAGTAGCATGGGCCCACATAGTCCTTTTTCTGTGTTGTCCCCTGAGAAGCTTGCATTGGTGGGTGGGGCCTGCAGTCAGACTAGATGTCTGCCCCCAGCCTGCTGTTGGGGTCACAGTCTAACTGGTGTGTGTGATTGACTTCCACTGTCCCTGGTACCGAACTTTGGAGTCACTTTGGAGTGGTGCTGACCTCTGTAAGGGCTCCTTGCACCTGCAAGGCTGGTGACACTGCTTGGATGGGCTCCCACCAAGGGTCTATTGGAGGGGGCAGAGTTTGTGGTGTCAGCAAGGTTTGTGCAGGACTCTTGTGGGAGAAGACCTGGAGTCACTTCAGGAAATTTCTGCCACAGGGCTGTAGGGGTGAATCCTGAAGAGAGTGTTGGGGCAGAGTACACTGTTAGCAAGTCAGGTGATGAGTATTGGTGCTCTGCTGGTTCCCACAGAGGTCAGTGTGTCAGGGCTGCAGGGCCGGAATCAGAAATGGTGCCTGCCAGCTCCTTTGTTCCTGGAGAACTCTGCCAGCGGTCCCTGCCCCTCTGAGACAAGCTGTGACATGAGTGGACCAAACTCCTGTCCAGGCATTTTTCAAATAGTCACATCTGTGCTGTATCTCTGCAGGGCTGTTTGTTGTGCTGTCTCTTTAAGTGCAGGGACTCACTTTCCCTCCTGGCTCTCTCAGAGACAATCCCACTAATTTTTAAAGTTCCAAGTATTAAGCCTCAGTTATTATAAGAGCTCACATAATTAGGCCCCTTTGGTTTTCAAAGCCAGTGTTATGGGGATTTATCCTCCCCATGCAGATCCCCATGCCTGGGGTGCCTGGGTGAGGGTATGCTCATGCCCGCAGCTCCCTCCTTCCAGTAGGCAGATCCACAGATATTTTCAGCCACCAACCACATCTTTGCCCTTCCTACCCTCTTCAGTGTGGCCTCTGCTCTGCATTTAGCTGTGGAGAGTCTGTTCTGCCAGTATTTGAGTTGTTTTCTGGGTTATTTACATTGATGTGGGTGTTCTCTAGTTGTATTCCTGGGAGGAGAGGACCTGAGGATCCTCCCACTCTGCCGTCTTCCTCAGAAGTCACCTACTGTTCTTTTTGAAAGATTAGCATTTCATGGATTTTTCAGTGCATGGGCCATTGATCTAGCTTGCTTATAAGCTATCAGGCAGTTTTCTGAATAAGATGATGGCATAATTAAGTTTGGTACTTACTCTTATTGATCCTCCTTTTGCAGATCCTTATGATATTGTTAATGTTAACTGTTTTTTGTTGATATCTATTTAAAATTTACCATCCAGCAGTACTTTCTGATAGAAAGTAAAATGGTCACATCAAGATCATTTCATTTAATCTTGGTATTTTCAATGTTATCCTGAGATTAAAGCAAGGAGAGCTCTAAGAAAACATGGAAGAGAATCCTAATTTTTACTAGATCTTCTTAGGGTTACCTTAGGATAGGAAAATAATCTCCCAATTTTCAGAGACCACTAAGTCACCCAGACTAAAATGGCATCGTGCCAAGTGGAAAGGGATTATTTGTTACCAGCATATTTTTCTTGGCTCTTAGGTTCTTATATTCAACCTGGTAACCAAACCCCTTAATTGTCTTCAGTGTCAGCTCATTTTGACAGCCATTTATTTTTTAAAAATATCAAACTGAAAAGAAATGATTATATCCAGTTGATTTCTCTCTGGTAGATAATGCTAGACAAAGACAAGGCATTTATCACAGATAAAGACACCAAGGCAGGGCTGAGACACTCAACATGAAAGATGCTTTTCCTTGTGAAGCTGCTTTATTCCAGTGACCTTATTTCTGTTATTCAAAATGATGAAGGGGAAACCGATGAATATTTGAGAAAGACAAATAGTTCTTGTGCCTCATATTACTTCTAAAAAAATCCTGGCTTTAAAATCAGATTTTTGATTTATTCAAGTGTAAGAGTTTTACACATGAAATGTCTTTAAGGAATGCTCACGTTTGTTTTTTTTTTTCCCCTTCTAGCTTTCAGGAATGAAATCAAATAATTAAATATCAAAGAGCATAAAAGTATTTTTTCTAATTTTTAATTCAGTGATTTATCAGGTGGAAAGGCATGGCCACAACGAAGATGAGCCGTGCTGTTTCCATATGTGCCTACATGTCCGTCAGCCAAGTAACTATGTTGATTGAATTTGGCTGAATTCTCCATGAGAACCTAGGGCTTGAGACAAGAATCAGTTTGGTAGGACAGTGCAGAAGCAACAACAAAATTATAATAATCTGCTTAATTTTATTGCAAAGAGAAGAGAGGGAAGAGAAGGCAGAAAAAAAATTCAGATAGGTGGACTGGGAAGGCAAAGAAATCAGAGGAAATGTAGCAAATTGTCAGGGAAAAAGGACGAGTAAAATACCAGATCATACCAAGGATGGATTTAAACTTGTTGGTTCTAATAAGTGAGAAACTCTTCCCCTGGAAGACAGGAAAACACCATGTGGGGCATTTTTCCTTTAGAAATATGTCTGATTTCTTTGTCATTTTTGCAGCTGTCTTGAGTTAGATATTTGAGCATTCTAGAATATAAACTCATAGTTTAACAAGTCACTTAAACCAATTTGTGATACCAAATTTAATTGTTTCAAAGCCCATAAGTAGAATTCTATCTGTGATTATCAAAATCAAAATTTTACTTAAAAATACTCAATAGGCTATTAGCAGGTGTCCATTCAAAAACTGCAAGATAACTTTCTTTTTTCCTTACTTCTTTTGTCCACAGACAACTGTGTGACCACACAACCATTTAATTATTCTGGTCTTGCTGTGAGGTAGAAAGTTTGTGGTGCAAGATTACATAGAAGCTCAGGCTGCCATTGAGTTTGGGTGAATTTGCTTCAAAATAATGGCTAAGAAAATGAAGACTCAACCTTTATGGCAACAATTCAATAACGGGCAGGTGATCAAGGTCTCTCGCCTGCACCAACACCCATCACCCAGCATGATCTCACAGGTATTATTCATTGGGTATCACGGACCTGAAGTCATTATAACCAAGAGCTGTGTCACGAGATCAGCGTCTGCTGCTCTGGAAAGAAGCTGCTCGTCTTTGCCTAATGGTTTATATTTGAGGAAGGTCTCAGCACCCAGAATGTTACAGTCCATGTCATTAGCTTGTAACTATTTTTAAAAAACCCAGCTCTTCTATTTCCTTTATTGCCATATTTTTTGATGTCAGAATGTCAGAAGTCCTAAACCTTGTGAGATTTTAGAGGATGTATTTTATTTTATTTTTTTAAAATGTTTTATTTATTTTTGAGAGAGAGAGAGAGAGAGAGAGAGAGACAGTGTGAGCAGGGGAGGGCCAGAGAGAGAGAAGGAGACACAGAATCTGAAGCAGGCTCCAGGCTCTGAGCTGGCAGCACAGAGCCCGACGCGGGGCTCGAACCCACAAACCGTGAGATCATGACCTGAGCCGAAGTCGGATGCCTAACCGACTGAGCCACCCAGGCGCCCTAGGATGTATTTTAAAAGATGGCAGAATGGGCTCATTGGATTCAGCTGTAGAAGACCTTATTGCAATCACAGCAGGAGTGCAAGAGCAGGATTTCAATCCCACCTGTGACATGGAAACAAGTTGTGACCATGGATGCTTTATTTAAATTTATTCTTGGTTTGTTTGCTTGAAGCCAAATAGACTCCTTTTCCATTTAATAAACGTCTTGCGGGGATCACATGAAATAATGTTGTTGATGGGAGTGTAAAATGTTATGCAAATGTGGGAGTGTGAGCTCAAGTTCACCTGCTTGGTTCAAATCAAGGCTCCACTGTGTGCTAGCTGGGAAACCCAGGGCGAGTAATTTAACTTTTCATATGTGCAATGGGCATGAGGAGGATTGTGATGAAAACATTAGTAAAAAATATCTACCTCTTAGAACTGTTTTTGTTAAATTTATTTATTTATTAAAAATTTTTAACTGTTTATTTTTTGAGAGAGAGAGAGACAGCACAAGCAGAGGGAGACACAGAATCTGAAGCAGGCTCCAGACTCTGAGCTGTCAGCACAGAGCCCGATGCGGGGCTCAAACCCATGAACTGTGAGATCATGACCTGAGCTGAAGTTGGACACTTTAACCAACTGAACCACCCAGGCACCCCTAAGTTTATTTATTATTTTGAGAGAGAGAATGAGCAGAGGAGGGTCAGAAAGAGAGACGGAGAGAGAGACTCTAGCAGGCTCTGCCTTGTCAGCACAGAACCCAACGTGGGCTTGATCCCACGAACTGTGAGATCATGACCTGAGCTGAAACCAAGAGTTGGATGCTTAACTGACTGAAGCACTCAGGTGCCCCTCTTAGAACTTCTTTGAAGAAACAGATAATTAGGATTCTACCTGTCAAGTGATGAACACTCTCCGGACAGAGAGAGCAGCCAACGAATGTTAATCTTTGTGGCTGTTGTTAGAATGAAACCCCAGCCATTCAGTGCATTTGGTACACTTCTCTCTGTGGTGTCCCCCTCATAGTAGATGTTCAGTAACTTGATATTGGGTAAACAAGGGCTTGAACACTCTGTTTATCTTTGGGGTCACATGAACGTGAATGACAATATTCATGATATTTTTTATAAAGAACTTTGGGGTCAGTTATCCATCAATGACATCCGTCAAACAAAGATTTTTCGCTTTCAAATTATAGCAGTTCTTTCTGCTATTTAGATAAAGGTGTGAATGTGAACCCTTGTCACTTGTTGTTCCTTACTTGGTGCTCCATGGAACTGCTTCCCTTGTTTCATGACATTCCCAAATCAGAGAAGGAGCTGGCTCAAAGAATCCAATTTTTTCCTAAAGACCACTTTTCCTTTAAAATTTGCTTGAATTCTTTATGATAGAAAATACTTCCTGGTGCAACCCACTCTCTGTAAACAGAGAACAAAACTGTGTGTGGGCTTTTCAGGGGCACTGCCCTTCGGTTTCAGAAGGTGCCACCTGACCCCTGAATTTAATCTGTTTCCAGTTACAGACCCCGACCCCGATGGGAAAGGACTCAAGAGGTCACCCAGTTTCCAGACTGCCTCTCCCACTCCAGGGTTATGTCTTCTCAGATAGCTCAGTCTTGACTCTGTTTCCATTTTTGGAAGCACTGATGAACCTTCTAAATCTTTACTTCAGAATTCAGTCCTGTATCTTCCAGATTCCTGGCTGGCGGATTGGAATTTGTAAGTGGTGGATAAAAGGTTATTAGAATTAATATGCTGGGTTGTACTTATCTGGAGTCATATTTATCCTGTTTGTGAAATAGGTCAGCTATAAATCTTAAATTTGTATGAATGTTGATTTCCTTGATTCAACTGAGAGTTTCTCGCACATAAGCTCCTTTTCATAAACCTTGGCCACAGACCAGAGATACTGGCAGAAAGACCAAGGGATGCACATTTTCCATAAATGCTTTGGAATGACCATAAAACAAGAGCCTCTACATACATATTATTTATTTTCTAGGCACAAGGGTTAGAGTGAAGGGCAGGAAATGGATGAGAAAGAATAGAAAAGAAGAAAACTAATGTTTATTACATAGCTATTATGCATCAAGCATGTGGTTCTTTTCTAGCTGCGTGCAGTATCTCATTTTATCAGCTTTGCAAAGGAGATATTGTGGCCCAATTTTGTAGGTGTAAGGCTCAGAGAATTTAAGTGATTTATTTGAGATCACACAGCCAGTATGTGGCAAAGTCAGAAGTCAAACTACAGATCTGTCTGATACCTGCCTATTTTCTTTTCCTGTTAACACAAGATTATACCCCATAAACATTCATTATACATCTCATCCTATGAATATAAAAGTTTACTGGGGATGTTAAGCAGGAAAATCTACACTGTTAGACCTTGACCTAGGAAGTCAATGAACCCTGAGATTTTAGGTGTTTTTTTCAATGGACCCAGAAAGCCTAAAGAAACATTGAGGATCCTACTGTAGTAAAAAGGTTAGAAAGCTTTATAGAATATTATTTATATGAAGCAAATTTGTTTCAAAGTTGGTTAGATGCTCTGCATGGGAAAAACATGAAAACTGGTGGGCTTGACTGTAGTGAAGTCGAGTAGTTGGGAAACCATTCAGCTGTTCAGTGGGTGCCCAGAAGAACCTTTTAGTCTTCCGGAGCAACTGCCAGTGTTCCTGGAGGTCAGCAGAGGGGCAATGGGCTGGAGGGACTGTGCCTACCTGCCCTGTGGGTTCCTGCCTCTCTGGTGTTCTTACTTGCTGCCCTGCTGCCCCTTGGCTCCACCCTCTAACCACGTCTGGTGTTTGCGGTCTCAGCTCTGCGGCCCCTCCGCTTCTCCCAAGCTCCGCTACAGCTCTTAGCTGCTAGTATTTCCTCTCTCATCTTCTTTGTCCTTGATGATTTTATAAAATTTCTTTTAATCTAACAGATTTTATTTTCAGAGGCAGTAGAGATAAATGCATGTGTTCGATGTCACACACACATACGCAAGAATATATGAACGTGTGTTTGTTATTCTAAGATGACTTATTTCCATTATGGTTCCACTCCCTTGCCTAAATATTCTGTTTTTTCTCCTCCTCTAGCCTCCAAGCCCTTCTGTATGCCTTGTCTTAGAAAGTTCATTGTTCCCAGAGCCTATGGTCTCACCTCTCCAAACTCCCATTCTCGCCTCTGAGACTGAGCCCCCTGTGTTCATTGTTATCTTCACAAAAGTGCACCCCATTTCCATTTCTTATATTAGTGCTCCTCCTCAATAATAATAAATAACAAACATTTATTCAAAGTTCACTGTGTTCTTTTTCAAAAGTAGCATGCCAGTATGTCATTACTGATGGAACCAGAATTTGAAGTCAGTCTGACCATGTGACATGTGCCCTTACCCATGCTGCCTTGCTTTATATTTGTCACTGAATGAGGGAAGTGAGTCTCATCCCCCCATATCAGGGGGAAGGCATTCAGGTTGGCTAATTGAGGCATTGCCTTGCCCATGGGAGATAATTAGCAAATATGTGTTGCTGTATGTACCGCACAGTTCTCTAGATACATTTCAGAGAGAAGAATTGTTTTAAACCACATTCCTCATGCAGGTAGGGTTTCCAAAAAGTAATTAAAATTGCATAAAATATCTGTCATGCAGAGAGCCAGGCGAGGAAGGCGAGAAAGCAAATCCCCCAATTCATTGTATTTGAGCATTCTGTACCATTATATACTTTAAGATTTGCTATTATGTCATTTGTTCATTTATTCTTATGTACATTTTAAAGTTTAAATCTTTTAAGGAGAGCTCTTCTCTTGACCTCACTTTAAATGTCATGTAAGGCACAACACTGCCTCACACCAGAGGCAACAAGATGCTTCTAGACAATGATTAGAATTCAAAGAGAGGAAAAGAGGTGCAATTATCAATAAGTGAAATATCTGAAAAATCCCATGTTGAAATTAAAAGTGTTCGGGGCCCCTGGGTGGCTCAGTCAGTTAAGTGTCCAACTTCGGCTCAGGTCATGATCTCACAGTTCATTGGTTCGAGCCCCGCCTCAGGCCCTGCCTGGAGCCTGTTTCGGATTCTGCGTCTCCCTCTCTCTCTCTGCCCCTCCCCCACTTGTGCTCTGTCTCTCTCTGTCTCAAAAATAAATAAACTATATAAAAAATTTAGAAATTAAAGGTGTTAATTTACTTTAAATATTTTTATTATGTAGCAGTCACTCTTCATGGACCTAGGCAGGAAGACCCAGAATAGATTTCTCTATACTTTAATTACTTTTCCATCCGGGATGGACAATTTGATACTTTCTCAGTTTCTGAGAAGTTGTTAAGTTGAAGAGTGCATCGGGATGGGAACTAAAGGGAGTGACTTGATATCTTTATTTCACAGGCAATGAATAATGAGGAGTTTGTTGGTGATTTATGTTAATCTAAATATGCTACAGGATATTATCACACGCTACACAGTCTGTATCAGCAATTCCGTCCTGTCTAGAAATATATAATTATCAATGTCTTTTTATAAATGTTTATTTATATTGAGAGAGAAAGAGAGAATGTGCATGTGCTCGTGTGTGAGTGGGGGAAAGGTAGAGAGAGACGGAGACAGAGAATCCCAGGCAGGATCTGTGTCAGTGTGGAGCCCGTTGTGGGGCTTGATCTCAGGAACCATGAGATCGTGACCTGAGTCGAAATCGAGTCAGACGCTCAACCAACTGAGCTACCCAGATGCCCCTCTACCAGATTTTTTTATGACAACATTAATTTGTATGGTCATTTGATGGTGTTTTAGTTTTTCCCACAATCATAAAATTGACTTGTCATAATGCAGTAAGCAAACTTACATATATATGTAAAAAAAGTTATTATATATTTAACTTTTGGATTACAATAAAATTGCTTTATAAAATTTAAGAGATAAAGATTGAAATCTCTAGGTAAACAGATCTTTCCCCATCCTGTACTTGTTTTCTAGGAGAAAGAGGAAAGTGTTTAAAAAAAAAAGTGCTGTATGGACCAGGAAGCTTCAGAAATTAACCTGCTTTCTGGCTCATTCAAACAGCTGGTTATTTATCGAGCCTTCGTGTGTCTCAAGCCTGTGCTGGGCGCTACGGCCACCAACCCTGCCCTCAGATAAGTCTGTCCAACCTTTGCTCTCTGACATCAGCTGCATGTGATGGTTTGTTTTATTTGGGATTCTGAAAAGAGGTATGTGGCAGAAAGGGGACAGAGATGATATGAATGGTCACAAATGGGAGATAGCAAAGTGTAACGGTCAGGGGTCTGGGCTCTTGGTTCAGACTGCCTATGTTCAAATCTTGGGTCCCTGGTTTCTCAGCTGTACAACCTTGACTTTGATCTCTCTGTGCCTCATTCCACATTTTAAAAATAGGAATAATAATGGTAGTTAATTCATAGGATTGTTAATGATTACGGGACATACTGCTCAACAAAATTAGGTTATCACAGTGTACTTAACAAAATCATCAGTTTCCTGGTAATTTTCTTAGGGCAGGAGACAGCAGAAAGGTCTTCTCAACATCCTGTTGTTCCCTAATTTGTTGGTGACAAGAGACAAAGACAACAGTAAGTCTTTCTGTTGTTTTGGTTGAAGCAATTAGGGAAAAATCAGTTCTGGGTCAATCATCAGGCTTTATTAACCTAATACCTGGTCAGCCCCGTACTCCTGAGTATTTGCTGCATGTCTGCATTACAGTTGTGGGACCTGCTTACTGGGGCATTTCTCATTTAGATCTATGGCTTTAGTACTGTGTAATAGACGTTGATAAGTGAGTTTCTCAGATAAACTCTTATAAAATATTTTAAATGAAAATGCATATCTTTACTAAATCACACAATTACTCTATGCTCTTCGAGGACTTTTAGAAACTACAGACCAGTTTAAAATCACATCTAGTCCTGTGACCCAGAGATAACCACTAACTCTCCACTATTTTTCTATGCACACACACTTTTGTGTTGAATGAAAAATGGAATAAACCTGCTCCTTCGTGAAGTAATATACTATTGCTACTTACTTTGAAATCAGACATACTGTTCTGAAATGTCATTTTTTAATTTAAAAGCATTTTTAATGTTTATTTTATTTTTGAGAGAGAGACAGAGTATGAGCAGGAGAGGGGCAAGGAGAGAGGGAGACACAGAATCTGAAGTAGGCTCCAGGCTCTGAGCTGTCAGCACAGAGCCCAACGCGGGGCTCAAACCCACAAACTGTGAGATCATGACCTGAGCTAAAGTCAGACACTCGACTGAGCCACCCAGGCGCCCCCCTTTTTAAAAAAATTTTTTTTAATGAAATGTCATTTTTAATGTGATGCAAGTCACATAATGTTTATTCTTTAATACTTAGATTATATTCCATTTTATGCATTTATATTAAAATTACCATTGTTGGGGCACCTGGGTGGCTCAGTCTGGTTAAGTGTCCAACTCTTCATTTTGGCCAGGTCACGATCTCACCGTCAGGAGACAGCCCTGCTTTGGGCTCTGTGCTGGGCATGGAGACTGTTTGAAATTCTGTCTCTCCCTCTGCCCCTCTCCCCACCCCCATCCCCGCCCCACTCACAGGCTCACCCTCTCCCAATAAATAAATAAATGATAGCCATTGTTAAATATTGCCAACCATGCTTTTTCCTGTTCCCCGTCCTCTGCCTAGTGCTGTGTACTTTGCTTACCAGTCCCTATTATGCCCCTGGATCATTACCTAGTGCTGTGTGCTTCGTTCCTCCACCGGGCTCTACATGCTGTGAGAGCCCAGCCTCCATCTAGTTTCACCGTCGTAACCATAGTTTCTAGTGTACCGCTTGGCCATGGGCAGGGGTCTCAGTGTGTATTTGTTAAATGAATACATGATAGGTATCATCTTCATCTGATAATCATTCTAGAACAGTAAATCATTCTGGTAGTTCCTACAGTCTGTTGTAGGAGCTGAGTATATCTGGGATGTGATTCTGGAGGTGAGGGTATGGAGCTTGGGGGGTGGGGGTGGGCAGGGAAAATCGGGGAACAGCCTGGTTGGGAGACGAGGGGCAGGGGAGTGAAAAATGTTCTCTTGACTCCTCTTTTCCCTCAAGCTTTACATCAAGAGCTCAGTTCTTTCCACTGACCTTCAGAATAAAATTCGTGGATGCAGTGGGACAAGAAACAGAACCATCATTTATTTATTGGGGGATTAAGTAAATGTACTCTTACCTGGGACTGCCTGAGTTACATTCAGGGAATCTGATTCCAAGCCTGTGATTTCACTGAAAAAATTCCAGTTCTGTGTCTGGCACATGGTAGCAGGAAAAGAAAGGGACAGTATTTATGGAGCGCCTCTAATAGTGACTTTCCTACATCATTGCCTTCTGTCTACTCAACAGCCTGGAGGAGGTAGGGACTATTCAGGGGCCCGGATGCAACCCTGGACTAGTTGACTCCTGAGTTTATTTTCCCAGGTCAAAATCAAAACATTAGAGAGAATAGGGGTGCCTGGGTGGCTCAGTCAGTTAAGTGTCTGACTTCAGCTCAGGTCACGATCTAATGGACTGTGAGTTTGAGCCCTGCGTCAGGCTCTGTGCTAAGAGCTCAGAGCCTGGAGCCTGCTTCAAATTCTGTGTCTCCCTCTCTCTCTGCCCCTCCCATTTCTCTCCCTCACTCCCTCTCAAAAAAAAATAGACTTCAAAAAATTTAAAAAAACATATTAGAATGAATTCTCAGATTAGATGGGGAAATGCTTATAGCTAATATAAGCAAATTATAAATACTAACAAGGAAGCTATTTCAGGTTATTTAGGTATGTCTTGGATGATTCTAACTTATATAATTAATTTAGAAACCGGAAATAAAAACTACTGTGGGGCACCTGGGTGGCTCAGTCTGCTTAGCGTCTGACTCTTGATTTCAGCTCAGGTCATGATCTCACAGTTCATGAGATTGAGCCCCACATCGGGCTCTGCACTGACACAGAGCCTGCTTGGGACTCTCCCTGTCTCTCTCTCTCTCTCTCTCTCTCTCAAAAATAAATAAATAAACTTAAAAAAACCTGCTAATATAGAGAAACAAACCAATTTAAAATCTCATGTCTAAGAAGATGGAGCCTTTTACCCACACCTGCAGATGTATAAAACATTAAAAGAATTTCTAGACCAAAAATATATTATTATGTTTATAAAGTGTTCATTCAAAGGCCATTCATTAAATGGCCTCACACTTTAAAAATTCAGCTAGTGTGCCTTTATAACATTAACTTTATTTTACTTCAATTAGAAGTTTACAAACCTAACAGGAGTTCTAAAAATCTGGCTTTCTTGTTTCTAAATTCAATAAGTGACTGTATTTCTTCTTAATTTCAGGCCAGAACCAAGGATTTTCCTCCCTCTTTGTTAGGAAGTTGCCGGCTGCCCGGGCAGAGATGTTGAGGCTGCTCTTGCTTCTAGGCTTTAATAAAATCCTGTTTCCTTGCTGGGTTCTTGCTTTTACACACTGCGCTCAGTTTAGAGATGTGGTTGTAGACAAACACATTTACACCTGTTTCAGGTCTCGCTTCATTTATGGTCAGTAGGACCATTGAGAGGGTATGGAAGACAGCAGCTCGTTCAGGCACTTGCATAAATCCTGCTGGCCCCAGAGGGTCCACTTGCCCATCCTTCTGGCATCTTCTTTCATAACTGGCAATGAAAGTCATTAGTAGTGCTATTACCGTTTGTGCTTTAAGCCACGAGGTTTCAATTAACACAGGGGTCACATGTCACATTAAATAAGTGGTCCTGGTGTTCTCTATTCATTTTGGTCTCAGACTTGCCACCCATCCCCATATTTTCAGAGACTTTTTTGGGTGCAGCTTAAAGCCTAATTTCAAAAATCACCTTTTCATCTTATAATTAGTCTAAAAGTACTCGTAAGTGCAGACCCAATTTGCATAATCCTTTGAAACATTATCCTGGCACTTTAAGTGGTTGGAAGAATTACAAGGGACCCATGAAACATATCGTACTCATGTTGGACTTCATATATATGGTAACCCTTATTTCGGGTTTTTTTTTTTCCTTCACAATTTATTATTTGTTTTATTCCCAGGCAAGAATAACGAGTTTGTTCTCTGTGACTTGGTCTTGAAGTTTTCGTCTCTCATATTGGTTCCAGCAAAGCATGTAGTAGCAGATCAGTAAATATTATCTGTATAAGCAATGAATGAATCCCATTGGGATGGTGGGTTCTTACCCCGAAATCCTTGGCTAGGTAACAAGGGGTCCTTGAACTAACTGAAATTTATGTATGATCCAAATGTCGGTGTCCTGGGTGTCTCCAGACCTAATCTACTGAGGCTGCTTTGTCCTTTGATGTTTCAGGAAGCTTGGCAGGAACCCCCACCTAGCACGCTTGTTACTTCCTTATCACGTCTGACTCTGAGTTCACCACGGCTCCGCCACTTCACCCCACATCATCATGGACACTATTCAGGTTTTAAAAATCTTCTTCATTCAGGGGCACCTGGGTGGCTCAATTGGTTAAGCGGCTGACTTCGGCTCGGGTCATGATCTCACAGTTTGTGAGTTCAAGCCCCATGCCAGGCTCTGTGCTGACAGCTCAGAGCCTGGAGCCTGCTTTGGATTCTGTATCTCCTCCTCTCCCTGCCCCTCCCCTGCTCACACTCTGTCTCTTAAAAATAAATAAACATTAAAAATTTTTTTCTTCATTCAGATTTAAAAAAATTGTCCAGCGTACCATTGACACACGGCTGTGTAAGCAGTTCAGTTTTATTAACAATTTTGGATAGTTTAAAACCACATACTCTGTGTATTGCTGTCATGTGCATTTTTCAAACTCTCGTTGCTCAATTTATTGGGTGTTTCTTATTGACTTTCCTCATACCTGGAGTCCCTGACACATGCAGTCTTACTGGGGAACTCACTTTCCATCCCATTTTGCCCCCCACCCTCTCCTTTTCTTCTCAAATACCAGAATAAGTAATCTTCTTTTCTTTACTTTTTCTGCTTTATTTTATTTTTATGATTTTCTTTTAATCTGCCTTATGTACTCCATTAAAAAAAATAATGGTTTTGCTAAGCGAAGATTCTTGATGCCCCTAAGAAGAATTGTGTCTCCAGCTTAAAAAAATTAAATTTATTCTTGCAGCAGGTGCAAAGTTCTGTGCATACAAATGCTTCCTCAGGAAAGAGTACTGTTAACATGAATCATATTCTTAAAGATGTGTGGGACCTCTAAAAGGTGAAAAGCCATTGCATTAGGATTTTTCTGATACTTGACCATGAAGTGCTTTCCTTTAAAAATTTTTTAATGTTTTCTTTATTTATGAGAGAGACAGAGAGAGAGAGGAAGAGAGAGAGAGAGCAAGAGAACCAGCAGGGGAGGGGCAGAGAGAGAGGGGGACACAGAATCTGAAGCAGGCTCCAGACTCTGGGTTGTCAGCACAGAGCCTGACATGGGGCTCGAACCCACAAACTGTGAAATCGTGACCTGAGCCAAAGTCCCACACTTAACCGACTGAACCACCAGGCACTCCTGAAGTGCTTTCCTATAACTTAACACTTGTGGTCAGCCAAGCGATGGCTGCAAAGTGTGTAGTTTGTAGGCTGCAAAGTGTGTAGTTTGTAGCACACTGTGATCCGTTGATGCTGAAGTTGGCTTTTGTTCGTTCACCCCTTTTCCTTCCCTAACACTGTTAATCCCATGGTAGCAGTTATCGCTCCTTGTGGCCATTTCCAGTCTTTGCCTGTTTCCCCATCAGACTTCAGGGGGCCGGAAGCACACGCCTTTGGACTCTTTTCATTTACTAAAAGCATCTCTCCCACTATTTTGGTTGGTGCCTAACCATCTGTCTGATCATTTAGAGTGTACACTCCACAAAAATAAGGTCAACATCTGCTTTGTTTAATGTTTTGTCCAGTAGCACAGTGCTGGGAAGGTGGACTGATAAACATTTTACTGGACGGATGGATGGATGCGTGAATGCATGAATGTTGGAACTCCCCTGGGAAAGGGACAGTGGGGACAAGGGCATGCAATAAGGAGGATATCCGGAGAGCCACAGACACCTGAGAGCACCCAGTCCCAGCGATCTGAACTCCCCAAGGGGGACCAGCCATTACTCGCGGTACAAAGCCTACTAGCTACCTGTCCCCTGTAGCAAATGTTTTCCAGAGCACTTTAAATATGGTCACGCATTGAGTCCCTGTAACAACCGAATGACGGAAAGACTGTTGCCATGATCATTTTGCCCGTGATGAAACTGAGGTATGGAGAGGCTAAGTGCCTTGCCTGGGTAACATGGCTGAAGCAGTGGGAGTGACAGACTTCCACCCTGCCAAATGGCGAGGCCAACAGGGTCCCTCCCGCACCTCGCCCCCTTTCATTAGGACCTCGTTGTGGGGCTGGGTCCCTGCCCTTGCTAGACTCCATGTGCGTAAATGTGCCTAAGCTGGGTTGTGCGAAGGCCGTGTGCATCAGTTCACTGAAGACCTTTGACCTCACAGAACTTCCGTAAATATATTCATGTGGATGCTAGAGATGCTGGACGTGGGCTCGGTCCTCTGATTAAGTGGGGGCAGGGAGTCAAGAACTGGAGCAGCCCATAATCTTCGGGGGTCTTCCTCCTACCTTCTGGGGGCTGTTCCCTCAGAAGAGTAAAGGGAGATTCCTGCATCCAAAGCCAAACCTTAAACTTCATTAATCAGAACTCAATGCACAAAGGGCAAAGTATGTTTCACTGAAGGAGACAGAGCAGGAAGGCTTTATTTTCCACGACAGATGGACTGGAGACCCCCCTTCTTAGGTAAGTCGGGCCGGGGGCCCCTGAGCTGGTCACTGACAGATGTCAGCCTGTCACAGTGCCCTGAGGAGTACTGGGATGGATGGCGATTGTCAGGGAGCCTTTCAATGGCCATTTCTAAGTGTCCTATTCTCCAAATGGACAACCCTTAAGAAAATCCTAAATTCCTTTACTTCAAGGAAAGACTTGGAAAACTGAATTGAGTTTGAGTGCTTGGTTATTATGCCATTAAAAATAAAAAAGGGAGTCTTGGAAGCTGAATGTCTGGGGATGGATTTAGCTGATGTGCTTCCAAAGAAACACTTAAGGAAGTTATTAGGGCCGCACGATGATATTTTAGTGCATTTATTTGGTCACTCTTGTCATAGAAAGGGACGTATGTTATTTTAAAAAAGACATTTTTATTGGAAGAAAATTGTCTCTTAAAACACTTTTAATAGGTTTACTCTTACTTTTATTGCTTGGTGAAATAGTAAAATTCGCAGCAGTGATAAAAAAAAAGTCCTTCTAGGTCATGCTTAGAACCTGCTAGAAATCGGAGTCTGAATACTTGGAGGGAATACTATCATTCAGTCTTTTATTTAAATTATATACATATATTTCAAAAACTGTTACTTTGGAATCACCGTAGAGTAAATATTTTTAAAAAACTTTTTAAATGTTTATTTATTTTTGAGGGAGAGAGAAAGCATGTGAACGGGGGAGGGGCAGAGAGTGAGAGAGAGACACAGAATATGAAGCAGGCTTCAGGCTCTGAGCTGTCAGCACAGAGCCCAACGCGGGACTCGAACTCGGAAAGCACGAGATCATGACCTGAGCCACCCAGGCACCCCTATAGAGGAAATATTTTAAGGTTATAAGTCCTACCGTTATAAAGGAGTGGTTTTGTTTCCCATGTTTTTCTCTTGTCTTGTCCATATGCACACGTACATTTCCACAGTTGTGCTCATGGTCTTTTATAAAACTTGGTGGTTACATGTTTTAAACCAAACATCACATCAAAAATTCTTTTCTATGTTACTATATTCTTTATAATTAAACATTTAAAAACTGCCATAAAGCCTATCTGTTTATTACTTTGAGAGAGCTGAGAGAGAGAGAGAGAGAGAGAGAACACAAGTGGGGGAGGAACAGAGAGAGAGAGAGAGGGAGAATCCCAAGGAGGCTCTGCATTGTCAGCACAGAGCCTGACTCAAGGCTCAAACCCACAAACTTTGAGATAATGACCTGAGACGAAGTTGGAGGCTTATCTGACTGAGCCACCCTGGTGCCCCTATAATTAAACATTTTATTTTTAAAAAAAAATTTAATTTTTGTTTATTTATTTATTTTTAAGAGAGAGAGAGAGAGAGAGAGAGAAAGAGAATGTGAGCAAGGGAGAGGCAGAGGGAGTGGGAGACACAGAACCTGAAACACGCTCCAGGCTCTTAGCTGTCAGCACAGAGCCCGACGTGGGGCTTGAACCCACGAACTGTGAGATCATGACCTGAGCTGAAGTCGGAGGCTTATCTGACCGAGCCACCCAGGCGCCCCCTAATTAAACATTATAAAGGAGTCGTAATTTTTGTGAATCAATTATGCCAGAAGTGACTTAACCATTATCTTGGGGGGTAATTTATTTATAATTTAAATACATATTTCTAGTTTAATTTTTTCCCACATTCGAGACTTGAAAGGGTAGTTCTAATGTTGGCCACGTATGCACTGACACTGCTCTTTGGCTGAGCGGTGTAGTTAGGGGCAGGCACTAAGCTTTCACCGGGATGTGAACCACGAGTCACACGTGCAACCACCAACACTGACAAATGGGCAGAATAAAAGAGCACATGACAGTGTATTCCTTTATGGCCCAGTCGTTTACAGAGGAATCTCGGTTGAATTAGGCTCTAACGATTGTGTTCCATCTTCCCCCACTGTGGGTTTAATAATCTTAACAAACCAAATAAGTGTATTCCAGATACTTGACCGTGTCCCTTTGTTGGGGGGCAGGGTGCTGTGGACACAGCCTCATTCACAATGCGGAATCTGCCGAGGGAAATTCTGAATCTGAGCTACCAGAGTGCCCTGCAGTGTTTCACTTGGTCTAAGAGAGAAATTCTGGAAGGAATTTGGGAGGGAAAACAGGGCTGGGCCCCTGTTAGGGCATTTTGTTGATAAATGAGGTCAAACATAAGTCTTCATTTGAGTCCGAAGAAAGCCCATGGTCATGTCAGAATGGGAAATCAGGTTATGGTTAAAGAACTTGGGCTAAATCTTTCCTGGGAAAGGAAAATGGTTTTTACTTTGGTCACATGTCTTCAGTTGCTTAGAGTTCAGCTGTCCCTTCTGCAGAAGGAGGAGCGGTCTTACAGAGATAATGCTAGAAATGAGAAAGGTCCCAGTCTCCACCTGCGGGATGTGGACCAGTCAGAGCCGACCGGTGCAGTGCATGTCAGCCCCTCCAGATAGCACACACGGCGGTTAGGCTTGACGGGGTCTTTGCAGAATGCCAGGAGGAAGATTCTGGAAATATTAAATGCTCTGGTTGGCAGTTCCCATGCTGCAGTTCACCCGGGAATGTGTTTCTGTCGGAAATGTCAGGCGCTCGGACAGAGCTTGTGCTCATGGGATGAGTCGGTGCTCAGGGCTCAGCCAGAAATATCCATGCTCTTTTTCTGACGTTTTTGATAAAATGGGATAACAAAGTAATAGTCTTTCTGGAAAACCAGGCCACAGTATTTAAGTAAAGAAAATGGTCAAAAGGGAAAAGCAAGGCTTTTCTCATGTGGAATGTAGGGTATTTCCTTCGTGGTAGCAATTTTTAGTCTTTCAGCAGATCCTATCTGGAGGTGGTATTTCAAGGCCCGTTGTCTGGGATGTGCACTCACACAGCTACATTTGGGATTGGATGCCAACTCTGGCCCCTTACTTGACCTTAAAGCATCTTAAATTCTATGTGCTTTATTTCCTTGTCTGGAGTCGTGGAGTTCTGGGGAGGAGCAAATCAGATGGTTTATGCAAAGCACTTAGCCCATGGCAGGGGACATAATGTGAAATCCATGGTGTTAATTTGTTGGACTTGATCTATAGATGAATAATCTATGTTGGGTTTCTAGAAAGGTGGCTGGAAGTAGTGGAGTGTCTGGCTCATGAGCTAAACTGACCTCGTGGATTTATTGTTTTATTTTTATTTTTTTAGAAGTCGGAGAATTTATTTCCTTCCATTGCTGTCTTATGGCTGACATATTTCCTATTCGTTAAAATGCTCTTTTATAGGGGATTAAGAGTACAGTTATCATGAGTTCTGAGTATAGAATTGTTGCATCACTGTATTATATGCCTGAAACTAATATAATACTGTATATTAATTATACTGCAATTAAAAAAATAAAAATAATAGCAAAGGAAAGAATAAAAGGATTTTATATAAAAGAAAAAATACTCTTGTCTATTTCTGCACCGTCCAACTAAGTAACACTTTGAAGTTGACAGATCTCACTTTATCCATTAGTTTTCTCCCCAAATGTGGGAGATGTCACACCACCAGACTTCAGGCTTCTGTGACAGCCGTCTGCAGAAGCTGGGTGACTGCTGGCTTCTTGGGCATGAGGCGTGCCCTTTCCAGCCTCCACCACTGTTGTCTCCAGAGAACCCATGTCAGCTGGGATTCTGTATTGTGCCTCCACCGTGTCTTACGGTGGAGAAAATATTTCTATCAGCAGTGAAAATAAACCAGATAGTCTGAGAGAGTAGAGTTTCCAAGAGCATTAGTGAGAGCATATTTCTTTGTGGAAGCGGGGAACACGCTTGGGTGTTTAAAATACACAGGAAGTATAAGAGAACACGCTTAGCCCACTTTATTCAATGATGGTGCTTCGTGGCTCCTGTTGTCACATTAGCTCGTGAATCGTGATCTATGGGACACAGGGCAGGCTGGGGAGAGGTCCCTGGAATGTCTAGAAGTGGGCTGTGATACGTTGCTTTCATAGAGGCGCCTAAAGCCATCTGCTGCCTTTCACCGAATTCACGAGCCCTGTTATTTGTAGCGAGAACCCCGGTGATTCCTGTAGATGACTTGAAAATCTCAGGCCTCATGTTTTCCTCCCCATCGTTGGCATGAGTTGCACTAGAACTTTAACAAGTCTCTTTCTCTCTTTATGCCCTCCCCCCAGCCTTTCTCTCCTCCTCTTTCCCCTGCTCTTTTTTTTCTCTTCCTTCCTTGTACATGTGAAGGTATTTCGAGAATAATAATTTCCATAGACAAGTGGCCAACAGTGATAAGTAATTTATGGTTGTAGCATGCGTGTGCCTTCCAGAGGTAACTGAACGGAGAAAATAGATTTGAAACCAAGAGGAGAGAGCGTGGTGGCTTTTCTGCCGAGACTGCAGTGCTGTTACATGCCCCGCATAGCAGTCAGTAGGACTAGCCCAGGATGTGGTAAAAATCCCAAGTTCTCAGCGGCTTAGCAGAGGAAAAATTAACTTTGTGCTCACCTGCCCATGTGGGTTTATGGGAGCTCTGCTCATGACCACAGCTGACAGGGGCTCTGTTTAGACGCTTCCTCTGCTGTCATTGTGGGGGAAGGGAGAGCCGCCTTGTCCCCGACTGCCGGTTCAATGCCTCCGCTCAGAAGTATCGCAGGTCTGCTCCCCTTTACCCCTAAATGGAGTCACGTGGCTGTGTCTGGGTGCAAGGAGGTGGGGGAATGCAACTTGACCATGTGCCTGGAAAGGGAGAGACTTGGTGTGTTTGTGATTATCTTCACTCACTCCCTCTTTCCTAAACCCTACCTGGAAACGCGCACAAATAACCTCTCATAACTGTCATCTGAGTATAAATAACAGCGTGTGGCGTCATAACTCGTATCTTATTTTAGGTAATTGGAGAGCCTTGACCTTAAATGCTCAGTATTCAGGCAAGTCTTCTGATTCCAGAGATTGTGGCTTCCATTTTGGCCATGCTTCTTTATTCCCCTCCCTGTCCTCTGAGAATGATGCTCTTTTACTTACAGTTTGCTCCTGTCTGTCTTGTCTTGTTCATGCAAATATTAAGTTTCTGGGTGGTCAGAGTCCTCTCCTAGTCTGACTTAACGTTCAAGCTCCAAACACTATATAGAAAGGTATTTAAATGTCTGTTTCAGCTGCTGCCACTGAGGATAATAAAAAAAAGTTCTACCTTCTCTGTTACGATTTTTACCATTCAGTGGTGTGTTTTTCCTGTTTTGTGCCAAATGAACAGAATACGAATTAATTACAAGTGGTATGGATTTTTGTGCATTGTCTGTCTCAATGTATTTAACGTTTTCTTTATGTAATAATGTCGTAGTGTTCACATTACGATAAACTTCAAAATTACCCAGATGACCGGCATGGGCTCAGTGAAGCAGATCACTTCCGTTTACAGAAACACACAAAAACACGTGGAAATGTCCAATTTCCTTACCTGTAGTTAAACTTCAGGTTGTAGGGCATCCTGTCTAGTTGGTACCCCAACATTTTTAAATGCTTTCACTTTTTCTACATGTTATTTGTTCTCTACCCACAAAAGTAAAACTGTTTCTAGTCTTTGACATGTTCTCTCCTGAAAGCAGTAACATATTCCATTGCTTCATTTTAAATATATGCTCCGCTTTTCTGCTTGTTACTCTTATTTACTTTCATCCTTCAAAAATGTTTTCCATTCCACCATCTCCAAGTAAGTCCTACTTGTTCCTATGATTAAAACAGACCTGTGAATAGATAGTACATTCTTGTTGAGCTATAAGTAGCCTTTACTTAAAAAAAATACTCTAGGGCACCTAGGGGGCTCAGTTGGTTAAGCATCTGACTTTGGCTCAGGTCATGGTCTCGTGGCTCATTTGTGAGTTCAAGCCCTGCATTGGACTCTTTGGTGTCAGCACAGAGCCTGCTTCGATCCTGTCATCCTCGCTATCTGCCCCTCCCCCGCTCAGGCTCTCTCTCAAAAATAAACATTTAAAAACAAATACTGCCTATGGTGTTTTGGTGGGCTTTGGGTTCATTGTCCAAAATGTTCCACTCTGAATAAAAGAAAATCTACTTATTTAATAATTCCCCAGAACACACTGGCCTGTTATCACACTGTTATCATACATGAAGAATAAATACCATTTAACTCCTATTACAAAGTTGTGCTTTTTAATGCTTTCGTGTATAAGCCTTCAAATTAACACATTCTCAAGACCTAAGAGAAATCAGTCCAGGATGATAACACCACTAATAAGTAATAACCCTAATTAATCCATGTAAATACATTAATTGATATGAAAGTACTTTGATAAGTAAAAATCAATCCTTAAAAAACAAAGCACTATTATTGGTAATAAAAATAAAATATAGTATTTATCGAATCATGCCTATTTGGAGGATATTTTAAAAAAGGCTTATAACAAAATAAATATGGATTTTATAGCACAATGAAAATAAAAGGCAATCACTATGTTTTATATATTATACTCTTCCTCAAAATAATTTTAATGAGTAGATTTATATTCTTTTCAGCAGAGTTCAGACAAATTCCAACCGCTAATATTGGACAATAGTTCTTTTATTTCTTTTATGCACCAAGGGGAGTAAATCAAATGTAAAATATAGCCAAAGATAATTTTTGGAAAAGGAAACATCTCTTGGCAAGGATCTAACCTGGAATTTTCTTATTAATACATGAACAGTGTGTTTGGTGGGCTGGATTATGTTTTGCAGGCTTTCCCATGGACTAATGCCCAGTTCGAATATTCTTTTCCTGAATACATAAACAGATGTGCACAATTTTTTTTAGTCCTTTTCTTCACTCAGAAGCTTTCAGAAGAAGCTCCCCAAGTAAAATATTAAATGGAGAAAATTATTTAAGGTGCAAAATGTACCCTTTTGTTTTGTTTTCACCTGGTTTTGACCCTGTTCCATGTCCCACGTTGGTTTGATTTGGTGAGTATGGACAGCTGTGTTCAAGTGTAAGGTCCTTGTAGCCACTCAAATGGTGGAGAGCCCATGACCTCCAGGGATCATTTCTTCATCCGAAATCAATTCTGCCATTGAACGCTTAATCAATGATATCTTTGTTTTCAATTTAGAGGTTTTGCCCCGTGAGGAGGCGGCCAACTAGTTCCTTTTCCACAACATTTTTACCATTTTCTTTCTGGCATTGGGTAGATAAAAGGCTTGGGCAGGTTGACAGGCATTTAATGACTTTTTTGAATAACTAGGCAATGATATTTAAAATCATTAAAATGTAGTTATTCTTATCTTAATCATTCTCCACCCCGCCCCCACCTCCTAAATTCAGTCAGTAATTACTGTGCCCTGTAAGAGTTGGTGTGTGTTGGGATGTACGCTCCAAATAAACACATTGAGGCACCTCGGTGATTTGATGAAGGTGGATTTGTCCTGGCAAAGTGGAGGCACATGGAATCTGTAAGACTGGCCCTTTTTAATTATTTTTGTCACTAGGAATGCTATTTCTGTGGTATCTTGGGCCATTGCCATTTTCAGAAATACATATTTGTAGGTTCCTGCCATAAATCTCCCTCCCAAGAATTGCCAAAATGCATTAAAAATTAAAAAAAAATGGGGCGCTTGGGTGGCTCAGTCGGTTAAGTGTCCAACTTCAGCTCAGGTCATGATCTCGGGGTTCATGGGTTCGAGCCCTACCTCGGGCTCTGTGCTGATAGCTCAGAGCCTGGAGCCTACTTCGGATTCTGTGTCTCCCTATCTCTGCCCTCCCCTACTCATGCTATGTGTCTCTCTCTCTCTCTCTCAGAAATAAATAAACAGTAGAAAAAAATGTAGAATTGCCAATATGTGTATGTGTGGACCTTCTTTTCATTTACGAACATACTCGAGTTTAATCTTCACAAGTAACATCAGAAAGTTATCTTTCTTTTTAAAAAGGAAAACAAGTTAAAGCTTTTGGCTTCAAATCTGAGGAGTTTAGAGAAAATGTTAACTACATGATAGGAGTTTCAGTTTCGTAAGTGGAGGACCACACAGTCTGTTGGTGTTCATGATTTTTTTTTTTTTTTTTGCTTTTGAATATATTGAGACATCATGGAACTGAAGTTTGGAAAAGTTGGTAGTTTGTGGGTTTGTGATTTGGCAGCTGACTCTTTTCAACCTCTTGGTAAAATGAAGTTATTTATAACTGCTTCTTTGGTGTACCCTGTTTTATGTTGACTCCAACTTCTGGCATCCAAAGCTAAGTCCAGTAAAAATGATGTAATGAAGTTTAAACACTTTGTAGCAGAAGAATATTAATGAAATAGGCATTTTTTTAAAAAAAGTCCATTTTTCCTAATTGCAAATATGTTATCTTCTTTTACTCCTTTGAGGTTTAACTTTTGAAACTAAGTCCTTGTTCTCAGAATCTTTCTCCTCTTGAGCTAATAAGCCTCATCTTAAACTAACCTCCCCCCGCCCACACACACATTAATTTCCCCACTAAACTTTCAGAGGGAAAAACAGTCCGTGGAGAATTCTAACTTTGAGGAAAATACTTCTGTTTTTAAATTACAATTACATAGAAGGCATTAGGAGACTTATGAAACTAGCAACGATAATTTAAACATTGCATTCTGTGGAGGAATAAAGTATAAAATAAACACTTGTTTAGACTGAATATTAAATGCTTTTAGAGGAGTTGATGCTACATAGTTGTGTAACACGCCCCTTGGGCTTGGGGGCAGGGTTGTGCTTTTAAGAATTAAAACTAAGTCTACATTATGGTCATAGTTACTCCAACCTTGTGTGGGGGTCAAATCCTGAGAAGACAGTGGTGTGACAGATTGCCGAAGCATGGGTTTTGCCGATGGGCGTATCGAAGTGTGCAGGGCAGATGTTAGTAAGTTTCATTATCATCATCATTACAGTGGCCGAAACATCATAGCATATTTATAAAAACTGTGGCTCTGGAGTCAAGAGTTTCTCAATTTGAAGCCTGGCTATTGCTCTCGGTAGCTCTGTGGCCTTTGACAAGCCACTAAAATGTTAATCATTCTCCATTTTCCCACATATAAAATGAAGACATACCAATGTCATATCGTGAGTCTCGAGGTTGTCTCTGAAAAGCACTTACGTCAGCACTCAGCGCTTAACACTCCTAAGATGCTATAATAATCATTCAATAAGTGTCAGATACTAAAATAATATAAATAATGGTTATTTATATTATTATTATTCATGATCTCTTTCCCTCAGTTTCCCCTTGTATCCCCAACCATAACCTGGTTTTAAAGAGTGTAATCTACATACCTATCAAGAGCTTCACGAAAGGAAAGCATAGTTGGTTTCATTTCTTTTTTTAAATTTTTTATCTTATTTTAGAAAGAGAGAGTGTGTGTACGTGCAATTGGGGTAGAGTGGCAGAGGGAGAGAGAGAGAGAATCCCAGGCAGGCTCCGTGCTCCACACGGAGCTTGACCCTGGGCTCAATCCCATGACCCTGGGATCATGCCTGGAGCCAAAATCAAAGAGTTGGCTGCTTAAACACCAGAGCCATAGGCATCCCAGTTTCTTTTCCTAATTGAGGAGGATCTCGGGAGTGGCATTCGATCCTGCACGGGTGGCTGCCGTTTGAAACCTCATCAGACCTCAGTGTGGGGGTTTGGCTTGCTCTTTGTTGAGTCCTTTCCTTCTTTAGTGCCCTGAACTGCCACACAGAGTCAGAGTTACAGGTCGGAGTGGCCAGCTCCTTTTGTGGGTGAATTTCAAATGCAACCAAGCTTTTCCTCTTCCTCCATTAAAAAAAAATTTAAGGGGCACCTGGGTGGCTCAGTGGGTTGGGTTTCCGGCTTCGGCTCAGGTCCTGATCTCACTGTTATGGGTTCGAGCCCCACATCAGGTTCTGTGCTGACAGCTCAGCGCTTGGAGCCTTCTTGGGATTCTGTGTCTCTCTCTTTCTCTGCCCCTTCCCTGCTCGTGCTCTCATTCTCTCTCTCTCTCTCTCTCTCTCTCTCAAAAATAAATAAACATTAAAAAAATTAATAAAATAAAAATTTAAATTGTTTCTTGTACCATTGTGATTCCTTCAGGTTATTATAATCATTGTAATCTTATGAAGTCAGATTCCACACCATCCAGGGTCAAACGAACAGGTCAATAAGCAAAAGTTAAAAGAACTTTGTTTGGATTTTTTTTAAACATTCCCAAAGGGAGGTGCTTACACATTCCGTTTTCTTCTTCCAACACCTTGGCTTACCTACTATAACTGCCATTCCCTGCTCTCTGTCCCATAACTTAGTGAAAAGTCCACCATTAGCCCAAGGCCCTATGTTCCCTGTCCCTTTCCCCTTGACTCTGCAACACATAGGGCCAACTCTTGATCGAATAAAGTCCTCTGCTCAAAACATGGTGGTATGGGGAAACTGAGCCAACAAAGTCATGCATCCAATCATGAGCACCTGTGAATTCACTAGCTTGGAGTAGTTGGGGAGTAAAAGGAAACTCTTGGATTCTTGGGCACCGAGACCGGCCTGGGGAGACCTAGAGGCACAGGGGTTATCATGAAAGGGCAGAGGAATGGGGTGGCATTACGTATACACCGTTACCTCCTCAGCAGCTCTTCAGATAACCTCTGCCTGTTTTCCAGCTAGGCCTGGGCCTCAGGTTTGTGTGTAGTTAGATTACAAGGAAAGCACCTTCTGGAAGAGGAGTCCAGGCTCTATGAAGAATGGGTATGCTCAGAAATGATGCTCCCTAAGAGTTAACTTTCTTAATAAGTTGTGCCTGGTTACCCAGGTGCTTGATCTCTGTTTACAGTCCACACATGGAGTAGTTAAAAAATGATCATGTGGGAATACAGCCGTTAATGCTGGTGCTGAGGAATGAATGACATTTTCAATGGGTAATGTTGTTCCTGTCTTCCCTTCTCTGTCCGTATTTTGATGGACCTTCAGTCTTGCATCGGCTTCCCAACCAGTCTCTGACGGATGGCTTCAGTCTTCAGTTCATTGAACACCATGCCCTTGGGTGAATTTATCTAAAACACAGCTCCGATCATGTCATTTCTTGGTTCAAAACCAGTTTTCCTTCCATTCCCTAGTGCACAGTCTACATTAGTTGGCGTGGCATCCTGAGGCTCTCCTGAATCTGACCTCCTCTGCCTTCCCAGGTGTCTTATACCCACTCCCTTCTCTGCTCTCCATCCGGAAGGAAACCCCAGCCTCGGGTCTGCCTGCCCCACACTGCCCCTCTGATTATGCTCTTCCTCCCCACCTCTCCTTGAAACAGCTTCCTTCCTCCGCAAGCACTCAGATCCTACTTTATCCTTCTGAGCTGAGGTCAAATGGAACCTTTTCCTATTTTACTCTAGTTCTTAAGACACATTTCTGTCATAAGTTTTCCTTTGATTCGTTGAAAATAAAAAATATTTGTATGCATGAAAATTATTTCTGAGTTTTATACATTTAATAAATTCCTTAAGGAAGCATTTAAGATTATATTAAATCAAGATACTTTTGAAATCTGGAATGTATACATTAAATGAATACAGGTATGTGTATTTGTGTACAGACACATGAACATATATCACCATATAATGTTAATTTACCTAGATAATTCTACATCTTAAAACATTTAAGTTTATTTTGAATTTATAGTTTATTGTCAAGTTAGTTTCCATATAACACCCAGTGCTCTTCCCCACAAGTGCCCTCCATCACCCTGCTTGCCCTTTCCCCCTCCCCCTTCCGCCCTCAGTTTGTTTTCAGTATTCAAGAGTCTTTCCTGCTTTGTCTCCCTCCCTCTCCCTAACTCTTTTTCCTCCTTCCCCTCCCCATGGTCCTCTGTTAGGTTTCTCCTGTTAGACCTATGAGTGAAAACATATGGTATCTGTCCTTCTCCGCCTGACTTATTTCACTTAGCATGACACCCTCGAGGTCCATCCACTTTGCTACGAATGGCCAGATTTCATTCTTTCTCATTGCCATGTAGTATTCCATTGTATAGATAAACCACATCTTCTTGATCCATTCATCAGTTGATGGACATTTAGGCTCTTTCCATGATTTGGCTATTGTTGATAGTGCTACTATAAATGTTGGGGTGCATGTGACCCTTTGAGTAAGTATTTTTGTATCCTACTCATTGTCATTTTTTATTCTGTTTTCTTTGGATTTATCTTTTAGTTTACTAATTCTGTCTCTTGCCATTAAATATAAGTACAGAGTTATTATAATCCAGTTACTGAATATTTTCAGTTTTAATTTTTCAATTTCAGTTTCTTTTATAGTTTCCAGTTTTCTCTTGAAGTTACCAACATTTTCATCACATTCCTAAAACATACTCGCAACAATTATTTAAAAGTCCTGTCAGGTGGGGTGTCTGGGTTGAGCATCGGACTCTTGATTTTGGCTCAGGGCATGACCTGAAGGTTGTGGGATTGAGCCCCGTGCCGGGCTCTGTGCTGAGTGTGGAGCCTGCTTGGGATTCTCTCTCTCTCTCTTCCTCTCCCTCTCCCCATCTCCCTGTCCCTCTCCCCTGCTTATATGCATTCTCTCTAAAATAAAATAAGATAAAATAAAATAAAATAAAATAAAATAAAATAAAGATTTAAAAAAAAGTCCTTATCAGGTAATTTCATTATCAGGAATCCTGTTGGTCTGCGTTTGTTGTATGCTTTTATTTTTTCCTAGCTTTATGTTTTATTGTCTCTTGGTGTACCTGTTTCTGACTGAATCCAGGGTGGTGTGTGTGAAAATGGGAGAGGATCTGAGACTCTTGCTAAGTGATCTCCCTCTGCTGAGGACTTTGTTTTGCTCTTGAAGAGCAGGTTGACCCACTTAACCCGATCATGGATCCAGCAGGTTCAGAGCATAGTTTCAGTCTTCAGAGTGCTGGATTGTTATCAGATTTGGCCTTCATGGCTTTGAATTGGTTTGGCCTGAATTTCAGTTTGGTCCCTCTGGCCCCATGAGACATTTAGAAGCTTTGCCTAGCTTCTTAGCCTCTCAGCTTCTAATTTATACTCCATTATTTACCTTCTTTAGGAACTTGTTTTGTAACTCGTATAATGCATCAAGAAGATCACTGAATGTTGGGTTTACCACTCTGGACTTTGCTTTTCTCGTTAGCCCTTCAAATGCTACTGTCCAGGAGCCTTAAAGATTTTTTGGAGGGGGGTGGAGGGGCGAACTTTTATAGTTATTCTTGGTGGGACTTTGCCAGCAACAAGCTAATCCTTTATCATTAGAAGAAGTTGATAAGAAAAACTCTTGAATAAATATCAAACAAGTGCTGTCTAATTAAAAGGAGGAAAATAGGTTGAAAAGAAAGGAACAAAGAAGCTATTTTGATCCATAGTATCGAAAGTTTTGAAAATAATAAGATCTCAAAAGTAATTTTTTAGATCTTCAGTGGTGCTTGGGTGGCTCAGTCAGTTGAGTGTCTGACTTGGATTCAGGTCATGATCTCACAGTTCATGAGTTCAAGCCCTGCATCAGGCTCACTGCTGTCAGCACAGAACACACTTGGGATCCTCTGTCCCTCTCTCCCTGCCCCTCCCCCACTTGCACTCTCTCTCTCAAAAATAAATAAACATTTGGAAATTCAATGTAAAGTTTTAGAGCAACACTAATGTTTATTTTAATTTCTAACTTGAAAAAAACTGGATAAACTTTATATGCTGTTAGAAGTGGATGCCAGTTCTTGGCTTGAGTGACTTGATAGTTTTCCTTGTGATGACTAACATTAAATAGGTGATCAATGTCAGCATTTATGGTCAATAAGTTAACGAACACTTCACATTTCAAATACTTTGATAAGAATCAATATTTTCTAAAGTAGTGTTGTCCGATTTAACTGTATAATGTCCACTTTCCTTTTGTAGGACCAAAGAAGTTCTAACAAATAGTTTAATCATTTGAAGATATGCTAATTAACGTTGAATGGAAGCCAGTATGATTTACCTGCTGCTTTTGTAACAATGTGTTAAACAAACATATTCAAGATGTTTTTGCTGGCTTGGAATAGAAAATTTCACCAGTAGAGGGTGCAATTGTACCTTTAGTTCTATATTTTAGCCCTCAGAAATTCGTATTTAATAGCTGAGAGAAAAATGTAAAGAATGTACTGTTTGCCGAAGCTGTGTACTATTTATGGAAATGTATTTAAAGTAAAATGTGCAAAGGACAAGCATGCATTTCACAACCGTTTCCTTACCTCGTACTTTTAAAAAGTGACAGATTAAAATCTCAATTAGACCCCATTTTCTACCAAATCTTAACTAAATAAAATATTTACTATATACAAAGGTATATATATCTAGATACGATGTTTTTCTTTTATAAAGCTTAATTATTAGGAATCATATATATATATATATATATATCCCTTAGGAAATCCTGCATCCCAAAAGATTATATATTGATAATTGCAGTGTGAGACTCCTGTGTCTTGGGAGGAAAAATAAGAATAAGAACCAGTAGAGAGAAATAATGCAATGTCAAGAGAGTTCTTACATTCGTGTAGTTATTAACACTTGGGTTTTATTGGAGATTCAGAAATTTCAGGCAGTTGCAAATCAGAATCTCCATTCAGACTCTGAAGCAGCATTACACTGTTGCATTGTTAGGCTTCATGTATAAAGACTTGGGGTTTGTATGTGTACAAAGCTTTGAGTCTTCATCTCCAAATCTGACTCTGTCCATAGAAGAGGTCTCCTTTTATTTTTTTCCATAGGCGAAGTTTGAGCTTAGGTTTTCGTAACTTTGTCAAAAATTACCCTTTTTGCAAAACCTATATCCAAGTACAGTAAGCTTGGAGAACATAGGAAGCCTTTGTGCAGACTTTTTGAAATTATAGGAGCCATCTACCTGAGAAGTACTCCTTTTTTTTTTTTTTTTTTTTGCATTAACAAACTACTTCTATCATTTGGTTTCGTGGAACAGTTGTTTAACATTGAGATTGGTGCTAATTCCCAAAGGGTAGCACTTCAGTGTTCAGTGGACTATGGTAGTAAAGTTCTGATTTCATTTGAAGGGCCAATTTATTTTGATATTCTGATATTCTATAGGAAGGGCAAAAGAAAGTACAAGAGAGAGGAGAAGGAGGTAAGTGTATCTACTTTATGAATTAAATTATTGGATTAAAAGTATTTTTGGAGGTTAATTTTGTTTTTGGACTTTGTTTCAACCTGATCTTCCAAAGCTACTATAGATGAGGTGAGCAGCCTCGGGTTATTAGCACCGGCGAAACTTATAAGCACCTTAATTAGAAGCATCTGCTTTCAAAATAATATCAGGTGGTATTAATAGTTTTTGAGAAGAAGTATTCAGGAGGACTCTTAAAAACAGGCCAACTCCAAATACAGCAGTCAGCTTTTTTGAAGGAATAGCTAGAGCTTGGGGAGAAACAAAAGAAAGAAATTTCAAAATTGATGGTGTTATAGATGCTGCCAGTGTTACATAAAAGAGCACTGAACCTTGAAGACAATGTATTATAAGCCTAAAAGTAAGAAGGACTCTGGGATTATGGTGATTTAAAAGTACATTAAGACAGTAGATTGTCTGGGTGCAATTTTTTTTTCAATTTATTTGACTAAAAAAAACCCCTCATTTCTCCCACTCTCCCCACCTCCCACCTGTGACAACCACCAGCCTGCTCTCTGCAGGTTTCTAAGTGTAATTTGAGAAGGTGACTGGGTATCCAGAAATACTATTTCCTAGAAATATTCAAGGTGACAGGTAGTAAGTGGATATCATGGGTCTTCAGCAGATGGACATGTTCAAAGAGTGATGTCTGCGTTCTTTTTTCTGCATAAACCCCCCCACAGTTTTAAACTAAGCCTCTGATATATTTGACTTATTACATATAGAAGGGACATGTAGAATTATGGAGAGCTAAAGCATCAGTTGTCAGAAAAATCACCATGTGATAGTTTTCATGTCACCTTTTGCTGTCACGTGACAGAGAAATTTCATTACCTGTATTCACTTCTAAGCTGTCTTTACCATGTTGATGTGGTGTTCGTTTTATTTATATATATATATATATATATATATACACACATACATATACACACACACACAGATATACAGTTGAATACACACACACAGTTAACCCTTGAACAATGTGGGGGTTAGGGGCGCTGACCCAGCTGCAGTTGAAAATGCACATGTAATTTTTGACTCCCCCAAACTTAAGTACTAATAGTCTGCTGCTGACTGGAGGCCATACCAATAACATAAACAATGATTCACATATATTTTGCTTGTTATATGTATTGTATACTGTATTCTTACAATAAAGTAAGATAGAGAAAAGAAAATGTTGTTAAGAGAATCATAAGGGAGAGAAAATACATTCAGAGTTCTATACTCTGTCAAAAATAATCCACATAAATGGACCCACCTGTTTCAAGCCTGTATTGTTCATTCAAGGGTTGTGTGTGTGTGTGTGTGCGCGCGCGCGCGTGTGTATGCATACGTGATACCATATATCCCATGTATCACACACATATCTACTACACACCTATACATGCATGCAAACACACACACACACACACACATTCCAGGCTAATGTTGATCACAATATTTTAGTGTCAAAGGTTTGTGTAAGGGCATTGTTTTCACTTTAGAAGCACCTGTCCAAGGGCAACAGATACCATAAATATTTCCTGGGAGAACATAGGAACTCGGTGCTCTTTCAAAAGCAGACAAACATGTGACTTGCAGACTTCCTGCTGGAGACCTGTGATTCAGGGCAGCTGCTCACAGGGGTAGTCGTACGGAGTTTCCTGAGGCTCATGACACCTGCGCTCCCAAATGACACTCCAAGTGAGGGCTGCAGACTCTGAGGTCCGTCTCCGTCCGTATCACATGCATGGATATTCAGTTCAGTTTGATGGCTTAATCTTCTGGTGGAGAAAAGGCAGAAAGGAACAAATGTTCTGTTTATTGGTGGTGGTGTGTTACAGATACTAGATAAATATTTCTTCAATTCATTCATTTAGTCAATGCACTTAACAAATATATAGGGAGGGATTACTTGTTCTAGGTGTTGGTGGATGAAATAGACAGTTCCTTGTTTCCTTGGAGTTTACTGTCTAATGATAGCTAGGTAGCAAATATCCTTGAAAATTATTATACATTGTAAATTCGATTATAAGGAAAAATATCATGGGGACGATTTGGAAGGATTATCAGAGGAAGTGATATTTGAGGAGAGAAATGAAGACTGAGTTCAATGAGTTAATGACTCAAAAGGTAGAAATGGTGATTGGGAAGGGGTGCGGTGGTGATTTTAGGGTCGTGAAGGATTTCAAAGGCAGAAAGAGAATCACCAGTGGAAAAGCTCTCAAATGTTAGAATGAAACTTCTTGGCCTCTGGAGATTTTTAAGAACTCTAAGGTCAGTATAACACTTAGGTAATTAATTATTAATCACTTGCTCTCCTGATTTCAGCCCCATTGTAATTTTTCCTTGACCATTTTCTCAACCGGAGCAGCAATCCAGTGACCCTGCCTAAATTTAAAGACAGGACATGTGACTGTGGGTCAAACGGCAACAATGTTAGTCCTTCCTGTAAGCACCAGACCTGGCCTGTGCTCAGGTCTTCTGTCCTGTCATTGGCTGTGGTCATAGATGGGGTGAATTGTGCCTTTAAAGGGGAGAATACTGTGGTCCGTAGTCCTGTTGGTGGATCAGGAGTGAGTGTTCTGCTATTGCTGTGTGTGCAAATACCCATGAGAAATTTCACATACGGGGAAACTGCTTGTGATTTTTAATAAATTGCCCAACTTACCTTTAAACATTCACCATCATACAGACTTAGGCCCAACACTTAAAACTTTAGATGAAAGAAAGCTGAGTTGTTTACATCAACTGTGTATATTTACTCTATATTTATTTTGGAGATTCATAATACATATTGGAAATCCAGAAGTTCTTTGGAATAAATATGCAGAAAGAATTCTGTTTCATTGAACTTTTCTCAGTGTCTCCCAAGCATTTTTGACTATGGAACACTCACCCCTCCCCCCTTTTTAAGGAACTGGTGTTCGTTAGCTCACGCTTGGAGGAAACACTGCACAGTAGTATATGCTTGATTGGTGAGAGCTCTCGGATTACAAGATTCTAGAAAGGCTGTTCAGTGACCACCGAGTTTAGCTGTTGTGGCAGCTGTTACCATATGCTGCTTCTTGGTTATTTGTGTTTTTTTCATTAATTATTCTGATTTCTCACAATCGGATATTCCCTGGTCGCAGAATATGAAAGTCGTGTACTGTGTTAAAAATTCACTTTGTAGAGAGATTGGTGATTAAAAGAGCATGTACTGAGAATATTAAAATACAAAATTCTTTTTGGGAAAATACCAATGTAATAAATAAGGTTTTAAATGCTGTATGTTCCAATGCATTTTGAAGTATGTCTTTACTGTCTTCTTTTGTGAACATTCTTCAAGTACTCCAATGGGAAATATTAAATGAACAAAATCATCTTTTGGCACATTCTGAAGTTATTATTACCTTAAAGATGTCTCAAATGGTCTAAGACCGATTACATGATTTCAGGGAATGAAACAAGTATCACCACCTGAATTTCGGGAGTTTTATGTAACATTTACGGTGTTCCCTTTTAATTTGTACAAATTGGAGACAGTTTTTCTCTTTCCTGGTGATGATGTCTTTCGTATCCCAAGGGCTTTTAAAAAAACCTTGTAATGGGAGGAAGCCTGAGCTTCTGTGTCTGAAAAATGAAAAAGTAAAGCTAGATGGTTTACTGTATTTCCCCAATAATTCTGTCAAGTAAGGTGGAATGCAAAAGATGTGGGGTGCGCCCGGCTCATGTGCCCACTTATACTTCGACATCAGTGAGGGTTGATTAGGAGGGTGTGGTTTATATTTCACACCTGTGGCACATGCATGACTTTGAGGCGTGTGCAGGCACATACACACGCATGCGCACACACCATCATGTCCTGTAAACCGCCATCCACGGAACAATGATTCCTCACCGTTCGAGTATCAGGAGGTGCATGATAGAACTAACCGGACATCTTAAAGACCCTTTCATATATTTTGTTCTCGGCAGCAAATTAAGTGGTCTGAATTGGCTTTAATAGCTCTTAGGCAGGAAGACATAGGTGGTAGGATTTTCGTGTGCACTGAATCGGGCTTCCGTGTGCACCGATAATAAAATAGGGGTGAAAGAAAACTGTAACTGGAAGACCAGGACGCTTGGGAACACCTGGGTTCCAAACTTGCTTCTGCTTTGAGTTGACTCCCTTGGCCTTTAAATCTCCTTAAATTTAAAATTAGGATGTTGAATTACATAATCTCAGTGGTACATTTCGGCTACAATTCTGTGATATTCATTATTGGTAAAAAATAAGGACACTTCGGCCTTTTTTTTTGTGGCTGCAGGTGGGGAAGGCTGGTAAGCGCTAATGGTCTTTTAGTTCTCTGTTTTGGGACGGCTGGTGACAGAGGCAAAAATTAAGGAAACAACAGAGTGCATGTGGAAATGCTCTTGCATTAGGTAAGCTTCAGCTCTGTGAATTGAAGAGTGCTTGCTGTGTGCTGTTAGAGGGTCTGACCCGTGGAAACTGCAAAGTGAAAATAAGCAATTTCACTAAGTTCCCTATGTTCCTAACAGCAGCAATTGCTTTTAACATTCTGCAAATAAGTGTTTTGAAGACTTCCCTGTTATTTTTTCCACTTAAAATTGGTATTTGACATAGTAGCTTTTCCAAGAAAGATAGATGGTTAGAATTTTGGCTGTACTGCATTCTATGGAAAACTTAGATGAATTTTCCATAATAACTCCCTACATTAACTTTGATGTTTGAGTAAAAACATTCTTACGTAATGCCGTGACTCAAGACAGATACTGAATGTTCTGCCTAATGCCAAAAATGGGTAGAAGTCTCTATTTGCTGTTTATTTATATGGGGCATTCATACCTACCAGATCATGTTATGCCTGTGCTTTGAAAACTAATTTTTAAAAGAAATACAGTGTGGACCAGGGAGAAATTATTGAATCTTTAAAAAAATGTACATGGGGCAAGGTGACTGATAATCCTATAGTTGGTTACAAATGCCTAGTGACAATATGTGTCTCATGGGCCCCAACTTGGGTCTCTGTCCTTGGTCCAAGGGTATGCCTTCACAAACATCAGGTGCCATGTCTTGACCCAAGAATGACGTCCACTTGTTTTACCAGACTACCACTTCATTTGCCTGTCATTAAAGATGGATTTCTGGATTTCCATCTCAGGGTGATTGCATAAAAGTCAAAATATCAAGAGTTTCCTGAATTTGAAGTTAGGTGATATTTATTTGGTCATTAAGTTCAAGAGGATGAAGGTCAGATGCTTCCCTAGCACGTCTTTTGGTTTCTGCCTGCAACTTCCTCTCTCCTTCAGATCTCTGATTCTCACAGTACAGACAAACGCCACGCTATCTTCCTCTTGCATAATCCATTCATTTGACTCCCTGATAAAAACCCAGTTCACTCAAACTTCTATCTTAGTGTCTTCCTTCCATCTTCAGTACTTTCTCAGTTTACCAATTGTAGTAAGTTCACTGGCAAAATGTAGTGCTAGTTTTTGCTTTCAGTTTTGATTACAAAACATGCAGGATGAAAATGGCTGAGTTCTAGTAGCAGTTAAATGCAATTTAAAATAAGAGTAACAACCAAAATCCATGGACTTTAGAGCTGTTCTTCCATAAGCCACATGATATCGAATATGCTCTCAAATGCAGACTTACCTTCCCAAATATTTTTGACTATTCTGTGGAAAATACTGATGCATTAACTTACAAAATGATGTGCATTTATAGACCAGAAGAATCATTGAAATAGGACCGAGAAACTAAATGTATTAGGCAGGCAGGAGAGAAGTTACAATGCTGCATACTCACGTATATATTCACTGGGCTTAAAATGAGGCTGAATAATATTTTGTGAACAAAGCATTTTAAATTCCATCTTGTGCATTTTGAAATTCTCCATTCATGAAAAAAATATGGAAAGCCAAATTCCTTCCTTCTTAAAAACATTTTATTTCTTCCATTATTTGGAAATGTTATTTGGAAACGGGCAGCTTGTTGAAGAATACAGAGAAACGTTCCTTTTGCAGACAGTGCATGTGTTTTCATAAATACTACTTCAGGCTCCGTAATAACACACCATCATTTTAAGCTGTGGAACATAAGAATTCATATCAACTGATATTAGGCATGACACTAATTTGGTATTAAACTCTAAGCACATTAGCAATTATGGTACAATGCACTATTACTTTCCAAATCTCTGCAGGAAGTTTTTCATCATTAATGGTTTATGTTTTTTTCTTTTCCATGCAGAACATATCATGTGCAGAAGTAAAACTTCAAAAAGCCACACCATTAGAATTTTTACTTATCTCATTTTAAATATGGATTCCTGATGGCCAAGTCTATCCACCAAATACAATCAGAAGCATCACCTAATTTGGTTGGAGTTCATCGAATAGCAGGTGCTTTAGTTATTGTGCTTTATCCGTAGAAAGTCAGTATGTTTGAAGTCCAGATATTTATAAAAATAAATATTTTTATTTATAAAAATAGCAAACCAAAAAGAGAGCCGAGAATCTTTGTCTAATTTATCAAAGTGTAATTAAAATTCTATTGTCTGACTTAACCCTTGTATAGGCCCAAGACAGTTCCTGTGGTATATTATTATGCATTGAAATAGGATAATTGTTTTCTTAAAATACATTCACACAAACAAATGTGTAAGTGGGTTTGCACTGTGCCTAAAATAATAGGTATTATCATTACAGATCTTCCTAGGTTTTACTTTTCTATCTGTAAATTTGAAAGCAAAATTTGAAAATATTTATAAAATCAGGAGGCTCAGTAATCCCAAATAAAATAGGGTGACCACTGTTCTGGTTTGCCCAGGACCAAGGGGATACCTAGGACTTCAGCTTTAAAACCGGAACAGTCCCAAGCAATTTTAGTATTACAACCAGGACAATCCTAGCCAGATGGGTGCAAGTTGGTCACCTTAAACCAGGATGAAATGGTGCTGGAGTGAAGACAATTTTGGGAAAAAGAACTTTCAAGAATTCTTTTTTCTGCTCTTTCAGGATTTCCCAAAGTTTTCCTGTTTCCACCTACTCAACCCCAAAGTCAGGCTAGTTAATGTCAAAGATACTCTTATCTCTGTGGACCGAGAATCAGGACATGAGCAACATCTGGAAGTCCTGCAGAAGACACTGAAGGCCAGGGAGTCAGGGAATGAGCTCTGTACCACCTGGTCTGGATTTGAACCCAGGCTCTCATTAGGTGGATGATTCCGTGCCGCCATTTTTTTTCAAATATAAGTGGAAATAATAATAAAGGCCATCTGGTGGGGTTATATAAACAATGCCTGTCATGCATTAAGAGTCCAAGGAAGTTAGTTATTTTTACTGTTACCTTTAGAGTAGCAATTTAGAGCATGCCAGTATGTCTACCAGTAATGGTAACTCTCAGATCTAGAATCTTAGGGGTCCTTGTTTCTTGTAGCAGTTTTCCATAAGGAGTGGCTTCCATCACGTAGAGCACTTAGGAGTATTTTGTTTGTTTTTGTGGTCTTTCCCTACTCAAGAAATGGCAGAGGAAAATTTCATACTTAGGACTCTTCCAGAAAATGTAGCATCAGTGGTAAGGGACACCCAGATGACAAAATGATCACAGTCCTTTTGAGGCTAATTATGGCTTTAGTGAAGGATGATAAATTCTACAGACTTTTTATTTTTTTCATAGCCAATATTATGATGAAGCTGCATCACTGAATGCCTCATTTTCTTATGTTTTTTATTTATTTTTGAGAGACAGAGAGAGACAGTGAGAGCAGGGGAGGGTCAGAGAGGGAGATACAGAATCCGAAGGCAGTCTCCAGGCTCTGAGCTAGCTGTCAGCACAGAGCCTGATGCAGGGCTCGAACCCACGAACCGTGAGATCATGCCCTGAGCCGAAGTTGGACGCTCAACCGACTGAGCCACCCAGGTGCCCCTTCTGAATGCCTCATTAAATGGTTCTGAGATTCCCTTAAGGAAGGCATGATCAAACTTATTCTCAATCATGAGAGGTGGGTGCCAAATTGAGGAGCAACGATAAGCCACAGGTTGGGCTGGTTACTGGAAGTTGGCTTCTCTGAGGGCTGTGACAGAGAGAGACTAGCGAAAAACCCACTTGTGAGTTGACTGTGGTTGTGAGTTGACTATGGAATTCGAGAGTATGAACTCAGTTCCTTCAAAATTGCATGGATCTGTGTTTTAGCATCTACCGTGGAGGCTTCCTCCCCCAGGACAGGCCGTGGGAGAGCTCAGGAGACATCACTCCATTCCACTTCGGACTCGTTAGTCACTGCCTGGGAAACAGAGAGTAACTTGTGCTTGATCTCTGATCCTATGGTTTAGTTTCCCATGAGACACAGTAAATTTGTTGAAATGTTACTACAGGACCTTGATTTTTCTCATAAAATTTCTAGCATTTACCAATATAGTAGCAAAGATGTTTAAAAAAAAAAAAAAAGAAAGAGAGATTGGGTTCACTCAAAAGATGGAGCTGCAAAGCCAGGGCCCTTCAGATCTAAACAACCAGTCAAGAACATCATTGAAAAACATACTTAAAATATTTATTTTGACTTCAAGAATGGAAAAGTCAAGAATTCTGGATTTTGCATGTATGATTATAAAGTTGGGGGAAATTCAATTATTCTTTTCACTAGGCTAATATAACCAAATATATGCTACCTTGAATACCTTTTTAAAGTGTAAGGTGACTGTAATAGTCATGTGTTTTGGCTGCTTACTTTCTTTGCATGTATTAGAGCAGCCTCCTGATTCTCAGGATGGGATTCCTCATGGGCTATACATTTTGTAACCTAACAATGAAATGTAGGATGGATATATCCTATAGTTGCATGTAGATATGAGAGCTTAGTGAAAATTATTCAAACAACTCAGTGTAAAAATTTTCACATGTCTTCAAAATACCTGAATTTTTTTTGTTTGAAGGGCTATTTTTTAAATTTCCTTTGTACATGTTGACAGGCTTTCTTAAAAATGAAGAAGAATTTTCTCTGCTTTGTGCTGCCCAAAGACATTAAGTAACTCCATGTAAGCCTCAAATGAACCTTAAAACATGGTAACTCTGCTTAGCCGTTGTCTAATGATTTTCCCTGTACCATTGCTTCAGATATATTTTTAGATATAAACTCTTGGCCTCAGGACCCCTATATAGATCTATAGGAAAAAGGCATTTAGTTCTAAACACTTTCCCATGGGATTAAATAATTCCCATAGGTTAAATAAAATAAGAATTTGGCCTCCTGCCTGGGACAAGGAAATTGTCACATATGTTCTCTTTTAGAATAGAGTCCTATACAAAGCCACAGTACTTCTAGTTGACTTAGTTTTAATTAAAACAACAATTAGAACTATTTCACTGCTGTCAGTATTTGTAAATTACTCATATTCTGTTCATTATGAATGAAAATGTTTCAAGAATTATCCACTTTGTGTATCACATTCTGAAATAAATGCATTTCCCTGTTGGAAAGCAGAACATTTAAGTGTCTTATATCATCTAATGCTAAAAGCATTAGATCATGATCTGAGTGAAAAATGTTTAGGATTTATATCCTTTGTCATGTGTACCTCTAATAACAAACAAATACACTTTGAATCAAAAAGTTTGTTAATGCGCCATTGGCTAGCTTGTTTTCCTTCTCTTTGCTCAGATAGAAAAAGTTGTGTATTCAAAAGTAAAAGCAAAAATAATTTGAGACCTATAGATTCATTCTTGGCTAAGTTTAGATTGCAGTGAATAGTTCTAGATTGCAATTCGATTTTAATGTATTTTCTATCAGCTTTGTTTTACTGTGAAGGAATGGCCCAATAGAGCATTGGTTTGTAACACTGAGTGCCCAAGAATAGTAATTAGGGCTGCTAAAAAAGATGCTATAAAGTTGGGTGAGTGGAGGAAGATTTAGATAAATATTAGGAATTTAGGTACATAGTAAGTAAATATTTGTAGATTCTAAACGTGTTCAGGTGATGGGCGAATTCCCCTTCCACAGAGAGAGCTTACTTGATTGTCATCATTTTAGGAACTACTAAGTGGGCAGAGCTGAGGTGGCTGGGTGGAGGTGGGGTGGTATGGCACTATGTTCTGCAGCCCATCTGGGCTCCCCCCTCTCGTCATGATCCCTCTCCACAGTTTGCGTCCTGCCATTCAAGTGTAAGGATACAGTTCTAACAGCATGGTTGCCAGAGATGGAATGTTTTTGAAGATGTAATTCCATTTCACGATGGACTTTTTGGAGCTCAGCGATGATTTTTCCTGCGTCCCCCTTCCGTCCCCCACCCCGAAATAGCAAATGGCAGAAGCGAGGCTATCCATCCGGTCTTCCGCAGACACTAGCTCGGGTTGGGGTGGGTAGCTGAGCGGCCTTCTAGGGCCCAGACCTGAGAAAGAGTTCAGGAGTGTGAGTTCGGAGGGGGTGGGAAGCGGGGCAATCCGCGGGGGCGAAGCGCACCAGAAGCCCCGCCCCCTCGCCCCTTCCCCAAAGGCACCTGCGCACCGCCTGGGAGCCCTCCCGCCTGCCGGCTCCTCTCCTCCCGGAGGCAAGTTTGTGGTCCGGCGCCAGCCACCTGTGCGAGGCGCTCCCCGCGGGCAGGGTGGCGTGAGTGAGGGCAGCGCTCGGCCACGCAGCTCGGGAGCCTCCGGCGGGGAGGACACCTCCGGACCCCGGAGCGCTTGGGCTGCCGAGCCCGCCCTGCCCGGGGACGCGGCCTCGAGGCCGGGGCGCTGGGGAGGGGGGGTGTCCTCCCCCGGGGTCCCCCCCACCTCCCCCCACCCCGAAGTGGAGCGCCCGCCCGCCCGCTCCGCCTCCGGCCTTGCGCCCGCCGCGGCTGCCGGCTCAGTCCCGGCGCGGACCCGCCGCCTCGCGGCCCCCGCGCTCAGCCTCTCTCCGGCGGCCCGACAAGTGGGGCTCCGCGCGGAAAGTCGGCGCCGGAGCGGCGGACTGGGCATGCTCAGAAGCCGGGGCTGGCTGGCTCCGGGCTCGAGTAGGAAGCGTCTGCACTCGGGAGGCGGCGGCGGCGACTTTGGGGAAAGTTGACGGGAGAGGGGAGCGAGCCCCCAGGCGCGCGGCAGCGGCAGGGAGGCGGCCCGGCGGCCCGGCGGAGCATGGGCACCCTGCGGGATTTACAGTACGCGCTCCAGGAGAAGATCGAGGAGCTGAGGCAGCGGGATGCCCTCATCGACGAGCTGGAGCTGGAGTTGGACCAGAAGGACGAACTGATCCAGAAGCTGCAGAACGAGCTGGACAAGTACCGCTCGGTGATCCGGCCGGCCACCCAGCAGGCGCAGAAGCAGAGCGCCGGCACCTTGCAGGGCGAGCCGCGCACCAAGCGCCAGGCGATCTCCGCGGAGCCCACCGCCTTCGACCTCCAGGATCTCAGCCACGTGACCCTGCCCTTCTACCCCAAGAGCCCACAGTAAGCAGGGGAGCGGCGCCCCGGCGGTGGGGAGCTGCGGGTCTCTGTCGTGTGTGTCGGCCCCCGCCCCTCGCGCTTGCCATGTCTGTGCTCGGGCTCCGAGATGTTGCATTCGTTCTAGCGGGCGCTCCTCGCGCGCCCTGCACGCTTCTCCGAGCCACGCTCGCTGCACCTCCGTCGCCTTCCTGTCTTTGTCAGATGTCAAGCTGTTTTCAAAAAATAGACATTCACGTTCATGTGTGCCACCCACTGTACATAGTTTGAACGCGCCCCAGGTGTGTGTCCGGCCCTGTGTTTGTGTGTATGTGTGTGTGAGCGAGCGAGTGAGCGTGAGAAGAGGAATAAAAAGCCCCGACTCCCGAATGCCCTGGCAAACCTGCCCAGCCGGAAAATCCTAAATGCAGGCTCATCAGACTTGAAATGAAATGCGTCTGTTGTCACCCTTACTTTCTCTGCTCCGGTGGCTCTCCCAGATTTCTCTACCTGCTGGCGACAATCGCTCGCACCCCTCAAACCTGATGTGCTGTCATCACCAAAGTGTCAGAAATAAGCAAATGCGCATATAAAAGGGAAGATTTTTTTTTTTGATTTCCCGAATTGGATGGCACTTACAGCCCGCAAATGGAAGCCTAGTCTGTTGATTTAAAATATATATATAATGGTTGCTTATTTTCCTTAAGGAATTTGCATAATGTTGCCGATGAGGTACCTGGGTCTGCCGGGAGGGCTGCATGTTTCCAGGGTCCAGTGTGAGAACTACACTTACCTTTATTGACAGTGTGAATACATTGTTTGCCTTACTCCTGGCTTCTGATGCAACCGCTCTTGTCTGGTTCTTGCCTTTGGAGAACTGTGTTCTGATGTCAGTGGGCTTCATAACTTGGGTAGGAAAATTGAACACTACTTGGTATACACCGCTCAAGGCAGGGACCTTAGAGACAGCAAAGTGGCAGGACTGTGAGATTAATAGAGAATGAGGGAGAGCACCCAAATGGATGGTGTTTTTAATGGATCGATAATGCCATAGCATAACATGAAAGATTTTGCTACTCTGCTCCTGACTACATCACGCTGGCTGGATGACACGTGTTACATAATAAAGCAAGCTTCCTTGGAATCTTTTGCTTCGTAAACACAAGGAATTAATATAAGAAGGGGTACACACGTGATTGTCTCCATTGGTATTTATTGGATGTGGGGGAGCTGTCGAGCACGTACTAATTATACTTCTGAAAACTTAGAGTTATACCTTCATCTGTTGGTTCCCAGAGAGCTTTTGCTGTTCCTCACGCAGGGTTAGCTTCAGAGGGAGTTTGTATTCTCCGGAGAGTGTGGGGAAGAAATGATGAGGATAAACATTTCTGAGATTCTGACCTCACCAAGTTGCCCTGATCAGTCGACATAGATCTGTCTGCCTTAGAAACCTGGGCAATTCACATCTATTTCAACTTTCTCCAGTAAATTAATTTGCAGTCTTGACATGCTCGCCTGTTTTAGCTAACGAGGTACATGGCCATCTCTCTTGGGCCACGTTTTGCATAATGAAAAAATAACTCAAAGACAGCTCTCTGCATTCTTAAGCATTGCCTAGGCTCTCATTTTGGGATCTACAGGACTTCGGAGTAACACAGAGAAAACTCCCCTTTTATAAAAAGGCCGTTTTAATAGGTTTTATAATGAAGCATGATCAAGCCAGCCGATAACTCCAGTTAAACATTCGATCAGAGCATGTCTGAAGGAATACAGGCAGGAGGAATGAGCTGTAGATGTGGTAAGTTGTAGAAGTTGCTTAGTGTTTCACATGGAGAACAGCTAGATTTTTTTATTTTGCAAGTCCCTGGTGGAAAATGAAATTAGTGTGGTGGCAGATAATTCACACCATTCTGTTACAATAAACGTTTTACCTATCGAACAATGCTGTGCGTTCTGATATTTATTTAATAACTTGTGCTTTAAAGAAATCAGCTGTTAAGGTATCACCATGATGTTTTTGGTGATTCTGAGGGATTCTATTGAAGAAAACGATAGAATGTCTTCCAAGCTTGAATAATTTTGGAAAAACATCTGTTCTTTTTTCACACTTACATAAAGAAAACTAGAATAAACTGGGCTCAAGTGGCAGAGTGTACCTTTCTTGGAAGAGAAGTTATATTGTGTGCAAAATGATGATACCTATGGCACCTAAATGAGCGTGAAAGACGGCTCCACAAAGGGTTAGGAAAACTTGCCAAACCAATGAAGACTTGTTTGAATTTCCATTTATCTGACTATGAATAATTAGGTTATACAGACTTACTGGCAACAAGTGTTTATATTTCACTTCCAGTGCAACTTAAATTTAGTTACCTTTCTGAAACTCACACACAGATTATTGTGAGTTGAAGTTAAAAGGAAACCATCTCAGTCACCTAGAATGGATTTCAGATTCACGTTCGTGGGAGCGTTCTGTTCTATCTTCATCAGATGTAGGTGACTGCCCAGCTTGCGTTTGATTCAGTTATCTGATACATGCAAGTATGTTCACTTTTTGGTTACTGAGGTTACCGTCTGATGATTATAATTTTTAAAAGACTTCCTTTTTTCAGTGCTTTTTTCGATCGCTTAACAAACAGTGTTAAAATAGTGTAAAATGCAAATTATTAAGGTAATTCATTTTAACACATTTTCAGTTTGGAATTTTCCCTGAAAGCTGGGGGAGTTGGAGGGAAGGCTCAGTCAGAGCCTGGGAGCTCCTGCTGAACGTGTGTGTGTGTGTGTGTGTGTGTGTGTTGGGGGTGTGGGGGTGTTGTTTGTCTCTTTCACACCAGCACAGAAATAGCCCTTAAGCCTGATGTGTGTTACCGACGTGAAGCAAAGAACTGTTGTGGAAGTTGGCACCATATTTCACTGCTACGAGAACGTAAAACTCTTAGTCTATATATGTTTTGAAATAAATTGAGCAAATAACCCCTTAAAAAGGAAAAAAAAGTAAAAATGCCCATTTTATGAGATCAGATAGTCTGTTGGTTATATGTATAGGATGGTTCTTATGGACTTTTTTAAAGTAATTTTATTTCATGATATTTTGTGCCTGAAAACTGACTCTCTAATAGGCTGGAACATTTAATGTCTGGTATTTTGATCCTGACCCTTTACCTACTGTAAATATTCTCAAATCCTTTCCATTCTGCCTTCCCTATCATCTCAGTTGGGTGGCATAGACTTAAGTTCCTGTAAAAACTTGTTAGTGTCTCTGGATTTTTGTTCAGCTGGTGCTTTGCACCCCAGAGGTAGCTGAATTTCAGAGAATGATGATGTGTTTTATAACATTTCACTCTTGGGTTGTGAAATACTTGGGAGAACAGAGGACGAAAAGAAATGTATTTTCTTATTTTTAGGGAGGCATTGATTTTTTTAAAATTTTTAATGTTTGTTTATTTTTGAGAGAGACAGAGCATGAGCAGGGGAAGGGCAGAGAGAGAGAGAGAGAGAGGGAGGGAGACACAGACTCTGAGGTAGGATCCAGGCTCTGAGCTGTCAGCACAGAGCCCGACTTGGGGCTCGAATCCACACACTGTGAGATCATGACCTGAGCCAAAGTCGGACACTTAACCGACTGAGCCACCCAGGTGCCCCTGGGAGGCATTAACTTTTTACGAGCTCTTATGTGATCTTTAAAACCTGGGCAGTAGTATATCTCAAGAGAAATAGTATCTTCCTAAAGGCTGTATGTTAAATTTTGTAGGAAAGTGGAGAGAATACTAGAATTTTGGTTTCATGTTAGATGGGATAATATTAAAACGTAGATTTATTCAAAGCTAGCAATTCAATGCCAATGTGTCCTGCAGCTCAGTTCAGTACTTTTATGGGCTGTCTGTGATGTGCAGCTTACCTTGGGCATTAGGGGGCGGAGAGATGTAGGCCCTGCATCCAGTGAGTCCTCTAGAAAATAGAGAGTATGTTAAGTCACAGAGGAGGACCTAAAACAGTTGGCAAAGTAGAATTGCTTTCATTTCATGGTATGGGAATGTGTCGTGGAGGCGAGGTGTCTAAAGTGGGTATTTGAAGGGCCTCCTAACTTAGGCAAGTGGTCGGGGGAGGAGAGGGGCACGGTGGGAATGGACAGCACCATCTGGCAGACAGGACACAACGGGACAGACGGCAACAAGTGGCAGTTCCAGAATACAGAGGAAAGGCAAGTCTAGGCCCCACAGAATGCGAACTTCAGTTTCTGTTGTGTAAAGTAGGCAACAGCGTGTTTCTGCTTGTCTTTAGAATGTTCAAGAAGCGTGCACGTGTGTGCATGTGCTCTTCCCCCGGCAAGGACCCAGTGGTCCCCACCAGTAAGGCTCTGAGTCTCTGAAAGCCTCCTCAGCCCTGTGCCTCCTGGACCCCGTGGTCCTGACTGTCCCAAGGAGGCAAGACTTTGATGGAACAGAGTGACAGCTGGTTCAGACCCGCCCAGAGATGGAATCGCATTCCTAGAGAAACCAGCTTTCTCTTTCCTCTCACTTCAGAGCACTCCACTGCAAGATCGGCTCAAGTTGTGCCCGGGACTTGCAGTGCAGGTCCCTCCGGGACCTCGGCAGACGGGCTCGCTGTTACCATCGAACCTGAAGTTGGTTTCTAAAACTCTTCTTGCTGGTTTTCGTGGAGGAGTTAAATTCCAACTTCAGGCAGGTCTGATAGACTGTCCAGTTGCCGGTGGATCGCTAATTAGGCGTCTCGGGCTGCGCAGTCGAATTGAAGCGGTGGGAAGCTTTTATACACGTGGATGAGACCAGCTTCCTAAACCCCTATTCGGCTGTTTTGAAACACGATCAAGTTGTGTGCCCCTAAAATGTGGTTTCTAATGAAGGAACGGACAAGCCCTGGCCGAGAATAGAAATGGGCAGCCTCCTTGCTCCACTGGGCCCCACCTCCATGCGCCAGCATTTCCCTAAAGAGCTGGGCACACGATGTTTCTGTTGCTGTTTGGAGGTTATAAGGCATATGGACACATTTCCCCCTGCCTGCTTAGCAGTGGAGGGGGCTCCATGGTCTCCTAGCAACCGGATTTGAACACAGGCTGCTGCCCTTTCTGCCATGGGTACCGCTGCCCATCCGGGGCACCGGGCCTGCTGCTATCAGCCCCTCTGACTGGAACCTTCCATGCCTGGAGAGCGCAAGACGATGTGATAAACAAGCACGTGGCCCCGCAGCGTTTCCCAGGACGCGTCCAGCTCTATTATGCAGTCACATCGGTGGCATTTTGCATCCCAGTCTGAATTGTTGTGCCGGCACCGTTTGCCACCCCTTCCCCAACAGCCCTCCGTCCTTCCTCACCCCAGCCTTCTGACACCAGTCCTCTCGCCATCTCCTGTAATGACCGCGCTCTTCGCTTTCTCCTTCAAGTTTATTTTCTGGGGAGTTCGATACGTGCAGCCTGTTTGCACTCTCTGACGGTGATTGTTTGTAAGAGTGGAGGAATGTTCTCCCCCTCAAACTGTCACATCAACGTAAACAAGGCACGAAAACTGCGGCTGCACAAAACAGACGTTTGGCACAAGGTGGGACTAATGGTATCCTCTCCAAAGGGTCTTGTTTCTGAATGGATTTTAGAATCAGAGTTATTAGTATGAAAAAACGAGAGCACAGTGGGAAGAAGTGTGTGTGTGGGGGGGAGGCAGTGACAAAATGGGGGATTTGGGGACATGCTCAAGGGCAAGGCAAGATCAAGATGGAAAGGAAAGGGCAAAACCAGATGAGCATCGGTAAAGGGGCGCCATGTTTGCACACAGTGGAAGGAGTGATGGGTTTTGTGGGCGATGGCCGGGGCCTGGAACAGTGTTTACAAGGAAGACCGCACTTTGGGGAGGAAGACAGCCTTAAGGAGGAAGCACCTGGACTGGAGCACATCGAAGGCTTGCTTGCCTTCTCTGTGAGTGGGAGGCATCTGGGATTTGGGTGGAAAACCGTTAAGATGTTTCCCTTTAGACCAATGCTTGTTTTGAGTGCCTTGTATTGTCCCTTTGAAACATCCCTTAGTGTGATAGCCAGGAGGACTTGGTGGTGTTTGTGCAGCTCATAGCGGAGAGGAAAGGATGAGGAGAACAAGTTGGTGCATCGTGGTTTCTGAAGTAAGAGGTCAGAGTGGCGCTGCCTGCCTTCATCGTGATGGCTAACATTTATCGAGCACTTACTCTGTGTCCCTGTGCTTTCCATAGACTGTCTCTCTTGTCACTCGAATGGCCCTCTGAGGGAGACTCCAGATTATCCCCGTTTCACAGCACCGAGGGACAGGACACTGAAGCTCAGAGAAGGGACTTGCCCAAGGTCACACACTTTGTAAAAGGCTGAGCCTGAATTCGAACTCTGGAGGTGACTTTCCTCACCATGAGGCTCTTCTGCTTCCCACAGGGATGTGGGGTTTAGGCAACTGTGCCAAAAACCCACTGGATAGCATGTAGGCTGTTCTCAGGGGGTGTATGTGTTCACCAGTAATTAAACAGGAAGCAGAAATAGTTGAGAAGAAGTGGAAAAAATAAGAGGAGAGTGGTTCCCAAGTTGCACGTTAGGATCATCTGGGGAGCTCTAAAAAACTCCAATGCCTAGGTTTCACCCCCCGCCAGTTAAAGGAATAATGTGTGGGACCGGAAGCCCCCACCAGGAAAGATTTCCCCAGGCAGCTCCAATGTGAAGGACCAGGGTAAACCTCCCACTTAAAGAGTTGACCGTTTCTATTGGTAAAAACCTTTAAGCACCTGGGACTTATAAAAGCAGTAGAAGATCTTGTTTCTTCTTCCAAATTATAGGTATATGCTATTTGGTGTTGTGCGGTTTATTCTCCCACACTCTACCTGGCTCGTTGGTGCCCAGCCTTGGCCGTGTGTTAGAATCACCTGGGGAACTTTAAAATTGTCTTTCCTGGGGTGCTGCCTCCAGAGATCCTGATTTAATTGCTCTGGGCTGGACAGGGGGACATGGTGTATTATTTTGGCTCTGGAGATGATTCTGATATGCGGCCAGTGTTGAGAGGCTCTTGTGTGGCTCATTCAGGCTCAGTTATTACAGGCTCCTTGAATTACCATTCTTTGGGAAATCACTTTCCTTGGTCCTTGTAACCAACCTAGATGCCCACTCGCTGTGAAGTGGGGCAGCGTCTGCACCTGTTGGTCTGCCAGTGCCCCCTGGGGTTACTTGCCAGGAACCGGGTGCACAGATGTGGCAGGAGCTCCGTTCGAAAGGTAAGTGTGTTTCCTCTTTGCTGGCACCCCCGAGTCCTGGCGGCTGTTCAAATATGACACACATGAGGGACAGCCATCATTGCAAGTGTTTTCCACCCACTGAGGGCTGCTGCCTCATGAGCCAGTGAGACTGTTCCCTTGGGTTCCGGAGACCGGTATGGAGTGTTACGTGTATGAGGGGCAGACACGGATGGACCCGCTGGAGGAGTAGTCCTAGGCTGGTAGCCTCTCCTTCTGGTATGTGATGTCTCCGCAGCCAGCTACAGTGTTTTTTTTTTTTTTCCTACAGATATTTTATCCTTTTAAGGCAAACAGCCTGTGCTCGGGCTGAGGAGTACTTTCCAAAGAGACTTCAAAAAGCAGAGAGAACACATCAAGCGCTGAGTCCCCTTTCCGGACGGTTCAGTTTGAGTGGACAGATCTGGGCCCTGCCGCCGGCTGGCCGAGAGGTCTGAGGTGACACCCAAATTTCGAGAATCTTCTGCATCCCTCTGGGATGCTCCTGGGTGGGGGGAGATGGGAATTCCCACACCCCGTGGTCACAGCCTTGGTGCTGCCCCCATTCCTAGCTCTTTGTGGGCCCTCATGCCTCCTCTCCCCTTCCATTGTTGGTAAAAACTCTCAAGATGTTCTTGTGGTCTCTGATAGGAGCCTATTTCTGTTTGCAATTTAATCATCTCAGGTGAGGATCAGCCAATATAGCACTTTATATAAGTGATGAAAATAGCTAATAGCAAACAGTTTTTTGGTAAAAATAATCTTAGAATGGAAGTCAGTGAGCTCTCTTGTCCCTTCCCCCCTTTCTTCTAAAATATGAAAATGTATTCAGCCAATGGAGAGCCTGTAAACGCAGAGTGGATGTAATAAGGCTGCCCAGGGGGTTGGGGGCATTAATTACGCGGAAGTTAATCATAGGGAAAGTAAACACTTGCATTATGAATCCAGGTTCATGTCATGCATTTGGTTATTGGGCCGAAATGGGAAGGCTAAGAAGGAATTAAGCAACAATAAAGAAACATGAACAAAAACATGTGTTCACTTACTCGGTTTAGCGGTTTGAAGTGGAATGGCGGGCCAGAGATCATGGTAGGACACTTGGAAAATATGCGTCAGAGTTCTTCTATTCCAAGATCTGAAAGGATGGGTGTTCATATGAAAAAAAAAAAAATCAGTGACGATGTAGTGTCAGTATATATCAATTGTGCCGGCATCAAAAATACAGTAAATTAATAATACTTATCTTTGCCACTCTAAAGATCATAAATGCTAATTAAATTTCATGAAAACAGCTTTAAGACCCGTGCAAGTTCATTGACTTCTACGCAGAACAGTAGCCCTGCCGAAGCATAAGTAAACACCTTAAATTATTAAGATGTGTCAAAAGTTGGTCTCCTAATGCTGTGGAGTGTCTGCTGATCAGCGTTAGTTTCCAACTGCTAGACAACACTGGCTTTTTAGGAATAGCTCTGTATTTCTCAGAACATGAAATAATTACGGTATCAGCCAGTCAGTTTAATTTGATTAATTGTATTCAAATGTCAGTGATGACAAATACACCTTCATGAAGCAAAATTATTTTGCCGTTTTTTGATGCCATTGCATTATGGCAATATCCCACTTTCACCTGATCTGGGCCAAGGAATAATGAGATAATGTGCGGGGGGGAAAACATCTCCTTTCCGAATATACTGTATATCATCTTAATGGCCCAACTCTATCCATAAATTATGGCTTTGTGCTTCCAAGTCTGGACTGAGAGGAAAGAAAAAAGGCTGTCAGGACTAGGAAGAAGGGATGCGATTCTGAATTTTGCCCCTCTGGAATTACTGCCGCTGATGGGCTGGAAGGTGGCTTGACCACCCTCTTGCCTCTGCAGGTGGCTGGCAATCACGCCGACCGAGCCTGCACAACCCCACACTTCTGTCTTCATGAGACGCACTGCGCCTAAATCACCGGTGACTGAGTAGCACATTTTATATTACGGCGAGGCAGAAACGATGGCCCCGTATTGCTCTTGTGCTGGTTTGACAGGGTGTCACCAAAGCCTTTACAGAGGAATATTAAACATCGGAATGTGACAGGTACCATTTTGCTTGGCCTGCAATGGCAGCTCATTATGTCCGTGGGAGGAGAGAAACAAGAAAAGATATAGTGCAATAAACCCCCGAGTGTCTGCTGCCAGCACCATCAAGCACAGAAGCCTCATGTGGGTAATTGCTTACCCTCTTATCCAGGAGCTGAGGATAGCAAAGCCTAGAAGAATGAGCTCACAGACACTCAGTAAAAGTAGGTTTTGGGTTTTTTTCCTTTTTTTTTTTTTTGGCTGGAAGATCCATTCTGTGAATCCCTCTTTATTTTGAGTAAATGCATTTTACTTACTTAAGACAACTTTTGCAATTTTGAATTGTTGGAAGATCATCCCCCCTCCCCCCCCATTGTGTACGCTACAGCACAAAATGAAAGAGTGGCTCAAAGTTTCTGGCTACTCACTGAATACTCAACTTTATAAAAATTTAATACACAAGTCTGTCACACATTCATACAAACAATTCCTTGTTATAGATCTGAAAAGATTTAGAATGTTGTAAAAAAAAGGAAGCGGAGACTTTTTTTAAAAATAGTGGTAGCCTCGATCAGGAAATAGTCACTTTTTTTTCTTGTTCTTCAGAATTTCCTTCTAGATATTCTGTTATTCTTCATAAAAGAGAAAGATGACATGAAAAATTATAAGTTGTCTGGCTCTGCCTTCCAGATGTTTTAGCATGACTTAGTATGGAGACCTAGATTCCCTTGTGGAGGGGGGGAACCATTCCTTGTTAATCTAGCACTGAATGGCATACAGCTAAATGGATATTACTTTGAAACAATCCTCATGAAAGGGAATGGCAAATAAAATGACAAGCCCACTGTGAACAGAGCATCTTTTATTAACTTCTTCCTTCCTCCTTGCTTACTTCATGAATTCATCCAGCCTTTGCTTTTTCATTGCATTGCTTAAGACATGGAGATGTTCATTCCCCCACTTCCCCTGCTTTTTTTGAGTTTTGGTGGGGAATTCCTAGCTTAAAAAAAAAAAAAAACAAACAACAGCAACATCAAAAAACCCAAAAAACCAAAAGCAAACATTTTGATTTTTTGATAGGTAACTGCTGAAAGAGCATCACCTTTGGTTTTTGAAATTACAACTATAGAAAAAACTTCCAGAAATAAAGAGTTTAGACACTTGATAGCATTATATATGTGTGTTGGAGAATTTGTTTACATGGTTATGAATAATTATAAGAAGTTGTTTTGGGGGGCACCTGGGTGGCTTAGTCGGTTAAGCATCAGACTTCGGCTCAGGTCATCATCTCATGGTTTGTGAGTTTGAGCCCTGAGTCAGGCTCTCTGCTGTCAGTGCAGAGCCTGCTTCAGATCCTCTGTCCCCCTCTCTCTCAGCCCTTCCCTTGCTTGTGTTTTCTTTCCCTCTCTCAAAAATAAATAACCATTAAAAAATTAGAAGTTATTTCGGAAAATTCTGATTTTGAAGAGTACCTTATTTCCATCACAAGTTCTATTCCGCCTATAATATAATCATGATTATTTTAAGCTATCCAAGCTATCCTCATGCACCTTCAGCAATGAACTAATATTGAACCATTTTGGTGAAGATACCACCTCAAGATGTGCAGAGAGGTGACTCAAGTAGAAGACATCGCTAGAACCTTCGTCTGAAAGTATAAAACAAAATATTGTCCATCACAGAGTAGGCTGCCTTTCTCAGGTGACCCCTTCTCTTCTGTGGTTTGTCTTTTCCTTTGGCTCCAGCACTGAGCTCATATACCCTTTCCATCATTGATCCCCACAGAGCAGGGCTCTGCCTTCTGGATTCCTAAGTGTTACTGTCAGGACGTTCAATGGAAATTAACCCAAGGACACCATTTATTTCTTGGCAAGGGCAGCATCCTCTGCCAGATGAACTTGGAGCTTATTAAATCCTGTCTAGGTGAACCCTTGCTGGTGAGTTTTCAGATCCTCTATGACATGTTTCCCCGTTTCTTCTTGACTCCCATTACTGTATTTCCTACTGCTTTTTGTGGTTCAGTCCATTTCTTTATCATTGTGAAGGGGAAGAGTTTTCTTGCTCAAATTAGGCTCACTTTTTTTCTTCATCTTTTTCCTTTTTTTTTCTTCTGGATATGGAGAACAGTTTCTCACATCTTCATAGACATCCTTTATAAAGTGGAGGTAGTAATTGTTATTTTTTAGCTTCATCTTTACTGGTCATTAGTGATGATGATGATTCCTAACCATATTTGTCTTACTGTATGCTACATCTGCTCTCTTATTTACTTTCTCATAAAGGAATCTCATAAAGTGTGGGGGCGCGGGGGTGGCTCAGTTGGTTAAGTGTCTGACTGTTGATTTCAGCTCTAGTCACAATCTCACAGTTCTTGAGATGGAGCCCCACGTTGGGCTCTGTGCTGATGGCGTGGAGCCTGCTTGGGATTCTCTGTCTCCCTCTTTTTCTGCCCCTCCCCTGCTCCTCTCTCTCTCTCTCTCTCTCTCTCTCTCTCATTCTCTCTGGGTAAATAAACTTTAAGAAAAGCACAAACAAAAGGAATCTCACAAAGTAGGTACTGCATCCCACTTCTTTGGATAGAGAAAATGATATACAAGGAAGTTCAACAACTTGCCCAAAATAAAACATTGGGCTGACACACTCAAATGCAGATCTGTGTGACCCAAGACCATGCTCATTCTGTATGTGCCCTGTGGTTTAGCTGATTGTCCCAAAACCCTTTTACAGTTTTGTCCCTTTTATATAGCTTTACAGTAATTTTTTTTATATACCTGCATTTTCCATATGCCATATACCCATATACCCATGGTGGTTTCAGGTGCATTCTCTTTTAGAGACTAGCACATCTTAGTATTATGAAAGTAGTTCTAACAATAAAGCTGTGTTTCTGCTATATTCAAATTGTTATTAAATACAGCTGCTCATGCCTAAGGCAATTTTGCACGATCATACCTAGAAAGGTTTCCCCATCTTGTACTTCTGGGTATTTTTGGTGAAAAGATTTCAGTGGCCTTTGTTTGTCCCTATTGAATCCAAGTCACATTTTAAAGAACTGTTCCCTCATTTTACCAATGATTTGTCTTTATTTTCTCCTAAATGTTAGCATCTTGATATAGTTGAATAGTATTAGAAAGTTTTTCAAGTACTTTCTGATTCTTTTTTTCTGGTAATTCATCAACATTCTGTGGATTAGAGTTGTTTAGTGATTTACCAAATATTAAGTGACTACTCTGGCGTAGGTCTTTAACAGATGCATCTCTTTCTCACCCCTGAATTATTTAACACCTAAAACTCTGTGGTTTTGAAATACATGCTAAAAAAGACATTGCTCTTTTCAGAGACTCTTCCAGCATGGATTGGACCCAGCATACCTGGGCTGGGGTCATGTTTCCAGTTCTCAGTGTCTGATTTGTGGTTCTGTGTACTTACTCGTCTTCATATCATTATTTGATATGGGGTCATTATTTGGTGGACATCTGTTTTCCCCCAGAAGATGGAAAGTTCCACGAAAATGAAACCAGTGCCTGTTTTGCTCCATGTCGTATCCTTGGAGCCTTGAACAGGCCTGGCCCACAGCAGGTGCTTGATAATTCTTTGTCAAAGAAATGATGAGACGAAGCCTCTTTATCTTCCTAGTCCTCAGATACTTCAACTTTTAAGTTTATTATTATTATTTTTTTAAAGTTTATTTACTTAGAACTTATGAGTGGTGGGGGTCAGGCAGAGAGAGAGGGAGAGAGAATTCCAAGCAGGCTCTGCACTGTCAGCATGGAGCCCCATGTGGGACTTGAACTCACGAACTGCAAGAATATGGCCTGAGCTGAAACCAAGAGTTGGATGCTTAACCGACTGAGCCACCAAGTTCCCCTCAACTTTTAAGTTTAAAATTTTTGAAAATGGGAAACGTCTGTAACTGGGTTGAGCAGAGCTTGGAGACATGCTTGAGTTTGGCCAGAAGGGTTTTTACAGACTTTGAATTGGATGCCTTGGCACACTTTTGTTGACTTCCATTGTGCCCCACAAATCTGTCTCAGCCCCGACACTCCCTACCCTCTTTATCTACCTCACACCCCCTTGCTTGTAGTATCTGCCTGGTCTCTGAAGGCATGTTAGTTTTTTTTACCTGAAAAACTGGAATTGGATAGTCTTGAAAAGTCCCTTCTCATTTGAATAATCTGTGATTCTTAATTGTCTTTCCAAGGAAGTATATGTGTCTTCCAACTGACATAAGTGTCTCATCCTAAGGTCTGCAACACAAAACCTCCGAAGTTGGTTAACCTTGCAAAGTAAATGGGTTGATTGCTGAGAAATGCAAGCCTAGAATTAATGGAAATAGTCACAGAAGAGGCTCTTCAAATTCTTAATTCCTTTTGCAGACATAGCCAGAACTCTCACTTAACAAAATCCTGTCACGCTTATGATAATAGCTTGCTAATTTTGACTATCCAAAAATTCACATATTATGAGATGGTGGAGCCCATCAAACTTATGATAAAATACTGTGTTATCAGGTTTGTACCTCCACATTGGCCAAACTAAAGCAGAAAATTTAAAGGCCGGTTTTGTGTGGCATATTGTCTCTTGGAACTCAAGAACACCAAATCCTAGAAACAACTTTTTCGTCTCATCTGATCATATGCTTCTGTGAATAAATTCTGTAGTAGAGTCTCAGTAAATTCGGTCTGAGCATAAGTTGGCTTATGTGCTATGCGACTGTGTGTCTTGTATCTTGTAAAAATGAGGTGTGATAGCAACTTCTATTCATTGGCTGGAAAGATGAACATACGTGTAATCTCATTTATGCCTCACGATTGCTGAGTGAATAAAGGAGCGCAGATCATCTTCATTTTACAGAAGAGATCATTAAGGGCCAGAGGTGTGAAGAGACACGATGCAAATGCAGCAGCTCTTATGTGACAACCCTGTAAATATGATAGGCCATCAGACTCCATCCATCCTGGCTTCTACACTCTAGACAGAACCAGTGTGCATTCATGAGATTGCCCTGAGAATCCAAAGTCTTGTGGTTCAACCATGCCCTTAAGGAACATGGAAGCAGATGGTCTCAGAGTACATCACAGAAGATGGGTAAGGGCCTTAGCTCTGATTTGGTTGCTACTGTACCACATACTAGGTCTATGTTGTTGTCATAAATGAGTATTGTAACATGCGTCATGACTGGAGATCATGTTTGTGAGGCCCTCAGCAACCCAAACATAGCAGGATCCACAAACAGCACGAAATATTGCCTTTTGTCAAGTTTATTAAATCAGATCCCATTATTAAAAGGCTCTAAGCATTTCCCAGCCAAACTGAAGAGCATGAGGTGGAAAGAGTTTCGGTAATGATGAGGTCCTAGAGCAGAGCCCAATGCAACCCAGCCTGGCTTTGCCAAGTGTGACTCAGAGGGAGATTGAGTGACAGTGAGAACCCGGCATGACTTCTGTGTGGGCTAACTGTGGGCAGGAAGGGCAAATATAAGCAAGCTTGAAGTTCCATAATAATGCAATTTATTTCATTCAATGAGCAGCCACAGGCCTACAGAGAAGTCAAGAATGGATTGGTCAAGTTTGAACGGAGTGCTATGCATTTAAATTATGTTAAGAAATCATGGTGAACACAGCTGTAATAATAGCTGTAGGAAAAGCTGTCTGTGCTCTAAAGACAGGATGAATATTTGAAGGCCACTCTTTGCAGATGCATGTATGTGAAATCCTAGTAATATTGTTCCCAGCATTTCATTTTAACACGTAGGACTACGTAGACCGCAGCATTGCTACTGGAGAGCACTGTGCATTTGTAAAGACCCACTGCTTTCATGATTTGATTTCAATGCATCAGAAGTATTTAGAGCAAAGTGCCATTTCTGGTTCCTGAAATGTCTGCATAGAAGTTAAGCACTGATGATGGATTTCTATTTGAAAACCATTCATTTCCAACTTGAATATTTGCTGTCCAGGCTGCAAAGCCATCAGAGGCAGAACATCGTCTTAGCCTATAAACGCTTCCTGCTCATGACTTTGATACTGTGTCCCAAGATGTCTTTCCAAAACCAATGTGACTGTGAGTGAAAGCCATGCTAACAGCCCTGTTAGCCTGTGGAGGAAGACGTTCATGGTCTCGGACAGATTCTTGACAGTCATGGTGATGAGCTGATAATGGAAAAGCTTTAAAATAAAAATAGAAATACTTGTTTATTTTGAAATGTGTTGTGCGGTACAAAAAAGATGGATTATTTTTAGCAGGTTTATTGAAGGATCATTTACACACCATAAAATTCACCCACTGTACGTGTACACTATGATGATTTTTAGTAAATTCATAGGGTTGTGCAACTATGACCACAATCCAATTTTAGAACATTTCTCTTACCCCTAAATTACCTGGGGCCCCTCTTGCAGTCAGTCTCTGCGCTGCCCCCAGCCCCAGGCAATCACCGCTCTGTTTTCTGTCTTCACGAATTTGCCATCTACATACATTTAGTACAGACAGGCATCTTATTTTGCCAATGGTATCAATTCACTTGAAAGACTGGGTGAAATCAGTTTATGGTTTAGAATGAAGTTTAGAATGTTAAGATTGTATTCGACCCACCATGTTTGTGGTTAACATTCCTGAAAACAAACTGAGGGGGGAAGGGGAAGGGGAAAAGGTAAAGCGGGGTGAAAGAATAAAGAATATTCTGGTAAACATTGAATCTCTCTAATGTCAGAAAATTTCAAGTGGACTATTGTGTTGTTGTTGTTGGAGTAACACAGAAACTGAAGAATTTTGGACACAGACCCAGCATGGTAGTGTGGTAATGACCTGATTAAAAGTATCAGCATTAATAGTAGTGGGATGCTGTTTATGGGATGCTTCCTGTGTTTGGGCATTCTGCTGGGGGGCAGGGATTAATGTGCATTTTTTAAAAGTCTTCACAATAGTCCTGAAAGATAGAAAGTATTTGCTTCATGTTAGAGGCAATAAAAGTGAAGCCAGCTGGGAGAAGTTAAGTAATTTGCCCAAGACCACAGAGCACTGCCTGGTCCAAGGTCTATGCCTTTGGCTGTCATACTAGGAGTTATTTCCCTAGTGGTACCATGGTAAGCAGACTCTATTGCTTGTACCTGTCTACATCTTCCCAACTCACAAGCCTACCCATTTGTATTTCCCCTTTTCTTTAGCACGAAGCTCTCTCCTTGAAGCTACCCTCCCACTTCCCAATTTGACTTCCCATGCACATGCTGCCAAAAAATAAGAGCGCACGGATGAGTTAAAGATAAGCACCCACCCCTGAAGTGAATAGAGAATTGATCAGGGAGATGTTTTGAAAAGAGAGAGACAAAGATGGAGGAGGTATTTGAATTATGAAATAAAGGAATACACTAGAATACATGAGAGGTAGAGAAGAGAAAATAAGCTTTACAAGATTTGAGAATAGAGGAATTTCAGTTCTCTAGATGTGCCCACCATGGTGATTTCATGAAGAGGGTGGGGGGTGGCCATAAAACAAAACAAAAAAAAAACAAAAATGAAAACCTTTCTTTAGGAATAGAATCCTTTGAAAAGGAAGAATTCTAGTGGCTTCTCGTGCCAGTGGGGCTGATCACCAGGGCCAAACGGTCTTTGGGGGTCCTGCCCCCAGTGAGACACTCTGGTAGGTAATTGGTGGACTCCAGTTGGTCTCACGGAAGACCCTGGCTCACTGCATGACTAGCTGCCCTGACTGGTGCAAAGGCTTCTGGGTTATGAGCCAATTGGGGAGTTTGCCAGATGTTATTCAGCAGTGAAATGAGGTGGCACTGTTAGCTTTCTTTCTTACTGTGCACGCACCAGGAATGAAGTTTCAGTTTGAGAGAATAAAGAATAATCTTACTTTGAGGATTCGCTGAGGACTGACAAAAGGGATTTCAGAGATGATAAACTATTTCATGTGTTTGCAGTGAAGCCCCAGATTCAAGCTTCAGTTACACAAGTGGTCAGAAGTCTTAAATTCTACTGGCCAAATTTGGATTTTTGAATTCAAACAAGTCATGGTGAAGATGGTGAGGTTTTTGTGTGGAAGGTGGGGACCGGTTTGGATAAATGTATGATTACAAGGCAACTAGGCATTCAGAATATTAGAGGTGCACGTAACATGTACTTAGGTGCAAAAGATTTAGAGCAGCTTCGTAAAAATGCATCCGATGCAACAGGATTTTCAAAAACACCCCAGAATTCATCAAGCAGGTTGATACTACTTGTCTGCATTATGTTTCTTTGCAGGATCTAGAGTGGCGGTCAGAACATATTAGATCCGGGGGCTACAGTGGCTCCCTGCACGGGGGTGGCATCCTGGTTCCTCAGGAACTTGTCAGAAATGCACATGCTTAACTCAGATCCCAACTCATTGGACTGGAAACCATGAGCGAGGTCCCAAGAGTCTGTATTTTAGCAGCCCGTCTGGGTGGTTCCGATGTGCCCTAAGATTTGAGAACTGCCGGAATGACAAGATGGGAATTTAGAAGGCAATGAGTCAGAGGCACCATAAACACTATGTTGAAAGCCATTGGTCCCAGGGCCCAGAACAAGGAGCAGAGAAGCCCAGGGGCTGTTCCTGCCTGCATTCTGCTACAGCCCGGGGTAGTGCTGTTTATTGCACATCGTCTTGCCTTTTACTTCCAGGCAGCCTTCTCTGCCCACTTCTGTCCAGAAGGCTTTCCCTTTCTCTTTCTCAGCCCCTGTAGGTTGGAATTCCTTCAGGTCTGACGTCCTTGTGGTTCTCAATGTAACTCTTTGCTTCTGTTAATTGTTATTTCTCCCTCTGCCTCCACCTGTCTCTCCTGGCCACCCCTCATAGACGCCTTGTTGGAACAGACGGATCACTCTATCCCCATCCCTTTCTGGTCCGCTCCCTTACCTTGGTTCATCCGTGACATGTCATTATTTGAAATTCTGTTCGGTTCCTGGTTTTTGTCTTTCCAGAGACAGGAAGCTCACCTCTGTTGATGTGGTGTCCCAGGTCAGTGCCTGGCAAGTGGGAGGGGTACGGTGACACGGTGACTCATACAGGCTTCTCCCACACTCTGAAACTAGAGCATTCCTAGGAGACCCTTCATACACCCAATGGCATAAGGCAAAGATGTAATCGCTGTTGACTTATGTGGAGATTATTTTTACATTATTAAAAATTATTGACTATACTCCCTGTGCTCTACTTTTCATCTCTCTGACTTGCTTATTTTAGCGTTGGGAGTTTGTACCTCTTAATCCCTTTCATCTGTTTTGCCCATCCCCCTGCCTTTCTCTCCTCTGGCAAACACTCCTTTATTCCCTGTATTTAGGAGTCAGTGTCTGCTTTTTTTTTTTAATTGTTGTTCATTGTTGGGGTGTTGTTTTTTTGTTTTTTAGATTCCACATATAAGTGACATCATATGGTATTCGTCTTTCTCTGACTTGTTTCATTTAGCATCCTATTTCCTTAGAAAAAATTAGGAGCATCGCCAGACCCAAAACATCATCCCTCGTAGGCTTTTCTGATGCCCGAGGACACATCTTGCTAACGGATGCACCAGAGAAATCGAGATAAAGCACACATGCTTGCAGATGCCTTTGAAGCTCTGGGGGCTGGCGGCTGAAACGCCAAGCGCGGTTCCCGGGAAGGAGCTTGGCGGGGCCACTCGCCGCGGAGGGGAGAACGCTGCATCTCTGAAGGGCTTCTTGCTAAACAAATGTTGAACGCTAGTTTTGCTTTTTGCCTTTCTTTCATGAACGTGAAAATCCTCTTTGGATTTCTTCCCATTAGTGCAAACAGGCACTAATGTAGGTCTGGGGTAAATATGGAGTAGTGTGAACTTGGCAAATCTGGGGATATCTGTACACGTCTATCCTGATCTAGGTGGGAAGGTACTGATGTGCACACCTCCTTCCTTAGGCAGGTAGTGACGGACAGCTGCACAGAGTCCATGATCCAGGGTAATGTCAGGGGCAGAGCCCAGACCCAGAGCTCCTCTTACCTATCTCTGCACTCTCTCTCCTTGCCCGCGTCGACTGCTGGTTTCCAGATGTTTCTGAATTGTTCTCGGAAATCACAGCTGTTGTAGACGTAAAAGCAGGTTTCTGATAGTTTCTTTTTCCTGCATCAGCTTCCAAAAATGTTTTGATCAAATGGTTTGGCTCTCTGTGTGTAATCAAATCCCTCAGTGCAGGTTGTGCACACTTCCCCAGGTTCAAGCTGGGGACTTTATTTACTTGCACACAGCCAGAGTGTATTGTAATTCTCTGTTTCCTTAGTTGCCTTCAAGAGTAAAATAAGCAATTTCATTTAAAATTAATAGCCCCAGTCTTATTTCTGCCTTATTCACTGAGGGAAACCTTATAGTTAACTGCAATTTCCCTGCAACTTCGAGGGAATTCTTCAATGGGAGCCTGGCCCTGCTGCTTTTAGACAAACGCCTGTATTGGAGCAGTGCGGTACTCGAGGAACTGCATTCTGAGTCAAAGCAAATTACCTTGCTGTCTGCCTGAGCACTTTACAGATGCACGTATCTTCCCGACAAGATTGGTACATATCCCAATTTTGTAAATCAAGGACTTGAAACATCACGGAGAAATTCACATGTAAAGTAGATGGCGGAGTTTTCGTTTTATTGAGAGCAGCTGATTCAGAGAAAAAGAAAGTAAGGGCTGTCGGCAGGCCAAAAGGACCTGGAAAAGTTGGGATGTGTTGTTTTTGCCCTTTCTGTCAGGTGGGGACCTTTCATGACTTGTTTGTGCCTGTGTTTGTGTCACGTACTTCTACAGGGAATACGTGTGTGATATTATTAGGTAGGAATTAGAAATAGGCAACACATCGTTTTAGGTAATAAATGTAGTAGGTGATTCTTTGAAAGGTAAACAAGATCGAGTCACAGTGTCTGGAGGGAGGGTGGAGGGAGAAGGAAAGAAGAACAGGAGGGGAGGCCGGATGAGGACTTCTCAGATCAGGGCTCTGTGCCCAGAGTCTCAGCCCCTTATCCCCTACTGTATCCTTCTTGAAGCTGCAGAAATTAACCCTTATTTTGCACTCGTTTATGAACTGAAGACAGCCTGTGCTTAGACACTGTGAACAGCACTTTAAAAAATGTTTATTTATTTAATAGAGAGAGAGGGAGACAGACAGAATCCCAAGCAGGCTCTGTGCTGTCAGCGTAGAGCCTGATCCAGGGCTCAAACTCATGTGCCATGAGATCATGCCCTGAGTTGAAACCAAGAGTCGGATGCATCGTGGTTTATGCCTCTTGGTTACCTCTCTCTCATCTTTGAAACAGGAGGCAGCACAGTGTACTGGTCAAGAGCACCGTCTCTGGCGGGAGCCCTCCCATTTGGAACCTCAGATACCAATTATGTGCTGTGTTACTTAAGGCAGGCTGCTTCACATCTCGGTGCCTTGAGCCCCCTACGCCCACCCCCACCTGTAAAACATGGGTATAGTAGTGCCCATCTCATATCAGTGCTAGGAGAGTCACTGATTGTATTTACGAAGCACTTAGAACAGTGTCCGCACATACCACGCGCTCTGCTGGTGCTAGGTCTATCATTCCGCTAACCCAAGTGGTACTTAAGTGGAAGGGACACTGCCCCTCAGGGGGACGTTTGGCAATATCTGGAGCTGCTTCATGTGTCATAGCTGGGGGGAGGGCGGATGTCCTGGATGCTGGCAAACATCCTACCGTGAGCAGGGCAGTCCCCACAAAGCATTGCCTGTCCCATAACATCAATTGTGCATGAGCCTTTCTCCAGCCTACTTCCCTCAGGACTGGGGTTCTGCCTCGCCCCCTGGACCCCATTCTAGACCCTCTGCCTCTGGTTCCAGCGCTGCCCTTCTGGTCCCTACAGGGGGTCTTCCTGTGATCAGTTCTCAGGCTAGCTACCTCTGCACCTGCTGCGAGCTAGGTGCTCGAGCCCGTGGGGTCTGTTCTGGCTGCCTGCGGCCTGCTGCAACGTGTGCACCCCAGTTCTGACTTTCCTGGGGCCTGGATCCGTGTGGCAGGAGGCTCTGCAGGCTGTAACCCGCGCCTTTTGTCCTGCTCATTAGGGCTGTGGTGTCCAAGATGGTGGCAGACAGATAGGTCCTGGGCCCACTCCGTTCTACTCACCACCTTTGATCTCCTCCCTGTGCCATTTCCCTCTTCGTACAGAGCTCTCTTTCTTCTTCCCGCATACTGCGTGCCCACCTCCCTCAGGGCAGCTTGGCACCGTCACCCAGGGACTTTGATCCCAACGCCCTCCTGGTGGACACGGAACTCGGGGTGAGTGTTGGTTGCGCTACTCTTTCTGGAAGGTTCACAGGGCAGGGAGGAACAGACGACACTCTCTTCCTCGTGGCATTTTTTTCTCTCTTAACTTGCAATGCTTTAGTTCTGTCGCGGGTCCTTTTGTGAGTCCCGAGAGGCGAAGAATGAGCCTGCCCCTCCAGGGCCCTTCCACCTCAGGTTGGCTGGGGAAAAACGAGTTTTCCTTTCATGGGAAATAGCACGGGGAGGGTGTGGATTTTGGGGTCCTCTGAGCTGAAGTCACATTCTCACTATGTCCTTTACAGGTTATATGACCATGGGCAAATTACTCTTAGTCTCTTATTTATTTTGAGAGAGAGAGAAGGAGTGGGGGGAGAGAGAGACAGATTGATTGAACTCATTTCTTGTTCTGAAAAATATCCCAAAGTTCCTGTCCCGGAGACTCCGCTCTGTCTGGCTCAGTTTGGGTTCAGCCTTGGCCACTTTCTCGTTGTGTGCTGTGAGCAAGTCCCTTAAGTTCTCCGTCTCATTTTCCATATCTCTAACACAGGCGCCACCATTGCATCCACCTCGTAGGGTAGTCGGATGGCCTGGACTAGGTCCTGTGTCTCAAGTCTTTAGAATAGTTCCTTCATTCACCATGTCTTCACCTGTCTTGTGCTGCTGAGGTCCAGAATGGGGGGCGTGGGGAGTGGGTGGTGTAGCACAGAAGCCAAGTCCAGCAGGAACAGGCACAGATGGCTGGAATGGAGACCGGGTGATGAGGTGCAGAAATGCCTCCTGGAGGGGGGCTTCCTGGCAGAAGTGTGTGTAATCAGAACATGTGGATGTGCATTAGCCTGGGTTTAGAAGCAGGGATGGTTTTTATGTTTTTAAGACTTTTTTTTTTAAATGTTTAATGTATTTATTTTTGAGAGAGTGAGAGACAGAGAAAGTGGGGGAGGGGCAGAGAGAGAGAGAATCTGAAACCGGCTCCAGGCTCTGAGCTGTCAGCACAGAGCCCGATGCGGGGCTCGAAACCATGAACTCTGGGATCATGACCTGAGCCGAAGTCGGACGCTTAACTAACTGAGCCACCCAGGTGCCCCGATTTTTATGCTTTTAAATGTTTTTTTTTAAGTTTATTTATTTATTTTGAGAGAGAGGGGAGGGGCAGAGAGAGAGACAGAGAGAGAGAGAGAAAGAGAATTCCAAGCAGGCTCCTGCTGTCAGCCCAAATCCTGATGAAGGGCTTGAACTCACGAACCTTGAGATCCTCAGCTGAAATCGAGAGTCGGTCGCTTAACCGACTGAGCTGCCGAGGAGCCCCCAGAGGCAGGGATGTTAGGTAAGGAAAATATCCCCATGTGCTTAGGCAGGGTACCTCACTTTGGAGATAGGCTGGAGAAAACCAACAAAACCAGAAAAACACCTTAATGTCTTAAATCCCCAGGTCTTTGAAATTGCCAGGCCGTGCCCTGAAGTATCTTTACAACTAGTAAAGCATGCTGGCTGTGCTCTGCCCACATCTTCTTGGTTTCCTCGCACAATCTTTGCGCGCCCCGTGCCCCTTTCAATCTGCTTTTGCTTCCAAAGGCCTGTCTGCTGTTCTTTGAAGGACTGCCCTTGGGCTGCCGGCCGTTTCTCAGGCATCGACAGAGAGCTGGAAGGCCCTGGGAGTTTCCAGCACCCCAGGGCAAGCCTTGCTGGTGACTGACAGGTGTGGGAGCGGAACAGCCTGGTTCCTTTGCCTGAAAGAGAATGTTTCCTCCCAGAGTCCCTTGCTGCAGTCTGTAGCTTCACCTGAAATGGCACATTGCTGACTTTTTTCCTGGGGAGCACTCCTTTAATACCTCCCCTGCATGGGGATCCTTGTCTTCAGCTCTGCTTCTGGGGAACCCCACCTAAGGAAGCCCTTCTCTGAGGCTCCGCTCATATTTGAGCATCATACCAATACCCGCCCCCCCAACTTCTTTTTTTTATTTCAAAAAAATGTTTATTTTTGAGAGAGAGAGAGAGAATGAGAGAGAGAGAGAACATGAGTGCATGTGAGCAGGGGAGGGGCAGAGAGAGAGAAGGAGACACAGAATCCAAAGCAGGCTCCAGGCTCCCAGGTGTCAGCCCAGAGCCCTACATGGGTCTTGAACTCACGAAACGCGAGATCATGGCCTGAGCTGAAGTCAGACGCTTAACCGACTGAGCCACCTGGGCACCCCTGCCCCCCTACTTCTAAGAAGATCGGGAATGGGTGGGATGGTAAGGGTCAGGAATGGGGAAAAAATTGGAGAAGTCATTTTTACACATTATATGGTAAGAAAGTATTTTATACTTTGACATAGTTATAGGTAGTTTTATTTAATTGCCTTTGCCTTATGTACCAGCATTCAAAGCGGAGACATTAGTACACACACGCACACACACACATATGTATATATTCCATTTTAATAACCAGCATTGTAGCAATGGCAGTCAGTTTTTCCCTCTAGTTTTCAAGACATGATGCTTTAGTTATATAAATGTTAAGGAGATGTTTGTGGGCTCTCTTGGGAGTCAAAGTACAATTATGCCTCTCATCCTCTGTGAAAAATGTTTTCCAAATACTTAACCGGAGGAGAATCGCTTCGTCGTATACTTGAGACAGAAGACCTATCTTGAGGTACTTTTGACCTGGCGCTGTGTGGAATGAAGTTAGTGAGGAATTCATTTATATTAGAATCATTTCTTACGGTGTCAGACACTCTGCTAGAAATTGCTTATGAAGAGACTGTCATTGGAAGATATTCTCCCTGGAATCTTATAAGATGTTCTCTTTGTTTCCAATGTACTAAAATTCTGTGATGATACATCCCGCTGTGAATATAATTTCATTCATTGTGCTGGGCTTACCATAAGCCCTTTCAACAAAGAAAACATGACTTCAGGAAAAAAAAAATTTTTTTAAATACCTAACATGCTTGACCTCAATAATAAAATAGGGGGGAGCATGAGGAAGGTGAAAATAATCTAGCCCCGAAATGGATACTGTGGACCTTGGACATTTATAAGGGAATATTCTGGAAAACATGTTGAATGTCTACTGTTTCAGTTATGGCAGTGACATAAGAAACCGTGCTCAGGCACTTAAATGTATCTATTTCCTGTTTTGTTTGCTGCTGAATCCCCTGCATTTTCCAATGCAAATCCTACAATTTTCCCATTATGTAGGTCAGAAGGAAAAGCAGACATCTCGTTGGTGGATGGGGTTTCAAGATTTCGGCAATGGGGACAGCTGGGACTGTCAGCTGGGGGAAGCCCTTCCTTACTGTGTTCGTTCCTATCAAACAAAATGCTTTCCTTAAAGTGACTGCCCTACGCTAACCTCTCCTCCAAAGGAAACCCTTTGCTCCTTGGGGATGCGGAGCAATGTGACTCAGAGAGGAAGTGGCCAGTGGGGTCGTCACCCTGATGGGGCTAGAAGGGGGTGCACAGGGAGATGGCGACGATCACTGAGAACTGTGCGGCGGTGACAAATGTTGCCTAAGACAAAGGGTGCTCTCTAGAGCTTAGTCCGAGGCTGAGGCATTCCTGCAACAAGCTCCTGGGACCAGGCACCGAGAAGAGTCTGGGTGTGTTCACTCCTTTCTGTGACTTCAGTCACAAAATGGTTTTCATCCAACAAGAAGGTAAGAGGTTTTGGCTGAGGGAGTAGTAGGTGCTGGCGAGATCCTGTAGACTCTCTCATCTCCCTAGGCGCTGGGGACAGGTGGCCAACCACCTTCCTGGTATGGACTGAATCTTCGTATCCTCCCCTGATTCACACGTTGAAGCCCTTCCCACGTCCCTCATCGCCTACATGAGTGTATTTGGAGATAGGGTCCATATGATGCTAATGAAGGTTAATGAGGTCGTAAAGATCTGGCCGGATATTAAAGAATAAATTTTATTATAGGAGACACCTCAGAGATCTCTCTTTCTCTCCCCAACTCTCTGCTGTGGGAGGATGCAGAGAAGGTGGTCATCTACAAGCCAGGAAGAGCTCTCACCAGAAACACACTTGGTGGCACCTTGATCTTGGACTTCTAAGCCCCCAGGACAGTGAGAGAGAAACTTCTCTTGTTGAAACTTCCCAGTCTGTGGTATTTTATCATGACACTTCCAGCAGACCAACGCCGTCTCCAGGGACAGACTCCAGGCAACTTGACCTCTGATTCAAGAAGTTTGTAATCTGCTTTCAAGAGTTGAAACCCTATTACATGGTTCCAGAAAAAGAGAGGCATGTATTTTCACTCATGACCAAAACTTTACTGAAACAACAGTGAGACTGTTTTTATTTTTTATTTTTGAGAGAGTGCGTGAGTGCAAGTGGGGACAATGGGCAGAGAGAGGGAGAGAGAGAGACTCTGAAGCAGCCTCCACACTGTCAGTATAGAACCTGATGTGGGACTCAGTCTCATGACTGTGAGATCATGACCTGAGCTGAAATCAAGAGTCAGACACTTACCGAGCCACCTAGGTGCCCCAGTAGCGTTTTTTATTTTTATTTATTTTTAAATTAAATTTATTTTTTTAATTTATAGTTTATTGTCAAGTTGGTTTCCATATAACACCCAGTGCTCTTCCCCACAAGTGCTCTCCTCCATGACCATCACCCCCCTTCCCCTTTCCCCCTCCCCCTTCAGCCCTCAGTTGTTTTTCAGTATTCAAGAGTCTCTCATGATTTGTCTCCCTCCCTCTCCCTAACTCTTTTTCCCCCCTGCCCCTCCCCACGGTCCTCTTTTAAGTTTCTCCTGTTAGACCTATGAGTGAAAACATATGGTATCTGTCCTTCTTTGCCTAACTTATTTCACTCAGCATGACACCCTCGAGGTCCATCCACATTGCCACGAATGGCCAGATTTCATTCTTTATCATTGCCATGTAGTATTCCATCGTATAGATAAACCACATCTTCTTGATCTATTCATCCGTTGATGGACATTTAGGCTCTTTCCATGATTTGGCTATTGTTGAAAGTGCCTCTACGAACATTGGCGTATATGTGCCCCTATGCATCAGCACTTCTGTATCCCTTGGGTAGATCCCTAGCAGTGCTATTGCTGGGTCATAGGGAAGTTCTATTGATAGTTTTTTGAGGAACCTCCCCACTGTTTTTCAGAGTGGCTGTACAAGTTTACATTCCCACCAAGAGTGTAGGAGGGTGCCCGTTTCTCCACATCCTCGCCAGCATCTGTAGTCTCTTGCTGTGTTCATTTTAGCCACTCTGACTGGCATGAGGTGGTATCTCAGTGTGGTTTTGATTTGTATTTCCCTGATGATGAGTGATGCTGAGCATCGTTTCATGTGTCTGTTGGCCATCTGGATGTCCTCTTTGGAGAAGTGTCTATTCATGTCTTCTGCCTATTTCTTCACTGGATTATTCGTGTTTTGGGTGTGGCGTTTGGTGAGTTCCTTGTAGATTTTGGATACTAGCCCTTTATCCAATATGTCATTTGCAACTAACTTTTCCCATTCTGTCAGTTGCCTATTAGTTTTCTTGATTGTTTCCTTTGCAGTGCAGAAGCTTTTTATCTTGATGAGGTGCCAATAGTTCATTTTTGCTCTTGATTCCCTTGCCTTTGGGGGTGTGTCGAGTAGGAAATTGCTGCGATTGAGGTCAAGGAGGCTGTTTCCTGCTTTCTCCTCTAGGGTTTTGATGGTTTTCTGTCTCACATTCAGGTCCTTCATCCATTTTGGGTTTATTTTTGTGTATGGTGTAAGAAAGTGGTCTAGTTTCATTCTTCTGCACGTTGCTGTCCAGTTCTCCCAGCACCGTCTGTTAAAGAGGCTGTCTTTTTTCCATTGGATACTCTTTCCTGCTTTGTCAAAGATTAATTGGCCCCAGTAGCATTTTTAAATGCTCAATAACATAAGGACAGAGAGAAGAGGAGAGGGGACCCCAGTGAGAACATTTCAGGCACTGGAGAGGGGTGGGAGAGAGACTTCTGATTCAGTAGACCCAAGGAGGGTGAAAATGGGGAAAACTGAGAAACCACAGGATTTTCATTGTTTGTTTTCAGAAGGTGTGAGGACTAGGAACACTGATTACCCCTGGATCTGTGCAAATGTTGGGCTAAAAAGATGAATTGGTTAAAATGTGCTTAAGAAGCAGGAAGGCTGCCAGAATCTGCACCTGCCTTTGGAAGAAGAGGCACCTGCCCGCTGGTGTGCAGCCCGGGGCTTAGCGACCGGCTCTCAAAACAAACAAACCAAAAACTAAAAAACTCCAAAAAACACAGAAAAAAACTAAAAAAATAAAACATGCAGTTTGTAGTATCTGCCAGTTTCTGTGGTGCAAATGCTCCCACCGTGGCCAATTTCAAGCTGCCACCATGACATCACTGAACACAGAGAAGAGAGGGGGTGTGGCACTCTTACGTAGTTCTTCCCATGCAGAAAAAGTGTAACTTCAGGAACAAGGATGATAGTAGAATGACTAGGAAGTGATGGACTTTTTGGTATTTTCATTTTAATATAATTATTGTACGTTTATATAATTTAATTTCTAATCATGACTTTGTTTAACAACCAGCATGATGATGTATGGACATTGAATAATCAGCCCTTGTGAGTTGTGACAAGTCGGTTGCTCTGTACTATTGCCACAGCCCCTTCCCCATACTGGCAGAAGACTGGATGTTTATTATCTACAAGGTTTACAATAAAGGATCTTTGGACTTGGGAAGACGGGGAAGAGTTCATGTTAGGGACACTGAACCTGAAACAGTGAGATAAAATGGAAGTCTAGCACCAATTCTAAGCCCTGGTCTTTATCTCCTACCCAGCTCCCAGTACATTGGTAGCCAGAACTGCTTCTTCCTGAAAGGAGACTAGAAGCATCTCCTCTGGGTTACTTGAGCAGCTGAAGAGAGGTGGGAGCAGTGGGAGGAAACAAACCCTAAAGATACTGACATTGAGATTCTGCAAGGAAACCTACTGGGTAGATCGTCCTGTGGCAAGGACCATGATTAACAAGCCCCATCCTCACACACAGAGCTTCTCATCAGCATTTGGAAGGACTCAAACTTACAAGTTAGTGTTCACAATATATTGGAGTAAAGCATGTATTGTGAAGTGCACATGCACGTGCGCACACACACATGCCACACAAAACAGCTACTTGGAAGAGACAGAAACTAAGCAGGAAGAAATAGTTGCCTAGCATACAAATTCAGAGAAAGAAATGAATGAAACAAGAAGATGTTGCTGAAAAAGGGAAAATTGGCAGAGCCCAAGACCAGCTCTTGGAAATGAAGTGAGAAACATAGCAAAGTGGAAAGCTCAATTAAGAATTGGAATTGAGAATATATCTTCTAGAAAATTGAACAAATGGTGAAGAATTGGAAAAGTAGGAAAAAGAAAATGACAGGATCCACCCAGGAGATGCCACAGAAGAAGGGGGGGATTCCTGGGAGGGGGGATCCCGAAATTGGAGGACTTGCCGATCCAGATTGCAAAGGCCCTTGGAGAGCCCAGTATGGTGAGGAATTAGACCCACGAATGAAGGCATTTGCTTATGAAATTTTAAAGTACTGGGCAAGGCTTGGGCTTTGGGAAGTAGAGGGAAGAGGGGGATAAATTTCTATCCAAAGGATCTGGAATCAGCACAACTTTGTATTTCTGTGAGTTAAAAGGCATGGCGTAATTCAAAGGAGAAATGCTCCCTCAACAGAGAATTCCCTACTCAGTAATATCGCCACTGACTGTGATGATAAAACAGAGACATTTCACATCGTTGAGGTCTTGCACTTTAGCCCAGTGCACCCCTTCTCTGGAAGATTCAGAAGAATGGTTTCCGCCAAAGAAAAAGAGGGAGAAGGTCAAGAAAGTGAATCCACAAGGCAAGGGAGCCAATGAGAGAAGCATGTGGCCGGAGTCCCAGGTCATCGTGGCGGGGACACCTTGCAATGAAGGCTGCAGGACACATCAGGCTCACGGGACAACTGTCCCTCACGGAAGGCCACTGTCCTTGGGAGTGATTTTATGTAGATGAACTTGATGGCATCCTTAGCATGTCTGAATGTACTGAGAGATTTACAAGCCTGTGGGGAGAGTCTGAGGTACGTAGGTAACAAAACTAATTACCTGAAAAAGAAATGAACGCTGAAAACAACAGCTGTTAATGATCAGAAAACAAAACATTCTTCAGAAAACAGGCACTGGTGGTGTGCTGGGCAAACTGGCCATGGAGAGCGTTTACATGGTCTTGGCAACACAGGCATTCAGCGCTGATCCGACAAAACCATGTGTTAGAATGCTGGGGGGAGGAGGTACATGGAAATGTGTGTGTGAGTGCACGAGCACGTGCGTACGTGTGTGCATGCGTGTGCGCACATGAGCATGTGCACACACCTATGCACTCACCCATGTGTGCACACGAGCACTGTGTGCATGTATGTGCATGTGTGCACAAGAGCATGTACATGCATGGACACGTGTGTGCATGAGAGCATGTGTGCACGTATGCATGAGTGTATTCAAAGAGCATATGTGTGCACAAATACACATGTGCATGAGGGCTTGTGTGCACACGTGTGCATGCATATGTGCATGTGTGTGCACACATGTGTATGTGTGTGTGCAAGTGCATGCACACAGAGGAGGTGACAGGAAGGGGAATGAGAGCTGAGCCAGTGTCTTCCAGAGTAAGAAGCGAATAGATAATTACTAAACCGAAAACAAAAAGTGGCAATATCCATATGTTAGATGATTCTTTTATTAGATACATGGAAGAAGAAAAAAACTTTAAAAGTATTTGATTCTTGGGAGCAGAAATGAGGAGGTCTGGAATGGGAAGAAAATTCTGTGTAACAAGCCTTGTAGAATGAATGATTCAACTCTTTAAATCCTCTTCACGTATAACTTTGCTAAAAATAAAATCCAAATTACAATAAGTAATGATACCAAAAGGCATTTCTGGAGAAATAATGAATGATGAGAGACGGTTGCAGAAGTCCAAGACCCTGAAAAGAAGCGGAAAGCCTTTGGAACATATTTTTGATGCTTCTGAATAAAGCTACAGTTTTCTTTCTTTTTGCAAAAAAACAAAAAAAAAATCCCAAACATGTGTTTTATTTAATTAAAATTTATTCAATAGTAATTTATGGATGCATTTGTAAAACATTGTGGAGTGAATCCGGATGCTGCTCGAGGTTCTGTGTAATGTGGTGCCCTTTATGTGAAATCCCCGAACACAGAATGATGCCGTTTGTTGGTTACGGACAGTTATACACGCAGTACGGTGATACAAGTCTCCACGAGCATGATCTCCAACCTCAGGCATGGAGTGTTTTGTAAAGGAAGGTGGTAATTGGTATGTGAAGCGAGTCTTTAATCACATCAAATTCTTTTTTGATTCAGAGAGAGAGAAAAGAGCTGAATCAACTACTGCAAAGTGTCGACTAAGCCTACTAAAATGGACTCGTGGCTACTTGGACGACTTATGTTATGTAGTTTTAAAAATATTGGAAAATTTTCATAATTAAAAAACAAGTAAGCACTGGTGATCAAGAAACAGTCATCCTGTATCTGGAGATTGGGAACAAATTGACATTTTAAAACGATTTTCATTTATAAAATTTTTTAAATTATTCCTGGGTATGACAACATGTAATCACTAGGTCAGTCCGTTTTATTGACAGTGTTGCTTAGTTTTGTTTTTTGGTTTTTGTTTCATTTTTGTGAAGACACAGCCCTGAACATTAACTCAACTATAGTGAGGGATATACAAGATTTAGTGTTCTCTGCCACTTATCTGAAAGATACATTAAAGCCTCACTTATGAACATACTATTTGGTGTAACAGTCAATTTAGCCACTATTTATTGAATTTCTACTTCCTAAGAGACATGACAGAAAAATAGGGAGCAGGTCCGTGTCCTATCCCCCCAAAAGATCTCCACTCTGGGAAAGGATGTGAAACAAAGTAGTGTGAAGAGAGGACATTGGATTCCGATCACTGGATTGAGTCCTCACCCTGCCAAGGTTAAACACAGATTGGATTTTGGACTTGTTACTAAACTTCTCTGAGCCTCAGTGTCCCCATTGTGAAATGACAACAATACTACTACACGCCCCACAAAATTGTTGGGATTAAATTAGCTAACCCAGCTTTAAACACGTGGTTCCATCCCTGGCACCAACAGTCAATTCTCAGTAGATGTTGGTGTGATTGAAAATTGTGAAGAGATTCGTGTTACGTGGGAGAACTCATCATTAGCAACAGGGTGGTTCAGCCAGAAATTCACGCACACACCTTTACATGGCTAAGCCTTTTTTGTCAGGCTGGGAAATTCTGGAAAACACCTTCATGAAATTTTAGCTTGGAATTACATCTTAGCCCAGCTTTATGGACAAGCGATTTCTTAACAAATTGGCACGTTTCTGGAGAAGGAGCGGTCTCTGTCAGAAGGGCTTTTATTCACTTAGGTCTTCGCCTTTTGTTTTTTTTTTCAGTAGCAGAAGCAGTAACTAAAGCCCCACTCTGGGGCCAGTTGTAAAACAGGCTTGAGTCTACAGGGAAGGGCCTTGCTACCTCTAGAGAATGTGTAGAGTGAAACCAGGAGATGGAAAAAAAGAACTTTAGTTACAGTTGGAATATGTCACTGAAATGTTACCCTGGTAACAAACTTTCATGAAAACAAAGGAGAGATTATTTTGTTAGTGCCTGGGTATTCATTCACTCACCAGGTGTTTACTGAGCACCTACTGTGTGCTTCACACTAGGCATAGTATGAGGCACACAAGCACACAACAACAGTGTCTTAGCTTTCAGCAAGCTGACAGAAGCCAGGGAGATAGAAACAGAAAAAACGCAAGCAAGTAAATCAAGGGAGTAGAAACATTTTGGAGAGTGCCGTAATCGTAACTGAGGATGGCAAGGTGGTGGGCCACTTTAGACTGGAGGGGCTGGAAAGGCGTCTTTAGAATAGGTTCTGTCGGATCTGAAATTGCACTGAAAATGCAAAGATCTGAGAAAAGGGTTGTCAGGAAGAACACAGGAGAAGAAAGAGCAAGTGCAAAGGCCCATAGGCAGGTGCATGTTTGGCCTATAGGAGGGCTGAGCATGAGCACAGTGGGTGAGTGGGGAGGCGCTGGGAGATAAGGCCCAAGAGATAGCGAGACCCTCTCTCTCTTCTGTGAGGCTAGGTAAGGTGCCTGTGTGTTATTACAGTATGATAGCGAGCATCGGGAATGTGTAGCGGGACCTGGTTTCTGGTTTGCATGTTTAAAAGGATTATTCTTTTAGATCAGGAAACTAAAAAAAATTAGAGAAAACTAAACCCAAAGTAAGTAGAAGAGAGCAAACAAAAAATTAGAAATCAATGAAATAGAGAACAGTGGAACAATTGGAAAAAAATCATCAAAGCCCAAAGTTGGTTCTTTGGTAGCATCAATGAAACTGATGAACCTCAAGGCGGATCTAATCTGGAAGGTAGAGGGAGAAACTTTGTCAGGAACGAGATAGATATCCTATGGACTCTACAGATACTAAGAGGATAATAAGGAGATTTTTGAACAATTTGATGCCGGTAAATCTTAACAGCTTACTTACATGGAATGAACACATTGCTTGAAAGACACATACCACTAAAGCTCTCTCAAGAAGAAACAGATACCGTGAACGGTAGCCCATCTGTCAAAGAAATTAAATTTGTAGTTAAAAACCTCCCCCTAAAGATAATTACAGGCCCGGAGGGCTTCACTCGTGCATTCTACCAAACATTCAAGGAAGAAATCATGCAGATTTTGTTCAGATTCTTCCAAAAAGGAAGAAATGCTCCCCAGGTTTTCCTCCTGTGATCAGGAGCAAGATGGATTTCTTCCATCTTTACTCCTGTGTCCTGGGGTTTGTACATTACACTGAGGTTCTAATCAGTGCAGCAACTCAAGGGGAAAAAAGGGCTCCGTGCTGGAGAAGATGATGTATAAATGGCATTAGCTGTGGGTGATACTATCATCTATGTAGAAAATGTGATAGAATCTACAGAAAAGCTGGTAGAACTAAGAAGTGAATCAACCACGGTAGAAGAGACAACATCAGTACAAAAAATGTATTATATTTCTAAATATGTAATCAGAAAGTGAAAGAAATTCTGTATACAATACCATAAAAATATGAAATCCTGAAATACTTAGGAATATCTGCAACATACGATGTGAAAGACCTGTAAGCTGAAAACTGCACACCAGTGGTGAGATGAATTGAAGACTAAACGGAGAGATACGTACTGCATTCTTGTGCCGTTCTAATATTGTTGTCAGTTATCCACACACTGACCTATTGTTCCAAGGCAATCCTAGTAAAAATTCCAAGAGGCATTTTTGGATACAATTGCTGAACTGATTTTAAGGTGTATACGGGCCTCAGAATTGCCAAAACAACTTTTAAAAAGAACAGAATTGGAAGACTAATGCTATTTCAAGACTTATTATAAAGCAAGATGGTCAAAGTAGTGTGGTGTTTGCTTCCACCACCACAGAGAGAGAAATCACAATTGGATACCTGTCTGCAAAAATATGACCCATTCCTCATATATTAAAAAAAAACACTAAAAATGGACCAATGCCCTAAATACAAATCCTAAAACTATAAAACTTATAGAACATGTAAGATAATAAAATCTTTGTGCCCTTGGGTTAGAGCAGGCTCAAAGATTTCTTCAAGATGATAGTAAGACCTTTACATTAAAAACTTGGGCCTTTAAAAGAGAATAAACAGGGATGTAATTGACTGGGAGAATGTGTTTCTAAATGTTCATTTTGAGAGGAGAGAGAGCATGAGCAGGGGAGGGGCAGAGAGAGAGAGAGAGGGAGGGAGAGAATCCCAAGCAGGCTCTGCACTGTTAGCACAGAGCCTGACACAGGGCTCAAACCCACGAGCTGTGAGATCATGACCTGAGCCATGATCTCATGATCATGAGTCAGCTGCTTAACTGACTGAGTCACCCAGGTGCCCCTGGGAGAGTGCATTTCCAAATAATATAGCTGATTAAGGATGTATTAATACAAAAAGAATAAAAAAATAGAAACAGAGCCTCAGGAATATATATATATATATATATATATATATATATATATATATATATAAAAGAATGTAAAAAGAACCTCAAGCAAATGAACAAATGCTCACCATCTTTATATATTAGGGAAGTATGAGTGAAAACCATAATGTAACATTGCTGCATATCTCTTAGAATGGTTAATGTTAAGTGGCTGCCACACCAAGTGTGAGGAGACTGGGACCCTTGTACACGGCTGCTGAGAATACATAATGGTACAAACACTTGGAAAACATTCAGTTTTTTTTAAAATGTGAAACATACATCCACCATATGATCCACCCATTCTACTCCTAGCAATTACCCAAGAAAAATAAAATATGTCTATACTAAGACTTGCATGTCAATGTTCAGAGAATCTTCATGTATACAAGGCAGACACTGGAAACCATCTGAAGATCATCCACAGGGGAATGGAAAAACAAACTGGGGTGTATTCATACCATGGAGTGCTAGTTGGCGATAGGGAGCGATAAACTGTTGGCATCCACTATAGCATGAATGCAGCTCAAAATAGACTGGAGGAAGAAGTCAGACACAAAAGAGCGTAGATTGTATCAGTCCACTTTTTACTGCAATGAAATGCCAGAAAATGCAAGCTGTGGGGATACGGAACCAATCAGTGGTCGCTGAGAGTGGAGGGAGGGATGCTGGATGTCATGAGAAAGCCATCGGGGCACCTGTGCTCATTACCTTGTTTGTGACCATGCTTTCACGGGCGTGTTCTATATGTCAAAACATCAAATTGTGTATTTTGTATATTACATACTTTAAATAGGCACAGTTTATTGCATATCAGTTTTGCATAAAGAAAGCTGCTACAAAAAATAAACCAGACCATTCTGTGGGCTAAGTGGGGAGTGAACTGTGGGAAGGTGGACAGGGCTGGAAGCCAGGAGCCCCACTGCGGGATCCTCGCAAGCCATGGGGACGGCTTCGGCGTGGGGACGGGCAGGGCCGGTGGGAAGAGGTGGACTGTCGTGGTAATCATATGTGGAACCTCTGACCATATTTGGGAAGGTGTATGGAGAAGGGAAAATTTGTCACTCCCGTGGTGGATTTAAAGCTTCAGGGCACTTTGGGGAGTCATGAATATAATCTTGACTCTTTCTGTTCTGTCCAAGTACAGGGATGGTGAGGTTGAGGACTGGAGGGATTTGGAAACCGAGCTGAGCCCAGGTGTGGAAAGGCTTGTAGGTCACTAAGAATTTACAACCTGATGTAGGTGGGCCTTGAAGAACCACTGAGTAGTTTTGGATAAGGCGATTACACTATTGATTTGGGGCGGGGGAGATTAAAGGGCAGCTGTTGGTAGGGAGGTCTGAGGTTTGGTGGGGTGTTTCAGGGGGTGAGGCTAGGTAGGGAAAGCTCTTGGAGTCTTAACCTGGAATGTTGGAATAGAGACAGACCAGTGATTGATGCACGAGGGACGATCTGTGGTGCTCTTTGACGGATCCTGAGTTGGATGAGAAGAGGCTTCAAGGTTGGGCCAGTGGTAGGGTGCAGAGCGTTCCAAACATTAGCTGCAATCCAATCATGTTGTGCATTTCTACGGCCCTCCACTGCTCCATACATTCTTTGATATGTATTGTTTGAAGAGAAGTTTGCTTCTGTAAACATCTCTCTGTGGAGGAAGAGCATGGGGAAACAAGGTCAGAGGGTTCTGGTTTTTATACAAAGGCGGAGGATTTACAGAGCCTGTGGCAGAATCTAGTTTGGTTCCCCCCCACCTCCTGGTCTGAAGCTCTTTCATGTAAAGCTACACTGCATACCAAGGAGGAGAGGCAAGGGTGTTATTTTTTCTTGCAAGGTGGCAATATACCCCCTGCAGAGCCAAACTGAATTGTGGTTTTAGTTTGTGCTGAAAGCATTGTTTTATGGATGGAGGATGGATGGAGTGTAGGCGGGAAATAGGCTCAGTAGAGTTGTATGTGTTTTGTTTTGTTTTGTTTTGTTTTTGTAGAACACCAGTAAAAAGGCTTTCCCATATAGCAATTAATCACATCTTACTTACCTTTCCGGGGTTAAGGGCACCGGCCGTGGGTCACAGTGGTCAGCGCTAGACTTCTTACATTTGATCCTTTTAAAACATTTACTGGTGGGCTCCTGGGTGTCTCAGTGGGTTAAGCGTCCAACTTTAGCTCAGGTCATGGTCTCATGGCTTGTGGGTTCCAGCCCCGCATCGGGCTCTGTGCTGACAGCTCAGAGCCTGGAACCTCCTTCTGATGCTGTGTCTCCCTCTCTCTCTCTCTGCCCTTCTCCCACTCGTGATCTCTCTCTCAATAATAAGTAAATATAAAAAAAATTTAAAACATTTACTGGCTTCCTAGGAAACCGTGCTTGAGTACTGTGTAACCAAACTTTACTCCGGATACTAATTATACAATCATAGATCTTCCACTCCAAAGGAAGGTGTGCGGTGTGTGTATGTCTGCATGGGTGTATGATCTTATATGATCATGTATCACCAGTCTGATACATTTCTGAAGCTGGATTTTCTTTTCTGCTCTTCAGTCAACTCATAAGGACAATTGCCAGAGATGCTGCTGGTTACATTGTATAAAACCGCTGTAACCTCTGAGGCTTGAGCCAGAGCTGAATGCATGATGGAAATGCATTGGGTGATTAAAGTGCCAGACTGACGTGTTTTGTTAGGATATTTAATTTTCATTGTATATGAGAAAAATTGGAACAGGGTGGAATTAGAGAACTAAATGCAGCATTTCAAGTTGCAATCTTTCTTTAGTTCGTGCATAGACATGTGTATGTCCCCAGTAGTATGCCTGTGGTGGCAACCAGCTTAAGTAGTCTCCATTTTCCAAATTCGGGTTGACATGGTACATAAATTGATTTTTAAAATACTGTCAGCATATTATGGTGTCATTTAATATATAGCAGGTCCTATTCAGCAGAAATTGGAATCAAAAACAGCAAAAGCTCCGTGGGGCTCAACTTGGCAGTAGGAGAGCTTCATTTTGATTCAACAGCTACCAAATTCCCTTATTAATTGGCGTCATGGAACAATGGTTTTAGACCTCTGTGCCAATGTCCTGTTTTTCTCATAAACTACCAGGTACTCATAGGCTTTGCTTTTCATAATGTAAATTATGATATGCAGGGCAATGGGAGTTTGGAACATTTGGCTTTGCAGTAAAACAACCTGGATACTGAGTCTGTCACTTGTGAGCGATGCCCAGAGAGAGGGGGGGACCAGCTCAGAGATGTTCAGCTAGTGGGCGGTGCCACTCCGGAAAGGAACGAGATTTTCTGACGCTTCAGGCGAGTGCAGTCTCCACTACGTTTGTACGCCTTTCTGTTCCTTCAAAGCTTTTCCATTGGGAGTCAGGACTTGAGGTGTGCTAGGCAGGACATGGACCGTGAAAGCAACCAGAGATGGCTTCTGTCTTCTCTCCCACTTCCTGACTGCTCCCCTTAATATTTTGAGCCCTTGCAGGAGAGAAAGATGAAGTAAAAACCTTTGGTTACATGTTTTTTTTTTTAAATCCTTATTCATGCAGAGAGAGCAGTCGGTTTTTAAGAGGGAGATCCCATTTCAAATACAAAACAATTAAAAGTTGCAATTTGCATAGTCACATTACATTAGCATCTTATAAGTAGAAAGAAACTGTGTTAGGCATAAGCCAGCCCAAGCAGTAGGAATATTTTGAACATTCTATTTCAGAACCCTAAAAAAAGAAGAAGAAACCTAAAAGCCTCAATAAAAGAATGTCGTTTTCTGACAAACATAACTCTGCTCCATTGAAAGTGGCTATTTCTGTCCCGGAGGCCGGTGCGCATGTAGGAGCTGTGCACGGGGAGAAGGGACTGGGCTGCCCGGTGGGGGCGCGGTGCTGGACGTGCAGGTGCCCCGCAGGCTTCCTCGGGTGCTGTACCCCACGCCATCCCCCACATCGCCCTAGACTCGGCTCCCAGTCGTCTCTAATGTCACGTCCTCCACTGTCCGGCCTTGCCTCCATTATTCAGCTGGCTTTCCACCTTTCCCTATGAAGGCTGTGCTGTTGTCAAAGTTCATTTGATGCCACCTTGCTCCCGCGTGACATGATTTAGGTTAGGAGCGCCAGGATGTACTGATAGGAAAGCTCGGGAAATTGCAGACGCCTTTGTGTGAGGTTTTTAGGCCGAGGGGAGACGGCTTGATTCCGGGCAGTAAAGAATAGAAGCAGCCATGTGGATTTTACCAAGTGTGGCATCGCAGCGCTAGGATTTCCTCGAGAGGCTGTCAGCGGCTTGTCAGCCGTGGCGATTGACCGGCTGCTGCCCGTGAGTGTGCCTGTGTGTGCACATGTGCGCATATGTGCTCGTTTGCTTGCACATACATGTGTGTATGTGTGTGCATATGTGTGCATCTGTGCTTATGTGCATGTGTGCATTGCACACATGTGCACACACTTGCATGCACGCACGCACACACGTGCATATGTGCTCATGCGCACGCAACATGTGTGTATGTGTGCACAGGTGTGTACACGTGCGTGTACACACCTGTGTACACACGTGTGTGCATGTGAGTGTGGGTGTGTGGGCATGTGGGACAGGGAGGGGGCCTGAAGGGGTAAGAGGAATGTAAATGGCCCTCTTCTCTTCCGCTATTTTTTAGTGGCCCCAAAACATGGAAAAGGGACAGAACAAAATCAGACAGATGCAAGCATCTGAGACGGACACAACTGGTGTCCTGGGTGGCCATTAAAATAGAAAATGTTCTGATTTTTATGAGAGGAGGAGGCAGCAGATCCATGGTTTGCTGGTTTGTTTCTTTTTTGCCTGGTTTACTCTTTCTAGTTGGATAGTAACAGAAGTGGATTGAGGAGTTATAAAAGCTAGTAATCAAACATTTTATTGGTTTCCACAAATGACTTAGAGCCCAGCGATGTGGTAAGTTATATTCAGCACTGAAGAATTCACCAATAAAGTGGTATTTTCTTCAGAAAATGTGTTTATAGCTGCAGGGCTAATGGAAAGTAAAACTTACTTGAATATTTATTTTGACTCATTTTTAATGAGTATTTACTGATGTCCTATGTGCAAAGTACAGAGAAGCACAGATTGAAAGAATCAGAGCTGTTAGAATAAATATTACTTTCAGGGGCACCTGGGGGAGCGCTGTTGGTTAAGCATCTCACTGGCTCAGGTCATGATCTCATTGTTCATGAGTCTGAGCCCACGTCAGGCTCTGTACCGACAACTCGGAGCCTGGAACCTGCTTCAGATTCTGTGTCTCCCTCTCTTTCCACCCCTCCTCTGCTCACACTCTGTCTCTCTTCTCTCTCAAAAATAAATAAAGATTAAAAAATAAGCATTACTTTATTTCTTAAATTTTTTTAAATAGTTTATTGCCAAGTCGGTTTCCATATAACACCCAGTGCTCTTCCCCACAAGTGCCCTCCTCCATGTCCATCACCCCCTTCCCCTTTCCCCCTCCCCCTTCAGCCCTCAGTTTGTTTTCAGTATTCAAGAGTCTCTCATGATTTGCCTCCCTCCCTTTCCCTAACTTTCCCCCCCTTCCCCTTCCCATGGTCCCGTTAGGTTTCTCTTATTAGACCTATGAGTGAGAACATATGGTATCTGCCCTTCTCTGCCTGACTTATTTCACTTAGCATGACACCCTTGAGTTTCATCCACATTGCTATGAATGACCAGATTTCATTCTTTCTCATTGCCATGTAGTATTCCATTGTATAGATAAACCACATCTTCTTGATCCATTCATCAGTTGATGGACATTTAGGTTCTTTCCATGATTTGGCTATAGTTGAAAGTGGTG
>CM053561.1:12286770-12309927 GCA_028646485.1 Cryptoprocta ferox
GCACTTCTGTATCCCTTGGGTAAATCCCCAGCAGTGCTATTGCTGGGTCAAGGGGAGTTCTATTGATAGTTTTTTGAGGAACCTCTACACTATTTTCCAGAGAGGCTGTACCCGTTTACATTCCCACCAACAGTGTAGGAGGGTGCCCGTTTCTCCACATCCTCGCCAGCATCTGTAGACTCTTGAGTTGTTCATTTTAGCCACTCTGACCAGCGTGAGGTGGTATGTCAGTGTGGTATTTGTATTTCCCTGATGGTGAGTGACGCTGAGCATCGTTTCATGTGCCTGTTGGCCATCTGGATATCCTCTTTGGAGAAGTGTCTCTTCATGTCTTCTGCTTTAAAACAGTTTAAGAAGAACCAAATTTGAGAGGGGGGGGAGGGGAGGTGTTCCTGTCAGATGCAAATGACAGGGACAGTGACAGGGAAGAGACGACATTATTGATGACTTATTTCTAGCTACATTTGGGAAAGGTGGGGTACAGGAGGCAGATTTGAGTACATTAATGTGTGACATCAACTTGTAACAATAATGAAGAACTATCAAAATTCTCTCTTAAGGATTAGCATCGTGGCAAGCGCAGAGAAGGGTTGTGTAGGTAATGGCACAAAGCCAGGCTGTCAAGCTAGAAGGGGCTGAGTGCATTTCCAGGCTGGAGCCTCACTGCTGGGCAGCAGTGGAAGAAGCGTACTGGGACTGTGCTCAAAAGGGCTGGATTCTTACTCCTCTCTGCCATGGAGATCTAACAGGGAGAGGTAGCTGATTTGCTTCATTCATTCAAGGCTCAAATTCAATAACAAACATAAGGTCAGCTCGTGAATGGTGAGATGCTATCTCAGCATGAAGCATCATCCTACAATAGATCGGCAGGGCATACAGGCACTCTGCCCTTTGGAATTATTTCACATATATTCCCTGCCTCCTGCGAAGAGAAACCAAACAGAAGATGCTGGAATGACTTTTGTTTCACTCAGAAGAAGTACAATGTCATGAACACCCCTAAGAGTGAATAGACTTCAGTTCCTCAAGTCATGGCTTGCTGGGCTTGGGTATAAAATGAGGCACACGTGGGCTAGTCTTGAAAGGGCATTTCAGAAAGTTTAGGGTAAACAGTGTTCATGCCTCATGAGGATGAAAGCCAGTCAAAGCGACATAAAAGGAGGTGGGTGTTAATACAACACAGACAGAAAACAGAGAAGCCGGTGGTGAGAGAGCAGATGGTAAAAGGTTAACTTCAGGAATTGAATTCTGAGCTAGCCTTGGAATAGGGGAAGCAGGAACCCATGAGTTAATGGGGTTAAAGGTCAGAAGCAAGTCTGTTGAAATCCCTGGAGGTGGCACAATTCAAATAGTTAACAGGCCAGCGGGAGGAAATGGAAGAGAAGCTGGAAGGCCAGATCAAGGAGGTGAGATCTGGGTAAGATGAGCAATATGGAACTTGGAGGAATTTCTAAGCAAGGCAGTGGCACGGTGGAATTGATATCCGAGGAAGAGCGCTCTACCATCTGGCATCTTGGTGGTGGGTGAGAGGAGGTGGGAGGCTAAAGAATTGGGTAGGAGGTTATTGAAGGGGTGAGGTAGCAATCGAGGGAGGCTGTGGGGTCACATGAGGAAGCAAGTGGGTAGATGACAGGTAGTAGAGAGGCAGTCTTGACAGGTGAGTTCTGTTTTTAGTTCACCTGTGTGGGACCACTTGTTCTGCTCCCTATTATTATGGGGCTGCTTGTGAAGAAGTAGTATTTCTGTGTTGTAGCGGACAAAGACGGATTTCATGGAAATTCACCAATTTGGGTTGCCCCATGTGTGGATTACAGACAGCCTGGACTATTCAAGTGGAGCGTGTGGTCTTTACTGCCGCGGTAGAGCAAGTCGTGGGTCTGCTTGTGCTGTGGGTCCCATGGTGCTTCTGTTTCTTGGAGTAGTGAAATTCTCCTTCTGACCCAAAAGGTCTGCATGGTGTTGTATTTCCATCCTGTATCAGCATTTTAGCCAATTCCTCTTTTCTTAGCGTGTCAGTACTCATTAAGCTGTGGTTTTCAGCAGGCAGTAACCGAGGTCTGAGATAAGGAGACACATGGCCTAATGACATGATTGGAATGTACGCTTTGTGCTGGGCATGTTCCTAGGTATCTCATGGCCATTACTTCCACTGTTTACCACCATTTGTTACTGTGGGTCTGGTACTATGTGCTAAGTACTTTACGTGGACAGTCTCCTGCCATTTTCTTCCGTCAGCAAATAGCTAGTGTTCTTGTCTGCACTTTGACAGATGAAGGAGCTAAGACAGTTCTGCTGGAGGTATTGCTTTACTGAAGCAGAACCAGTTCTTGATATCACTGTTAGAACACTCTACTCACATAACATACCTTATTGATTCCTTAAATGAAACATATAACAGCTCTCAGGGGAATCAAGATGAGCTGTGGCTGAGTTTTCAAGTTATTCTCTTAGACGTGATTCCAGGTCTGTATTCAGAAATGAGTCAGGAACGTCTTTTTCTTTCTGTGGAGATACTCCGTGTCTTCTCCACAACTGCTCTGACTTTGGTGGCCGTCTGCCCGTCAGCTGCCTCTTGAGGTAGTGACGACTTGATCCCTGGAGAGTTTTCACTAAAGCTCTGTGAGCACTTAATGCGAATGATATGGGTGTGGGATCAGAGGAAGGCAAGTACTTTCAAATGGCATTAGAGATCTCTTCCAACCCCGAGATACTTTGAGATCCTAAGTTCCATTAAAACTATTTTGGGACACAGTTAAGAGTAGAGCAGCAATTTTTAGGTCAGTGTTTTATAGCTTTTGGCCAAAAGTCATCCAGAGGTTAATGGAGCAAAGAGAAGTGGGTATAATAAGATTTGGGGGAAAAAATTAAAACACAAAGTTGGAGTAACTTCTTGTTCAAAGTAAGTAACCTTTAAGGGTAAACTTCACAGAAGAAACCCTCAGATCAATATAGTCCTATGCAATTTTGATTTTACAATATGAAATAATTTAATCTCTGATTTTTTGAAAAGCCAGTAAAAAATAAAAGGGGTCTACAAGTGATGTTTGTACTCAGCAAGTTTCTATAGTATCTTAAGTTCTCAAGAAAGCATTACAAATGATCATAATTCTGTTTATTGTCATTACAGAAAGCTTTTACATGACTTTTTTCTCTATAGTTTTTACACTTAACCCCATGAGGTATTATTAGCATCAGTTTTCAAGGCTCAGGAAAGTAAAGAAACTTGCCTAAAGGCAGCGTCTAGATTAGAACACATATCTGACTCCTGTCTCTGCCCTCTGCAGTCTACTATTGTTCTCATGTCCTCTGCAGAATATTCCAAAAATACATCTGTTGTGCTTATTTATGTGTTAGCTTGCCATAGAGTGAAAGCATCCTTGCTTAGAGAAGCTAGGTTAATTGAAGGGAGTAACGGCAGCATATCAGTTCTGAATGTTAAGCCTCACATTATTTTGGAACCTGGTCTCTTAGTAACTGAAGTGTGGCTCTTACAGTTTAGATAAAATAGAAAATCATGTGAAATCCTAAGCCATCTCTTCGACTTGAATAGAGGTTACGGTGGTCAATGAATAGTTAGCCTTAGAAGAATTTTCATTTCTTTCTCAGCTCCGAATAAAAAAAAAACCCATTGTGCCTCAGTAGTTTGAAAGTCTAGACTTTCCGATGCTCGCTTGGAAAATCCCTATTATTTTTAATGTAGAGGTTATCTTGTCCCTATTAATCAGCATGGCTCGCTTGTACCAAAGTATGTCTTTGGTAAGGAAAAATTAAATTTTTTCAGCAAGTGGTGGAAAAAGAAAGGAAATGTTCATAATCTTTAAGAGTTGTCTGTCTTTGTGGCTTTTATTCTTCTGTCCTTTTACCTAAAAATGTAAAGGCATTTTATGAATCTTAATTTTTTCAGTAGTTAGAGAAATCTTCCTGATTATCTAAAATGCCCAATTAAATCTGAACGAAAATCTGGAGGATTAAAAATACAAATTTTAGACTCATGGTATAGACATGGATACAGTTAAATATGCTTATCATAGAAAATGAATCCTGCCTTAGCCTCAGAAAGCTCATGTATTGATAGAGAAATTTGAGACAAAGTAAAAATATATAAAATCACTTTCTACTCTAATTTAATGACCCTGTTAATTTCCTGTTTTGAGTTTTGACGTTCTTCCAAGATGATCTCTCTAGAGAGTGTTCGAATTCATGGCCTAAAAATATCATGACAATTTTAACCTCACTACAAGCCAAATCGTTCCATTTTATGGTAAGTTCGTGTTGATGTACTTTAAAATTAAGGCAAAGCACTTACAATTATGTTGGGAGGTTTTGGATTTCTAAATAAGGCTTTTGGATTCATATTGACTGAATTATATTTTCATCAATAATCTAGCAAAGTTATAATTTATGCCTGTTAATGGGGAAGTAAGTATCCATTTGCAAACAGGAAACTTCTGTCTCATTTCATGGAAAGAAATAGTCATCGTGAACTTGGGTATGAAAGCTAACAAATAAGCAGAGGTCCCAAGCGCCCTGTTCTATTTGTGTCAATAAGACCTTACTTTAAAAATTGTCCTTTTATATTTGGAAGCTTATTAAAGGTTGTTTTTTTTTTTTTAATTTTATGGAAGTTAGTTCTGGACAGAATGGTGGAACTGGCTCTCTCGAATTGAGAACCTTATTTATATCTCACTATACGTAACAAAGCAGTGAGTATACTCACGCTCCTACAATTACTTCTATTTTAATAGAGAAAATTACCTTCAGCTAAGTAATGATGAAGTATATAAGTATCAGAAAGGGTGAAGATGTTGGGGGCAAGGAGATTCAGATTTTTCTGGTCTCGCAAAAATCACAACAAACTCTAAGGCCCACTGTGAAGAAGGAAAGTGGGGGGTACAAAAGGATGTCTATAAAGTCCTGAAGTCTGTCTTTACATACGCTGCTATTTTCTGTGGGAACCAGATCCATTTTTTTCTCTCAGCCCTCCTCTGGAATCTCTTCATATTATCTCCTCACTGTATTTTCTGGTCCCTATTTGTCAGCTGCTTGCCGACGCTGTCAAACTCGAGGATTTTCTCAGGCACAGAGAGAGGAGTTTGTATTAGATGTTTTGCAGTGGCCATTCTGGTGTGATGCTCTATAGTTTACATTTCTGTAATGAACTGGGTACACTTGATGTAGATGCGTAATAGACCAGGCAGAATCTTCAGTAAACAGCTATCAGTTTTTCCTATTAGCAGGTTTGCCTCGCATATACTAAATGTCCCTTAGTCATTTGCAAAGATGATTTAATAAAGCTGAGAGGTGTTGTATCAATTTCCCATTGCTGCTATAACAAATTACAAGCAGTGGCTTAAAACAAGACGGAATTACCTTGTAGTTCTGTAGAAGTGTGGTGAGGGCCTCCCTGGGCTATAATGGAGTAGGCGGACCTGTGTTCCTTCCTGGAAGGTCTAGGGGAGATCCCCTTTCCTGGCCTTTCCCAGTTTCTAGAGACTGCCCACGTCCCCCAGCTCCGCAATGGCACATCCAGCCTTCTCTCACATGGAATCACTGACTGGTTCTCTGCGTCTTCAACTTAGGAGGCCTGTGTGATTACGTTGGACACAGCTGCATGTTCCAAAGTGATCTCTCCATTTCGAGGCCTGTACCCTCAATAATATCTCCCATTCCCTTTAACCATATAAGGGAATGCGTTCTCAGGTTCCAGGGATTGTAAAGTGGGGATTGTAAAATGGGGAGCCATTGTTCTGTCTTCCATGGGCTTGGAGAATTTTTGTTTAATGGTTCAAAATGGTCTTTGATTGAGGAAATCATTATGTACCGTTTTTGCGGATAGACCTTGCTGTAACTTTGGGCACGTGATTTTTTATTTCTCCACATTATACGTTGTTAGTGGCATATTCGAGCTGTCTCTAATTAAATACTATAGCAGTAAAAAAGTTTATTCCAAAAAATAATAGTATTCACAGAGTACTACACTAGGAGCTGAGAACTTCTTATGCCTATTTCCCTTAGTCCTCACAACAACCCTCTGCAGAGGTTATTAACTTTCTCCTATTTTTAATATTTATGTATTTATTTATTTATTTTAATGTTTATTTAGTTTCGAGAAAGAGAGAGAGACAGAGTGCGAGTGAGCGAGGGGCAGAGAGAGGGAGACACAGAATCCGACAGAGGCTCCAAGCTCTGAGCTGTCAGCAGAGAGCCCGACATGGGGCTTGAACTCACAGACTGTGAGATCATGACCTGAGCTGAAGTTGGATACTTAACTAACTGAGCCACCAGGCACCCCTCTCCTATTTAAAATTTTTTTAAAATTTATTTTAGAGTATGGGGGAGAGTATTTCAAGCAGGCTCCGTACTCAGTGTGGAGCCTGATGCAGGGCTCGATCCCACGACTCTGGGATCATGACCTGAGCCAGAATCAAGAGTGAGACACTCAAATGACAAAGGCACCCCAATTTTCTCCTATTTTATAAATGATAAAATTGAGGATTTAAAATTTTAAGTAATTTTCCCAAGACTGCCCAGTATTTAGGATAGGAACACAGGTTATGTGATAGCAACACTTGTATCCTTTTATATATTTGGAGCTCTTTGAGGATAGGGGTATTTATTTGCAAACCTCATCCATCACTCACACACCATCCATGATGGGTACCCACTAAATGTACATTGGACTCATGAATACTGATACAGTCCAGTAAAGTTTTGACTGGTGCATTCAGTGGTGAGATAAACGTGGACTTAATGGCACAGGATTAAGGAATCACTGCATTTATGGCACTTACGGTTCTCTGTGATGGTGATTGCTGGCTCCAGGCCTCAAGAGTGGGCCCTCGTCACTGCCATCCCTCTGCCCCCGGTATTGTATGGACATCTGTCATGTCTTCTGCTATACCTCTGGTGTTCTCTCCCAGCTGAACATTTTGGCAGCAACTTTGGAAACATCTGCTCCTCTAGCCTAAGAACAAATGAAATTGTTCCCCTATCCAATGAAATTGGCAGTTCATGCTTTAATCTTCTTTAGGAATCCCTTAGGACTAAAACCACAGGACTAAATCCTCAGAGTCTGATCACCCCACATATGTGGCGAGCAAAGGGAAAGACCCATGTGAAAGGCGTCTGATAGAACAAATTGGAAATTCTGCGGCATGACCAACTGAGGCCTCCATCATTCTGGGATGTCACTCACAGACAGTTTAAGCATAGCACCAAGAGGCCCTTGTTCAAACTCCAGTTGTAATCCCCACTCTGGCAGACGACAGCCAGGGGATGTGAGGCAAGTTCCTTAACCTCTTTGGGGAGAGTAAAGAACTTGACTAAACAGAGTTGACTGGGTATACACCTAGGATTAAGATTCGGTATCTGATCTCTAAGGAAACCATAGTTTCTTGAGGGAAAACTCATACGTAGTAGCCTGATTCCTGTGTATCAAAAGTACAAGCTATGGATAATCATTACCAGTCGTACCCTTTTTGATTTTCTTCAAAGAAAGAAAAAAAGCAGCTTAGGACATCCGGGTTATGATCTGATGCTCCAAGCTACACTTCAGAGTCCTTACAAATGGATTCAATGCTTTAAAATGAAGCCATATTGTTCTCTTGTGGGGCGTAGACAGCCTCCAAACTGTCCATTTCAGATGGGGCTACTGGGCAAACAACAAAACACCAGACACCTCCCTCTCTCACTAAATGTGTGGCTGGTGCTTCTTTACAAACAGTTACAACTTTGGGCATGCTCGCACCTATAGATAAGATTATTTGATCATAGAATTGCCCCTGCCTTCTGATAATACCCAACCTAGAACATCCTCAGAATTATCCAACAAGAGCCCAGTCCCATTTCTTTCTGACACCTGCTTACTGAAATGCCTCTTAGTTCCCCATGATGGGCATTCTCTGCACCAAGTGACAAACCCAACTTGTTCAATGACAGCTAGCGATCTTGAGCTCAAGGGCACTGACATTTCCAAAATCTAATTCAATTAAGGACCGCAGGCAGACAGAAGCCAAATCACAAAATTCTTTAGCAGTCTTTAACTTGTTCTTCAAAACTCAATTTTATTATTTTCATTCATATGTCTGACTTTAAAACTCAGTACAAGGAGAAGGGATTGTAATAGAAGAAGAGGATCACCTTCTATGCTCTTTTCATTCCCAGTCCCAAAAGGAAACATGATACGGGTGTCAGCCTACTCACTTTAATCAGAGTCTTGACTGCTGTGTTTAATTTCCAAGAACCCTTGTTCTCTGATTATCCTTTCTTCATTTTATTCTCGTAGACTTTGTTGATGCAGTATCCTCTTGACTGTCTTGTCTGTGGACACAAATTTGATGTCATTATGATTCTTATTATTGTAATAATTTTCCTATCCCTGAAATGCTATGTGTGTGTGTGTATGTGTGTGTGTGTGTGTGGTGGTTGCTTTCACTTTGTCTTGTGGAAATGATCCTTGTCTGCCTGTTGATATTGAGGATAGAATGAGGATTTGGGAAAGGCGACCCATGTCTGTTGAGGAGGGCCATGACAGCATGGATAGCCCTCCTACCTTGGATTCCTAAATGCCAGAATGCTAAAGGTTCTGTTCGCATTTACCAATTTGTAACTCTGTCCTAATTGCAAGCAGTCATATATGATGGTATTATGTGTGAAAGCAGTCATCTGTGATGATTTCACATGTGGAATTTGTTTTTAGATTAATGATAGTGTGGCATCAGCCTGTAAGAACATATGGCTTTAACCCTGATGGTCCTATGATCCTTTTTGTTTGTTTCCAGAAAACAATAGGGTAACTCCAAAAAGGCTGGATTACAGATTTAAGTTGTGACTTAGTGGCCATTCTAGTTTTGCATTTCATTGCCCTTTTTTTTCTTTTTTGACAGAGAGAGCGAGTGTGCGCACGTGCACACACATGCACCAGATGGGGAGGGGAAGAGGGAGAGAGAGCATCTCAAGTAGGCTTCACACTAAGGCTTCACAATGCGGGGCTCAATTCCATGACCCTGGGATCATGACCTGAACTCAAGAGTTGGACGCTCAAGCAGCTGAGCCACCCAGGTGCCTCTTCACGGCTCTTTTGACCTCTTGGGCACAACTACTCAGCACATTCTATTATTGTGCTCATTTTTAGTTCTACCACAAGGAATCCCTCCACTGAGTTTATATCTGAACCTAATATTCTTAGTATGTTATGTATTTATGTTTCTATTTAATTTTCACACCGACCATATGAGTCAACTTACACAGATTGTCCATATAGCTTTTAACAATATTGGCACTTAAAATTTTTCCTTTACATTAAAAACATGAAAAATTTTTATGATCATTAAAAAGTATGCTTAGAGTTAGGAGTCTGGGTATCCATTCCCTGTCTAATTCAATTTTAGTTAAACCCAGACTTGCGCATATACCCAACTGTTCTCACATATTGATTTGAACTCTAAGGTCACTGTTTGCATGGAAATCAAAAGCTATCCTGATGTTTAGAAAAAGAGTTGTGTTATTTTTATCAGTATCTTTATGTGGGACATTAAAATTATCTGAATTTCCAATTACTGTGTGTTGTCATAAGTTTTTTTTTCTACTTTGTATCTGTGGCTTTGCTTTGGGAAACTAATGCTGTTTACACTTGAACTCCTAATTTTCAAAGTAAGGAAAAAACATCCACATTATGGAAAATTCATGGCGGCCACATGACCCTCCCTCCCCTGTCCCAGGCTGAATGCGCTGAATGAGGTCCAAGATGAAATGCCTAGTGTCAGTCTGTGCTTACAGTAGGAAGCATAGAATTCCAAATTGAATGCATCTAGTTTGCTAGGGTCTGATATACAGCCTTTTGTAAAACCTTACTTTTAATTGCCATGGGAATATATTCTGCATTTGCAGTAATTGAAATTAAATACTTGGTAATTAGAAGTTAGATTTTATTGCTTATTTAATAAGAAAGAATAAGAGTGTTTAAAAAAGAATGGTAAAAATTCAATATTCATGTCTCAAGCTTAGTGCTAATGGGCATTGATTTAGCAGCGAAGACTTTAATTTGATGAAAGCTTATGCCAATATAAGGAAGATAAATATATTTTAATGAGAGTCATTTTTAGTTGCTGGTAATGATGGCCTGTAAGGAGACATCTCGACTTCCTGGTTTTAATCTGACTCTTGTGGTGGCCTTTTGGCTATTTGCAGTTTGAGTCCTGGTGAATTTTTTAGGTGGTCTTATCATGATGGTAATGATGACGGTGATGCTGGCATTTCACATTTGTAAGCACGCTGTGGCTTCTGACCTGCTTACACGCATCATCTCGTTATCTTTACCCCCCCCCACTCCAAGTTTTTCGGAGCAGGAGAACACAGGAATGTCAATAGGACTGTGCTCCAATATCTGCCTGCAAAAGCTGGGAAATCAGAGGGGGTGACAAATCTCTTTTACTTATGGTTTAACTCTATGGTGGAGTCAGGTGAGAAAGTCAGGCAGATCATCAAGGAGAGAGCTGCCTAGGTCTTCATGAACTCGTACTTGCCAGTGGCACTAACCGAACATCTCTCTGCCATATTTGAACCATACATGCATTTTATTTTGCCAGCGTGACATTTTGAAAGTTTAGGATTTAATGCCCTCTGTTGGTCTCACCCAAATCTACCCACCCACCCTGTCTCCTTTCTCTGCCACCTGGCTTGTGTGTCCTCATTAGTTTGGACTCCCCAGTTCTGAAGAAAGGATGACTTATTCCCAGTGTCCGCAGAACTGAAGCCACTTAATGTTTTGTGTGAGTGGGGCTCCCGGGAGCACACACGTGTGGACCACTCTGAAGACATTGGAGTTTTCTAGCCCCGATGGTCAGGGAATGGAGAGACCACATGGTGTTGGGGGCATGTAGGAACGACTTTGAGGAAGGCAGGACTTTGAAGATGGACCTTCAAGAGTGTACTTCATTCTAAAGGTTTTGTTCAGATGGTCTGACTCCTGGGAAACAACCAGAAAATTGGGGACCTGGTTTGTTTAAAGCTTGAGTAAATCACTGCTTGTATTTATCCTACTTAGTCACCAATACAGTTGTCCAGCTCAGAAGCCTGTGAGTCATCCTAAACCTATTGTCTCTTCCACCCCATTTGGCTGTTAGAGAGTTCTTTGGCTTTTCTTTGTAAATATTTCTTCAGTAACCTCTCTACTGTCCATCATTAGAGACTCTGTTGTGGCCAAGCCCTTAATCATTTTATGACAAATTCTGTCTCTATGACCATGAGAATCCCAGCCTAAAAGCCTCCGGTGTCTCCCCAAAGTTTTCGTAATAAAAAGAAAGCTCTGGAACATGACCTAGAAAGTCCAGTATGGCTTAGCCCCTCCATATCCCTTCTTCATAATTTCTTGATGTTCACTTCCCTACCAAACTGTTAGAACTTCCTATGTGTACCCTTTTATTCTATGTCCTATACCTTTCTTTGGTCCTCTTATTTTGTGGCAAACACACTTTCCCCACACGAGGCTGGCAATGTCTTACTGCTCTTTGAGGTTTCTATCTAGCATCACCTTCTTCACAGGTTTTTCCAGGTCTCCTATGTTGGAGCAATGGGGAATTCAATTTGGAGATAGTGGGGAAACTCCAGGATTTTCCAAGAGAATATCAGATTTCTCTTGTGCCTGGGTTCCCATGTTAACAGCCCACGCTTTTAACCATTATCAATCACAACAACTTATTGTGCACCTTGGCTACATCCCTGTCTTTCTCTGCTTCACCCTACTTCTGAGGTCTCCTTACTTGTGTGAACCTGGAAGGGAATGCAAGCTAACCCCTCGTGGGGACTCTAGGCTGATGGGAGATGGACTCCAGCCTCCAAACAGTGTCCCCTTCTGTGTCTCTCACAGGCAGAGGGAGGAGTATTTCACAGTGATCTGGGGAGGGTCCCCACTGTCACTGAGCTGCAGTTGCCTAGCATGGCCACTATACCAGTGACTGGTTGAGTTGGCACTCCCTCCTTCCCTGCAGCTCTCTTCCACCTCCTGGAGAGGTCTTTCTGGAAAGGTCTTTGGCTAGTTCCTGCAGAGAAAATGTCTGCTTCATCCTCGCTTCTCAAATCTGCTTTCTGGGAGACCCCAGGCTAAGACTAAGGATACAAAAGCATAGATGTAAGCAAAGAAATGAGATTCCTGACTTCTGAATGTATACTTTTCTAAAATTGACCTGCCCAGAAAAGTATGCAAAGGGGTGAGCAGTAAAAGACTTCAAGCCTAAAAAATATTTGACATTTGATGGGGGATGTAGAATAGAAATAGAGTTTCATCCAGAAGAAAAAGGAATGATAATTTCTGAGCTTGAAGAATTTAGTCATACATTTAAAAAATTGGATGATGGAGAACAAAAAGTGATAGAAGCATTTTATTTTGAAATATTGGTATTTATTCCTTCCCAGAAGTTACATCCATGGCAACTATTTAAATTTGTGATGAGAAATATTGGGTGCCAATTAAAAAATATGAATGGAGGGGCACCTAGGTGGCTCAGTCAGTTAACCATCTGAGTCTTGATTTTGGCTCAGGTCATGATCTCTTGGTTCGTGAGATGGAGCCCTACATGAGGTTCTGCACGGATAGCACGAAGCCTGCTTGGGATTCTTTCTGTCCCTCTCTTTCTCTCTGTTCCTCCCCAACTTGTGTTCTTTCTGACTCTCCCCCAAAAAATAAACTTAAAAAAATGACATTCTTTAAGTTTCTATACAGGATTCTCAAAGAAAATTGGGAATGGTTGAGATAGCCCGCCATATTGATTTGTAGCTTGTTTACAGTTATTCCAGGTCAGTTGTCCTTGCCTCTTTGTTCTTTTTGAAGAGACAAAATTGCTTTGTGGATATTCTAGGAAAGCTGAGAGACTAAATGTTTAATAGGGAAAGTTCGGAACCTTTCTCAGAATGTTAAAGAAGAATGAGTTCTACAAAAAGATGATTCATTTATTTGTTTGAAAGCTTACATCAGATATAAAATAATTTTGGATGCTGCTAAGTGGACATAAAGACATCTTGATACTTGAAGATTAAGAAGTAGAAAGTGGGTTCCCATTGTGAAAGAAGGAAATGAAACAAAAACATGCTCTAAAAGTGTTCAAGAGGCAAGAAAAGTCTACCGGGTACACTGATTATTACCAGAAAGGAGAAAATACTTTGACTGTTTATTGGTCAGGATGGCATATGATCATCAGAATTTAATAAGGTTTACTTGTATGATTCAATTTTATTTCCTCAGGTAGGAAGTCTGCATGTTCAGTCCATTACTACTGAGTGTTTTCCTATTTTAGTGTTTAACCAGGAAATGGAGTAGGTGATGTATGGCCAAAAAGGAAAAAGAAAAACAAAAACAAAAACAAAAAAAGGCCAGTAGCATTTTCTGTTCTGAGATACGTTAAAGAGCTATTTACTGAAGTTTCATTGGTTTCTTCTTCTTCTGTCAAAGGCCTAATTATCTTTCCGTATGTAAAGCTCCATCTTGACAGAGTCTCATGAAAGTATCTCGGGCAAAATCACCATTTTAGTTAGAATTGACAATAGGTCATGGCTCATGTGACTTTTGTCTTGTTCACCCACGAAAGTGGAAGGTAAATGTGGAAGGATAAGATATGGTTTATTTAGTTGTTACTATATATATATATGGTGCGCTGTCTCTCAAAAATTAATAAACATTTTAAAAAATTAAAATATATATATATTATATATATATTTAGTTGTTTATATATATTTAGTTGTTACTATATATATAGTAATATATATATACACTATATATATATAGTTGTTACTATATATATATATTATATATATAATATATATATATTTTAGAGAAAGCATGAGTGAGAGAGGGGCAGAGGGAGAGAGAATCCCAAGCAGGATCCACACCCAGGGTGGAGCCTGACACGGGGCCCAGTCCAATGACCCTGGGATCACAACCTGAGCTGAAATCAAGAGTCAGAGGCTCAAAGGACTGAGCAGCCCAGGGGCCCCTATTTAATTGTTTTAGAATGCACATGAGGATATCAAAGTGTCAGCCTCCTAGTACTGCTTGTAGTATATGGATCACAAAACCTCTTTTTCATTCAAATAGCTTTGATGGAGCACCTACTAGGTATGGTTAAAAAAAAAAAAGGCTCAGAGAAGTATTTAGAAATGCACCCACCCTGTTTAGACTTCCTAAAAAGACTTTGAAATTCTGTGTTGTTTTGGGGATGTTAGATAGATCCGGCAGAATTTGTATGTCAGAATAATGACTTACGTAAATATTGTCTGTATCAGGTTTTCCCAAGAAATTATTGCACAATCAAATATGCAATAAATAGCCATGTTATTTAGCTTCAAAGGACCCACTGTACCCCTCTGCACACACACTTTAGCCCAAGAAATAAACAAAAATCCAAATTCCCTGTAAACTTCATGTGTGGGTTCGAAGTAAACAAACAAACAAACAAAAAGTTGAGGTGAAACTCCCTTGTCTAGAGGGATATTAGAAATAGATCCTTCTAAAATCAAAGGCAGGACCTCTCCCATTTCTCCTCATTTCCACTTTGGTTTACCAGCGTTTGGTTCTAATTGGACCAAATGGCTATTTGGCTCCTGTCTGCCTGGGACTACTTGGCCTAGGAGGAGTGATTCCTGGTTTTCAGAGTTAGGGGGCAGAATGACATATGAATACATGTATGCATGTGTGTGTAGACATATGTGTATACACATATCTATGCATTTATACACAAAGGTGTAGGATCATGCGGTCATGACCTGTGCAGAAATCAAGAGTTAGATGCTCAAATGACTGAGCTACTCAGGCACCCCTATTAGCTTCCATATATGTACAGCCCCACATATATGTATATGTATATATCTCCATATGTCTACACACACATCTATATTTTTTAATTTTTTTAAATGTTTATTAATTTTTGAGAGTGCACATGCGCAAGTTGGTGAGGGCAAAGAGAGAGGGAGACACAAAATCTGAAGCAGGCTCCAGGCTCTGAACTGTCAGCCCAGAACCTGATGCAGGGCTCGAACCAGTGAACTGTGAGATCATGACCTGAGCCGAAGTCAGATACTCAACTGACCGAGCCACCCAGGTGCCCCATTGAACACACATATTTATTATATCCCATTTACTTTCAAATAAAAATGTTAAGTCAATTTATAATAAAAGACAGCTATTTAGTAAGATTAGTAAAAGTGACGTTAATGAATGTAACAGTCAACATCTTACGTGTCACAAATGTTGTCATTGTAGGGTTGTTTCTCATGTTGACCCTTCAGGAAAAGCTCAAGGTTTAGTATCAAAATGGAGTTTCTCGAAGACATTTCTTTTGGGAGGCTAGCGTCATTGTGTGAAGGACAGAACTCTGCCAGTCTGATTTTACACGGAGACAGATCTTAGGCAAATCTAGAACAGTGTGCTTTGTGGACACCTGCATGTCTATAATTTAAGGCACTTGTTAAAAAAGCAAATGATCGTGTCCTAGCCCAGATCTCCTGGCTCCAGATGTCTGGGCTGGGGCTCAGTGTGTACATTTTAACCTGTCCAGCAGAGTGGATGTGAAGCTAGGTCCCTCTGAGTGTCCCTCTTTTCTATGGGTCAACCTTTTCCCATGAGAAGTTCACAGTGGTGGGGCTGGAGAGCAAGCGTTCTTAGTCGTCGGAAGGGAGGTGCACGTAGGTGGGAAAAGCTACCTTCTGCTACTGGAAATCAGTCTTGTTTGCACCATCCCTACCAGCCCCACATACCAGCGCCATGGCTGGGTGTCCCCAGCAGCTTTGGAAACACCGGGGCTACACCACTCTTGCAAAGTAGGACACCCCCCTTTTTCTCCCCTTCCTCCACCGCCCCTGCCTTTTCATGGTAAGTGCCTTTGATTGTGCACTTAGCCAGGCACCCAAACGACAGTCGCCCTGACTACAGTGCGTCTTCACACCAGCCCTAGGGATGGGTGTTATTTTCACGTTCACTTTACTGATGGGGTGACCAAGGCTCACACTGGTTTCACGGTCATGGCCAAAAAATGAGGAAGTAGCAGAAAAGGGAAGCATCACCCAGGTCTTTCTGTCATCACCCTGCTGGGCTGATGCAGTGTGAATATTTGCTGTTTGGCTTTCTGGACGAGAGTGGGGAGAGTTTTGATTGCTAATACCTTAGCATAGCTAATATGAAAAAGAGACAGCCTAGTTCTTTATTGACTTACCCCTACAAGCTTTTACACATGATTTTAATATCAAAGGAGGATATTAAATCTCACTCGTGTGAATTATGATGAAGAATAATTCACAGACTAAAAAAATCTACTGCATAAATGGGCAGATAAGATATGGATTGTATGTCTTTTGTGAAAAAACTACTATTAAAAAGATAAATAACACAGGTGTCAATGAGGGAGATAGGACGTTGTTAGAGCATTAACTTGAACCAAAAGCTACCAACAGTGCCCTACCTCTTCTCTTCCTCATGAATTCATGCACGGATCTTGACATAAAACTTTCTATAGACTTTCATCTCCCTACTCCCTCATTTAGAATCCAATTTGAAGTGAACATGTCAGTAAACAAAGCTTAAGAACTTCAAGTCTTAAAAAGTCTTAAAGATCTCAGAACTGAATTCAAAATTTTAATGTTCCTCAGTCAATTCTTACGTCTGTCATGATCAGAAATCTGAATGACATTCTCGCTGCTTCTAGGTTTAACAATTATTTGTACTTTAAAAATCTTCAGTCTGTAGGAGGCAGCGGTTAAATAGGGCGGATGGAAATGTTTGCACATCAATATACTTCTTCAAAATTCTACAGTCTGTGTACAAATGTAGGTCGAGTTTTGTCACCAACATTCTGGGTTACTTATGTTTGGATCCTGTTTGTAGCAGCAGTTAAGTCTGATCTTATTAGCTTCCTTATTTTATTTATTTTTATATTTTAGAGACAGAGCGAGCATGCCTGAGCAACTGAGGAAGAGAGAGAATCTCAAGCCGGCTCCACGCTCAGTGCAGAGCCTGACATAGGGCTTGATCCCCACAACCCTGGAATCATAATCCGTGCAGAAATCAAGAGTCAGATGCTCAAATGACTGAGCCACCCAGTTGCCCCTATTAGCTCCCTTATTTTTAAAACCAGGGGTTGAATCTTTAACTGATGACTTCTTGTTCTTAGAAATGTTTTGGTTCTTGGAATTACATAGTATTCATTGTGACATGCAGTGGACTTGCAAATGCTCCTCAGAAGTAGCAAGCACTCTGTGTTCCTGCAAGCGCATTGGGGTGTGGCTAGGTGAGCACATCGGACAGGTTACTTGTGCAGAAAATAACAGTGACTGTTAGCCTCTTGTAGACTCTCCTCTGTTGTACAGTCATTGAATGTGAGTCCGTAGAATTCCTATAGAGCCATTTCTAGGACAAAAATATATATTCCTTTTCTTTGTTAGATATTTTTAACATCATAGTTATGTCTCTGAACTCCTCTCTGATGTTACTGAGCCCATGGAATGACATACCAGTTCCCCTTGAGTCTGCAATATTTGGTATACTGCTACCCCCAAATCTTGGTCCATAAGCTATTCTAAAAAGTATTCCTTATTATACAAAAGTAGACTATCCCTCAACGTGCCAATGTATTCACAGTCCAGAGACTCCTTTGGGGAATGGTGGAGTTGATGAAGAATTTGGATTTTAGCAGCAATTTTAAAAATTCACTAATTCATTTGTCTCCACACATATTTTCTCATCGCAAACCTCAACTCTTAGACGGTGTTGCATTTACAGAAAACTGAAGATAGGGGAGATATTGAGCAAGACATTTTGGGCAGGATGAATTTTATAAAAGGAAAAGTAAAGGGTGCTGCCTGTCCTGAGAGAGGGTGGATTCATCTAGTTTGATGGGCCAGATCAGGAGAGAATGCCTGGGCTATTTTCCTGATGAAGGGACAGTGAGCAGAGATCTAAAGAACAAGCCAGGTAATAAGCCCAATGAAGACTTAGGGAACTTGTTTTAAGTACAGGGAATGGCTTATCTCTAGTTCTTAAGGCAAGAGAGAGTGTCCTTTGAGTGATGAAAAGAAGACTAGTATGGTTGTAGTACAAAGTCCAAAAAAGGAAAATGGAGCATGAGGTAGACCAGAATTTGAGTGGGTTTGAAAGTCAATGTAAGGATGTTGGTCTTATTTAAGGGAAGCTATTTAAGGGTTTTAAGAAAGGGTGGGGCAGAAATCAGAGAATATAATCAGAGTTGTATTTTTCCCCCATAACTTTTTATTTTGAAATAGTCTAAGAATTACAAGAATCTGCAATAAAGGGCTGGAGGACATTCATGTACCTTTCACCCCGATTGCCCAGTGATCATAGTATGTGATGTAACTGTGTGGAGCGTACAAACCAGCACACTCACCCCAGTATGACGTTATTCACTCAGGCGCCACCTGGATTTGGAGTTCACACTTTTCACAGGCAGATTTTTTCTTTCTTTCTTTCTTTCTTTCTTTCTTTCTTTTTCTTTCTTTCTTTCTTTCTTTCTTTCTTTCTTTCTTTCTTTCTTTCTTTCTTTCTTTTTCTTTCTTTCTTTCTTTCTTTCTTTCTTTCTTTCTTTCTTTCTTTCAGGTTTATTTTTATTTGTTTTTGAGAAAGAGAGAGTGAGCCGGGGAGGGGCAGAGAGAGAGGAACAAAATCCCAAGCAGGCTTTACCCTATCAGCCCAAAGTCCCATGTGGAGCTTAAACTCACAAACTGTGAGATCACGACCTGAGCTAAAACCAAGAGTCAGACACTTAACTGACTGAGCCACTCAGGCACCCCTCACATGCAGATTTTCTTTAAAAAAATTTTTTTAAATGTTTATTTATTTTTGAGATAGAGACAGAGCATGAACAGGGGAGGGGCAAAGAGAGGGAGACACAGAATCCAAAGCAGGCTCCAGGCTCCGAGCTGTTAGTACAGAGCCTGATGCAGGGCTCGAACCCCCAAACTGTGATATCATGACCTGAGCAAAAGTCAGACACACAACTGACTGAGCCACACAGGCACCCCACGTGCAGATTTTCTAAAGAGATCCCTGCAGTGTGCAGGAGAGACTAAAGCATGGACACAGAGGACCTCTTAGGAGATTAAGAAGTCTCCAAGTCAGTTCCAAGGTTGAACGGAGATTGAAGGCACCTTAAACTACAGGTTTCATGGAGATGACTAGAAGCAGGGAGATTCTAGGAAAGAGGTGGAGGTGGGCAGGGGGTATGAGGGAAGGGAGAAGGTCAAAGATGACTTCCTGACTTTTGGTTTGACCACCTGGGCAGGAGAGGATGCTCTGAGCCAAGGCTGGGAGTTCCAGAGAAGTATTCAGTTGTGACCATGCTGAGTTTAAGGTACCTGTGTGGGCAAGGAACTTTCCAGCTGGGGCTCTGGAAAGAAGTCTGGTGTGAGATATACATTTAGGTATCGTCAGCATATAGATAGTAATTCCAGAAAGATTATCCAAGAAGAGTGTGGTAAATTAAAAGAGAAAAAAGGCTTAAAATGGAGCCCCAGGAGCTATAAATGTTAAGTAGGTTGGCAAGAAGAAGTTATTGCAGGGAGCCTGGGAGGGAAGAAGAGAGACAGAGAGTCAGAGCTAGAGAGAGGGAGGGGAGGAGAGAAATGGGAGGGAGAGCGAAAATTACTAGGTTGATCTCATACAGGCAAAGGAAAGAGTGTTTCAGAGAATAAATATCTTGGTAACTTCTCTCTCTGCTCTGACTTTGTGCAGAGACCCAACTGAGAAGCGTCTTGTTCTGTGTGTGCCATTCGTTCATTCTTAGGGGTTAGTGCTTATAGCTTTTCAGGCTCCACTTCAAGATGAAGTGTGATATTTTCTGCCACATTATGCATGTCTTCCAAAATATTACTTTGGATAGACAGTACTTGAATAATGCCATATTTTATTGATGCATTTTTTCCTAAAGTGAACAGAAACTTAAAAACTGGTAAATGATGCATAAAGGTTTAGGTTTAACAAACCCCCAAACTATTTTTTACATGTGAACCTGTGGTTAAAAATATATTTTGCGTTGGGGTGCCTGGATGGCTCAGTTGGTTAAGCGTCCGACGTCAACTCAGATCATGATCTCACTGTTCATGGGTTCGAGCCCCGCATCGGGCTCTGTGCTGACAGCTCAGAGCCTGGAGCCTGCTTGGAGTTCTGTGTCTCCCTCTCTCTCTGCACCTCCCCCACTCACACTCTTTCTCTCTCTCAAAAAATGAATAAATGTTAAAAAAATTAAATATATATATTTCACACGCTATGACCTGTATATAACAGTACATACACCAACACCCAGCCAACTGAAATCAGATGTAGGAGGTGGGTCCTGTATCTTAAAATGTGTCCCCAGTTGAGGTAGTCCCCCACCTCCCCCTGCCCCCCATGTGGGTAGAGAAGGATCAGAACATGGAAAGATTCTGATAATCTTACGCGAGACTCGGGTTCTATTTAATGACTTAAAGAAAGATAGGACCTAATAGAAACTTTATTGCTACTGCTATAAGGAGAGACGTGCCAAATAATTTTTTTCCAAAAAACGGGGGGCAATATGTAAAGAAATAGAAGACAACACATTTGGAGCGAACCCAATGAATTGGAAAGTGATCATCAAAAATTTCAAAGGGGATTCAAGGTTGGAGTTAGTGAGTCAGGGGTTTGTTTATGACAGATTTATGTTATGACAAGCTGAGTGACAATTTTAAAATAACAAGGTGGAATAATGTCCTTGGAGACCATTTGATACTAGTTGAGAAGAAAGGTCATAGCAGTTTAAGTAAGAGATAACTGAAGGCAGAGCTAAGGCTTAGTTAAAGAAATCAAGAAAAATTTGGTGATTACATGCTGTGAGGGAAAATGGGATTGGATTTTGGAGGACGTATGACACGGTACCATGATAAGTTGAAAGTCACTTTTGGGACTTTACACTTTGGAAAGGGCTTTTCGCTTTGGAAAAGTTACTTTTGGGACTTAACATTTTGGGGGTTCCCACAATGTACTCTGGAAGCTGATCAGGGGGTGTTTCAAAGGGGGTAAGAAAACTAGTTGCCCAGATTTTGTACAAGTTAGTGGTGGAGCATCTGGTCTGTGATATGTCAGCAGAATTCCAGGTGAGTATGAACAGAATGTGGGTAGACAGGTAGCTTAGCATGTCATCATTTCCAGAAAAGCCGATTGAAATGAAAATTATAATTAAAAGGGTATACGAATTACTCATATGTTTACCTCCCACCATGTTTTCAAAGATTTTTAAGGTTGCAAAGAAGTTGGGTCTGATGGCTAAAATTATCCATGAATGTAAGGAATAAATAATAAACGTGGTAGTATAACTTCAAGAGTCAAAAGTGAAATGAGATATTCATTTTGTTAACTATGAGCACGAGCTTTGCTTTATGGACATTCAAAACTCCTAAATACTACGTTTGGTACAGAAATCTTAATGATCCTCATGGTGCAGTCATTTCTCTGGATGGTGTCATTTACAAGACAGTTCTGAGCTTAGGAAATAAATGAAGGGGAGGGTAATGAGGCTTATACGATGTTGAATGAGTCAACGTATGATTAATATTGAGTCACTTTCCTGTTCTCTGTTGTCTGCCTTTCTGCATAAGGGCTCTTTATCTGCAGTAACTTGGTGTGAGAATCCAATCTGTAAACGAAGGTTCTTATGTGGATCATCTGGTCAGGTTACTGACAAGTGTATTTCCTGCACACCAAGGGATCCTTCTCACTCCAAAGATGGCCGTCAAAGTGTGATTTAATTCATGCTGATTTCACTTTTGCTCTGATAACTGAGGAGGAACCCAGGCTCTTAAAGTATTTATGATTTTTTTAAACAGAGAATGTGAGCCTCTCTCCCTGTATCCTTACCGCAGGAAACTTTGCAGACTTTAATACGTATCAGCTTAGAATGTGTGGTGTATGCGTGTCATGTGTGTGTTTTCAAATGTGGAAGATGACAGTGATCGTAATAAATCTTACTGGCTTTCTCTCAAGTGATTCTGTTTCCAGGCAGTTTTAGTTGCTGTGGTACCCTTGTGTTTAAAGTAGTCTGAGGAATAAAGCCACAGTCAAAGTATTTTTAGGTGATCTAAAATAATTAGCATGGTGGAGCACACTGCTTACTGTTACGAGTCTAAAGCAGAGTGTTCATTTATAACGAGTAACTAAATCATGTCAAAGCTAGAGAGGCCAGTGATTTAAAACTAATCATATTGGAAAATGTGCCTTTGGCAAGAATCAGGAGGAAAAGTTAGCCATCCTTTTCCTTGAAATGCTTCCTTTCCATCACTTCCTTGATCTATACTTGCCTATTCTGGTATTTTTCCATTATCTTTGTGAGCTCTTCTCTCTGGACCACAGCCCCAGGCTGGTTGGGTTCTCTGTAACTTCTTCTTCTTTTTTTTTTTATTGCTGTGCTCACCACAAATGTCACTATTGCCTGTCACCATACAACACTATTACAATATTAATGACTATATTCCCTATCCTGTGCCTTTCATCCCTGTGACTTATTCATTCCATAACCGAAGAGTGTATCTCCCACACCCCTTCACCCATTTTGCCCAGCCCCTCATTCCCTTCCCTCTGGTAACCATCAGGTTGTTCTCTGTATTCATGGATCTATTTCTGCTTTAGTTGTTTGTTTTGTTTTTCAGATTATACCTATAAGTGAAATGATGTGGTATTTGTCGTACTCTGACTTATTTCACTTAGTATAATACTCTCTAGGTCCATCCATGTTGTCATAAATGGCAAGATCTCATCCTTTTTATGGCTGAGTAATATTCCACTGTGTGTATATGTGTGCATGTATATGTGTATATATGTATATATATATATACACACACACATACATACATACCACATCTTCTTGATCCATCCATCAATCAATGGACTCTTGAGTTACTTTCATATCTTGATTATTGTAAATGATGTGCAATAAACAGGGGTGTGTATGTCTTTTTTTTAATGTTTATTTTTGAGAGAGAGAGAGAGAGTGTGAGCAGGGGAGAGGCAGAGAGAGAGGGAGACACAGAATCTGAAGCAGGCCCCAGGTTCTGAGCTGTCAGCACAGAGCCAGATGTGGGGCTCGAACCCATGAACCATGAGATCATGACCTGAGCTGAAGTCCAGTGCTTAACTGACTGAGCCACCCA
>CM053561.1:12310427-12838850 GCA_028646485.1 Cryptoprocta ferox
TTAATGTTTATTTTTGAGAGAGAGAGAGAGAGTGTGAGCAGGGGAGAGGCAGAGAGAGAGGGAGACACAGAATCTGAAGCAGGCCCCAGGTTCTGAGCTGTCAGCACAGAGCCAGATGTGGGGCTCGAACCCATGAACCATGAGATCATGACCTGAGCTGAAGTCCAGTGCTTAACTGACTGAGCCACCCAGGCGCCTCGTGTATGTCTTTTTGAATTGATGTTTTCATTTTCTTTGAGTAAATACCCAGTAGTGGAATTACTGGATCATATGGCATTTCTATTTTTAATTTTTTGAGGAACTTCCATACTGCTTTCCACAGTGGCTTCCCCAGTTTGCATTCCCACCAGCAGTGCATGAGGGTTCATTTTTTCCCACATCCTCACCAACACCTGTTATTTCTTATCCTTTTGATTCTAGTCATTCAAAGAGATGAGAGGTGATATCTCATGGTTTTGATCAGCATTTCCCAGATAATGAGTGATGTTGAACATCTTTTCATGTGTCTCTTGCCCATCCATATGTGTTCTTTGGGAAAGTGCCTATTCAGGTCATCTGCCCATTTTTAATTGGACTATTATTATTACTATTATCATTTGGTGTCGAGCTGTCTGTATGAGTTCTTTATATATTTTGGATACTAACCCTTTGTCAGATACATCATTTACAAATATCTTCTCCCATTCTGTAGGTTTCCTTTTCATTTTGTTGATGGTTTCCTTTGCTGTGCAGAGGCTTTTTATTTTGATGTCATCCTAATAGTTTATTTTTGCTTTAGTTTCTGTTGCTCAGGAGACGTACATGTAAAAATGTTTCTACAGCTGACGTCAAAGTGATTTCTGCCTGTGTTTTCTTCTAAGGGTTTTATGGTTTCAGGACTCATATTTGGGTCTTCCATCTATTTCGAGTTTATTTTTGTGTATGGTGTAAGAAACTGGTCCAGTTTCATTCTTTTGCGTGTTGCCATCCACTTTTCCCAACACCATTTGTGGAAGAGACTGTTCTTTCCTCATTGTATAATCTTGCTTCCTTTGTCATAGATTAATTGACCATATAAGTGTGGGTTTGCTTTCAGGCTCTCTGTTTTGCTCCATTGACCTATGTGTCTATATTTGTGCCAGTACCCTGTTATTTTGATGACTACATCTTTGTGGTATGTCTTGAACTCTGGGATTGAGATGCCTCCAGCTTTGTTCCAATTTCTCAAGATTGCTTTGGCTCTTTGGGGTCTTTCATGCTTCCATATACATTTTAGGATTATTTGTTCTAGTTCTGGGAAAAATGCTGTTGGTATTTTGATAGGAATCACACTGAATCTGTAGAGTGCTTTGGGTAGAATTTTAACAAAATACTTCCTTGTTGTAGACTCTGGGTCTAAAGTTCTTTCCTGTCTTAGCAAGAAAGTGGGACACAGGATTAAAAGCGAGAGATGGCTAATGTCCAGGAAAAGACAAGAGCCGCAAATAAGGGCCCTTGCTCCGTATTTATTAAGATCAGAAGGTTTATGAATGTGATGGGTGTGCAGAAAGAGACAATGAATCAGTGAAGATCAACTCACGGGCATGAGGGAAAGGGGGTTTGGAAGATATACAGTATTTGGGGTTTGGGTCCCATATAAAACAAAATCTTGATGCCGGGCAGATGGGCAGATGGTTGTTAATGGCAGACAGTAGGCTCCATGTCTGTTTACCTTAGCTAGTCTAGGGGATGATACAGGTAGTGCAAATAGCTTCAGTGTTAAGGAGGCACCTTTTCTTTTGTAAATCATTTCCCCTCTGGGCAGCTTCACTCGCAGTGAAGTGCAGCGGTCTATAGCCTTATTTACCTGCTTACCTAACTTGGTCCTTTCTTCCTGTGAAATCTGTGAAAGCAGATTTCTGTTACAGTACTAAATTGGGGGGGCGCTTTACGCCCTGATTGCCTAATCTTGCTTACCTCATATACGTTTGTATTGGGTGCCTTTGCACCCTCCCTCTCTATTCTGGGTGGCTTTGCACCTCCCTCTCTGTCGTGGGTGCCTTTGTACCCTCCCTCACTGTCCTGGGGTCTTAATCTTGTTTATCCAAACTTGGGTGTGAGCATCCTATGGCTTTGTACTTCTTTATGCCTTGTTAACCCATTGGTGTAAGTCCAGCAAATTTCTAAGTTTATCCCCCACACTCCCTCTCCCCTCATTCAATCCTACATGAAGTCTCAGAGCTTCTACTTGGAAAATATACTTAGAGTTTATTTACGCTTGTACTCATCTCTACTGTCACATTGCTAATCTGAGCCATCACTATGTCTTGCTCGAAAAAACTGCAGTCGCACTTTCCTCAGCTTTCCTTCCCCTATCCTACTTGCAACTATCTCCGTTCATTCCCTGCAACCCTAAGTGATCTCTTAAAACTATAAATCAGACCATGTCACTCACTAACCTTGTTTCACTGTTGGTAGCTTTTCATTTGACTAAGACTCCGGTTCTTTCCTCCAGTCTTCAAGTCCTTGACTAAACCAGCCCCACTTAGGTCTCCAAATTCATCTACAGCCCTCTTTTCTCCTGCTCTCACTACCTTCTCCAAACTTGAGCCTGAAAACAGTCTATTGCTCTTGCTGCGAGTGCCCTCCTCCTGTGGGTTTAGCCTTCAATTTAAGGATTTATCCTTAAATCTTAGCCTAAGTGTTCTTTTTCTGGAAAGGTCTTTGTTTCAGACCCCAGATAGACGTTCCTCTTTAGTTTGCATTCAGCACCCATTTTGTAACCTTCCATGTTTTCGATTTCAACACTGTTATTTGTTTATTAACCTGTGTTGCCTTCCCTCTACTACCAGAATTGCAGCTCTGAGAAGACAAGGACCTTATTTCACTCATCTCTGGGCACCTGATGTCATATGTGAGGCACTCAAGACATGCTTGGTGAATGAATGAATGAATGAATGAATGAACGAATGAATGAATGAATGAATCTAATGGTCAGGTGCCTGCAGTCTACTGTATAAAACTAACTGATAAACCTGGGGTCTTGAAGAAGGGCTGTGGGGTGGGAGTGGAGTGTTATGTCAACCATTTCCCTAAGTTGCGCAATTGATTGTGCAAGCCCCTCATCCCATCTGCCCCCCAAATCCTTGAGTTCCATCTAACTGCTTTGGGTTCAGGAATCAACATTTCAGGCTCAGTTCTGCCCTTTGGATTAATTCATTTAGATATGTATGTGTAGAGCCAGTACCCCAGAAGCTCAGTGGCTGACTCCCCTCCCTTCTATAGCCTGTTTCAGACTTCTGGAACCTTGGCCTGGGAAAGCACTGAAGTCCCCCTTCCACAGGCTGGAATCATTCAGACACTTTTAGATCAGGTACTTACAGTGCATCGTTTGCAATTCCAGTGTACTTTGTGTTATGAACCCTCTGTCTTCTGTATTTATTTATTATTCTCAACCTCCTTGGCTCCATGGCCTTCCTACCTTTCTTTATGGTTTCCCTGTTTCTTCTTGTCCTTCACTCACTGATGACTGTGACCTTATTTCACAAGGGACACGTTTTTGGGAATGGTTTTCAGATTTGTAGGCATGACTTCGTTCCATAAATACTGTGCTCATGTCAGCAGCTACTCTGGGTCACTTTTTCAATCATTTGGTGGATAATTACGGTCGCATTTTAAACCCATCAATCACTATTATCTGTATTTACCTGCAGGGGCAAAATTTGAACCTAAAATTGTTACATTGGAAATATAAATGTTCATTATTTGCCACTGAAAGGAACAAACTTTTAAAGGACAGTGTGTTACAGGGTGATACACAGCTAGTGCATTCAAGTGACAAAATCACATTTATCTCAGCCTTTCTCTTCCTCCCTACATTGGCTTCTTTGACCAAAAGTTAACATAACGAACTCATTAAATTAGGGTGCAGAAACCATTGTATTAACAGGCTTTGCTAGGTTTATAAATTCTGCGTATTAGATTTCTACTGTAAAAATACTTCTAGGGAAAGCATTTGATGTTTAACATGGTATATTCATTGAGAGGAAACTTTTGCACACTTTATTTCCCCTACATATTTGTACCTGAAGTCGTTCTGAGACAGGCTTTGAGGAAGGAAAGGAGAGAGAGGGAAAGGGGGTGTGCTCACGACAGATGTGTGAACACATTGGAGTCAAAATGAGTCGAGTTTGGGGCACCTGGGTGCCTCAGTCAGTTCAAGCATCCAGCTCTTGGTTTTAGCTCAGGTCATGATCTCACGGTTTGTGAGTTTGAGCCCCATGTTGGCCTCTGTGTTGGGTATGGCATCTGCTGGAGATATTCTCTCCCCCTCTCTTTTTGGCTCTCCCCATTCACTCTCTCTGTCTTTCTCAAAATAAATTTCAAAAAATTAAAATAAAACAAAACAAACAAAAAACCCCAAGTGAATGAATTCCGTTGCTGAATTCAAGAGATAGTTCTGTCTTAGAGGGTATCTCCCAATGAAAGCCACAAGACATATTCAGACCTCGTGAATGTGGAGAATGAATTGGATCAGAGAAGAAATCTCCTTGAATGAACCATCACAGAGTTTTTTAAACTATAGAATCCTTGTCAAATGGCCACAGTTCCCTGCTGATACTGGAGTCGTGGATTTATTGAGTTTTTGCCCAATGGCTGAAAGCATGAGAAAGACACAGAGAGACAGGCACAGAGACAGAGGATCAAAGATGTGGAGAAAGAGACAGAAAGAATATGAATGTGTATGTAATGAAGGAAGGTCTGAAACGTGTTGATTTCAGGCTGGAAGTCAGTTGCCCTGAGTTCTCCTTTAATCTCCAACACGGACTTGGCAGGCATCTAACCCTTTGTGCCTCTGTTTTCTTATCTGCCACAAAGGGATAATAGTAACATCTGTTCTACCTACTGCAGAGGTTTGTGGCAATAATAGAAGGAAATTTTAGATGGGGAATTGTTCTGAAAGCGCGCAATGCTCTCTGCAGATAGAAGGTCATATTATCCAAGCATAGCATTCTTACTTTTGCAGAAGTAGAGATAAATGGGAAGAATGTTTGCTTTTGGATTTCATAATTGGGAAAATTTATTCACATTATCAACACAGCTTGGTGTTGTGGGCTCGTAACATACAGTTTGGTAGAGCGAGGCTTAGGAGTCACATGGGTTTATCTTTAAATCCTGCTTCCTGCTGGGATGCCTGGGGGGGCTCAATCTATTAAGCATCTGAATCTTGGTTTCAGCTCAGGTCGTGATCTTATGGTTTGTGAGTTCAAGCCCCATATTAGTCTCTGTGCTGACAGTGTGGAGCCTGCTTGGGATTCTCTCTCTCCCTCTCTGTCTGCCCCTCCCCCACTCATGTGTGTGCACTCTCGCATGTTCTCTCTCTCTCTCTCTCTCTCTCTCTCAAATAAACTTAAAAAAAAATCCTGATTCTTACCTACCATGTACTAGTTGTGGGATATTGGACTGGTTATAAACCTGCTCTCTGAGCCTCACCATGGTAAATTCAGTAAGTCATTGTGGCACTGAGGTGACATAAGGCCCATTGCTGAGGATCATGGACTAACCATTTGATAAATTGTAGTAGTAGTAGTAGTAGTAGTAGTAGCAGTAGTAGTGGTGATGGTGGTGGTGGTGTAACTACTACTGTGATCTCACGTTGTCATCATTGGTTAATCTTTCCCACTTTGGTTGAGAAGCTTGGAAACCACCGAGCTTTTACAACTAGGAGCATAATTGTTTGGTTTTTAATTTTGAGTGATTAAAAAAAGAATTTCTCAATATATTTGTCATCTCCCTTCAGGCCGACTCAACGTGTCTCATATATTAAAGCCTAACACAAACTAAGCTGTTTGGAGATGAAATTGAACCAAGGTCATCAAAACAGATAACCTGCTCCTTAAGACCTGGAGATCACTGTTCCAAGGCTAACTATGGCTCTCATTTTATGGAATCAGCACCAGAAAAAATCATGAATGACCCAAGTCCTAATTTTCAGCCAAGAGAAAGTACACGTTTTGGGGGTGGGTGGCCGGGTGGCCGGTGTATAGAGAAACATGTTAGTTTCCTGCTGCTAAATTCAAACGCATCTTAGGTAATGGAAAAATGTAATGCAGTGTATCCCAGAGTTTAATCTGAGAAGCACCTGAACAACAGGAAATTTTTCTGAAATAATTCATTTGATGATTAGCTTTAAAATCATGCCATTGAATTTATCGAAACGGCCATGTAGAACACAGTGATGACCTGAGGTCCTAGGTTTTCAAGAGCTAGCCAGAACATTGTGGCACGCGATCTGTGCCCCGTAGGCAGGGTCGCCTGGGGTGGTGAGGCAACCTGCTGGATGTTCATAGTGTGATCATGCTGACCTTGTTGGAAACCACGGAGCTGTAAGTGATCTCCATTGTTGGAGGGTTTCGAAAGATGAAGCAATTGCTTGACAATGTTGAATTGCAATTGGGCATATAAATAAATATCAAATGTTTTCTTTTTAATCGTTGCTTTGTTTTGCAGTTTAGATAGCTAAACTTTAAAAATAGAATTAATTCATAATAGACCAGGCCACGTGGTTCTTACCTTCTGTAATGTAACACGTATGGTCTTACTGATTCTCAAGGAAAGCGCTTTACGGTACTTCTGTGAAACCCCACAGTTCTACTTCCGTGATATGAAAGAGAAACTCAGAGGATGAGAGTTTGATCTGGACCCTTTTGGAGACTGTTCTATTTTATGTCAGGATCACTAGTGTGAAGTAGCTGTAAAATGTATCTCTAGAGTGCTGAATGACTTGAATAGTTGAATGGAAGACTTCAACATTGACGTTTTGGAAGTCGGTGAACACGTACAATGAACAATAATTTCCTTTTCTTTTAATTAGCACAAATCTGCTCCATCTGTTAACATGGGAGTGGTGATTTCAAGAGCTACTTCATGTTGTTCACAGCCCATTTGAATAAGCACAGAGCATTAGTTAAAAAGGAGGAGGCTTAAGTGATTTTCGAGCCCATAGATTTTTATGGGTTAACCATTGTTTTGCCCCGACCATTTTTTTTCTTTTGAGTTATAATATCTAAATTTCATTTAGACTCTCATCTATTTTAGAACTTCAGGGTAGTTCTTAGAAGGGAAATGGCAACTGGAAATTATTTGCAGTGCAAGTGGTAGAGAAAAGATTCATGTTAATGGTGACCAAGAATGATGTTGCTACCATATATTTTGGCCCAGCTATCCCCGTGTTTTGATTTTAGGTCTGAATGCTACAAATAGTTTTGATCTCTTCATGACCGTTTCTGCTTCAAGATTGGGATGGCTACGGCAGAGTTGGCTGATGTGAAAATACCATCTGAAACTTGTTGAAAACTGATTTTCAGTTCTGAGGAAATCTCTAAATTGGTCAGTAGCTTTGCGACTTAAAGATAGATACATTCTATCTTTAAGCAATGTGGGCTGATGGATATGTCTTAGCTTTCAGCCCGCTTATACCTACAAAGCTCATTCAGGAAAGCTGTGGGACAAGAGATAGGACCCATTATTGAGACAGAATTTTAACTTGTTGGGGCAGCAAGAGGAGGACTCCAGAGTTTCTCTTGCTTATGGGTAATTACCTGGATATTTCACGACAGATGGATGGAGTTGCCTTGTTGCGGTGACTCCTGGGATTGGAAACTCTTTAGGGGCTTTGTAATGACTTTATGTGAATAAACCATCATTTGCTTCTGATTACACATCTGAGGTGCCTTCCGCAGAGACTGGACTGCAGGTAAGTGTGGCTTTGAACTGCATTTACTGCATCTCCTGACTTGTGAGCAGAAATCTGATCATTAAGCACTAAAGAAATGGAGTCATGTTTGCACTTTTTAGTCAAAATGCTGATTATAGACACTTCACACTACACTTGTAAAACTGCTTTGGCTAATTTTCACACGTAGTAATAATTTAATAGCTTTGACTATTTTTTAAAGTACTTGGAAGTCTTTGTGAAATGGAGGGACCTGGTATTAATTTTTGCATTTCTGGGCCCAGCCCTCTTGGACATATTTGCTGCTCCCTGGTGTGTGTTCAGGGCGAAACAAAAGAGAGGCTTTGAATGGAGAAGAAATTCTAGGCCCTGAAGGCAGCCTGAAATTGGAGAGGAGACCTCTTTCCTCCCGAAAATGCATAAGTTGCCCAAGACTCAGTGATTCAAAGTCCATGGAAATGTAGGACTTATGAGATAGAGGTTCCCACGAGTTTTAATTATAAGAATTCCCTATTAACATAGTCATAAGTTACAGTTTTAGCATCCATTAATCAATGAAATATGTGGCAGAAAATCTCCACGAACTCAGTACCATCTTAACAGTACATTTGCATTATTTCATTTTATGTCTCATCTGTCTCCCGTCAATCATCTCTCTTCCTGCACTGCGTCCCTGTGGCTTTAGAGAACACTGCAGTGTCATCACCACGTTCCAGGCTCTAGGAGACCTGTCCCTTGCCTGCCTTTGTAATCTCAGTCTCCTGGCCCTTGGCTTCTTGTTCACTCTGTTCTTCAGCCACAGAGGTGTCCTTTTGGGTCTCTGGACAGATCGAGCTCATTCCAACCTCTGTGCCTTTGCGTTTGTTTTTTCTTTCATTTAGAGTGGTCGTCTCCACAATCTTTACGTGGTTGGATCCTATTGTCATAGAGTCCTCAGTTGAGAGTTGAGAGAAGCCTTCATGATGCCCCAGCCTAAACAGTCTTCCCTGTTTTTTGAAATAATGCTAGTGCTGTGTAGATATTGCAATAATCATGGTGTAGAATATCCTTTGGTTTAATGTTGAGAAAACTAATGAGGCTCTGTTTATTAATAGTGAATAATGCTGGCTTATTTGTTAGAGAAATAGGTTGTGTGTTTTCCAACACTTCCCTAGAAAGATTATTTCTATCAAATATTATTTGTGTCTATTCAAGAACTTTCTCTGCAATAAGTCAATGGGGAAGTGGATTTTCCAAGTCATTTTCTAAAACCTGGAAGTTTGGAAGACTGCAGGCTGGAAATCCTGGCAATAAATTGTCTGGGGGTATTATGTCACCTAATGAAATTTTTAAAGATGGCAAGGATTATCATGTTGGTTTCAGCACTTATAAATTAAGGCACATTAAATTCTGAGAGTGTTAGAAAAATAATCTGTATCCAGCAATGTGCCAGAGCCAACTCCTAACTGGCTCATATAGGAACTGGTTGTTAAATTTTCAGGAATTTTGCAAGCAGGTTGACTTTACATTAGTAGAATTGAAATTGGCTTGAAATTGGCTATGGTGGGAGTATTTATACCATAGAAATTGGCAAATGTTACAAACCAAAGCTTTTTTCTCCCCCCCCCCTCCACAGGAGAGCCAGTTTACCAGCACACCATTTATATATAGCCAATATTTCAGAGGCTGACAATTCGATGATGACGAATCAATAGGATGAGCTCAAAATAACCAAGTTCCTTTTATGGTGTTTGTATTTCCAAAGCCACACATTTGGGGCAAGGAAGAAAAACAATGCTAATGGATTGTTTATACACAGAAGCAGACAGGAAGGATCAGAAATCAAGATCTTTGTGCTTGCTTCTTACAGCCCCCAGGTCAGGCTGCTGAATTCGTGCAGCATGTTGTTAAAATATGTACTCTGAGCGAGAGCAGATAGCCTCCTTCTGAAACTTGTGATAGCAGCTTTCTCCAGCTCCCATACTGATCACCAACCTCACTGGCATTACGTACAGCATCATATTTTAGGTACAATGAGTGTCTTAGACTGTGTCTCAAGGAAAGAGAAAGATTCACAGGAGAGTGAGGTGAGGCTCTGATTGACTCTAGTCCATAAGGTTGGAGCAGGGGGAAACCCAATGGCTCAAGCCTTCCGTGGGAAAGGACTCAAGGGGAACTTGTATGAAGGGGCAGAGCAATCAGGATTACTCACCGCCAGGAACATCTTCGGGCTATGTCACACAGAGGCCTGAGATGCATTGTTAGTGACGTTTCAGGGACAGACATCTTACTGGACAGTACTTGTGTGAGAGGATAGATGCTAAGACTTAGGGTCCATATTTCGCAGTTTGTTTCAAGTGACCCAAACGCATATATGATGACCCCTAGTTTGTTTCTTCAGAGACTTGAGATTGAACATCCTCCATTTCAAAAGAAATTTGAGAAGCAAGAGCAGCCTGAAGCCCCCCTGCCACTGACTTTGTGGTCACCATTTGGAAAATCTGGATAATTCAGAGAGATTATGTTAGACCTCAGGGTTTCCTCATTTCTAAGTCTGCATAAAACAGGGCAATAGTCCTACTTAGGAGAAAAGAGAAGTGGCTTTCTTTAGTCATCCTTGGATTGAGCTAATTATTTCTTTTGGAACAGGGCTCTCTTTCGAAGCTGGTGGCATTTCTAGGGCTTAGGTTTGTAATAAAGCACTATTAATGTTTCCCAAAGGGTAAGAGGCCATCAATAGCTAAACAGGTTGGGATTCTGGGATTGTTGGCCTCCAGGCATTATTTTAGGAGAAAATATGAACCTATTGATGACCTCACTCTTTGACCCAAAGAAATGAAAGGAATTTTACCTAAAGAGGTTCTTTATTTGATTTATTTGATTCAAATTAATTTCCTTAAGATCAACTAGGTCCCGGCGTTTGGACATATGATCCTAGAACAGTAGATCTCAGGAGTTACTCTGAAGGTGCTGTGGCCATTCTTGACATCAGAGATGGTGAAGATATTAGGAAAGAAAATCTTATGATAGTCATACATGGGGACAGAGTTTTGCATAAAGTTTTGGCAAGCTGTAATAAACAAACAGCCAAAAAGCCCTGCCAGACAAACATAAACGTCTCACTTAAAATTTTTTTTAATATTTATTTTTGAGACAGAGAGAGAGAAAGAGCACGAGCGGGGGAGGGGCAGAGAGAGAGAGGGAGATACAGAATCCAAAGTATGCTCCAGGCTCTGTGCTGTCAGCAGAGAGCCCAACACAGAGCTCGAACCCACAAACCGTGAGATCATGACCTAAGTGGAAATCGGATGCTTAAGCAACTGAGCCACCCAAGGGCCCCAAAAGTCTCACTTTTAGAATAGTCTATTCCAAAGTTCTTAACAACTGGCTGTCTCTATATTAGATGAAAATTCCTACTGTTAGTTTGTAACACAGGCCACGTGAAGGGGTAATTGCATATGCCAATAAAAGACAGTAAGTATTAAATGTCATTATTTCAATGAGAAGTTGGTTAAATGAGATTATTAAATGAGATTATTTTTATTTCTCTAAATAGCACAGTGACTTCTTACAAACTGCCCTTAGGCAACAGTGCTAACTGTAGTCATCAAGCTGTCCATTACATCCCCATATTTACATATCATTGCAACTCTGCATTTTGACAACCTTCCACCATTTCCTTCTTCTCCTATCCCCCACCTCTGTTAACCACAGATCTGATCTCTTTTCCTTGAGTTTGGGGTGTGTGTGTTTGTGTGTGTGTGTGTGTGTTTAAATTAGATTCCACATATAAGTGAGATCATACCATATTTGTTTTTCTTTGACTTACTTCACTTGACATAATGCCTTCAAAGTTCATTCCAGTTGTCACAAATGGTAGGATTTCCTCTTTTATGGCTGAATGATACTCCATAGTGTGTGTGTGTGTGTGTGTGTGTGTGTGTGCGCTCGCGCGCGTGTGTGTACATTCCACATATTCTTCATTCATTCGCCAGTAGACACTCCAGTTGTTTCCATGTCTTGGCTATTGTAAATAATGCTGCTCTGAACATGGGGCTGCAGATAATCTTTTCAAGTTAATGTTTTTGTTTCTTTTGGTTATATTCCCAGAAGTGGAATTACTGGATCATATGGTGGTTCTATTTTTAATGTTTTAAGAAACCTCCCTACTGCTTTCCATGGTGGCTGCACCAATTTACATTCCCACGAACAGTGCATGAGGGCTCCCTTTCCTCTACATCCTCACCGACATTTGTTACCTCTTGTCTTTTTGATGGTGGCCATGCTGATGGACATGAGGTGATACGCTCCTGGTTTTCTTTTATTCTCAATGTTCTCATTATCTAAATTTTTCTATCTCTAATTCCTCTTATAATATATTCTCATACTCTAAAAGTAATTCTGTATTCTGCTTTTTCATCTAAATATAGTGTAAGAATTTCCCCCATACTGTTAACATTCTTCATAAAAGTTTTTCGTTGCATTGTAACAGTCCCTTGTAAGTATATTTTTCATATTGGTAAATTTTCATCAATTGTGTTTATTTTTCATATGTACCTTTTTTTTAATGAATGCCAAATCATTACAAAGCATAATGTGTGATGGCTAAAGTCCAGCTGGACTCTGAGGACTAGAAGAAACGGCACCCTGAAGTGGGGAGGGTTAGTGCTCTAGTCAGTATTTGCTACTCAGGTCATTTCTCTGAGAACCACTTGTGAAGCAGATGTGCACATGGACCAGCATGTAGTCAGATATTTTTAAATGAAGACCCTTTAAAAATATTTTTTTAATGTTTATTTTTGAGAGACAGAGCACGAGTTGGGGACTGGTGGAGAGTGGGAGACCCAGAATCTGAAGCAGACTCCAGGCTCTGAGCTGTCAGCACAGAGCCCGACGCGGGGCTTGAACCCATGAACCATGAGATCATGACCTGAGCTGAAGTCAGACCCTTAACCGACTGAGCCACCCAGGCGCCCCCCAAATGAAGACTCTTAATATAAAATTCCAAACGTGTTGCTTTCTCTCTGTGTTGTCAAGGTCTTTGCTTTTGTTTTATCTCGAGCACCCCTCTGACTGTGCTCCTCCTGACAAAATATTTCATAGTTTCTCTTTAATTTTTGTATCCTTAGAAAGTCATTTGGAGCTTCTTATCCCTGAGAGACTCAAATTACCACCGTCTTTAAGTTCTGCAAAGCTTTCCTGGGTGACGGTTGAATCCCAGTTACAGAATTTGTAAATATCTTTTCCACGGACTACCTGTTTAATCCATGTCTAAATCATGTCCTGTTTAAAATCATCTTTTTCAATAGAGTTTTACCTTCCTGGTTACCTCACTCTAAATTGCTTCAAGAAATAGATTGTCTCTAAAAATATGTTGGCTATGCATAAAGAACTATCACATTTCTACCAGTTGTTTCAAACAGCTAATTAGGAGTCCAACCATTAACCAATTTTTAACCAAAATATTATCCTCAGGCACTTATGCTATAACTGGCTTGTTGTTAACACTTGGCATAGAGTAGAGATAAAACTAAAAATGATCCCCACCCACGTGGATTGTAAAGTCTAGTGGAAGACACACATAAAAATAAGTAAAAAGTAATTTTTTACTATAATTATGTATAGTACAATACATCCTGATGTTCTTTTATAATATGTATAGTGATAAGAGTGTTTGTGCCATAAAATCTTTTTCGGGCCGCCTAGGTGGCTCAGTTGGTTAAGTGTCCAACTTTGGCTCTTTGGCTCAGGTCATGATCTTGCAGCTCATGAGATGGAGCCCCGCGTCGGTCTCTGTGCTCACAGCTCAGAGCCTGGGGCCTGCTTTGGATTCTGACTTCGTCTCTCTCTGCCCCTATCCCACTTGTTCTCCCTCTCTTTCTCCTCTCTGTCTCTGTTTCAGAAATAAATAAACATTAAAAAATTTTTAAAAAATTTTAAGTTTCTTTATATTGTTCACATTCATTCTTAAACTAAGCTGCAAACTTCAAGTTAAAATGCTTATCTATTGGCTTTCTTACAATCTTTGTGATTAGAGAACATTCTGAAACAAAATGGAATTTCGTACTTTTGCTTGTTTGTTGGTTGGTCACACGTGCATTAAATGATACTGTATTTAAAGGAAATTTTCATCCATGCTTTTCCTACTGCCATGGAATTAGTTTGTTCTCAAGTCTTTCAGAATATAATTGGATTCCTAACAAGAAAATGCATTGTAGTGTGCCAGAACACTGGATGGCTTTGCTAAACTTCACAGACTATGAGAACGCTTGTCAGATGTGCCAATAAATCTTCCCTCTGTTTCCCTAGGTCCAAGGATCTCATAAAGGAAGCTATCCTTGACAATGACTTTATGAAGAACCTGGAGCTGTCGCAGATCCAGGAGATTGTGGATTGTATGTACCCAGTGGAATATGGCAAAGACAGTTGCATCATCAAAGAAGGAGACGTGGGGTCACTGGTGTATGTTATGGAAGGTATGGTTTGTAACGCTGAGCCTCCGACATTCAAATATTTCCTTTTCCTCTTGTCAGCCCACACACAGATGGCAACGTTGCATGGGAAAGTTCCACATTTCCCTCTTTTGTTGTTGCGAGACAGTTTGAAAAGAGATGGGACCCGACTTAGATACAGTGGTTGACTAGTTGTACAAAGGGTTTGTGTTTAGAATAGGAATCTGAGAATCGAGTAGTTTTTTAGACATGGGGAAAGGGTGAGAGCGTGAATGAAAGAAATGCTGTTTATTACACTGTGTACGTCTGCACACTGTCAGGTCGTTGAGCAACCTCACGAAGCTTCCAGAGAAACTTGAGGCCGTTGGAAAGTATTTCTGGTCAGATAATCAAAGTGTCAACTCTACTTTTAATTTTCAGGATATGACTGGGTTTCCTGCTCTCATGCTTCTATAAAAAGAGAATGTTTTCAGTGTTTTGTATGTGTGTGAAAGAGACAAATCAGACCAGTCAGATGGCCTATTAGCTGTGTAATTAATAAGAGTGATAGATTGCTTCATAAATCTTGCAAAAATTAAGATAGAAACTTCTTTGAAAGAAAAAAAAAACAGGGAGGCACCGTACAAATTTATTTTATGCCTAGACAGATTTCCCTAATGTTTATTTCTAGCTTGGAGCTCATAATGCCATGTTTTCTTTCTGGGAGGAAACAAAAGCCTGAGATGATGACCAGATCAGCCAAGGAGAAAGTGAGTTCAGAATCACCTGTAAGATCACAGCGTTGCCATACAGATATCACAGTCAGTCTGTAGGTGGTGATTGGTGATAGGTGATTGGCATTCATGGCCGTTTCCTAGAGTTATCAAGTTCATAGGTTGTTAAGAGAAGGGGCGTATTTGGACAAGTGACTTAACTTCTCTGTGTTTCGCCTAATTTATATATAAAAAAAGGCATAACTTGTTTCTGAAAGTGGTTCTCCGCTGGTGGTGATTCACCACCCCTGATTCAATACCAGGGGACATTTTTGGTTGTCCCAATTGCATTGGGGACAGCCTGGGCGGGGGGCTACTGGCATCTCGTGGGTAAAAACCAGGAACACGGCTTTGCCAGGTAGGTGCCCACAACAAGGAATTACCTGGCCCAAATTGTCCTTACTAATGATATTGGAATGTCCTGCTCTTTCTGTTTTTACTAGATTGCTATGAAGTTAATAAAAAAAATTGAGTAAATGTTTAATGTACAGTGTAAAATGTTATAAAATAGCAGTGAGTGGTATTATTTCCATCAAATACCTGACAGGATATAAGAAATGTTCTTCCTGCATATGTCATTCACTGTTTAATTTTCCTTTGTCTTCTTTTTTTGACATATATTAGGCATTCAACTTTTAAGTCACAATTTCTATCATTTTTTTCTTTAGACATTTTCAGCTTTTGTGCCAATGTTATAACATTTCTCCCCAGGCCAAAAGGAGACAAATGTTCAGCTAGGCTTTCTTCTGGATAAAAGCAAGATGCAATAAACAAAAACACAAACAATATTCACTTGCTGGACCATTGCAGGGGAAAGAGATGAAATTCTAGGGCAAGAGTATATGTGGGTAGTGAGCAAAATGGATGAGAAAGAGGTGAGAAATATATAGAGGCCAAGTGTAATCTAGAAATATAGAGGGACGGGTTAAGAAGCACTAACAGTTACAAACCAAGTTGAAGCATTTCTTAGATTGCAGTCTATCATAGTTTCATAGTTGATTTTTCAGATAATTCATTGTCAGTCATGTTTATTAGAACATACCTGTTGTATAAAGCAAGGTACACCTTACTTCAACTATTTGCAAATGCTAATTATTGAAAATCCTTTCAAGAAATGGATAGTTTGAAAACCTGTATGTTCACTTCTCCTTTATGTTGAATGTCTCTTATGAAAACAGATTTCCACACAACCTTGCACATTTTTTCTAAAAAAATACTGTTGATGCATACTTCTGTTTTCTAACACTAACAGCCAGTCTTCCAACTTTGTTAGAAAAAGCTTAGAAATCATACTTAATGTTTATTTAGTGCTTAGAACAATACCCAACATACTGAGCATGCTTTTGTAAACACTTTGCATGTATAACATGTACTTAACGTTCAAAACAATCCTGTGAGGTAAGAGGTAATATTTATTGTTTTTCTTTATGAATGAAGAGACAGAGGCCCAATGAGGTTAAGTAATTTGCCTGGGTCTCCCAACTAGTTTATAGTAGAATTAGGGTTGAACCCAGGTAATCTGGATTCAGAGCTCCAGCTTTTAACTGTAGGGCTATGTGTTAGGGAAGAAACAGAGCCAATAGATAGATAGGTAGGTAGGTAGGTAGGTTGGTAGGTAGATAGGTAGATATCGTTGGAACATGTGATTGTGGTACTGGCAAAGTCAAAATCTACATAGTAAGGTCAGCAGGCTGGAGATCTAGGGAAGAGTTGATGCTAGAGTTCAAATCTGAAGGCCGACTGCCGGCAGTATTCCTTCTTTTTCAGTGGAGGTCAGTCTCTTTTCTATTGAGGCCTTCAACTGATTTGATGAAGCCCACCAACATTAGGAAGGTAATCTGTGGCTTAAAGTCTACGGATTTATATGCTAATTTTATGTAACAAATACCTTCACAGAAGGATCTAGGATAATGTTTGACCAATTGTATCTGGATATCACGGTCTAGCAGGTTGACACATTAAATTAACCATCCCAGTTCCACTCTTTGTCAATTCTGCCTCTGTGTGCATCTCCTTAAACCATGCTTCATCTCCAAATAAAAACAGCAACAAGGTCATAGCTCCACCTACCATGATGTGACGATTCTGAGTATAACTGAAAATCCACTAGCACTTTCCCCCCAAAAGAGTACAGCGTCCTTGGGTAATATTTACTTTTCTCCTTGATATCCTATAATTTAAATACTATGTTGTAAAGCTAATGCTTAAGTATTGTGATGTAAAGTCAGTCCATCTTATGATACATGACAAGGGGATATTGAGATAGGAAAACAAGAATTTTGTGCATGTACATACATACACACACACAAGCATACACACGAACATATTTATGACAAAATAAAGAAGAAATACTGAAGGCAGGCTTTCCTAGGCAAAGGTAAATATACTAATTTTTCCTCCATCGCTACAAGCTGATTCTAATAAATTTTATTTATTCCTTTTACTGCTGGATTGACTAAATAGCAAGTCATCCTAATTATCTTTTTTAAAACAGGGTTGTAAATAGTAGATCAGTATTCAGAGTCACCGATCGTGCAGTGATGCCATTGATTGCCTTCTGTTAAACTCAGTAAAATGACTGTAATCTTGTAACCTGATGCCGATCTGTCCGCAAGCTGTAATTCTAACCAGTTCAGTGTAGCTTTGGCTGATCTTACGCTAATATCCTTGTGTCAAAATAATTTCAAATTAAAAAAAAAACATCATTTAAATTTTTATAAGTTTTAATTGAAGAAATGTTTCATTGTTTAATTAGTTTTTTATCAGCGTATTTAATCTTCTCAAACTTTAGAGAGCAACATTCTTGATATAGATGGATTCTTTTTCATCTGCGAACATTAATATTTATAAAGAGTATACCATAGCAACAATGGATGAGTGGGCTGTAAAGGATCATTCACAAACTTGCTTATTATCCAGACATTCAGAGAAATACCCAGGGAGTTTACATGGAAAAGCAGCCCAATTTTCTCTGTCTCTCTTTACTTAAATGAAGTTTCTTTGTATAATGCTGTTGAACATGCGCCTTAAGTGATTTTTATTTTAGCCGGGCAGGGTCCCAAGTATGATTGCACACCTAAATGCCAGGATTTCTCATCGTTTCAGCAAAAGAGAATAGTCATATGGTAAGACTTCACTAATTAGAATGATGGGAAAAATCATCTGGGGGTAGTGTAAATATATTATCATGTATTTTCAAGCAAAATGAGTTGTGTAACTTTCAGATACTTAAAATTCCTGGCTTGGAGAAGTTTCAATTTTAAGTTTTAATCAGAATTGTTTGGAGTTAGTTTCTTAAGACAGCAGTGTAATAGGTTAAATTGCTAAGGCTCTCTTTACACATTTATAATTATGTTTTCAACTATATAAATGAATCTTATAAAGTTCTTGAAAATAGTTTATTTTCTTAGACATTGGCTTTAATTATGATGTAAAATTTGAAACTATCCTTACATTCTTGCCCTCCTTTTTCTTATCTTAAAGATAGGTTTTAGTCTCCTATCATCCAACATAAAACAGAGTCTGACTTAGTGACTTTTGATGGTGGTGTGATTAAAATATATTTTCCATGAATCTAATTGAGTATTTTCATACTGAAAAAATGTTGAATTTGTATCCATCATCGTGGTTCATATGCTTAGAGATACTGGTTTTGCATGTTTTCTGTGATACTTCTTTGTGGGAGCAGATAGATTATATTTTATTTTCTAAAAAACAGTGAGTTAGAGCCTTGGCTATTTTAAGTTAAACTTTTTAATGAAATTATCCATCCTTTTATGAGGTTATGAGGTTTAAGTTAAACTCTTTAATGAAATTATCCATTCTTTTATGAGGTTATGAAATTATTCATTCTTTAATGATAATAGCTTTTTATCAACTACTTATAAATACCAGGTACTGTTCAATCATTTTATACGTATTAAATTTTAATCTTCAGAGCACCCCTGAAGAAGTAGGTATTATAGTATCTGCATGTTAACAGCTAAAAGACCTGATGATAGACAAAGTGAATGACTTGGCCAGGATCATACAACCAGTACATTGTGGCGCATGTGCTGTAGAGTTCCCATACGTGGTGACTGGCCAGTGTTAACTTTCCAAGTACAGATTAGGGGTACTCGTGTGACATATTTATTGTGTATTATGTATTATTATCCCAGTTTGAAAAGCCCATAGAAGATATACAGCATTAAACCATAGGATAAAATAAATGGTTTGATTATTTTCAAGGAAAGAATAGAACTTGGATAGCAGTAGTTCCAAAAGAGAATAACCCAGGTGTTCCTATAAATACCTCTTACTTCAGCCTCCCTGTTCCCTTTGAACATTGAACCACTATTGACTTCTCCATTGATCTTTGACCTTTCACTCCTCTCCTCTTACCATTCCCTCTTCCTCATTCAGCTATGACTTGGCTGAATCTTGGCCCGCCTCTGTGTTCTTACTGTTTGGGACTCAACTCTGCTGTGCACCTTGAAGGACCTGTTTTTTCTGCACGTAATGAATGGCGTTGATCTTTTTTTTTCCCCTCACAGGCTTTTTAAAGAAGTTCTTTGCACACTTTTAGTATGGCCTTTGTACATGCATGCTGAGTGATATTTGTTGACATCAACGCTCAGGAACGAGCCTCACCTTTCTGTTCCTACTGTACCAAGATTGCCCTTTTTCCTTCTGAAGACAAAGCCGTGGGGTTACCTGCTCCCTTCTACACTCTGTGGGTTGGTACCAGGTGTGCCTGTTACATTGATGTCTCACACTGTTTATTCTTCAGTGTGGACATCGTGCCGGCCACCTTTCGAAAGTATCACATACACCTTGATGATACTTACAGCTCTGTTCCCCTCTCCCCCTGAATCATTCTTGCTATCTTTATATAATTAAATGATGTATGAAAGCTGATATTCAAAGAGGGATTTTATATAAAATTGAACATTAATGATGAACCTCACCGTGTCATTTGGCATTCAAAACACTACCTGAGAGTATGAGGGAATTGAATGCATTTTCATATGAATGAGCTTTCTCAGTAATTTTAACATGAGAAACAGACAGTTTTATTCTTCAAAGTCAGGTGTTGTATTTTGGCCTTATGAGTTTTCCATGTTAATCTGAAAGCTATCTTTAGAATAGTTGAAATACCAATGCACTTAAAGTTGTTTTGAGCTTCTTTCATTGTACCGTGCTTATAAAGTTCATGTTAAAGAGCAAACCTATGCCCTGCTTATAGAAAAACAAAACAGGCATCTATTTATAAGAAGTTATCCTAAACCAAGAGAATCTGGAAGTATTAAATGTACATATTAAACTATATTTCAGTTATGGAGTCAATGGTGAAGACAAGGGACTGAGATATTTAGATGCCATGGGGGTATCATGTTTATTTTGGGGTACCGAGCTTCAAAAAAGCCTTTGATAGACTTGACCAGGTCCAGGAAGTCTATACATGTATAAATGACATTGTTTCATGTATATATGGGAAGTTTAGGAAGAAAGGATAATGTTTTAGACACTGAAAATGCTGTCTCTTGAAAAGGGAGTTACTCTTCATGAATCTAGATGAGCAAAGAGGAGATGCCCATTCTAGGGAAGACTTTGAAATCAGCCTGCTGCCGATAACATTCTCCAGAAGTGACATGAGCAGTTTTGGTGGCAAGAACAGCATCTCAGGACGCATTCCAGAAGTGACTAAGTGGCACCTGCTTGGAGGAAGTTTGTGGGGATGGAGGAAGGATTCCCTGTGGCTGAATCGGAACACATCTCTCCCTTCCCTAAACTCCCACATTCTCAGTCTGTGAGTGTGTGAACGGGTATCCTAGTAGCTAGTCTATGAGCACCTGGCCCTCCAAAGGCTTCCTCTCAAAAACTTGACTGTACATGCAATGTGCGTTGTTACTTTTAAGGGTTTCTGTACTCTATCATAGAAATGTAATTATACTGCATGCATTTTTCTTTTCTTTTTTTAAATTATAGTTTATTGTCAAGTTGGTTTCCATATAACACCCAGTTCCATGCGCTTTTCTGTTACTTAATTTTTTTCATTCAATTTGATGTTGTGCTGTATAACCCAATTTGTTTATCCTTTCTGCTAATGATTATATTTGGATTGTTTCCAGTTATTTTGCTCCAGATTACTAATGAGACTGAACATCTCTTCATATGTCTGTGGGCTGTCTGTGGTTCTTTTGTGAAGTGTCTGTTGTAGTCTTCTGCCTGTTTCATTTGGATTGGTTGACTTTACCTAGTTCAGATTTTCATTCCTGTTGGTTACATGCATTGCAAAATATCTTTCTCAATCTGTACCTTTAATTTTTACTCATTTGTGATATCTTCTGATGGACAGAAGTTACTAATTTTACTGTAGTCAAATATATCAGTCTTCTTGGTTTGTGCTTTTGGTATGGTTGTAAGAAATCCTTTTTGTCCATGAAGGCACGTACACGTCAGGTGTAAGAGGAATTATCTATCAAGGAATATATCCACATTTAGAATCTAAATGAGAGTTGTCCTCTTCAAAGCAGGAAGCTAGGAAGGCAATATATTTTTGCTTCTATGTTCTTTTCCCCCAGTATATTTTAAGAATTTTTTATAAATTGTCCTTAGAGGGGAGTACATATTTTTGAATACACTTGCTTTTTTCTTTTTTATCTTTTTTGTGTGAGGGTGCGTTTTATATTGGGAAATAATCCCAAGTCAGTTAGTGACAAATTTGACGAACAGGGGTAGGTGATTACGTGGAGCGATACCTTTTTCCTTTGTTGCTAATAAATATAAAGATGTGCGTATATGCCCCATTATAAAGTAATGGCATTTGTTGTACAAGTCAAGAAAAATTAACAAGATGTTTTAAGGACATAATTTATTGAAAAGTGGACATATTTTGAAGGATAATGTTCTTTTTTTTTTTAAATGTTTATTTATTTTTGAAGGAGAGAGAGACAGAGCACAAGCAGGGGGAGAGGCAGAGAGGAGGGAGACACAGAATCTGAAGCAGGCTTCAGGCTCTGAGCTGTCATCACAGAGCCCGACGTGGGGCTCAAACTCACAAACCGTGAGATCATGACCTGAGCCGAAGTCGGATGCTTAACCGACTGAGGCACCCAGGTGCCCCTGAAGGATAATGTTCTTCCTACTCATTAGGCTACTTAAATCTTTGTGTGATTTTGTAAAAAACAGCCTTATCACGTTGTGGTTCTACTAACATAGTCCTCTGTCTTCTTTCTGAACTATTAATGGTGGAATTGATTTCAAACTGTTGATGATAGAATTGAATTTATTACATTAAGGAGGAAAATAGTGTGGCTTCTTACTTTTGAGGACCTGAAAGCGAAAATCCTTGAAAATTACCATGCTTGTTTTTCTTTTTTTGACCGAAAATGTTGGAAAGCCATTGTTATAAAAAAAAAGAATCTAAAATTGATAAAGGAAATCATAGGATATGTTAAAAAGGTACAAGTATTTTTTCTTACTATTAGTTCATAACAGTTATGGGTTTTATTTCTGTACTGGTTCACTTTGCTACAATATCCATCTCTCCATTCTGCAATTTTGAGAGAATGCCAGATTTTAAAGTTTAAAAATGCATTTTCAGTGAACATGAAAAATGAAAATAGCGTAGCTGAAAAAAATGGAAAGAAAATATGGATTAGTAACTTTTTGGCAGTAGTGTGATAACACATTGATTTTCTGCTAATGAGGTAAAACTTTCTTTGGCCTTCATTACATGGAACTGTTGACTGGTTTGCATTGTGATCCTTAAACAGGCTTCTGACATTGTGGATTCAATTTAAAATCACATAGATGTATTTCTGCAGAGATTTTTAACAAGATTTCAAATGATTTTTGTGGGGGGCTTGATAGACTAATGCTTTTAATATCCATTCCTCTAATGAAAAATCCCTGAATGGTTAGCATTTGCGTTGGCATGCACTCAAAGGGCTGGGCAGATAGGAGCTACTTCCCAGCACACAGAAGCTGCCTGGTGTGACTGCCATGGCAACAGCCCCCCACCCCCACCCTTGGGACAAAGGACCAATTGGAATTGGTCTCTGAAGTCCTTATTGGAATTCTCCCATGGCTCTGCATTTGAGAAATGCAGGCTGTAATAGCACATACTTTATCTGAAATTAACTACTGTAGCTTTGGAAGGTTGAAGTCTGAGTCTGATCTTTATATCTAGGCTCTTCTATAAACTCCTTTCTCATGAAAATGAAAATATTTTTGTGCCAAAGCTTCTTAAGTAGTCCACAGAGATATAAAATTATGATAGATGATTTAAGATGGTTTTAAAATTATCCTGAAAATTCACGTTTTATGCACATTTAAAATATCAAGAAGTTATTATTGACTCTATTCATGTTAATGATTTATATAGTACCATTCTTTCTGCATTATTTGCCTAACTACACCAAAGCTGGTTGTTTTTTGTGTATGACGAAGCCACCTTTTAGTTATTCATAAGAATATGTGGAAGCTAATGATTTTAAAACAAGACAGAATATTCACTCTCCATTTACAGTGGGCTATTTTGTGTGACTTAACAGGAACACTTAGGTTACTTTGTGTACCTTTCATTATCAAAGCCAATTAAGTTACTCTGTTCATTTATCAATAGCAAAGCTGTACTAGAAAAATTCTTTGGTGAAGGTGGCCAAAGTATTATGAAAGGTGGTTTTCCATGTCACCAATACCAATACGCAATGGTGTATTTACTGAGGAAAGCTAAAACTTTTCACAAAATCATAATTAATCATCAATGTATTTAAAATTTTCCTTCAAAAATTGATCATGCTTCTTTAAAATATCACTTATTTTTCACTGGCAAAAAGGGGGAGTGAGCATCTGTTTCCGTTAGATTTTAAGTAATAGCCCATTATGATACCTTTTACTGAAAGCCACTCACATACTCATCAATTTCTTTTTCATTTATACGGTTAGAAGAATATAATTCAGTGTCATATTTTATATTTGACTTGTGTTTACAGAGCATCATTTTATATTATTCTTATATTGTACTTCATATTGTTTTAGAATATTTAATACCTTCAGCAATATTCTTACTATAGATTTATGCTATCCCCAATATTCCATCAATGATGGTATGTGCCCTTAAAGTCCTTTTTTAAAGGTTTGTATAATTTGCTCCAGTATTTCCAGTACAAAGATTTTTATTGACTCAGCCTGTTGTCTATGTGCATACTCAGCATGTGTGTATATGAATTTACATGAAACTATTTCTTCCCAAGAGTTCACATTCTATTTTAGGAGATGATGGCATTGTTAATATAATCTACAGGGTTCTATCAGTGGTAAAATTCAAATTTACAAGAAAAAAAGAAGAGTAACGACATTTAATCATAAGTATTGATGATAAAGCTCTCGAGTGAATTAAAAATTAGTCTGCCAAGAAAAATACTTAATTTGTAGGTTTTTTAGGACAGTTTTCATGCCATTTTCTTAAAAGAAAATTAAGATAACTTCTATGGAAAGCCTTCACACAGCTTTTCATTAATCCTGTGAATTAAGTTTTTATTTCTTACATCGATTCCAGAGGTCAAAGTCACATGAACAAGGAAGAGTGTTTCAGCAGATTTTTCTTTGTGTTGAGAATTAAGTTCCATATATACATAGCAGCCATCGCTAAACTACCATGCTTTCCTTCCCTCCATATGGCGAGTTTCTACAAAAGTAGAAAAGGTGTTGGAGATAAAGCAGAGTGTGGATTTGACTGCGTGTCGTCCATGAACACATGAAATTCTTTGTAAATCCCTTGACAATGAGGATAGCAAAGAAAGTATTTAATGAAATTCTTTTGACAATACAGTTTCTTTATTATGATTCACCTATTTATTCATCTGATTATTTATTCAGGTCTGCTGTTCAATTCCTACAAATGCTTTCTCAGTGCTGACTGTGTCTCAGGGGCCACTAAGGGCAGGATAGTGAACAAGACATACACAGTCTGTTTCTTCCAGACCTTACATTCTGGCAATGGTGGTAGGGGAAAAAGACAAAGAAGATTCATGAAAGTAAGCCCGATAGTTGTGAATAGTTATTGGGGCTATGAGTAAATATGAGTAAATTACTCACCCTGAGTAAAACAGGGTGATGGAAGAGAGAATCATAAGGTGGATCTGGCAATGATCGGGTGGGTCAGGGAGGGCCTTCCCGAGAGGGTATCTTTTTTTTTTTTTAATATTTTTAATGTTTTATTTATTTTTGAGAGAGAGAGAGAGAGAGACAGTGTGAGCAGGGGAGGGGCAGAGAGAGAGGGAGACACAGAATCCAAAGCAGGCTCCAGACTCTGCGCTGTCAGCACAGAGCCCAATGTGGGGCTCAAACCCATGAACCACGAGATCATGACCTGAGCCGAAGCCGGACGCTCAACTGACTGAGCCACCCAGGCGCCCCCCGAGAGGGTATCTTTTGAGCTGAGACCTGAATGACAAGAAGGAGCCGGACACACAAAAGTGTGGATAGAGGTTCTAGATGAGGACACCTGTAAGTAGAAAAGTGATGAGGTGGGGAAAGCTTGGCATGGTAAAGACAAAGAAGCTACTGTTATGAGTTGAGGTTGGCAGGGTCACTTGCAGGACACTGGAGAAAGTTCCATTTTATTCCAAGACATTTGGAGAGCATTGGAGCTTAGGTTGAGATCTGACCTGAGAGGATTTAGGTTTTATGAGCAGAAAAATGGATTCCACAAATAATCGAGGGTGGTGAACACGTACTGTGTGGAGTGGTGGGGTCCGCAGGGGGTCCTCTAAGGAGGCTGTAGATAGCAGGATCCAAGCGAAGTGGAATGCTGGCTTGGGCTGGGATGATGGCATGGGGCATGAGGGACGGCTGGTGAATTTTGGCAGCTTAAAGATGTGATATGGGGTGAAAGAAAGAGAAATTCAGAGGAATTTTTAGGCTGTTGATTTAAGAGGTTTGGTGAGTGGTGGTGCCCTGTTCTGAGATGGGAAGAAGTGTGAGGAGTTCGTGGTGATGAAGTGCCCTCAGGAGCTCCTTCCTGACAGTGTGAAGTTCAGGTACCACTGGAGAGCCCGTGTGGGTGACACCTGTGTGACAGCCCAGGGGAGAGGTCGAATGTGGGGGTCGAAGTCTCTTGTCAAGAAAACAAGGCAGAGAGGGAAGACTGACCAAAGTTCTCTTGTGGTTAGAGTGGTGGTTTTACCTGCCACAGATTAAACAGGTGAATTTTGGTAATTTAACAGATGTCGTAGATTGAGATATTCATAAATATCTTAAAATTCTTTAATGTAAAATCTCTGTAGCAAACTAAAACATGCTTACAATATAATCCCACTAACATTTTTGAAGGAGCATTTCTCGAAGTCTGGTCTAGAGAAACTTGCAGGGGCTCTTTGAGGTCAAAGCTTGAGGTCTTTGTAATGGGAGCATGTTATTTGTCTTTGGTCCCATTCTCCCATGTGAGTATGGTAGAATTTTCCAGGAGCAACAGGATGTGTGTGTGCTATAGCTGCAGGTAGGATGCAAAAGCAGAGGATACAGTTGTCTTCATCAATTGGATTTCCAAAAAGTATAAAACAATGGCATGCTTGTTATTAACATTTTTGTTTCTAAAATATAGTTAATTTTATAAAAATGTTTTTTTACATGTGGTAAGTTTATTTTTTTCAAGTGAATACATGTGTTAAGAAATTTCCTGTTTTAAGGTCTAATGGAGTAAACATCAATATGTACCCCCCAAATAAGCAAAATCTTTTTGAACTTTTCAGTAATTTTTGTTAGTGTAAAGTGGTTCTGACACTGAGTTTGAGAACCACTGCCTTAAGCCATGTGATTGGAAGACAAATATGACCAATTGGATGCTTGTTCCAGAAAACACGTTGGATTAGTTTAAGGTTTAAAATATCAGATATCAACTCCCCCACCCCTAAATAGTAGCACATATATAGGATTGTGTTACAAAACAAATGTCTTTTATTTTTATTTGTTTTTTGTTTATTGTAGTATAATTGACATAATTTTTGTTCATTGTAGTATAGTGTTCATTTTAGGTATATAACATAAGGATTTGATATTTCTGCTTTGTGAAATGATGAATACAAGAAGTCTAGTAACATCCATCACCGCACATAGTTCCATTTTTTTTCTTGTGATGAGAACTTTTAAGATTTGTTGTCTTAGCAACTTTCAGCTAAGCCATCCAGTGTTATTAACTGTAGTCACTGTGTGGTACTTTATATATGTGAGACTTCTTTCTTTTGTAACTGGAAGTTTGTAACAAATGCCTTTTAAATAAAGTCCTGGTAAGTTAGCAACAAAAATTTCTGTTAAGGTGGACATTTGAATCTAGAGCAAATAGCCAATACTGATTAACAGCGGGCAAGTCAGTTGCATTGAAGTGCTTATTATTCTGTTAATTACATTCCATTTCACAGTTTGAAAGGTATCCTTGATGCATTTTGTGGGTTCTATTTGGACACTTTCTAATGTTCAAGATTTGGGAATTTAATTGGGTTCCCCAGTGATTATCCTGATTTAGTGTAGTAGGATGCGGATTTTTTTTTTTTTTTTTGGTAATTTTAATTACAGCTTTAAAGGAGTAAAGGAATCAACTCTCCTTTAAATCCAATCAGCATTTTTGGAGAAGAAAGTGGTTTTATATTGTGCTTATTTCTTACATAAAAGAATTCTAGAAAATTTAGCATTTTATATTTGAAAGCTTCAGTGTAATAATGCATCTAATATCATAGATGCTTTCAAATGAGAAAAGAGAATATGTTATTTTATACTTGATCAAAGTGTGGTCCCCTCAATGCATGTGTTTACTGAAATTGTCCTGTCAATTGGGTGGCTCTTTGTAAATTCTTATTGCTAAGTAAATGTTTGACATTTCCATGCATTTCTCTCGTGATGTGTTTTGCAAAGGAGGTTTTCATTTGCAGGTGCATTTGCTTGTTTTTGGTACCTTACCACTGTCCTCTATGCATTTTCTTGGGAGAAGTTAAAAAACAACAACAGCAACAACTTGCTGCTTTCATTTATTTTTCTTGGGAAGTCAAGTTTCTGGTTTCCTCTCCCAAAGGCAGCTCTTAGGAGATAAGTAACATTAGAAGATAAAAGTCTTAGTCCAATTGAGAACACATATGACATTATATTGGAATGAAAGCTCAATTTTAGAACTTGTTTTTTATGCAGGTTACAGTTTAGTATTATCTACAACAGGACTTTCTGTTTCATGTTCTCACAAAGTGTAGACTTTTTTTGACATAACCAGACTGCGAGCTAGGCTTCTGTCTTTTGTCTGTGTGTGCTTGATGTTGTAAGCTTTAGCCATTTAGTTTAGTTGTCTTGGAGGAATGGCCATTGGACTGAGTCATTAATCCTGGGAGTTTAATCCAGGTCCATCCATTAAGTGGCTGTGTGATCAGCTTGAAATGCTTGGAGTCACCCTCTCTGTGTCTTCCTGCATTTCCCAGCTTCCTGGGTGACACCTCATTTCTTCTGCAACACTGCTCCGCCCTGGAACCTTTGGGGTTATTCCCGGCCCCATGTCTGCTTATCCTCAGATCCTGTGTAGCTTATTGCTGTCATATATCCCTGTCAATTACTGCTTTATTTCAGGTCTTCCAAACTTCTTGACTAAAATTTCCCACCAATTCCTACAGATCTTGCTGTCCCTGGGCTGCTTCTGCTTTGATGCATTCTCTGCACTACCATGAACACAACCTTTCCAAAAGACCAATGAGTTCATGTCATCTCCTTGCTTACCATTTTCCAGGGCTTTTCCATGATAAATAGAAGACTCTGCAGTGAAATAAAGAGAGCTGGGTTTTGGAACTTGGCAGATAGGGACTTGAATCTTGATTTTGCCGCGGAACTAGCTAAGTAAGCTTAGGGAATTTCTCAAAATTATAAATCCTCATTGCCTCATTTGTCAAATAGTAAATTTGTCAAGCATCAAGTCCTGTGTCTAGGGGTAGCTATCACTCACTGATCTGCCCTTGCTTCCCTACTAGATTCTGCACTTGCCACTCTGTGGCTTTGGTTCAACTTTCTCAAATGTTCAGAGACAATAGAACATTTAGTGTGCTTGAGATACACACGCTAAGACATCACTGGCCTTTAGAGTCACTGTAGGAGGTGGTTCTGCTAAGAAGCCTTCTCTGACACCTCTCTGCTGTTCTCCTCTCTGAAGTTGCTGTAACATCCTTTGTGTCCCTCTGTATAAGCACTCTGGTCACACTATGTTTCATTCACTCATGCAATTTATTAAGAAATACTTATTTTGCACTCCTGTATCCTTTGGAAGGGGAAGAATAGTTACAACCAGAGAGGGAGGGAGGCAAACCATAAGAGACTTCAATACAAAGAACTGAGGGTTGATGTGGGGGGGGGTAAGGAAGAGGGGAAAATGGGTGATGGGCATTGAGGAGGGCAGTTGTTGGGATAAGCACTAGGTGTTGTACATAAACGATGAACCATGGGAATCTACCCCAAAAACCAAGAGCCCACTTTACAGATACTGTATGTTAGCCAATTTGACAATAAATTATATTAAAAAAGATATGCTTATTTTGCATATACTCTGTGCCAGGCATTGTTTGGTTGTTCCGAGCATTTGGGTTATAGTAGAGACCACAGAATACAAAATGTCTGTTAACATTGTGCTATTCCCTAATTGGGAAGATATGAAACAAACGTTTATAATGTGTATACGTGTGAGTGTGTGTGAATGCGTGTGTGTGTAATCGGTTGGTGATAAGTGCCATGAAACCAAAGCATGGTAAGGGGATAGAGAATGACATGCAGGATGGTGGAGGAATGGTGATGTTATGCATAGTAGTAGAGGAAGGTCTCTATGAGTTGAACATTGAGCAGAAGCAGAGAAATGAATAGGTGACAGTGTTCCATGCTAATGTCCAGAGGAAGACCATTTCAGCCAAAAGGAAAACAAATGTGCGAAGACCTGAAATGGGTTGTGGTTGACGTGTTCACGGAACAGTAATGGAAGCCAGTGTAGCTGGAGTGGAGGGATTGATTATGGGGTGGGGAGTCAGTAAGGAAATCAGTGATATCACAGAGCTCCAAATTGCCTTGTAGACCAGGTTAAGGACTTTTATTGTTATTGTCTTGTAATTAAGATGGGAATAGCCCAGAGAATTTGAGATGAAGCGCAACACGCTCTAACATACGGCTTCCTTGTGGCTGTGGAAATTCTGTGGTAGCAGGGAGGGAAGCATGGCTATCAGCTGGGAAGCTGAAGTAGCAGTCATGAAGGGTTAATGCTGACTTGGGGAAAGCTGGTGAAAGGGAAGGTGGTAAAAAATGGTCAAATTTGAGAACTGTGTTGGAAGTTCAGCCAGTACTTTTTAATAATGGATTGGACTGGAAATGGTATGTGAGAGAAAGACAGGAGTGGAGGATTCCACAGTTCTGGCCTGAACAAGTAGAATAATGGAGTCGTTCTTCCCAGAAATGGAACAGATTGAAGAGCAAGGCTGTCAGGGAACATCTTGTGTACAATCATTGCTTGCTGATTTATTGCATTAGGGATTTGCTAAGTTGTGGGAACAAAAAGCCCTCACAACATGGTCATTAGAAGAAGATATGTGTTTATTCCTCTTCGCCCTAATATCCTTGAGGTGCGAGGGGCTATGCCGTCCGTGTGGTTGTTCAGACACCTAGGTTTCTTCCATCTTGTTCTAGAGCCACCCAGGGGGCGATCACCACACTCAGAGTTGAAGCTGGGTCACTACCGTGTTGGAGTTACATCCTGTGGGAGGGCAAGATGAGGTATGAGAAGGCAAGAAGCTTCACCCTGTTCTCATCCTCTCACCCAGAACTCAGCTACAAGAAAAGCTAGAGAAAGTAATCTCTATAAAGGTAGCCACCCATCCAGTAAAAAACTGGTGAAGGATTCTCTTCCTAAACTGTAGAGAATGAAACTTTGGGGACACTACACCACATCTGTCTGTCTCATAAGCAGCTTCTCGTCAGGAACCATGGATGTTGTCTGTAACCCCAGTACTTACTCCAGTGCCTGCTCACTGTACACGTTCACTGCATGTTGGCTTCATTAATACTAAGTTAATTACACAGGTCAGAGGTTAGTGTACACTTGATAGTGTGTGTCCTCCTATAAACTTTTGAATTAATTTTATAACTCATTTTTCATATTGCAGGCTACATTTTTAATGTGTATTTATCACTCATGGAGAAGAACTGTAGCGTTTCAATTATCTTTCAGTCTGTGTCTTATATTTATTCGTTATCCAGGGCAAAGAAGTTATGACGAGTGAGTATTTATGTGTTTTTTTTTTTTAAGGAGTATTTACCTCACACATTTGCTTCCAAATAGCAATTCCAGAGATCACGCTATGTGGTGAAAGGATGAGTCACATCCATATAATAAAATTGCATCACCCCTTCCGAACTGCTAATTCTCCAAACCTCACCTAATGTTCCACTGAAGGCAAATGTTGCCTCTTTGCCCCAGCACTATGTAGCTTAAAAGTTAGACAACATGTATTTGGGTTTAAAGGTATTTTTATAAAAGGACCATAAACCCTGTAACATTAAAAAGTACACTTGGGAATAAGGAATCGAATCTGAAGTTAAAATTTAATAAGAAAATGAATTGGAAAGAGGATGTTTTACAATTGGCCAACTGTGAGGTGACACACAGGACATATTATGTCTCATCTGAAAAACTTGAGGCTGGGCTATCAACATGAAAACAAAATAGTTTCTCTTTCTTTATAATTAGCTGTGGTGAAAATTGGCCCTATCTCCTGTCCAGGATCTGTGTGTGTATGTATACCTCAATAGGTCATTCTGTTTGTGGAACACCACATGTTATGTTCCAGACACCTCCAGTGGGAGAGATGGAATTGTTGTGTATTTATTTGCATATCTGAAAGCCTAAGTCTGTGCGTCAAATATGCTTTCTTAATTTATTAGTAGAATTTTAGTTGTAAGTATTAAATGAAGACATGGATTTTGAAGAACATCTGTGGTCTACCAGAAGCCTTGTGGGTGTCCTCTAGTGCCTAGCCTGGGGCCAGCACATAGTAAGTGTTTCATTTATTTGTATTAGTCAATTCTTGTTTGAATGTTAAATATACTCCCCTACACCTTCACAGTTTATTTTAGGGCATCTATACACACACATGCAAAAACATCTCTCTCTCTCTCTCTCTCTCTCTCTCTCTCTGTCTCTCTCTCTGTCTCTCTCTCTCTGTCTCTCTCTCTCTCTCTCATATACACACACAAACTATATTAAATTCCCTTTAAGTCTATAATTATCTTCTTACAGGTAATGAAAATTGATAAATTATTATAGATTCTGAAAAATTTTAAGAAGATATTAAGCATTTAGTTAGTTTTTAAAATTATTTACTTGTTTTCCTTCTAGATAAAACTTTTATTTAACTTTTTAAATCTCCTACATTTAGTCTTTTAAGCTTTCTGAATCCTCTGTTGAGATTTAATAAGCCACAACTTTATAAAAGTGCTTGTTTGATCTAACAGAACATCATTTGGACTGTGCAGACTTCAAATTAGGAACCTTAGAGGTGGGCTGTGTGTGTGTGTGTGTGTGTGTGTGTGTGTGTGTGTGTATACATATGTAAATTCTCAACTTTCTGAAGATGAAATTTTGAAGGACAGTGTACCATATTGTGATCACACTGTGGGTCACTTGGCATATTTAAGAGTCTAGTAATATATTTTGGTAGTAGCAATAGAGAGATTCACAAAATCATGTATAAATCTTTCATCAGTGCAGAAGCATATCTCATTATACTCAATAGAGAACTGGTTGAGTTAAACTTTGCCCTAAGGAAAGCAAAGAAAATTAGAAAAAATTGAGTAAAAATGTTTAGCTTTTCATATCTTATAATACTTGTCCTGTAAGTAAAATGAAACTTGAGTTTAATAAACTTTTTCCATGCATGACAAATGTATTTCTTCAAGTTATCGTACTAAATGTATTCATTTCTAAAAAAGCCCAGATAGGGGCACCTGGCTGGCTCAGTCAGAAGAGCATGTAATTCTTGATCTCAGGGTCGTGTGTTTGAGCCCCACGCTGGGTGTAGAGATTACTGAAATAAAAGTTAAAATAATAATAATAAAACAAAATTAAAATACCCAAGTATATCAAAGATGAGGCTTGATTAGATGGATTATATAAGGTCAAGGTATATGTCCTAAAGATTTTGAGAGAATTGAATTTCATAAAATCTGTTCCTATGAGGATGTTTTCCCTTTTGCTTAAACAAAGGAAGTCTAAAACTCTTAATTAAATTATTTTTTATTCACAATAGAGAGATGCTTATCGACTTCAGTTCAACTGCTCTTGCTTCCAAGATCGAGGAGTAAAGAATCTTTTAAGTATTTTTTTTTTTTTGACTTAAGGATACAGTAGTGTCAACTGGTCAAGAAAAGGTCTCGAACAATTTAACTTTGATGAACCTGTATTTCATCCCCTGTAAAATATGAATTAATAATATCTTCCTCGAATGGTTCTTGTGTGGAGGGGCAGATAGGATCATGAAGGTAAAACCCTTACCACTCATTTAAGGACATTGTAAACATATTTCAGAAATGTACACTAATTCTTCTTAGCATCAGAAATTAGCCTAGGAAATTCAAATATTTAATTTTCTCCTCATCTACTTAAGAGGTTCATATCATCAAAAGTTTATTACATTAGCCTCAGGAAGTGGGAACTTTAGCGTTCAAAATGGTAAATGCTTAACAATTGGTTCTGGGGAGGAAGAAAAGAAAAACAAACCTTGTCTGTAGTCTTTGCCAATTTTTGTGATGTGAATACTATCCTTGTGGCCAATTTCAGACTACCAGCCTCATGCCTGAATGCACAGTTGCGGACCCAGAGTTAGCGTGGTGCGGTGCTGGGTACGCCGCTTAATAAAGAGCAGCTGAATCAATCGTATCTGTAAGTGTAGAATCAGTGCATTAATTTGACACACGGCACTTTTATTCATTACTCATGGACTGTATTTTCTATTAGTGTGGTTAATTGATTATATTTCCTTTCAATATCATTTCTGTTCAGCTCTGTAGTTTCAAATGTTTCTTCAGATCATACCTTTGAAGTTGCAACAGACTCAGAACCTATGTTTGCCCTACTCTAAAATAGCACGTTGGGTGTCTTCAGCTCCATCCATTCCTTACAGTCAACGTGCTGGGTTACACATGTGCAGCGTTTTCACTTCTATATCATGAGTATTTTTTTTCTTTTAGGAAAAAGACAATGTATAAGAGCTTGTGAATTTCTTCATCAGTTTTACCAATAGAATAGGCAATTTCTGGAATCAAGAAACACCACCAATGGAATAGCTAAGACACCTAACTAGACTCAGCATAAGTTCTTTAGGACAGAGCCCTCATGAGGTACCATAGTGTAGGTGGGCTCATTTGACTCATGCACATATTGGGTATAGATTCAAAATGCCTTTGATTTTCTTTGCACCGGTATATATTAGTTTCTACCAATAAACCTACAGCATGGGTTCTTTTCGCATAATTGTTGCCACGCACTTCCATCAGACAGATTTATTCTTTCTCTTCAATTTATTTTCAGTCATAGGATTTATCAAACTATGTGTCATATTTATTCAAATATGAGCATTTCCACCCCAAAGGTGAAAGACATAAAAGCTCATTCAGAGCCTTTCCTATATCTCAAGGCCAGAGCTAATACCATCTTCTTCAGCAATCTCCTGGGCATTTTTTCTTTTCTTTTCTTTTCTTTTTTTAAAGGAACTTCTCCCTCCCCCAATTTCCTCTCTTTCTCTTGGGCAAATATCACTATAGTGTGGTTCATTGGTTCTCGAAATGCGTTCCCTGAACCAACAGCATCAGAATCACCAGAAAACTTGTAAGAAATGAAAATTTTCAGCCCACCTTAGATGTATTGAGTCAGAACGTCTAGGGATAAAAAAGGAAGGGAGGGAGGGAGGGAGGGAGGGAGGAAGGAAGGAAGGAAGGAAGGAAAGTAGGTAGGTAGGTAGGTTAGTCCAAGGATAATAGTGTGCAGCGGTCTATACCATAACAAATCCTTTGAGTGACCCTGATTTTGAGTTATGTAAATTTCCCTTTTAGTTGAATCCTCCATTGTAACCAGGATTTATGAGTAATTGTGTCTTTCAAATGGTAGGTATCCAGTAAATATGTGTTGAATGAACTCATAAGTCAATGAATATAAGGACAACTAAGAAACTCAAGCTAATTAACTGGAAGAATAAGGGGCAAGACACTTCATTTGAAAGGCCATCACTTGAGGGGCTTCTGGGTGGCTCAGTCAGTGAAGAGTCCAACTCTCGATTTTGGCTCAGGTCATGATCTCCTCCGTTCATGAGTTTGAGCCCCGCGTTATGCTCTGCACTGGCAATGTGGAACCTGCTTGGGATTCTCTTTCTCCCTCTCTCTCTGCCCCTCCTCTGCTTGCTTTTTCTCTCTCTCAAAATAAATAAACTTTAAAAAAAAGCTATTGTTTGAAGGAGAGATGAAGTGTGTCCTTTAAACATCCAAGGGCTGGAATCAGGGTAAATGAATAGAAAGTATGAATGTTCCATAAAGTTGGGTTATTTTGGTTACACTAATTCATTACATCCTGAAAGTGATCCTGCGAAGCCCATGCCATGCTCATCTTGCTGATGAAAAGTGAAGCATAGAGGGTAGACATATCTCTCTGTGTATTAGGATCATATCATGAGGCAGGTTTCAAACTCCATTCTCTCTGACTCACTTCCCCATCGCATGTTCAGAGACTCAGCTTTCAATTCCAGGAGATGGTTGGTTTAATCTATTCAATGACTATGAATTGTATAGAACTATAAGCAAGGCACCATGCTGGGAGCTTAGCATCTAGCAGTGAGCAGCTAATGTCCTCATCTGTAAATATGGATAATGAAAGTACCTAGTACTTCTTTGTGCTGCTGTGATGATTAAAAATGACAGACAGCAAAGTAATAATCAAACAAGACATATTTACAAATTGTGAAAAGTGCAAAGCTGGAAAGAAAGGCTTGCAATGAGAAGTTGTAATAGAGATACCTGATTGAGATTGAGTGTCAGGGGAAATGTCTCCAAAGAAGTGACATTGATACTGATCCAGAATGACAGGTCTGATTTGGCTAGGTGACAAATAGGGGAAGAGCATTCAGACTGAGGACCCACACACGCAAAGCCCAAAGGTGGAAGGAGCTTGCCCACGCTTGGAATGGAGTGAGGTCCCTGTCACTGGGAGTTTCCGTGTGTCATGCTGGAAATAATCTGTGGAGTGTGATGGGTGTGCCCCAGCAGCCGCAGAGCATTGTTATGCTGCTGTGACATTGGTTTTCCTCCAGTCCTAAGTATCTGTGTTCCCCACGTAACTCTGTAAAGTGTCCTTGATGTGACCATAAAGTAAAATATAAAGGCCCAACTAGGAGCAGAAGTTTGTAGGAAGTATGACATCAAATACATATACTCTTGTAAGGAGTACAAATGAAAGAGAAAAAAACAGAAACGGGAAGAATTTAGAGTTTGGGTGAGTATTTTGAGCAGATTTAAATCTTAAACGATACCTTCTAGTGGTCCTCTGTAGCACTAAGAATACCTGTGGATGCCTGATGGCTTGGGGGGCGCTGTCCTCCGTGATTAATGCCTTTAACTGTTCCCTCCCTAACCAAATTACAATGGTGCTTCTTCTAGAAAAATCTCACATTGGATTCTTTCCTGGTTATCTTTCTCATTTTACATATAGTCCACAGTGAAGATAGTATGAAAATAGGTTGGCTTGAATCACTAAGTAAAATGGAAGAATCTAAAATGCAATTAAATTGTGGTAAACATTTTATACTATTTCTTTTAAAGAATTAAAGAAAAATTTAATGTGTATTTTTAAGAGAGAGAGAGGGGCAGAGAGAGGGCGACAGAGGATCCCAAGCTGGCTCTGCGCTGACAGCAGTGAGCCCAATGTAGGGCTCCAACTTGCAAATTGTGAGATCATGACCTGAGCCAAAGTCGGACGCCCAACCCACTGAGCCACCTAAGTGCTCCCTTATATTATTCCTAAGTAGCTCTTTAGAAGACCTTGCTAAATAAAATTGTAAACATTTCAATTTAATTGGCTTTTCCTGTTAACAAACTTCTCTTATTCCTTATTTGACTCTAAGACTAGCAAATGGAGGCTGCTAGTTCCTGTACTATAAAGATGCTTATACTCTCAATAACCACAACTTACCCTCTTCTGTATTTCCTGAGGCCAGCACAAACCCTACCATAATGAGTACCAGTGATGTTTGTCGAATAAATGATCAAATGAAGGAGAGGTGAACATACCTGGCCAAATAATTTTGAGTGGAAATCAAACATACAGAATATATTTAGTTTCTATTGTAGAGAATTTAAAAGCTGATACTAATTCCTGATATATATGTGTTACATTCCATAACTAGATTGCCCGTAACTATCAAAAATGTAGTGTGTAAAAGGAAGGGAAAAAACATCTTAAGCTGTTATTGCTATATTGCTTTAAAGCACTGATGTCATTTGTGTCTGCAGCATCGTTGAGATGTAGCATAGTTTGGACTCACAGAAAATAAAATGGACAACAATGTCAGTTACAGCAAAGAAGCAACCGTCAAATGTCATCATCTACCACATGTTTATAGTTGATAGAAGGGAGAAATGTTTCTGCCTCGATGTAATTTGGGGTAGCTTTTTAAAATAGCAGGCTTATATATTAAAAGTTGCATATTAACTGTTGACCTATAATTACAAAATTACAGTACTGTGTAATATAAATCTTAGGAGTAATCCCTAGGAAATACTTGTAATTAAGAGGAAAAATCCAATTGACAGATTATAAATCCATAATATGCCTCATGTAATACATATGTTAAAAAGAATACATATTTGTTATTAAATATAAATGTCCCTAATCCTTACTCCTTATGTTTTCAATGTGATTATTTTATTTAAAAAATTTTAATGTTTATTTGTTTTTGAGAGACAGAGAGCACACGAGCTGGGTAGGGACAGAGAGAGAGACAGACACAGACCCCAAAGCAGGCTCCAGGTTCTGAGGTGTTAGCACAGAGCTTGATGCAGAGCTCAAACTCACAAACCAGGAGATTATGACCTGAGTTGAAGTCAGACACTCAACCGAATGAGCCACTCCATCGCCCCTCAGTGTGATTATTCTGTAGAGGAACTTGTGTCTTCATGCACAGCCATGTATCATTATTCTTTGTAAAATACAAACTTACCAGAATAAGAGAATTAATTGGAGAAAAAATGAGAGTATACAATAGATAGGAGAGTATCCTAGTAGGTGGACACCCTTTAACGTGATTGTTTTTGATCTGGTTATAGAGAAAAAAAACCCACTTTACAGACATCTTCCAAATACATTGACCTTCTACGGAGCAATTTAACATTTTGTTACATGGTATTAGTACACTGGGCTGACTGAGAGAGCATAGTGCAGCCAGATGAAAACTGCTGCTGCTCTACCTTTTGATGTTCTATTGTTGAAATGTATTTTTATTATGTAGGAGCAAATATATTTGGTATTTCCATAAAACACTCAGAAAAGCTTTCACTGCACCTTCATGAGTGAGCAACGATTTGTTTGCACTCAACTGTGTCAGATTTGTCAACCAGGGGTAATGAGTATTGCAAATTAGTGCTCAGAATTTTGTTGGACATTCCGAGAGTCTACTATTATCCTTTGGACTCCACAGACTATGTAGTAGTTTTATTCAGCATCTAGGTCATGGCTAGTCAAGAACACATCTCCTGCCTCCAATATTTTTGCTTTATTAAGAATTTTTTTAATGGAGAATAAATGACAGTCACATGGAAAAATGAAATGCAGATAAAAGGGATGATTTAGATAAGGTTATAGAAGGATATGGTTACTATATGATAGTTAATTATCAGTTTTTATCCATTCATAGTATTCACCTAAATTACTTGTTCATATCTTCCTGAACTTTCAGGTATGAGAGAATATAACTATCTTTTTGGGAGCATTAATAGCCTGAAGATACATAGAACAGTGGAAGGTTGAAAGTCTTACTTTTGATTTTACTCAGTACACTAATTGTGAGATAAGAATGATGGGTCTTTCTTCCAGAATATTCTCTTAATTAGGAATCACAAATTATGGTCAACTGGCCTTCTTGTCTTTCAGGGCTCTGATCCATGAAACACAGCAGTGTTCAATAGTGGTCTGGATTTCTCTATTGGTCTTTACTCTTTGAACAATATTTTTCCACACTGGAATTTTCTTGGGCCCTTTCCTTAAATCTGAATGTGCTGCTTATCCAAATACTAGGAAAAGAGTGGAAAACATTCTCTTGAGCCATGCAGCCCCAAGTCCAAATGTTTGCCCTGCCCCTTAACTGGTTTTCTGGCCTTGAGTAGATTACTTAACTTTTCTGAGCCTCCATTTCCTTATCTGTGGAATGAGGATAATAATAGTTTCTGCTTCATCCTAACCATCCCTGCTATGAAATAACTGCATGTAAAGTTTTTTAAGCACATGGCCTGGCAAATGGACAGTCTTCCACAAATGCCATTCTTTTATTATTTCATCTCATCCCTAAGAACTCTGAGAGCTGGCCACATGCCTACTCTTTCTCTCTAATTCAAATGAAGATGATCATCATCGGCAAAGTCTTAATGAGTTATCATCTCCCCTGCGCCCCATGGCATTTGTGTGAGGCCTTCAAAGACTTCACGCACAGGAACAAATACGGGAGGAATTTTCACTACCATTCACGGACTCTCTGAAGGGACATTCGTGAGAGGGGCGTTATATGTCGGAACTCTTCAGATCACCCCGTGGATCTTCTCTGTGCTCGGAGAGGCAGCGTGCTTGATTATGTCCCCTGTGCCTGTCCTCTGACTCCTCTCTACTTCTAACCCCAGGGCTGGCCCAAAGGCAAAAATAGTTAGGTAGACTTGGTTTGTCTTTGTTGTGTGCCTCCCTCACTTTTAACATGCCTTTCCCTTACCCCGGGATCCCAAAGATCCCCATGTTTGAACTAAAGGCAGCTGACAGAGAAGATCGAAATCATATTGAGTAGGCAGAGAAACCCAGGGAACATATATGAACATGTAAATACTACATTCCATCATGTAATATCCTAATATCCATCTAGTTAGACCAGATATTGGGGTGTGTTTCTTTGGCAACCAGTAAACCATGTAAAATGTGTGAACTTCTCCCCTGTCTGCTCACGGTGCCTAGCCCTCTATTAAGATGAGTTTGCATGATTTCAGAATAAGTAGGTCTGCACTGAGACCCAGCTGTCGCAGCAAAATTTGGCATTTCTCATTAAGGCTCTTTCTCGGCAGCCGCGGGGCTCTTAGACAAACTTTCCTTCTAGTCTCGCTGTGAATAGCTCTTTTCCATATTTAAACAGAGACTGGGTGGGGAGAGGTTTCAATCTGCTTCTTTCTTAGGATTTAAGGCAGGTTGTTTTATGGGCTCTTAATTTCAGGCCGATTATCTCATGGAAGTCCTCAAAAAGAGGGAAGAATGAGCACTCTGGAGCCCTGGTTTCTTGGATACCCCAACTATTTCATATATACAATTTCATTGAAATGTCCATGACATTTTGAACTTATTGCACATAGAATTCTTACCAATGATGGCATTCCTTCCTTTACACATTGGAGCACAGAGCACCGTATGGACCGCACCGAGAAGACAGGGCTGCCAACAGAAATGAGGTCTCGTCCTGACTCATTGCAATGACAACACCCACAAAACCTTCTTGTTCTGCTTCTTGAAAGAACACTTGGCTGTGATTATTGTACAGAATACTTATTTTTTTATGTTTATGTATTTATTTTTGAGAGAGAGAGGGTGTGGAGGGACAGAGAGGGAGACAGAGAATCCCAGGCAGGCTCCACATTGTTAGCGCAGAGCCCGATGTGTGGCTCAGACTCACAAACCATGAGATTGTGACCTGAGCCGAAATCTAGAGTTAGATGCTTAACCAACTGAGCCACCCAGGTGCCCCTATACAGAATTCTTTTAAGAAAGATTTTAGAGTAATTGTGTGCAGGGTGTTTTTAGATTTTAGGTGAGGGACAAAGCACAATTCTTAGAACGTAAAAATAATCTGTGCCGCACTTACTGATGCTGTTCTTGTACCAGATGTTCTGTTTTTAGCACAGGGCACATATCATCTCATTTAACCCTCACCCTGGCCTTAAAAGAGGTTGATTCTGTTATACCCAATTTATAAGTAAGGAGATTGAGGCTTGGATTAGCCTGCACCCTCACCTCATTTCTATTAAAAGGGAAGAAAGGGGAATTCAGTACAGGCTTTATGTGACCATGGGGTGTGTGGACGTGATCCCTGTGTGAGGGTACTCGTGGAAGCATCTTGCAAATATCCCACGTGAAAGATGAATGTGGACCCAGCTCCTGGCTAGCCACAGGTGGGTAGGCGGTCCTTCCTATGGAGATGGTTCCCACCTTCCTCAGGCACCCTGCCTTGTGTAAGGCACTTGCCCCGAGTGGTGGAACCCTCCAGACACGGCAGGACTGGGGGGGTCTGAGCCCCAGCCTTGCCCCCACCAATAACAACAGCAACCCTGGTCTTCCACTTAAGATGCTTTTCTGGGTTTTATTATTTACCAGCTGACTCTTCTGGAATCTGAGTCCACACCTCACTGACACTATGAAAAGGCAGAGACAGAGACCCTCTTGCAGAGGCTGGAGCTCTCTGCCTTCGGCACCCTCTGCTCATCCACAGACCCATGCCACTAGAGAACTTGACCTGTGATTCCCTTGTGTCTCCAGCCAACTGAAATATCAGCACTTCTGACGTCCAGAGTCACATTTCTAAAACTTCCAATCTATTGTTTACAGAAAATTAAAAAAAACATATATATGTAGGATGGACTGCTAAATTATCAAATTCAAATTTCCACCAGAAACCTATTTTCCCGTGATGGAATACATTGTTGCAATGACAGATTTTGTGAAATGTTTTGTAATTACAGTCCAGTTGTGTTGTGAGACTTCTAATTCCCATGACTGTGTACACAGTTGTCTTGTTTTTAAAAAACATTTTTAGGGGTGCCTGGGTGGCTCAGTCAATTAAGTGTCAGAGTCTTGGTTTTGGCTCAGGTCATGATCTCGTGGCTCGTGAGTTCGAGCCTCGCATCGAGCTTCACACTGACAGTGTGGAGCCTGTTTGGGATTCTCTCTCTCCCTCTCTTTCTGCCCCTCCCCTTCTCACTTTCTCTGTCTTTCTCTAAAATAAGTAAATAAGCTTAAAATAATAAATAAAGGCATTTTTTATTATGTAGGGACTAACAGAATATAACGTCTTGTATAGAACACAAGTCCTTTGAGCTAGCTACAGAAAAAGTGCTTCTCTTTCAAACTGATTGTTTTGGGCCATGATATTTTTTGGTGTGGGAGACTTGTGGGTTCTATCTGGTAACATAGAACCAAGCAAGCAATGAGTCTGAACCAGGATTTCAACAAAAGCATCAAGAAAACAGATTTGTATGTATCTTCCACCAACATTGCCAGGTCTAGAAACTGAGGTCTGATGTCAGCTCATGCAGCAGCTGTACCTCGTGCCTCACTGTACCTGTATCCCAGCAGCTCTTATGGAGCAAATTCATTCTTCGCCAGAAACACTCTACTCCTGGCTTTATTTTATCCTTCCTCCTGCGAATGGTCAATCCTGGGATGAGATCGCTGGACATAGGCCATTGTGGAAAAAAAAAAAAAAGTAGAATGGCACCAATTCTACTGATTGTAGATGTGTTTTGTATTGATCAAAAAGAGTGATGTTTATAAACTATTGCATGAGGCATATTCTAGTAAGAAAAGATTACTGATGCTCTTTCTGGTCTTTTTGTTTTCTCCCTGAGATTATTGCTAGATGGAGAGGAAATGTTTGGTAGAAAAATTAAAGCTCTTACCAGATGACATAATGGCCCAACAACAGTGACGATCACCGTGTATCGTATGTGATGATAATGCCACACAGACCTGCATGCACTGGAGTAGCGTGCAGTTGATGTTGGGTTGTGAGAAAGCAGAGAAGAACTGTGTATAAAGGAATTCATTATGGAGTGAAATGAATCATTCCGCATTTCCCCGACATAAGCTGTTCTATATTAAACTCTGTAGTTCCAAGGCTTACTAATTAGCTAGTACTCTGGATCCCATCCCGTGGGTTCCCACGGAGCCCACCTCAAGCATCCTTCTTACTGTCAGGGAGGGGTTCTGAACATCTAGTGCCATTCTGCACCATCTAATAGTTACTGCTTATTGTAGATGGTCACATTTGACCCTTTGAGAACGATGTGAGATCAGTCGCATTGTTATAAGTGAGTAAATTTCAATTAAGAGAGAGTTAAGATCACCCAAGATCATGAAGCTTGGACATACTTATACTTGGACATCCAGATAAGCCAGGAGCACTAACATTTCAAAGCCTACCCCTCAGCCATCTGCCCATATGGCATGCCCAACTTGCCTTTTTCATATGTATAAATACACACATGTACTCTTAATCTGGAAATATGTTTTAGTATATCTTTACTGTAATGACACTAATCCTGGCTCTGTTTTCCTTGTCTGCCTAATACCCTAGTCTAGGGATGGCAAACTTGTAGCATGCATGCCACTGTATGTTTATCCCCTGGCCTTGGCAGACATAACCAATCAATCACAGCAATCTTCATGGAGCCAGATTCCACCTCATTATCTCTTCAGCTCATTAGTCCAGGCAGCCATGCCCGAGGGGCTTGTATTGGCACCCAAGTTAACTCTCTTAGGCTTTGCTGTACCTGCATTTATTTTGTATCAGTGATACACAAGTACACACAGCGCTCACCTCAGTACCGCCCAGTTAGCCATCTGTTATGACATCCTTTCTTCCAAAGGTCAGTGGAATTTGGGAAGAAGCACATTTCATGGTGTTTTGGATCTTTTCCATCTAAATTCCATTTTTATCGAGCATTCATAAGATAAAAGTGATTCATCTGTAACCTTTTTCCAAGACCTTTTTTGATGGACCGTCGTTCATATACACTGTTATATCTTAACTGCTATTTTTGAGCAATAAGGTTTCGGCAGACTTGAGAAATTTTATCTGAGTGTGGTTGCCTTTTTGTTTCATTTTTGTTTCATTTTATTTAGTTGTTCAGTGAATTCAGACCCCCATAAAAATCACGATATTTTCTTTCAAACCCTGCTGAGGTTTACATTGCCACAGCCCTGGTAATTTAGGAGAAACGAGTGAGCATAGAGCTGACTGTATACAATTCTGATTGCCTCACACACTACTTCATAAAGGCCAGGGTGAAATGAATGAAGAATTTCTGAGTTTTATTTTAAGATGATTTGCTAGATCAAAAAAATTTTGCCGTCAGCAGGCTATGTTTTCATTTTCTATTTTTTCCCTTTTAAAGCTAATCTAATTAGGCACTATCACTTCGATAATGTTCTCTGGAGTTCTTAATTTTAATTTGGGCCAGTCTTTGGCCTGTATTATTTGAATGTTCACAGTAAAGGCTGATGTTTGCTGCTTACTTCAGCCAGGTCAAGAGAGAGGTGTTAGTAAGTTTGCCACCTTGCAGATACAGAAATCCAACTCTGACAGGTGTATCCCTTAAGAAAAGCCTACTTGTAGGAGGGGTAGGAGAGAGGCCAGTTGATCCCTGAGTGCCCTGATCCTCCTTTCTTCCACTGTTCAGGTGACTGACTTTACAGGGCATCTACAACCTCCTGAAAGTGATCCTGATAATGGCAACACCTCACATCACCAAGTGGGGATTTGACAAACACTCAGTTTGCTTTATTGTTATGGATGGTGTCACAAAGCAGCTAAATCAGCCAACATTTCATGGGGTGGAGTCCTGGCTCTGCCATTTTGCAAACAGAGTGATCTTGAAAAAGTTAGGTAAGCTCTCTAAGACTCACTTATATCTTCTGTAGAATGGGACAACAAAAGTATGGACCTCAGTGGGATATTGTGAGAATTGAATAGAGTAATATAAAGGAAGCACTTACAAGAGCGTTGGGTGAATTGTAAGTCTGCGGTAAGTTATAATTATCCTCAACGTCAGACCAATATTTTCTTTTTGTAGCCTAACATTTTTTAAATTATGCCATTCTATTCATAATACCAAGATGAAATAGATTCTACATTACTATATTCAAAGAGACATGGATTGAGGTTTATTTTCCTTTGATGTTTGACTCTAAAACTTTTTAAGTTATAAGAGGAATGTATGTTTATTGTAGAATATATGTTAGCAAAAGGGTAACAATTGAAATCTTCCTTAATCCCATGACCCAAGGAAAGCACCGTTAACTGCTTTGGTCTGTGACCTTTGAGTCTTATCCTGTGTTTGTGTAAGTATCTATGTTTACAGTTAAAAAAAATTGAACTATACTGTTCAGTTTTGGAACTGTTAAAAGGTAAACTAAGACACTTTAAAATTGTACAGGTTTTTATTTGAGCCAATGGTCTGTTCAAAGTGAGCAGCACCAAACCAAAAGTGGGTATAAGCTTTGTGGCAATGGGAACCAGGAGAAAAGCTTTTCTAGAGAAGACACAAAGCCAGAGCAAGGACATTATTTCATTGGCTACAGCTTAAGCAGTCACCTCCTTTGGGAAACCTGACTGGCTGTTTGTGATTGGTTGTTCTTAGGTTTTGTTTTCTCAGTTTTGAGAGCGTTGACTCTGGCTTAGGTTTTGCTTGGCTTATGTCACAGCAACCGAGGCATTAGAACCACCCCAGTCCAACTGCCTCCTTATTTAGTTACCTTAACAAAACCATAAATACAGTGTGAATATGTTTCCGAGACTTTAAATATTATTTCACAACTTAATTATTAATGACTGCCTAGTATTAGTATTCTATGGTGTAAATATAATAGCATTTATTTAAGGAATCATATGCAGTTGGGTATTTGGTATTTGAATTATTTCTCTTCTTTTTTTTAAGTTTATTTATTTATTTTGAGAGAGAGAGAGACAGGGCGAGTGGGGGGAGGTGCAGAGAGAAAGGGAGAGAGAGAATCTCAAGCAGGCTCTGCACTGTCAGCACAGAGCCTGACGTGGGGCTTGAACTCCCGAAACTGCAAGATCATGACCTAAGCCAAAATCAACAGTCCGACGCTCAACTGACTGAGCCACCCAGGTGCCCCTGAATTATTTCTCTTCTTATCTTTCTCTTTGACACACACTATTATAAACTACTCTGCAAACTACCTCTTAGGCTTATATCATTGTGCACATTTGAAGCCATTTCCTTAGGGTAAATTCCTAAATACAGAATTATTTGATCAAAGGGTTTGTTCATTTTAACATCTTAAGATTGATTTTTACAAAAGGCATTGCATTCCCAGGATATCAAAAAAAAAAAAAAAAAAACACAAAACCTACGTACTGGCATGAAGAACTGGTGAGGGTCCCTGTCACCATCGATCCATTCATTTCCAACCCGTCCCACCTCGTTCTCTACCTGCTTCCTGTCCAAGAATTCTTTAAGCTTCCAGAGATTTTGTTAAAGTTTATTCCAACAAATACAAACGTATACAGTATCCCTGCCTTTTTCACACAGGTAGGAGCATATAAGATACATACATGTACTCCTTTCATTCTTCTCTCAAAAATGCATCTCATTCTTATTTATGCCTGTGTATAATTCCAATGATCAGAATGACGGCTGGTTTCATGTTTTACTGTGACAAGGAGTATGGTAATAATATAACTACTTTACATACCTTATTTGCATTTTTCAGTGTATCTGTTGAATAAATTCCTAGAAATGGAATTGCTGATCAAAGAATATATAAATGTATAAATTTGCTAAATATTGTAAATCGCCTGCTATAGGGATATCGCTAGCTTAAACTGTCATCATCAGTGAATGGGTGTCCTGTCTTGGCGTCAGCCTTGCCCAAAGCTAGTGTTATCAAATGGTTGGATTTTTGTGTGGTAGATGATATCTCAGATGGATGTACTTTGCATTTCTTTTACAGAAGCAATCCGCGTTTGTCTTTTTGCCTTGTGGTTTATGGTACTGGTTTTATTTTTGCCATAAAGGCAAAGAAGGGACTTTCAATATTTTTGTAGTTGAATTTTTCAATCTTTTCATTATATATTTTGGATTTTTTTTTTTTTTTGGTATTGTTACAAAGGTCTTCCCCACTTTGAGATTGTCCATAAATTTCCCTCTCCTCTCTCTCCTCCAGGATGCTAATGATAAAAGTTCTTCTCCTCCTCTTTCTCCTGCCTCTGGCCTTGACATCTTTGATTTATTTGGATATTACCCTGATGTAAGATGTGAGGGGTGACTCCAAATTTATTTTTTTTCTGATTTTCTTAGCTGCACCATTTTCCCTCCTGTTCTGAAATGGTACCTTCATCCATTCCAATTTGTTTGGCTCTATTTCTGGAATTCCTTTTCTGGTCCGTTGCTTTTATTATTAAAGATTTAATAAATTTTGTTTATTTTTTAAATATTTTAATGTTTATTTTATTTTTGAGAGAAAGAGAGAGACAGAGTGTGAGTGAGAGAGGAGCAGAGAGAGAGAGAAACACAGAATCTGAAGCAGGCTCCAGGCTCTGAACTGTCAGCACAGAGCTTGATTCGGGGCTCAAACCCACGAACTGCAAGATCATGACCTGAGCCGAAGTCAGACACTTAACCGACTGAGCCACCAGGTGCCCCAAAGATTTAATAAACTTTAATATCTAGTAGTGAGAGTCCTGTTCATTTCTTTCCCATTTTAGAATTTTCTTGGATAGTCTCTTCAGGTTTTTGTTCATATAGTCTTTAGAGCTAGCATGTCTTCTAGCATTATTTTCAAGAGAAAAATCCATTAGAATTTTTTACTGGAATCACATTACATGTTTTAATTACCTTGAGGAGAATTGACAACCTTATAACGTAGGGCCATCCTCTTTCAAGAACTTGGAATGGAATGGCGTTCTATTGGGTTACGCCTACTTTGGCTTCATTCAGTAGTGTTACAGCATTTTCTTTATTTATGTCTTGAACATTGCTTATTAAGTTCGTTGCCCTTTTTTTTTTTACATCTTTCCTGTTGCCTTCTGTAAATGTTTTTTTTCTCTTATATTTTCTAGCTCTCTGCATTTTGAAAAGCACAAATGGAAGCTGTTAATTTTTATATTAATTTTGTACATCTCTATGTTAGTGAATTTTTTATGGTAACCATTTGATTGATTCTCTCAGTTTTTCCAGGTATCGATCATCACCTTTACAAATATGCATAGTTTCTGCCATCGCCCTCTCTGGTCTTTATGACTCTGATCATGTTCTTTTGTATAAATGCGTTCCCCGGGTGTTGTGCTTGACTTTATTGGAATTTTCCCACTAATAACAAAGACAAAATTTTGTTAGGAGAACATCAATCTGTTATTTTTTTATTGAGTGTTTTTGTTTATTTGTATCTAGGAAGACTGTTGAATTTTATCAGGTGTCTTGCAGGGGCTGTAAGACTATCATGTCGTTTCCTGCTATGATTAAGTACATGATTAGATTCCTAATATTGAATAATCTGTGATATTTCATATTTTAATGCTACAGAATTTTGTTTTCTGATGTTTTTGTATAGGATTCTGTGTAGGTCGTTTTAAGTGAGATTGATCCCTAGTTCTTTGTGTGCGTGTGTGTGCGTGTCTATATATATCTACTCAGTTTTAGAGACAATTTATGCACACTCAAAAAATAATTTGGAAGACTACTACTTACTTTGAAGTACTGAATAGGCTTCATATTGCTTCTTCTTTAAGGATTTCTCATAAATCTGTGAAAACATTTTGGCCTCGTACTTTCTCTGGTCGTAACTCCTGGGTAACTTTCCATCCATCTTTTATGGACTGAGATTGGTTTTCATTTTCTATCTCTTTGTAGTTACTTTTGCCAAATTCCATATGCATATTTTTCTTGATTGCCTGAAGAATTCTTTTTGGATCTTTAAATTTGAATACTATTACAAGACTTTGTCTCAGAGAGGGCTATACTATATGTGACAAAGGACTTTTTTTATTTCTATGTCTTTTCCCCCTTCAATTCTGTTCTTACCTACTTGTATTTTCTGGTTTTCTTCCAGGAAAAAGAGAAATTATACCTATCTAAGATCTTCTTTGTCTTCTTTTTTAATATCTGTCATTTCCCCTCTTACCCTTCCCAATGGCTTGTTTGTTTCATTTTCTTCATTGTTTATGCCTCATTTTATCTTCTATTCCCCTTAGTATGTTTTCTGGAATTTCTGATTTCTCCTTGGCTTCTTCCAATTTTTTCTTCCTTTTTTTTTTTTTTTTTTGGATAGCTGCGTTTTATTCGTATAATCCTTTTGCGAATTCTGCTGTATCACATTTCATCTTCTCCTCTTGTCTTACTGCTTCATTTCTGGGATGTTCTTGCAATTCTGTTCTGGGCAAGCAATGTGTCAGGATGTGGCATGAGTTGGTGGGGGGCAGAGGTGAGGGAGTAGGGTAGGGGTGGGGAAGACTGGGATGTTTTGCTGATTTTATATCATAGGGGGTCTCTTACTATTCTGCTGCCATGTGGACTGTTTTCAACAAATATGCCTCCTCTGTAATTTTGTGTGTGTGCGTGTGTATGCTTCTTCTATAAGCATATACTTCTATAAATAATAATTTCCATCAATCAGCTTTATTTCTGCATCTCAGGGTGTGCTGCTCTCCTTCAGAAAGCACTGTCACTTTCTGGGTGCTTGGTAACTCAGTTGGTTGGGGATCCAACTTCATTTCAGGTCATGAGCTCATAGTTTGAGAGTTTGAGCCCTGCATCGGCTCTGTGCAGTCAGCTCAGAGCCCAGAGCCCAGAGCCTGCTTCAGATTCTGTGTCTCCCTCTCTCTCTCTCTGTCCCTCCCCTGCTTACGCTCTCTCACAAATAAAATAAACATTAAAATAAAAAAGAAAGCACTGTCACTTTGTGAGACCCACTTGCCATGGCAGGGTCTCTCTGTGGGCTCCTTTTCACTTCCTCTCATGCTGCCTTCTCCTGATCCCCATCTTTATACACATTGTTAGGTCTGCAGATGAAACCTGTTTCCTACTTTTCCTAAAAAAATGAATCTGGCAGGTCTTATTTTCATTGATTTTAGTGCTTTCAGATGTCATCCAGGAGGAGACAAGGGGGATTCCAGTTTCCAGAGTCCTGTTTACACTGAAAGTCAAATTGATATTTTTCTAATGGTTTAGTCAACATTACCTGGAAAAATATTGTTACAAACCTTGATAATATGAAGTTGATGTAGATCGTCAGCTCATGTGCAAAATCAGTATATTTAAAGTCAGTTGCAAAAGTTTCAATGCAGGAAGCCCCACACCCCTATCCCAGTACACATACCTTTACTGGGATTGGGTACAAGGAACTTTTCTAATAGGATCCGCATCCAAATGAAGGCAAAGGAGCAAGTTTCATTTAATTTTTAAATCTTGGCTGTCATTTCCTTGAGAAGGGGTAACTGGACCAAATGACAGTGTTCACATTTTAAGAGTTTGTAAAAACAGACTAGAATTATTTAAATGTTGATATCTTCTCCTTGAATTGGTTTCCCTCAGACACTGAAATTTGGTGATGTGTTTGCTCCAGATCTTTAGTGCTGCCGGACATGGGTTGTACCACTCGAAGACTGGGGTTATGCATCAGTCTGTCTGGCTGCTAAGAGAATAGTTTGGGCAAACCACATTTAAATTTTTTAGATAGAAATTAAAATAATTCATTGTCCTATCTCAAAGTAGGGTCAAAAGTTTGGTCCAGCTTTCTTCGAGCAAATTACCCATCTTGTGAATCTCTTCTGACGGTACGTACACTTTTATTGCTTCTCAAATAAAAAGCCCACAGTGTCTAAATATCATAATTGTATGTAATTTAGAGTGCGTAATGAGTATTTTCTCCCTTCTTTGAAAATATCTCTTTTTACGTGTCTGAGGCCAGTAGGATGGTGTAAACTACCCAAAGTTTGTTAGATCTTGTTGTGGTCTCTTGAAAATGCTTGACCTATAAAACAGAAGTTATTCTGCTGATAGAAAAGGAAATGATGTGATTAGGCTTTCCTTTGTTTCATAGTTGATGAATTATTGATGCAGGGCTCTCCGTGTTTCTGTCTTCCCTAGCTGTCAAGTTGAGTACAATGTGAAAGGAAAATTAAGAGTTTAGAATTTTCCTAGTTGATTTCGTCTGTGGCTCTAAACACTTCATGCCGTTTTCTTCCGCTAGCTGATAAACCCTGAGGAGGAAATTCAGGGCTGGCTGAGCCAGCTGTGTTTATTCTCCACTGGCTGCCCTCAGTCTCGTCATCAGGACTTTAATTATAACTAACCTCATCTACCCATGGGCTATTTTTTGATGACACAGATTCTAAGAGCAAAAACACTCATGAGTAACTTTAGAAGATCATAAAACTTTTCATGTAGTTTTTCGTCTTGACAAATGACATTACACCCCAATTATGGGTGGTTTTATTTCATAGTTTTACATTAATAAAGACAGTCAAAATAATTCTTTCAGTATCCATCTTATGTGATTGCTTAGATCAAAACTACATTTAAATATATTTTCTCATGCATCTACTCTATTCTTTCAAGACACTATTAAAACAGATAGGTGGATACAATTATGACACCATGATCCTTCAGAAAATAACTTGAAACAGCCCCATTTTTCTTCCCCCTACAGCTTTATTGAGATATAATTGACATATAACATTGCCAACATGATGGTTTGATACAAATGCGGATTGTAAAATGTTTACCACATTGAGGTTTGTGAACTCATCCTTCATCTCGCACAATCACCTTTTTCATTGTTGTTATGGTGAGAACGTGTAAGATCCAGTCTCTTAGCAACTTCCAAGTATACAATACAGCATTGCTAATTATAGTCCCCATGCTGCACGTTGGATTGTCACAGCTTACCTTATACCCAGAGGTTTGCACCCTTTGACCAACGTGTCCCATTTCTCCTACCCTCTGGCAATCACTCTCTGCTCTCTGTTTCTGTAAGGTCAGTTCTTTTCAGACTCCACATATAAGTGAGAGCCTACCATATTTGTCGTTCTCAAAGCAGTCCCATTTTGAAATGTGACAGATTCTTGAGTTCCTGGAGCTTGTAGGGGACTAGGTGTTCGTGATCAGGCCAGGGTTTGCATCCTAGAAGGTGAACTGTGGTCAGTGTCCCAACCCAAGAGATAAAAAGACACCGTAGGACGAGTCTATGTCAAATCCCATGCAGAACCCAAAGCAATGAGATATAAGCACCACATTCCAAGGGCAAAAACCAGCCCAGAATCAAGCAAACTCAAGGCTCACAATCTCCAACAGCACCGAGAAGGAAAAGAGCAAGGAGAAAATTGAATAGGATTTTGAATAATTTCTGAATAAAGCAGAAGTATCTGCCACTTAGCCTTTTGATCATAGCTACCTTTTATGTGATAAGGTCAGGCCCCATTAAAATAACAGGGGGAAGGGTTACCCCCCGGACCTTCTTCATAAAGTCATAGTTCCTTAAGGGTTTTGACATCACCCAGAAAAAACAGAGGTGACGTTAGTCTTCACAAACCAGAAGAGTGCCATCTTGAAGTAAAGAGGCCCTTCAGAAAAGGGGCCTTTGGGATCGCAGGCTCTTTGAGGAATTTGCTATGACCCCGGTTTGCAGAGATCCGGGGAAAGGCTCTCCCTGGCAGAGAGTCGTATGTTCTAGATGATACACGGAGCAAACCCAACTTCTGGGTTTGTTGTTGTTTGTTTGTTTGTTTGTTTTTTAAGATGGCATAAATCTTTTATGATACAAAAGCCACAAAGATCACTGTGGTGGATGCAGTAAGTTATGCTTCCTAGAACGTGGACGTTGATTCTGCCAGCTCGGATATGTGGACACTACCTGTGTTCACTGTGTCTGCCTCCGTGCGTCCTCGCTGCTTCCTCTGTCCCTTCACTTGCACTCAGCGACGGACCTGAACGGGGTCTCAGCGATCCTGGACCCGCATTTACAGGTGTCAGAACCGAAGCGTGAGGGGGCCTCTGCCCAGTGTCACACAGCATGGGAGACAGAGCTGAGGGGACAGTCTCTTGACGATACGCTGCTGCTCATGGAAATGAAAACAAATGGGGGGGGGTGATCTCAGCTTTTCCTCAGGTTTTCCGCTTCAGCAGAGCCATTTCTGTCTATGTAGCAAGGACACTGGTTAGAATCAGGCCATACTGGCTCCCTTCCTCTGTGATCTTGAGCCAATTCTTTTATGTCCGCTGTCTCAGTGTCTTCATTGGTAACATGGAGAAACTAACAGCTCCTAGAGTTAAGAACCTCAACTAACTTAATAGTCACGAAGTGCTTAGAACACTGCCAGCCAATAATAAGTGCTCAATAAACGTAAGTGGTCATCATCTGCTTCCGTATTAATCACTCTTTGTCCCCTCTTGTATTTTCATGAATACCATTCAGCACATTCTTATTTATTAGCTCCTTTGTTTAGAGTTTTAGTTTATTCCCGTTTTCTCTTCCCAGGTCTAGTCATTTCAGGGCAGGGATGGTGCCCTATGTTTTTTCTGCGTGTCTCTGTAGTGCCTGACACAATGTTGGGTGCAAAATAGGGGTGGTCTCCATATTGCCTTTTGGTCGTGTTTTGCTTTGTTTTCTTGTATTGTGTCATGCTTTTCCTGCTGGTTGATGTGAAGACAGATCCATTTCTAATAGTTGCAACTCTGGCCAAGTTTTAGATGCTTTTGAAGAAAATGCCAGTTAAAACATGGGAGTATATAATATGCTGTGTGTTAAAAAAAAAAAAAAAGCGCAAAGATCACCGCACACTCTGAGCCCCTGAATGTATGTAAAATGGTCCTCAGAATATTTGTTCGGGGCGGTTTTTGGAGTGGTGGGTGAGAGGATATCTTATATACTCCCAGGGCCGTTACGTAAGACTCTGTGGATGCTTTCACATTGTATGTTAGTATCATAATGATACGAATAGTATCATTTAGACCTGAATTCTGGACAACATTTTACTGTGACACATTTTTAATTCGTATTCTTGGTATGCATTAGAATTGGTGAGATTTTTTTAAATTTAGAAATAAGTGTCTTATAACATATCCGTTTGAGGCGTGCAGCATTGGGATTTGGTCTATGTACATATTGCAAAGTGATAACATCAAGTTTAGCTTATATCCTTAACCACCCCACACGGTTTCAGTGTTTTTCTTGTGATGAGACTAGTTTTCCACACACACACACACACCCCACCCCACTCCGAGTATTTCTGTAGTCAAAATGCCATGCTGTTTTGGAAGATTCCAAGTTTTCTGACATTAATAAAATGAAAGAAAAATTTATGTTCTCATAAGGGACCAAATAAATCTATACGGATCAGGAACATGCAGAGAACTGTATTACAGAATGAACAAAATTTGTAAGCAAAAATGAGGACATTTTAGCCACTTTACCTTAAGGCGCTAGCAGATTTCTACCAACAAATGGCGTGGTGAAGAATGTCACTTGTCTCATGTTGTCCATGGAGCCTCTCCCTATTTTTTTTAATATTATGGCTCTAAAACCTATATTTATAAACAGTAAATGCAGAGGTTACATAATAAACTCTTGGGTTACAGTTGTTTATTCATTCAACAAACATTTATTGAATGCCTTTTATATACAAGACCCCATTTGAGGACATAGCCTGAACCAGATAAGTTTTCTGCAAATTCACCATCACATCTAGAATTAAATTAAATTGCTATGAATGAAGAATTGGAATTAAAAGGAGACTGACACTAATATATTAATAACAAATGGGTATATGTGTAGAAAGCCTATGTGTTGGACAGTTGGACACCATATTGTGTGCTCTGTATTTATTTATTTTTTTGGCTCATGTCGTCCATGCATTTCTATAAAGGTGGCTTAGTTGCCCATTATACAGATGAGGAAACAGAAGATCCCCGTTGTGGAATGGCTTAGCCAGAGCTACACAAGCAATAACAGGCAGAATCAGGATTTTAACTCAGGTCTTCTATTTTGTCCACTGACTTACTGCACACAGATCTTAGAAATGGGGTGTCAAAGTAGTTGGTTATGTGTGTGAGTGTGTGTGTGTGTGTGTGTGTGTGTGAGTCACCAAACAATCTCATAAACCACCAAATTGTATTTAGGTCATATTGACAGTCAAAAAGCAGTTCATCTTTTTGTTTTTATCTATCTATCCATCCATTATCTATTATCTATCTATCTATGTATTATCTATCCATCTTTTTAAGTGTTTATTTTTGAGAGAGACAGAGAGAGCGAGCGCAGGCAGGGAGGTGCAGAGAGAAAGAGAGAGGGAGACAGAGAATCCCAAGCAGGCTCCGCTCTATCAGTACAGAGCCTGACATGGGTCTTAAACTCATGAACTGGGAGATCATGACCTGAGCCAAAATTAAAAGTTGGACGCGTAACAGACTGAGTCACCCAGGCCACCCCTATCCATCTATCTTTTTATTCCACAAATGGAAGCCTGTGTCTACCACTTCTCTTTACCCATTTTGCCCATTTGTGTTTTATATTTGAATTTTCTTTTGTTAGTAACTGCATAACTGATTGAACAGTTCCTCATCAGCCAAGTTAAGTAATAACTAAAGAATCAAATAAAACGTAGACATAAAATGCAGTACCCAAATTGGTGTTGCCTGAAGCTTGCCTATGATCATGAAAACTATTTCACTGAAGTCTATAATTGAGTAAACTGAGCAAATGAATGGACTAGCATCAGGAGAAATAGAATCTAGACAATAATAAATGCCTGGAGAGTGAGCAGTACAATAAGAGGAGATGAGCAAGGCAGGTGGGCATTAATAGCAGCGAGAATGTGAATGCAGTGCAGCGTAAATGATAATGGCCTGCTCCTGGGGGCATCAGTGGATGATAGCAAGATATTCTACAAATGGAACATAAAAAACTGGATGTACTAAGTTTTTTCTGAAATGCTAGACTAATATGGGAACACCTGGGAGTTCTCTTCCTTGTCCTCCTTTGCCTTTGTTTTGGCATTAACACTTCCATTTAGGGGCTCCTGGGTGGCTCAGTTGGTTAAGCATCTGACTCTTGATTTCGGCTCAGGTTGTGATCTCACGGTCCTGAGATCGAACCTTGCATTGGGCTCCACACTGAGCATGAAACCTGCTTAAATTTTCTCTCTCCCTCTCCCTCCACCCCTCCCCTGCTTGTGCTCTGTCTCTCCATCTCTTTCAAGACACAAAACACAAAAACCAAAGAACACTTCCATTTAATGCAGTGGTCAGCTTTACTTTATATGGCTCTCTGGAGGCCTGGAGCTGGGTTTGAATTTGAGCTCTGTCATTGATGGGGCAGTGAAGTCTACAACATACTATCTGGACCTCCACTTCTGAGTAAGACCGAGGTGAAACTCTGGGAAGTCCTACATCAAGGCACCGGTGTGGTTGCGTTCTCTGCAGAAGCCCTCTTCCTGATAGCCGGTGACCTCTCGCTGTGTCCTCATATGGTGTAAGGGGCTGGCAATCTCCGAGGGCTGTCTTTTATAAAGTACTGTTACCATCCATGAGGGTGCCACCCCTATGTTCTAATTACCTCTCAAAGGCCCCACTTCCTATTACCACTAACTCCAGTGGCTAGGATTTCAACATATGACTTCGGGGGCACAAACATGCAGACCAAAGTACTACCTCATCGTTTTTTTGTGAAGAATTAATGCATGTAAGTCCCTGGAGCAGTGTCTGGCTCTTAGTGAGCATTCAAAACCTAATCAGGCCACATTACACTTAACTTTATGCTTTATTTGCATCTATCTTGTTTCTAGTTGAGATTGATAATATGATGATGGTGATGACAATGATTATGGTGATAATGATGGTGGTGGTGATGGTGATGGTGGTGATGATGGTGATAGTGGTGATGATGGTGATCGTGGTGATGATGGTGATGATGGTGATGATGATGATTATGGCGATAATGATGGTGGTGGTGATGGTGATGATGATGGTGATGGTGGTGATAATGGTGATGGTGACGATGATGGTGATAAAGGTTATAATGATGGTGGTGATGATCATGATGATGGTGATAATGATGGTGGTGATGATGGTGATGGTGATGATGATGGTGGTGGTGATTTAGTGAGACTCACTAGTGACCATTTGTTCTGCTAAATGCTTTTTAAACGCATCATCTCTTTTATTCCTCATAGCAACCCTGCGTGTTGGTACTATTATTATCCCCATTGTATAGTCAGTAAAACCGAGGCTTAGAGGGATAAAGTAATTTGACCAAGTAATACAAGTAGCAGAGACACTCCTGCAACCTGAGGAGTGTGAGTGTGGAGCCTCGATCAATCTTAGGAAGAAGCTTGTATATTTGGCAAGTTAGGGAAGGTCCCTTATAGCCCACAGGCACCGTGAGTGACTCCAGCATTTTCACGGAGATCTTGGATCCACTTTAGGACCAGAGAGTGAAACAAAGTCAAATATCAATCTGTGCCTCATATTGAAGAGGACTCTCCTATGGTCGGTGGGTTTTGATGCTTTAAAATTCTGCTGAATCTGTAGTGTCAGATGTTGATGTTCAGAATGCCTTCAGCTGACTGATGATCAGTCTTGGGGACCAGAGCCTTGCACATATACTGAGACACTTTCTGTTTCCTTCTGTTTCTAGATTTAAAGACTATAAATCCATTGTGTTTCATTTAAAAAACCACTTCAGTATAGAGATGACCAGGATTTCCATACAGGGTAATGTAGAATAGAATTATTTTCTTCCAAATGTAAAATGTGTTTTTTAATAAAGTTTATTTATTTCTCTTGAGAGAGAGAGAGTGTGTGTGTGTGTGTGTGTGAGTGGGAGGGGGTGGAGAGACAGGCAGACAGACAGAGAGAGAGAGAGAGAGAGAATCCCAAGTAGGCTCTGCACTGTTGGTACAAAGCCTGATGCAGGGCTCGATCCCATGAACTGTGAGATCATGACCTGAGTGGAAATCAAGAGTCAGACACCTAACCAACTGAGCCACCCAGGAACCCCTAAAGTATGTTTCTTAATCATCAGTTCTATTTGTCACTTTGAAATAGAATTAAAAAAAAAGAATGAAGGAGGGAGGGCTGCCTGACCTTTGGAAACTTTCTAAAATCTCTTTAATCTCTCTGCAGCTTTTCTTTTCCATAAAATAGTGGGGGTTGAGGTGGGTCTCTACAATTTTGAAATTCTAGGACTCTTGACGCAAAAAGTTGTGATTCATATATGTGGCTATTTTAGAATAAGGAATCTCACCAAAAGAAGTGTAGTCTAGACTTTTATTTAAAACTTCATTCTGCAATAGCCTCAAGTCTTAACCACCTACCAAAATCATTAGAAACGTGGCACAAGGGTTAGGACATGAGCCCGAGGGTGAGTGATCTGGCTAGAATATTCCATGTTGCAGTAAAAAGCCTGATAAATATCTCACCTTGGGCAGAGGTAAACTAGTTCCTCTCAAAAGGAAAATATTTATTAACTTGAATCAACTTCTAATTTAGTGGGTTATCAGTCAATATGATAAAGTGAAGTAAAAAAATTCCGGTTTCCTTTTCAAAAAGGATTGCTTGGGGACAGGAGGCTGTGGACATGAATCCTGACAGCATCGCGTCATATCTGGAAGTCCACTTCTGAAGTCCATTCATTCATTCACTCACTTAGTCACTGATTTATTACGCATTTTTCAGAAACATCTGCTCTGTACCAGGTCCATAGTTGAGTGGAAGAAACAGACACATATGCCAATCATTGTAATATAGCTATTTATTTTTTTAAATGTTAATTAATTTATTTTTGAGAGAGGGAACACAAGTGAGGAGTGGGCAGAGAGCAGGCTCCAGGCTCCAGGCTGTCAGCTCAGAGCCCCACGCGGGGCTCGAACCCATGAACTGTGAGATCATGACCTGAGCCAAAGTTGGATGCTCAACTGATGAGCCACCCAGGCGCCCCTGTAATATAGCTATTTAAATGCTAGAATAAAGCGAAACTCAGGGTTCTCGGTGAGCAAAGGAACATCTAATTTAGCTGTCATTTAGCTGGTAAGGATCACCGAATTCTTACCAGGGAACTTCTCGCTTGAATTAGGTTCAGAGATGCGGAGGAACTGGCCTCAGTCAGTACTCAGTAAGTACTGCTTGAATAACAGAAATGGTGGAGAAGGACGTCATGAGGCGTAAGAAGACATTGGAATTTGGAGAACAAGTTTTCAGCATAGGATAATTTTTGTCCGGGTGGCTCAGAAGCCACTTGCATCAGAATCGCCTGCAGGTATTCCTCAAATATGTAAATGTTGGGGTCTCCCCCTACCCCCACTGGATCAGAATATAAGAGTAGGGGCAAGGGTTGTTGGCCTTTGTCATAAGCATGGCATTTCAGGTGATTGTTTTATTATGATAGTTTCAGGACCACAGACAGAGATTTTATATTAGAAGGTGACTGGAGGCAAAGAAGGGCCAGGGAGGCACCAGATCATGACAAGCTTTGAATGTCCTGCTAAGGGTTTTGCCTTGGTTTTCAGTGAAATGCTCCTTTATCTGCACTTTATCTCACTTTGCTTTGAAACCCTGTATTGTCTGTCCTGTTCAGCCACAATACGGCAGTGGCAGGAGTTGTAAGACTTCTCTGGGAAATGCTGGTTTGTCCATTCAATGCTTCTAAATTAGAGGGACCCTACTTAGGGTAAAAGGCTAATTTCTAAAACCAAGCCTCCAACTATTTTTTTGTCCCTGCAAACCCAACCTCTCTGTGGCTGGCCACCAGAGATTGCATGCCAAGGAAACAGAGGTGACGAGTCTCAAAAGGGGCCCTTACTTGACGCTGTTTTGTCCATCCACCTGTGGCCCTTGGTCAGCCCCCAGTTCTGGTCAGCTTGTCTGCATGGTTGTGCATCTAGTCACAAGACGGACCAGGGAAGGGGGACGTAATGTGACAGGCGTGTCTAGGGGAGCAGTGGCCTGGGGCTTCACTGAGAGACTCCTCCTGGGGCTGGTCAGGCACTGTCTTTGTGAATTGTTCAGAATGAGAGGCAAATGCTTTCCGCTTATCCTTATTTGTTTGAAAATCTGACCTTTACACTCAAGTCAAATCCATTACTTTCAAATTATTTTGCTATATTTCTTAAGCCTATTAGAACTTTTTTTCCACCATAAAAGTAATACTTTTTTAATCCTTTGGTAATATGTGAGATTCCTTTTAAGAAATCATATCTAATACTCCATATATTATACTGCATTTTGGGCACACAGTAAAAGATGAGTATGTGGTTATCAGGGTTTAATGTTAAAAAATATATAATCAAGTTTCTGTGTCCAGATTTTCTGGGAGTTTTCTTGTCCTCTGTTGAATATTATAAAACTTCTGGTCTTTAATTTTATCCTTGTCTTTTTCTTAATTTTCTTTTCTTTTCCTTTCTTTTTTTTTTTTTTTTTGTAGAAAGGAATTCTGAAAGGGAATATGTGTGGCTCTCTCTAGATTACATCAAATGGAAAAATGGACTTGTGCTTACATTAAATATCGTATTTTAGTAGTTTCATGGTATGTATGCCAGTCAAAACTGGCTCCATATTGTTCACATGTTCAGGAAACCCACAGTCTTTAGCTCGCCTTTAGACACTGATGGAAACTCACATAAGAAACAAGGAACTGTATTAAAAAAAAAAAAAGGCAAATCCCTTAATTCACATGGATCCGGCTTTGATTCTTGGGCTCATTAGCCACTGACAAGGACATCTTATTCATCAATTGATGCATATTTTAGTTATTTTTATGCTATAATTAAGCATCTTTGAATTGGACCCATTCATCCCTGAAGCAAGGTTAGTGTTACTTGCATTTGCATTACCTCCTTAATTCAGTTCTAACATCAGTTTTCAATTTTCCAATTCTTTCACTGTTTAAATTAATCAAACAAATTAAAGATGAATAATTGCAGGCTCTGTTCCTATAGTAACAAGTGTCACATTCCGACAACTTCAGAAACAAGGTTGGTTATTTTGGGCTTTCTTTGTTTACACTCTTCAAAAACAAGGATGAGCAGTCTATTTATTTATTTATTTTTAATTAGTCAATAATTTCCAAACAGGCACAAGCAGGGTTTTCTGACAGACTAATTATGGCTCCAGTAATTTTAAAGATGGCATCAATGTTAACTTTGGGAAAACAAAGACTACCTTAGCTTTCCAATTTGTTAAAGACCTTAGCTTTTGTATCTTTTGGGGAAGTGTCTCAGGTCTTAAAGCACTTGGCTTGAAGGAGATAGATAGGCTGACAGTAACGGAACACTCAGAAGTAGTCATTCTTCTAAACTTTCAACTAATATTTGTTAAGTATATGAGGCATGTCAGGCTCTGGGGTAAAAGAAAGAGATAGAAGCGTTACAGAGAAATCAAGGCTTGGTGAAGACTTTACGTTTTAAGTCTGGATTAGGGGAAACACATTTTCTACTTGAGCTGTGGTAGATTTCCAACTAGAAGGCTTCTAAATTCTTTACTGTATACTGAGGATGCAGGGTAGGGGAAGAGAAGGGACATCTATTCTATTGTGAGGAGGGAGAGGTTGTAAACTGGCCTGGGGTAGGACAAGACTGGTACTAGCCCTGTTATTGTCCTAGCAGGTGACTAGACCCATTCTCTAGCCCCAAAGGGGGTTGCTTGTCTCCACCATGTTGAAGACAAAGGAATGTCTGCAGAGGGAGGAGAAGAGGAAGAAATGTATATGTGTGAAGGCTTATATGACTTACACGTATGTGTTGTAGACTTTTTCAAATAATAGGCACATACACATTCAATTGTGCTAATATGACCTGTGCATTTCTAAAAGTCACTTGATGCAAATTTCACAAAAATCCACCATAGGCCTTGTGGGAAAAATGGAGTTAGGGACACAGCACTCACAAGCTTTGTCCACGACACGTAAAAAGATGATAGGAACTGAGTAAAAACAGTAGCACACTTTGACACATTAATTGGTAGGCAGTACGTAAATACTACCGTGCATATGGTGTTTTACCTTGAAAAAGACCTGAAGTTTGCTGGTGCGTGTGGTTGTTGGAAGAATTGCAGCTTGTGAGTTATCGTGAAGTGGTAGAAGGCAGATTTTGTGAAAGCACATTGCAAGTTTTAACCCTGGATGTGGATACGCATGATTCACAACACACGGGGGTAGCTGGTAAATACTTGAGGCTTTTGCACGGCTCAATTCAACTGGGTGCAGTTTTCTGCAAATGAAAATATGCAGAAGCAAATGTGATCATTCCTTTTTGCTTAAATTGCTCCCTAATATTTATGAGTAGCGTTGGAATGAATTTGCATTTTGCAACAAGCAGGGTACGTAGGGAGGTAGTATCTCCCTTCTCCTTCAGAGTCCTCAGCCTCTCTCTTGATTTTGACGTGTGTGTTCTGCTTTCCTGGTTATTAATACTTAACATTTCTCAGTGAGGCGGGAATTGGAGTCTGTCTCTGATTCTACAGTACCTGGGAAGGTTACTTACTCATGATGAATCAGTATAAACCCCTGTCGAATGAGTACTGGTAGCTATAGGAGGCACAGATGAATAGATTTCAAGAAGACAAGAATGGAAACTGTCCAAGAGGAGATAACGTATCTGGGGGGGCTTGCTGCCAAGGTGTGTCTATTGTGAGGTAGTGCATCCGCAAGACCGAGGTGCAGTGTGTGGAAATGTACTCAGTGTGTACAAGTAGGACAAATTATTAAGAGGCCATCTGCCCCTGGTATACTTACTCTAGAAAGCCAGGTTGAAATGATAAAGAAAAAGGAAGTCTTCGACAAAGACAATGAGTAACAAAGGTTTGGGGGGGGCGGGAAGAGCGCTATACCATCCCTTTGGATAAACATTGGAATTTACACGTGTTTCCATGAAACCCAAAACACTCCATGGAGTCTTCTCCAAGCTCTTGTGAAGAAGAGGACGAAGACCCTAGTCTTCATTTCAAATTTAGTTTATTTTGTTTATGAAGTGCATGATTTGCTGGCCATCAAAGAGGAAAAGTTTGAAGTCAGCAGCCACAGCTCTGGGCAGATGGTCAGGAAATGGGGGTTATGGCTTTATTCATTATTTGTGTGGAGATGAGCCTTGTGGCTTTCTCAGTCTCCACTAGAATCTTCTAGTACACAGATTTGTCTCATCACCAGGCTGGTGGTTTAAGGGGAGATATTTGGGCTGTGTCATGGAAAGCCTATAAAATCGTAGGCAAGATCTTCCATTCATATAAATATGCAAATTCAGTCTTAGATCTAAACACTGAGGAGCTGTTTTTCTCCTATATGTGGGTATAAGTTAATAGAAGATGTTCATAACATGTGTCGGGGACATCTCGATCTCCAAAACAGTATTGCTAGAATAGTGATTTTCTGTACAACTGACAAAGCATCTATAAAAAATTGCATTAAGGCGTGATGGTGACTACTCTACCACATGCTCAGCTCAATAATTCAGTGACTGATTACCGAGTTTATAGGCGATTCAGACTTAATTTTTCCCATGTTGACCAGCTTTTGGCGATTTCTTATACCAGCTACTTGACAAGACTATTCAGGTTGAAACTTAGTGAAACCTGGGGCGCCTGGGTGGCTCAGTTGGCTAAGCATGCAGCTTTGGCTCAGGTCATGATCTCACGGTTCGTGAGTTTGAGCCCTGCATCAGGCTCTGTGCTGACAGCTCAGAGTCTGGAGCCTGCTTTGGATTCTGTGTTTCCCTCTCTCTCTGCCCTTCTCCCACTCATGTGCTGTCTCTCTAAAAAATAAATAAACATTAAAAAATTATAAAGAAAAGAGAAAGTTAGCGAGACCTGAGTTGGTTAATGATATCAACAATGATAGTTTCATTTAAAGGTTTGGTAGAAGAGGATGTTGAACCCCTTACATAAGATTTACAGCTACCTGTTGATTTCATTAATCCGTGATCTTCCCTTAGTAAATTACCACACAGAAAAAAAATCAAGAATTATTCCATTAGCACTTCTGGAAATGCAATTCAAATTCTGGGCTCTGGAGAAGGAGATAAGGAATAGCATCATCTGTGATAAGAAACAATAGTGCAAATTGAGAGGTGCCAAAGGATGATTGAAATCTGATTGTCAAAGCCTCATTCCTTTTTCAGGGATAAAATTGCAAATGGATGAATTATACCTAAAACTGTCTTCCGTATGAACCAACTAACAAATGGCTGTGCATGTCATCAGTCTGCAAGGGTGGGGAGGGGAGATATCAGACCAATGTTGCTGAATTAAAAAACCCAACAATTAGCATCTTCTGTATGGAGAACTCCTGTGTTCCTGCCCTCTCTGCTGTCAGGTGCATACAATCCTGAGTTCTCCCAAATCTAGTGTCCCTTCACACTGCTCTTGTAACACAGCATCCATTAAGAAAGTACTTGAAGGGGGCACCCGGGTGGTTGAGTCAATTAAGTGTCAGACTTTGGCTCAGGTCATGATCTCACTGTTTGTGAGTTCAATCCCCGCGTCAGGCTCTGAGCTGTCCGGATTCTGTCTCCCTCTCTGTCTGCTCTTCCCCTGCTCACACTGTGTCTCTCTGTTGGTTAGACGTCTGACTCTCGATTTCGGCTCAGGCCATGATCTTGTGGTCTGTGAGTTCGAATCCCGTGTCAGGCTCAGCGCTGACAGCATGGAGCCTTCTTGGGATTCTCTATCTCCTCTCTCTCTCTTTCTCTACTCTCTCAAAAAACTTTAAAAAAAGGAGAAAGTACTTGATAAATATTTATGTCTCAGACATTGTCCTAATTACCAGGATTGTATGAGGATTCAGAGTCTGGAAAAGGAGAGAAAGGGGCTAGTGGGGCAGATCCCTTCCCTTGGCCCCTTCAGCCTACCCTTAGGAGCCACACTGCCCCTGCACAGAGCCCCCCATGCACCACCAGCGGGGCTCCCTGGCCTTCATCTTCTTGCTGGGATTCAGCCTGCTGAGGGGCAGCCTAGCAGCAGAAAAGGGGGAGAGGAACATGAGATTGGGTATTTCTTCTCCGAGGGACACTCCTGGGGTTGGCCGCATACCTCTACAGAATGTCCCGGCTCTTCCCAAGGGACCCTCCTGTGCTGCCCCTGTCCTCCCTATGGGTACCTGTTCCCTGCCTGTGATTGTGAGCTAGAGACGGTGACAGGTCCTCAGCTGCTACTCCCGGGATTATGTACTGATCCATGTGGCCCCTCCACCCTCCACCCACGCCTCGGTTAATAGTCCTTTTTTCTAAATCAACCCTCCCTGAATGATTGGAATGCAAGAGAGCTGTTTCCTCTTTGGACTCTCTGACAGCAATTATTATTCAAGTAAGACAAGTCAGGTGAGAGAGGCTGCAGAATGCTAGAGATGCATAAAGGAGAGCAGGACCACATCTGGATAGTAGGTATCAGGAAATACAGCTTCAGGTGGTAGCATGTGGACTAGAACTTGAAGGATTGGAAGATTTACTTGGAGAGAAATACAGGGAAAAGCATGGCAAGTGGGAGGAAAAGAACTTGCCGGAATTACGGAGGTTGAAGATTCACTGGCTGATCCTGGGGCTGGTTGGGGATATGTAACTGGAGTCCAAGGGCTCCTTAGAGCTAAGGGCAGGGGTAGCTTGTCTACCAGCACTTTGGTGCCTAGCACAAATGTGGTTGGTGTTCAGGAAATGATGCTTTGAGAAAGTGAGATCGATGACTGGAAATGTGAGCAGGGATCAGATCATGATGGGGTTTGAATGCTGAGGAGTTTGTACTTTTCAACATAGGTGCTGGGAAAATAGACTTTTTCAGGGGAATGATGCATTTTAAGAAATTAATTATGTCCTTCCTTTTAGGTAACAGCACATCTATTATCCCCCTTACTAGATTGGAACCATCTCGAAGGCAGGAAACAAGTCTTACTCATCTATAGACTCATGGTATCTCTCAGTGAAATGATTTGCACATTACTGGCATTCAATATATGCTTGATGAAATACAGTAAGCAAAAATGACAAGGGTAGAGTTTCCATAGCATCTGCATTTTATCTTAGCTGTTTTTATTAAGGGCTTTTAAAATGTAACCATATTGATTTATCCCAGACATTGATTTAAACATGATACCATTGAAAACAGAACTACATGCCAGTGATGAGTTTAATATGCCACCTACTAAAACATCATTTGTTCATTTATTACTCACTGAGCCAAAGAAGACTTTAAACTTGGGAAGATGATTGGCTACAGCTAAGAGACTCCCTTGGGGTTTGCACAGAAAGATTTGAACTCCTTCTGTAAATAATTATTGCCATAGTCCGTAGCTTGATGGGGTCACTGGTGACATTCTGTCCATAAGAATGAAAATGATCACTTTCATCAGAAATTACCCTCCATGTTTTCACTAATCTCTATCTCAAATCTCTAACAGTGGCAAATGTTCTGTTTTCCATGAGTATGAATTAATTTAAAATTAAACATGTTAGCTTAGACTTGACAGTGAGTCCAGAAATTTATTTTAAATCAGGAAACTGTGATATAACAATCCCATGCATTTTTCTTTCTGTTTGCGTCTTTGTTTTCTTGGGGAATGTCTGTGTCTGTGCCCCTATTCCTATGTGGAGATTGAATCCCCAACGTGATGGTATTTGGAGGTAGAGCCTTTGGGAGCTAGTTAGAACGTGAGGCTGGAGCCCTCTTTCGTGAGATTAGTGCCCTTCCAAGAAGAGGCCAGAGAGCTACCTTGCCCTCTTTTTGCCGGATGAGGATACAATAAGAAATAGGACCCAGAGGTCTTCATCAGAAATCAACCCACTGGCACCCTGATCTCAGATTTGTAGCCTGCAGACAATACGAAGTAAATGTCTGTTGCTTATCGGCCCCCAGTCTACAGTGCTTGGTTACAGGCGCCTGAACCAAGTATGTAAGGGGACCAGCTGCTGTTGGTAGGAATGTGCTAATGTCCTTCAAACGGGACATTAAAGTCCCTTCTTTGTGTGGGCGGCTCTTTCCAGCAGATACTGGGCATCCACTACTGACTCTGAACTATGAGAGGTGTTTTAGGAATTCTGCAGCCGGAAATGCAAGCACGGTCTCCAGACCTCCTTTACCAGCTAGAGGCTCCTGTCCCCCAACTGTTGTGAACATTGGTTATTAAGTTTCCCACCTGTGGTCTTCTTTAAACTCTGGTCTCTGACTTCTGGGGACCCCCTCAACCAGAGATACCTGGCAAGTTCCACCTTCCTTAGGAAGTAGCCTGTGGCCGATGAGCAACTGATGCAGAAGGTAACAGCCCAGCTTTGTCACCTCAGATGGGACCGTCTGTGTCTGGGATCAGGCTGAGGCTAGACTTTGCTTGGAACTGCGTCTTCGCATGGCTGCTTCCCCTGTTCATCCCACTTTCCTCATTCCCCTACTTGCTTCTGAGAGCGCTACTTCAGTGCATTTCTTACAAGAGTCTCAGTCTCAGGCATTGCCTCAAGGAAACCCCACTGAAGACAGAGAAAAGTAACACATGGGCTGTTTTCCAAGGAGCGCACAATCCAACATAAGAGTAGACTGCGTTTGCAAATGATTTAAGCTAGAACATAATATGATTTAAAAGAGATATGAGAACAGTGCTATGGAGATATCAAGAAGAAATTCCTCACATAGATTATTGTGGGGACGTAAGATCCTTGGTAACCTGAGGATGCTTGAGAATCACATTTTCCCCATTTTGTCTGGGGAAGACGCGGAAGGTAACAATGGGGCCAGTTCTTGGTAAGGTAGATGTTCTAAATGGGAAAAGCAATGGAAAATCATTGAATATTTTGAATATCACAGTGATTCTGTTAGAACTGTACTTCTGAAGGTGTATCTAGATGCATATGTAGAATACATTTCAGTAGTGGGAAATCGGAATTGAAGAGACCAGCAAGAAGGCTGATACTCACATGAAAAACAACAACAACAATGTCCCACAGTGCCAATGTGGTGAGAAGTAGATAGGAGAGTCATTTTGAAAGTAAAATTGGCAGGATGTGGTGAGTCATTGGATATAGAAGACAAGGGAGAGAGAACAGTGACTCAAGGCTTTTGAACCTAACTGGAGGCCTCTTAATGCCCTCCCAGAAGGGGGGTCCTTGCATTAAAGGATATGCAAAGTAAACACTCTGCTCCAAAATGCAAACACTGAGTTTTGTCCCTTTTTTTTTTCTGGGGGGGATGATGTTTTCATTTTCATTATGAAAATTACAAATAAAGTTGAAAATATTAGGTAGGTTTGGTTGACCATACCGGTCATGGCTGGGAGAGGTGAGTAAGGATTCCTTCTAGAATCATCTTTCCATTTCTTCTTGCATTTGGAGTAGTTCTTGCTGTACTTAGTTTGATGCCCTGTGGGAGTCCCATTGAGATTGCTTTCTGACTGCAAGCCAAAAGGAAATAGATGCCCAATTGGAATTTTCCATGTAAATGAAAAGGGCTCAGCCCATTGGCTGGTGATGCCAAAGAAAAGCCTTGTCTGTGTCCTCGCAGGGTGTGGGGGACAGCCTTCCAGGGTCACAGTCCTGGCTCCCCAGACAGCTAGTTTTACATACTCTAGGACAAATCCCTTGAACTCTGTGGGCCTCAGTTTTCAAATCTGTAGGGTGGGAGTTTTTTGAAAGGGTTGTTCCGAAAGGCAGTTGTAATAATAGGGGTAATTTTTTCTGACATTTACAAAATGAGTGTTGGCAGGTTTAATTCCTGCTGGTCTTATATCCCCAACAGCAAAAACTATTTGTTTCATATTTCTTTTCCCTTTTTACCTAGCATCTTTGGTGGCACTTTAGAATTGTTTATTACAGTTTATCACATGGAGGGAGGAATGAATTTTTGCCTCAGGCCATATAAGTGAGAGTCTATATTCGTCTTTGCTCTCCAAAACAACAACCAGGAAAGAAAAGGTTTACCGGGAGCTTTTTTGTTACTAAAAACTATCCTTCTCCATCCGCTTTTGGCAGCTTTGTCTGGAAAGTTATGTATTTTATTTAGAATGGATGAAATTAGTTTCCCCTCTTCATAAAGAACTTTATTATTGCTGATGGGCCTCTGATTGCATCACTGTTATTTAAACAACAGTCTCCTGTTAAGGCAGCAGCAGCTGGCTTAGCACACGGAAAAACTGTTGTTCCATTTTTCATTGTACTTTTGTGGCATTTCCTGCAAATCCTAGGAAGATGGAAACGGGACCTTCTTCTTGGAATTTTTTTTCTCCTGTTAGAACAGCTTGTTCTGATTATTTGAGCAGCTCTTGTGTGTGTGTGTGTGTGTGTGTGTGTGTGCGCGCGCGCGTGCACGCGCAAGCACACGTACATTCTCATGCCCCCAAATCTCCTTTTCCATCCTCAGGAAAGGCTTTGGGTGCCTGATAATATTTTTCTGGGTTCAACAGTATCACTGTGTTCTACTTTCAGTCAGGCCATTTCAACAGAATCATTTTGTACTTAGGGAGTGTCTGTGGGCTCCTAGCTGTCCTGCTCCAGGTCAGCTGCACAGATACTGTAACCACTGTCCCCTCACAGGTGAAGAACTGTGGACCAGAGGGCTTCAGTGAGTTGCTAGGTGAGTCGAGACTGAAAGTCATTTTTCTAGCTTCCCCTCTGGGTCTTTCTACAAGACCTCAGAGAACCTTTAATTAGTATTAAATTACTAATAATTACTAATAATTTTACTAACCTTCCGGCATCCCCACGAGAGTGTCCATTGTCCTTGAGGCATACTGAGATATAAACGTGCCTGAGTCTGCTTCAGTTTGGTTTCAGGAGCTCATGCAACCGCTGAGTCAACTCCCCTTGGGCCAAAGTGGATTGGCTTTGGGTTTCTGTCACTCAGAGCTAAGATGATTAGCAAGTGCATGATCTGACGCAGCATTTGAACCAAGGGACTACTCACCACTTCTGAGCTCGGCCCCCACCTCCCCACGCTGTGACGACTTTAGTTCCACCATCTCACGGTCTGGATGACACGTTCCTCTTCCACCCTGAGACCCTGTCTTCCTTCAAGCCTAGCTCAGGTGTTCTCTCCCCATTCAGTCTTTTCCCTGGTCTTGCAACCAGAATTTGCACTCTTATCTATGTTCCCACAACACTTTTTACCCCCATGTCGTATGACTTTTCACATTTCTGTATTGAATGTTGGTTAATTTCTTGTGTATTTCTCTTACCCACTAGACTACAGTTCCTGAGTGTTCTGTATCCTGCACAAGACTCGCTCAACGTGTAAAAGCCCAAGTAGGACCCTGACAAACATTTGTTGATGGACTGTTAAAACTGTCTGCCTGAAATGGATTTACGTTGACCATTTGCACTTAAAGCGTATTCCACTTAAGCAAGCAGTGAAGACAGTAGGCCTATTTGAGTTTTTCAGTGTCCTCCCTTCTGACTTCTACTGTGTTTTCTCTGCTAATGTTAGCTCACATGCGTACCTTGTGATTTTGTTCTTAAACACGCCTTCATTTCCGATGGTTACTAGCCTGCCAGGAATGTACCCATTACCAAAGATGGAGTCGTAAAAGTGTTCCCGGTGTGCTAAGTCTGAATGAGAACCAAAAGCCAGTCATAATGCCAAAAATACATTCCAGAAGGACGGCCCGGGAGCTATGAGACCCTGTCAGCTCCCCCGCTCTGGAGACCGGAGGCCGGCAGAGAGCCAGTGCTCATGGCCAGTGTTTCTTGGAATATAGGAAGATTGATGACGGATTGATTTTCTTGGGTCAGAAAGATTGACTGACATTTGCCTACATCACTTCTGTGACACTTTTTTCAACTCAGAAAATGATCTCCTAGGTTGACAGCAGCTTTTCCTGAAGTGGAACCTCAAATGCACTTGTGGCTTTTTGGCAGCACTTTCCCAGTTGGGACAGGGGCATGACCATTGATTCTCAAATAAATGGAATCAGAAATCATGTGATAGCCTTTCAGTTCATATGATGGCCATGGCCTGTCCCCATGCATCCTCCGGCTAGGTGCGATTTCACTGTTCTCAGTGCAAAACTTGACTCCAACTAGGTAATTAAAAAAAAAAAACTGGTTTGGAATTTTTGTAATGTTTGTTCCTGAATATTTCTGAGTAAATCTTATGAATAAGTTACCATTATATAGATTCTCTTCTTGGTGAGTGAGACTGTTTCTGATTTCAAGTTGGAGTGTGGGAATGAGCCCATGCACAATGGCTGGGGAAAAGGGATTATGTTCCAGGTCATTAATATCCCTTTCCAGGCTTTGTCATATTCTCTAGGCTGTCAGTGTTCTTGGAAGGAAAGGAATTATCCTGATTAGCTCTCGGCCACTTGCTTCCTTTCAGCTGACATGTTGTTTCCTTTTCCCTAAAAAGCAGGATGTGCAGGTGCCCAGGGCAGCCTTGGCTTGCCGAACCTCTAATTGCTCACCGGTGTGAATGGGATGGAAGGAAAGGATGCCTATGTCCTTCCTCAGCTCTGCCTCCTGTACTGGCTGTGAGTGTCCCTCAGGACATGGCACCCCAGACAAACGTTTGTGGCCACTGGGTTGTGTCTGCCTCTGCTCATCCCCTCCGGTGAAGGGATTTGGTTGTCACATGAGCATCCCAGAGATCTGTGGGAATGCACCAGTTCCACTGAGGCACCAGGACTCTGCTTTGAAAGCTGTTTGCCTCTCCCAAAAGCACCGCCCACATCTCCTCCACTCGTGATGGGCCACATGTTCCATTCCACTTCGTTTGCAGGCAGATTACAGGCGAGTGGAAGCCAATGACAGCTTTGCATTTTCCTACTTTCTGGAATTCTCACAGGGCTCAGAGGGTCCTCCCTGATTCTACCCTTGGTTATTCTCAATATCGTCTTGTATTCCTGTCTCCCCAAACCCCAGTCAGAAGTAATTCCTCTCTCCTAATCAGTTTCTCATTTGTGCCTTCCATGAGAGTTACAATGGAGGCAACTTCTCTGTGTGGGTCCCATGGCCTTTCCCCCACAACCAGATGTAAGCTTTTGAAGGGGTTGTTTTTTATTCGTGGTAGACTCATCAACTCAGTGACAGGAACTCAGGGCTCGTTGAATACATTTTGGGTTCCAGAGAGAACATAACTCAAGTTTCTTTACCTTTCCCACTTCCCAAAGTTTTAACTATCTAGATAAACAAATATTTAAATGCATATTAGTGTTTCCTCTACTAAAGAGTGGAAGATACAAACTTTGACCTCAGGATCTTATTGGTAGAAAAGGCAGCGACTGTGGAGTATGTACATAAGGGGTTCTTGTGTGTATTTTAATGTCCTATAAAATGGTAGAAGGATAGATGGTAGACAGATAATCGGCATGGTGTCATTAGTGCAATCCTGGTGACAGGCTCATCAGTAGTTCACAGGGTCAAGTCGTTATGGTTTAGGGAAGTTGAGAAAAGAACCAGGGCAATTACTACTGAAGGAAGTACAAGGTTTGGGGAATCTTACTGCATACACTTCTCGTTTTTCCTACATCAACCCAGACTGAGGATCAAGCAAACACAGACCCATTGTTACCAGTTGGCTTGTAGGAATGGATTTCTTAGAAGGATGTACAAACTCCATTCTGCAATATATTAAGGATGAAGACAAGGTTATAGGAGTTTGGAAATGAGACGGAGGTCACTTGTTCCCTTGAATAATGAGAAGGGGACTTCAGAAAGCCAAAGAGGCAAGGGAATAGATCAGAGTCAGAATGCGGAGGAGGGAAGGCATGAGAATCAGGGCAGAGCCTGGGGCCGGGAAAGTGGTATTTTTGTTACCACAGCTTTGGACAGGCTCACCAGTGATATTTCTGACATGTGTTGGTATTTTGACATTTGGAGAAACACTCCTAGAATCTCCTATGCTTCTCCCTGCTTGCCTCAAAGGCAGTAGGACAACCACGTAGACAATTCAGAAGAGATTCTGTGTTAATGCAGGAGACTAAATTAAACACTTTCTCTTCAGGGCCTCATCACTTTACTTTTCTCCTGAAAACATTGTGTGACTTAGACTCGCTGCTGAGTTCACTAGGTATGGGCGCACTGAGGCAGGCAGGCTTAGGAAATGGGTTTGGAAGATCTATTAGAAACATCTCCAGCAATGGAAAAATTGGGTTTTTCTTAAGACATGCATGATATAGTCACGTTCAGGTGTCTGCTCCTGTAGAAGAGACAAATGGAAAGACAGTGTTGAGACTAGGGGTTTGCAAACCGAGGAAAGTGATTTTCTTTCTGAAATGCTTTTCTTTTCTTCTGTGAAAGGTGGAGAAATGCATTCCTTTACTGGTTTAAAGGTGTGCAGGGATGCAGTGACCTTGTACTCAGAGAAGATGTGCCAGGCTCTTCTGACCTACAGTGTAATCCGTGTCCTCAGGCAGTTATGGGACTGCCCAGGCTGAATGCAGGAACAGAGAACAGGGAACAGAGAAGGGTTTAGAGTAAAACACATTGTTACTTCACTGAAAGCATTGTGGTTCCACCTGGTGAAAGTCAAGGACTATCTAAGAGCCTCAACGGTTTGCCTGTAAAGTAGTTTCTTATTCTATCCACAAAGACTCTATTTATTGCCCCATTGATGATCTTGTTGTAACAGTTATTAACACAATTGATTACTAGTTAGTAGTATTGCTGGTTGTTGAAAAAATAGTAGGGGTTTAATTTTTTTATTTATGTCTTATCTTCTTCGGGTGGTATTCTTGCTGAATGTTGACTTTTTCTTAGGACCAGTTAATTATCAAAAAGAGCAGGTCAGCCTTAATGAAACACAGAGCAATAACGACACAAGTGTCCTCACTTTTGGACCTGTGCAATTTCACTGCTTCTCTGCGTTTTTTTTTTCAAAGGGACTGCAGTGTTTTCTAAGAACAGTTCTTCTGTCAGATTCTCTCTGGATGCGTTTTCACTGAGGGCCGTCGAAGTCGAAGTGATTGGTCACACCCATTACTTTTCCTGAACTTAATTGCTTGAGAGCAATAGAAGTGAGCCCTGGCTTTTTCAAATTCTATTTTCATTGTGGTACATACAGTGTTCGAAACTGCCTCCCCAGACCTTTTTAGTACATCGTGCAAACCTTTCTTCCAGCAATAAACGTATAGTTATACATGTCTTTCGCGTAGTGAGATTTTGCAGAAGTCGCCCAAAATATCTCATATAGAGCAGCCCCTCCTTTGGAACCACACACTGCCTGAGCAGATGTGAGAGGAATTTGCAATATATTAACCAGCCATGCCTGCTGAAGTCATTGTTGTAATTAGGTCGAAACTAATGCAGTGCAGGGTTCTTTAAAAATATTATTTCCGTGAAGATAACAGCTTATATTAAAAATAATTTAAATGGAACCTTAGTAGTGGTTTTGATCATTCCAATTTGTGAATGTGTGTGTGTGTGTGTGTGTGTGAGTGTGTGAAGGGGAGAGAAAAGGACAGGAAGATTGGGGGTGCGGGGGGAGAGGCAACATTTTAAGAAAGAGGAAGAATAAGTCACAGAATAGGGAATTGTTTTATCCATCCATTACTGGGGGGGGATGTTTCCAGTATTGGGAAGATAGATCGCTAATATGTAGCGCGACACAAGAGCGGCCTGAAGGGTCTGTGGTTCTCATTCAGGATGGGATTCTTTATTGTCGTACAAACAAAAAAGAAACAAAACATGATTTTTATACATTTTTCCATAATGTGACACTGTAGCTTAAAATTTTATACCTAGGGGGGCGCCTGGGCGGTTCAGTCAGTTAACCCTCCAACTCTTGATCTCTGCTCAGGTCATGATCTCGCAGTTCCCAAGATCAAACCCTGCATCAGGCTCTGCGCTGACAGCGTGGAGCCTGCTTGGGATTCTCTCTCTCATCTCTCTGCCCCTCCCCCACATGCTGTCCCTCTGTCTCAAAATAAATAAACATTAAAAAAATAATAACACTTTATAACTAAATTCAAAGAATTTTTAGAGGAGCCAGAACACCTAGAATTATTTCCCATGTTGAGAGAAGGGGATGTTGGTCATACGCCCCCCAGAAGCTCTTGTAAGGATACAAAATAGGTGATGTACGTTTCTTAAAAGCGTCACAAAAATGTCCTTAAGAGGACCCCTTAAGGAGCAGATGAAAAATACAGTGTTCTACCATGGTTTATAATCTGTGCACATTTGTTCCTTCTGCACTATTTGCTCTGTGGCATTCAGTGTCATGACTGAAATACCTAGTGTGTGGTCTGGATGGAATAAAGTTAGCAGTAGGAGTGAGTGTCCGCCTGGCCTGGACAGAGAGCCTGCCTTCCTACATTGTCCATCAGGCTGCATCTGCTCTTGCTGCAGGATAAACCTTCTCCAATGTCAGTGAATTGAGCAAAGGTGCGTTTCTTTTATGTATGTATATATATGTATGTATGTATGTATGTATTTAGGGAGAGAGAGGGGGAGCGCAAGTGGGGTAGGAGCAGAGTCAGAGAGAGAGAGAAAGAGAGAGCATAAGCTGGGAAGGGGCAGAGAGAGAGGGAGACACAGAATCTGAAACAGGCTCCAGGCTCCTAGCTGTCAGCACAGAGCCCGACGTGGGGCTTGAACCAAGAACCGGGAGATCATGACCTGAGCCAAAGTCAGATGCTCCACCAACTGAGCCACCCAGGTGCCCCCAAGGGTGTACCTCTTAATCACTTTCTGTGTCCATCGTGAAATGGCAGGGGCCTCTGCCCCGGGTCACCGCCCGAAAGCCACGCTGATGGGGACTCTAGCTTGACACGTGTCTGCAAGCCACCACTACAGGGAACAGGAAAGACTGCCGCTTGCCCTTTGAAGTCTTCTGCCTTCAAGTGACAAAGGTCACTTCACTCATTTTATCAGTCAAAGCAATTCCCAGGGTCATGTCCAATGTCAAAAAGGGCAGGGAGGGTCACTGGGGAAGATGGTAATATTCCCAGAAGGAGGAAAACCAGAAAAACTATGAGTGGTCTTGTGCCAACCAGACCTACTATGGATGGGGGTGTGGGGCCAGGAGGGAATGCGGGAGTGTGAATTCAGTACTCTCATTAGAAAAGAAGCTCAGGGGCACCTGGGTGCCTCAGTCAGTTAAGCGACTGACTCTTGATTTCAGCTCAGGTCACAACCCCAGGGTCTTGAGATAGAGCCCTATGTTGGGCGCCACTCTGGCTGTGGAGCCTGCTTAAGATCCTCTTCCTCTCCCTTTCTCACTGCCCCTCCCCTGCTCAAGTGTGGGCTCTCAAAATCAATAAACAAACATGAAGAAAAAAAGAAAAAGAAGTTCAGAGCTCACATCCCGCTAATCAATGGTGTCATGTTTGAAGAATGAATACACAAATTCATATTTTCCATAATTGAAAAATAAAGAGAACTTTTTCTGTAATCAGGAGTGAGTCTGCGGTAGTTGGATGACAAATTACAAATGATTACAGCTACCATTTATGATGCTGGTGAGTTACAGCTTTTCGGCATTGTTGGAAGCAGAGAGGAAAGCCGGAGGTCACATGTGTCTGTTTCTTAGGAGGAGCAAGAACAGGTGTTGAAAAGCTGAGAGACAGGTTTGTAGCTGTTGGGGATTTTTGCAACAGAGATGGCAGAGTGAAGGAGGGAAAGGATGTAGCAATTCTTTTGTTCATGGTAAGAGGTAGCTTGGTGAAGAAAAGATAGAAAACATATTCTGTTTTATAAAGCATCCCTTGATCAAAATTGTCCTCCTAATCCTCTTCTCCTTCCTTCCTTTATTCGTTGCTTCTTCCAGAAATAAGACAAATATTTACCAGTGTCCTATTCTAGATTCTGGATGTAGAATTGACAACCCTTGTCTCAATGGAGCTTATAATATAGTGTGTGTGATACTGATGAATGTATGCATGCTCAAAAGCAGAACAGGGGTAGGAAAATGCAGGGTCCTGTTTAAAAGCACTACTTCCTAGAAAGCATTTAGGGAAGGTTTCTCTAGAGGCATAGCATTTGAAAGGAGAGTATGGCGATGAAGCAAGCCTTGGAATTCTCTCCAGACAGAACAGGAAGTGCAGAAGCCCTGAGGCAGAACCATGTTGGGCTTCGGTGTGGTGTTGGGTCTTCAGAGACGAGTACAGTACCTGGCCCACAGTATTTGTGCTATAATTATCTGTGGGATGAATGGATGAGCAAAGGAATGACTATAGACCCCCTCCTCAAGGGACTCACAGTGCAGTAGGGGACAGAGGCTTGGCTGGAAGCCACAGTAGTTGGTCAATAACAGTTCAATACTGCACACACTGTTGGTCCCGTTTTATAAACAGGGAGTCAGGAGAGATGCCATGGTGTGGCTTTGTAAACGTGATATGGACATTGCCCTCTCAAGAGGTCGGGTGAGGACTGCTCACATTACCATATGTGCTGTGCTTAGAGCGGCGCCTGGCGCCACATAGCCCTTCTTGCGCTCATCAGCCATTGTCACGGTCAAAGCTCTGTAGGAAGCAGTTGAGAATGTCACCCAAGGCTTCACAGATAAGATATTTGAGCTGGAATGGAAGAGTAGGGAAGAGTAGGGATTCCGAAAGGAGGAAAGAGCTTGTTGGTGTATGTATGGGTGTGGGGGGTGGGCATTCATTATTTCTCAGGAGTTTTTAAAAAATACATATTTGGTAGTAAAATGTCTTTTTGGTGAATATCAGATTACTGTGATGTAAGTTCCATCTTGTTTCCCCAAACACTCCTAGGCTCACAATGTGTGGACCGGAGAATTCAATTGTTGTCATTTTCTATCTTATGAAACAAACATGGGGGTGCCTGGGTGGCTCAGTCTGTTGTGTCTGACTTCAGCTCAGGTCATGATCTTGAGATTCATGGGTTTGAGCCCCACATCGGAGTCTGTGCTGACAGCTCAGAGCCTAGAGCCTGCTTCGAATTCTGTGTCTCCCTATCTCTCCACCCCTTCCTCACTCATGCTTTGTCTCTCTCTCTCAAAAACAAAAAATAGATGTTAATAAAAACAAATAGATCAGTCAAGGCCATGTTAACTTTTATTTTCATTAAAAAGAAAGACAGACCATGATATTCTGTGCAGGGAGTCAAGTGGAATGGGTAGCAGTAGCAGCTCAAATGGAATACTTACCGAGGATATTGGATGTGACCGTGTTGAGCTGTGTGTGGACATTTATGTTGTTTGTCTCTCACAGTCTGTTACTGAATAACACAGATGTGATACCTTCTTTTATAGGCATAAAAAAATGAGACCTGGAGATATTCCCTGGGTTTATCTGCGAGAAGAGAATGGCCCATTTTTGTACGCGTATCTTCACAGTGTCTCAATCCGTTTTCTGTCTCTGGCGGCAGTTGAAATACATTAAGAGCTCATTACTTTATTGAAGTGGAGACTGACTTTGCAGGTTGACTCACGATGCGGTAGAGGCTTGCTTTGCGTGGTCGGGATGGCCAACACGCTCGGCAGTTGGGTCTGAAATGTGATCCAGTAATAGAAACTAAAGCGACAGGTGATAGCAACAGAGAGTTCATATCCGCTGTGGCAACTAGGTGAATATTTATCTGCATGATAACCAAGTGCCTAAAAATTAAAGTTGCATGATTTTTCACTTGAAGTTTGGTGGAGGGGAAAAAAATGTCTGCCAAGGAAGGAAAGCGAAATCTATCTGCCTTTCTCTCTTCATGGTAAATGTGCAAGTGGGTGATTACACATACTGGGAAAGACCATCATGAGGATGTGGACGACTGGAAGGTCAGATATATGAGTCAGTAACTATTTTAAGAATGCAACACATTATTCCTGTGTATATTGACATGAATAAATATGCCTATCGGCATAAACAGTCGTTGAGTTAGGAATATTTTTCTAAATTGGTACTTCTGATTCTGGGCTCACACATGGCCATTCTAAATAGGATTTATTATTTAGTTAAATTGGTTCTCTCTTCAGCTCTCACGAAAATTCCCCTTGCTGTCATCACAGTTCAGACCTGATTATGAATGGCCAAGCTATCCCAAGAGAAATGGGAAATCTAATTCTTTTAACATTTAGATTTCTTTTTGTAAAATAATTCCCAAGGATTGCTCTGGAGTTTCTTTTTTAAAAAATGTTTTAATGTTTATATTTGAGAGAGAGAGAGAGAAAGAGAGAGAGAGAAGAAGAAGAAGAAGAAGAAGAAGAAGAAGAAGAAGAAGAAGAAAAGGGGGGAGGGGGAGAGGGGGAGAGGGCAGGGAGAGAAGGAGACACAGAATCTGAAGCAGGCTCCAGGCTCCAAGCTACCAGCACAGAGCCCGACAGGGGGCTCAAACTCACAAACTGCAAGATCATGACCTGAGCCGAAGTCAGACACTCAACCGACTGAGCCACCCAGGTGCCCCTGGCGTTTCTTTCCAAACATGATGAATTCCTCATTTCTTTCAGGTTCCTCCTTCTTCAAAACTGTAGGTCTTGAAAGTGATTAAAATCTCACAATTCACTGTATTTCCAGTGCTTGTGATTTTCAGGGGCCATGTTTAGGCAGGGCAGTACTCATGTTTATGTATGTTGGATTGTAAATGAACTAGAATACGCTTCCTATCATTGAATGTGTGGATTCAGGAATGCATATATTTCCTAGCCAGGTCACTACTCTGTCTGTTGTGTCCATGACAGGCTGGTTTTGAATAGTGCACTGGAAGTCCTGAGCCGTAAGGTGTCGCCTATGTGAGTATGACGTTGTTTCGTAACAACGGAGCTGCTCTGAGGCACAGATCCTTGTTTTGGTGAAGTCCAAGTCTCCAAGGAACATGTGTGCTTCCCCATTCTCACCATCTGTGGCTCATACAATGTCCTCAGCTATGATGAGATCACAGTTGGGCCAAGATGGAATTTCCTTGTTTAAATTTTCTCATCGGTTTTTCCCACACAGAGTTACTAATGACTAGCATATTTGGAAGTGTATTTTCATTATGGTTCCCGTGCCTTCACAAATATACAGCAGTCACATAAAAGTGATATTAGTGATGGGTGATTTTAAATCCTTTTAGGTATAAGCACCGATGTATATTAATATCATCTTATTTCATGAAGTAATGGCTTCCTATGTGGCAAATGCTATGAGTGCATATGATAAGGGTATTATTTCTAACAGTATTTTGGGACCCAAGTCTATTTAATGAAAATGTTAGCACAATTTCTGCCACAGAGGTTTTCAGTCAATATCAAAGGAAAGGAGAAAACAACACAAGGACTCAACAGTCAGAACGTTCAGATACTACTGGTGGCTTCGCTACTTAGTTGCCTGACTTCTGGCACCTTTTAAGTCTGTAAGTTTCAGTGTCCTCGCCTGTAAAATGGAATTGTTTTGGTTACATGAGAACAGCTGTTATCTACGGCAGCAATGTATGATTCATGCATCTTCTAAGTATTTAGAAAATTGTTTTTAATGATGTAGAACTCTGATTAAATAAGTAGTATGATTTGCTGAGATTTTTATCTATTAAGGGCACATTGCTCATTTTTAAGGACTAGTGATGACAGACGAACAAAGGGCACACTACAGCGTGATGGATACTTTGATTCCATGGTGAGGTGCTCTGGGGGTAGAGAAGGGGCATCTATGCCAATGGCGGGGGAGAGAAGAATTGGAGGAAGAAATGAATGAGCGGACCCCTGAGGTTTCCGGGAGGTGATGACACTGAAGTTGAGTGTGTGTGGTAGGCAGAATATCTAGGAATGACACTCAAGATTCCATGCCTGACCTAATCAAATGCGTCCTTAAGAGCAGAGAGAACTTTCAGAAGCTCCTGGCGCAAGAAGAGGTCAAAGAGAATTGAACTACGAGAAAGAGCTCAACATGCCGTTGTTGGTTTGAATGTGGAGAGGGCCCCATAAAGAGGTATGTGGATGCCCAAGGGCGCTCAGTGAGGCCCCTCGCTGACGTGGGGACCTCACTCCTGCAAATACAAGGAAGGGAGTTCTGTCAGCAGTGTGAATGAGCTTGGAAGTGCCTTCATCCTCCAGATGAGACCCCAGCCTGGCTACCACCTTGACTTTGGTCTTGTGGAGCCTGCCTGTGTGGACGCTGACCTGCATAACTGTGAGATGATAAATAGTGTGGTATTTAGGCACTAAATTAGTGTCTGTTTGTTACAGAGCCAGAGAAAGCTAATGTAATTTTGAAGGATGTATTTAAAGAGTTAGCTAGGAAAAAAAAACAGAGACAGGGAGGCCAGTTAAAATGCTAGGGGGAAAAACCTAACAAGTCAAAAAGGCTTAAAAAATGCAGAAAATCGTGGCACAGTAGGGACACCAGCTCTAGGGACAGAAATTTCCATTATACCCAGAGCTGTGGAGCTATAGATAAACGTGGAGTGTCTTGGTCAACAGCAGTGTATTCATGGTCTGGCATGGTTGAATACTAAAATGGCTAACATTCATCAGAAGGTAAAAACATCATGGGGCACCTGGGTGCCTCAGTCAATTGAGCATCTAACTCCTGATTTAGGCTCAGGTCATGATCCCAGGGTCGTGGGATCGAGCCCCACATCAGGCTCCATGAGCCTGCTTGGGATTCTCTCTCTTCCTCTCCCTTGCCCCCCCCCCATTAAAAAAAGAAAGAAGATAAAACCTCTTACTCAGTCCTGTCTATTTTAAGAATCTATGTTTGTGTAGGGAAGTTTAATTTTGGAAAGGTGGGAATAAGGTACAATGAATGAAAGATTATTAGAAGTTGGCCCAAATTTAAATACTTGAGAGTAATTCCAAATTCAGGAAGAGGGAATGATGTACACTAAAATTCATAATAAAATAGAAGAAAGAACATAAAGGCAAGTTGGAAAGAGTGAAAGGGCTGAAGGGGTTTTCTGGAGTGAGGCTTCCTTTAGTCTTAGCGCAGATTTGTACGTAAGATGCCGAGTTTCAGCGTGTTTCACTCTGTACTTGCTTATTTACCACCTTTTCCCAATGATGAGAGAAAATGTGTTTTATTGAAAATAATAAACTTCATAATACACTTATATACTCACATTAGCAGGGCAAACTAAAATCAATATACTTTGGCCAAATATAATTTGCTTTTAGTTTTTTGTATCTTTCTGAAGATGTAGGACATATTTAGTATAACTTACCACCTAGTTCTCTATTAAATGATATTTTAAAAAGACAATAACTGCCCTTTCCCTGATGTATTTCCTATAAAATACATCAGTAATAAATGTTTTAAAATTCTCAAGTGACTAATTGGGATTTAACATATTTCTACATTATTATTTTTTTATTTTTTTTTTTGAGAAACAGAGACAGTGTGAATGGCATGTGGTCAGAGAGAGAGGGAGACACAGAATCTGAGCAGGCTCCAGGCTCTGAGTTGTCAGCACAGAGCCCAATGTGAAGCTTGAACCCAATGACTGTGAGATTGTGACCTGAGCTGAAGTCGAGCACTTAACCGACTGAGCCAACTAGGTGCCCCACCTTATTTCTACACTATTATGTCAGCCATGTAGGTATAGACATCAAAATATATTTATTAAAAATTTTTAATGTTTATTCTTGAGAGAGAGAGGCAGAGTGTGAGTAGGGAAAGGGCAGAGAGCGAGGGAGACACAGACTCTGAAGCAGGCTCCAGGCTCCGAGGTGTCAGGACACCCTGACGCGGGGCTCAAACCCAACATCTATGAGATCATTACCTCATCCCAAGTTGGACGCTTAACCAATTGAGCCCCCCGGGCACCCCCAAAATGTATTTATTGAAAATTAAAAATTTAATTAAAGTGATGACTCACTCATTCTCGCTCTGTATAAATTCTGAGAATTATAAAATAGCACCATCAACCATTCCTTTGGTTAACGGTAAATTTTACAATGTATGTAAATACGACTTCAGGATCAGTGTTTCTACATGGTTCTGCGGTTTACAGTCCCAGCCACAAGCCATGTATATTCTAAAAGAAAAGATGGATGGAAATGAACCATTTTTTCCTACCCCCCGTTCTGAATTATTTCACTTGAAAGTCAAGCACATCTTTCCACACAGGTAAAAAGTAAGCAGTCAGCAAACCCCCTCTGATAAACTAACAACCGCGAAAATAAGATGATTATCTAGTCCAACCAGGGATGTCTAAACCAAGGCTAGCCATCAGAGGCAGAATGTCATGGATGAGAAGTCAGTGCAAACATATTTTTCTCCTCCTTTACATCCTAATCCATAGGATGGAAAGTTTGGAAAACTTGGACCCCATGAAAGAAATGAAGGAACAGTCCACTCCTCCTTTTGCTCCACCCTAAGACCAACGTTACTCCAAAATAAAGGTGGTTTTGAGCAAAGTCATTTGTCTGCTTTTCTTTTCCAACAGAACAAAAACAAAACATGATTTCCAAGTGGAACATTAATCATTATTGCCTCCCTTTATCTTGGTGGTTTAATTGGTTCAAACATGCTAGCGTTATTTCTCTGAGGATTTTCTGATTATATCTATGGTCAGAAATGTTTAGTTGATTTCTTCTCTGACCTTTTTAGAGCTGCTCTGACCCTTCTTTAGTTAAAACGTCCTTGGTTCATTTCCTTAATAAGGTTAGGAAATCTTGCTTCGTGTATTTGTTTCATAAATAACTTTTGCACGAAGTTCATAGAATGGGTTTAAGACTAATACTGAGAAATTCACAGGAGGAAGAGTCATATGGAGACAAGAATTATAATCCAGGCGTCGTTTATGCTTCTAATTTGGTGGTGGCCTCTCTAAGTATGAGAGTCTTATGAGAAGAGACCAGCATCGTAAGATTTATGGTATTCCTGCCCAACGATGTCACTGCTATCTAAATTCTGCCATTTAACTGTGTTCAAAATATAGAACATTCTATAAAATTATTATTTTTTTCAAATTTATTTATATTTAAATTTACATCCAAGTTAGTTAGCATATAGTGCAACAATGATTTCAGGAGTAGATTCCTTAATGCCCCTCACCCATTTAGCCCATCCCCCTCCCACAACTCCTCCAGTAACCCCCTGTTTGTTCTCTATATTTAAGAGTCTCTTAAGTTTTGTCCCCCTCACTGTTTTTATGTTATTTTTGCTTCCCTTCCCTTATGTTCATCTGTTCTGTGTCTTAAAGTCCTTATATGAGTGAAGTCATATGTTGTTTGTCTTTCTCTGACTGACTAATTTCACTTAGCATAATACCCTCTAGTTCCAACCACGTAGTTGCAAATGGCAGATTTCATTCTTTTTGATTACCGAGTAATCCTCCATTGTGTGTGTGTGTGTGTGTGTGTGTGTATGTATATACATATATATACATACACACACACACTACATCTTCTTTATCCATTCATCTGTCAATGGACTTTTGGGCTCTTTCCATACTTTGGCTATTGTTGATAGTGCTGCTATAAACATTGGGGTGCACGTGTCCCTTCAAAACAACATACCTGTATCCCTTGGATAAATTTCTAGTAGTGCAGTTGCAGGGTTGTAGGGTAGTTCTAGTTTTAATATTATTATTTTTGTGTCACAGGTAATATGTCCCAATCATAAAGCTACAACTAAGAAGAAAGTTTAAGTTCTACGTGGATAGAAATTTTTTTCTGTCAGTGGTTAATGTCCATATCTGATATCTCACCGCTGCTCTGTGTGCCTAGGGGCCATATGCCTTCTTGTTTATCAAGCACTTAGCACTATGCTTGACTCATGTTTACACACCTCTACAAGTGAATGTCTGTACAATAAATGATACATTTTTATATGGGATCTTACCATTCATGATGAAATTTTTTTTAGATTTTTTTTATGTCTTTATTTTGAGAGAGAGAGACAGAGAGCGAGCGGGGGAGGGGCAGAGAAAGAGGAAGACACAGAATCTGAAGCAGGCTCCAGGCTCTGAGCTGTCAGCACAGAGCCTGACGCGGGGCTTGAACCCATGGACTGTGAGATCATGACCTGAGCCGAAGTCAGACGCTTAACCAAGACTGAGCCACACAGGTGCCCCCGTGATGAAATTTTTTTACTCAGTACATCATCAATTCCATGCTAAGAGATACATTTCTATAATTTTCATGGCCATATAGGATCTACTCTAATTTAGTAATCCTTTTTTACAGTTCTTTTGAGCTATTTCCATTCTTTAATTAAAAGCAGCGTTTCAAGGGATGCCTGGGTGGCTCAGTCGGTTAAATGCCCAACTTTGGCTCAGGTCATGATCTCATGGTTCATGAGTTTGAGCTCCACATCGGGGTCTGTGCTGACAGGTCAGAGCCTAGGAGCCTGCCTTGGATTCTGAGTCTCCCTCTCTCCCTCTCTGCCCCTCCCCCATTCTCTCTCTCTCTCTCTCTCTCTCAAAAATAAGTTAACATTAAAAGAAAAACAGTGTTTCAAGAAAAACATCATTTCATATTATACCTATGGTTATTTTCTGATGATAAATTTTTAGGAGTAGACTGGATGGATACAAGTATGTTGGTTCCCATAGTGCAAATATTCTAGTAAAGAATAAATTGAAGGAGTCACTCACTCATGCCTAGCTGTGAATTAAATACAATTAATTTAATTGTTCTCCTTTTCATACCTTGCTAATCGGAGTCACCTGAGAGGGAAATAAAAGGGTGTTTTGATTAGGAGCGGGTTTGGATAATTCTCCTCTACCTGCCCCTCCCGCAGAGTGTTATGTATCTCTGGAGGACAGGGGGAAGCCCAGAGTCACGTAGGCCAGAGTGCTGGAGAGTCAGGGAACAAACCACAACAGAGAGACACTGTCGGAAGACAGAAAATGGCCCGCGTCTGGTGGTTTTGCAGAGATCTGTGTTTGCCTTAATCTGGGCCTCTATCCAAGTGTGTCAGGTTTGGGAGCACATGGGAAGATTTACCATTTTCAGTGGGACATTCTGACTTCAGGTCCTGTGTTTCTTATTTCACGTACCGTTAGCACCGTCATTAGACTCACCTAGAAGTCAGGGAGAGGAGTGGCTGTGTCATTCTAGATAGAGCCTGTGTGCCAGGCAGTCACCTACATGGCAGGACATTCTACCCCAGAGCTCCCCAGCCTTGTCCACACCCACTTCTCCTCAAGAAGAAGTTGTCATTGTCTAGCAATGGATGTTCTTTGCTCAGAGACTTACCAGATAGTATTTCTAGATATCAACCTGATTTGTATGTATATATGTATGTATGTATGTATGTATGTATGTATGTATTTAGAGCAGGGGAGGGACAGAGAGAGAGGGAGAGAGAGTATCCCAAGCAGGCTCCACGCTGTCATCATAGAGCCTGACACAGGACTCAGACTCACAAACCCTGAGATCATAACCTGAGACGAAATCAAGAGTCAGATGCTCAACTGACTGGGCCACCCAGGTTCCCCAGTATCAAACTAATTTGTATGTGTACTTCGGGAAATTTCCCCAGGTGGTACAGTATTTTGTACGTGGTGTGACTGAGAAGGTCATTAGATACATAAGAACCTTTGCTTTCATTTGACTTCCCACCTACAGGGCTCTCTGCACATTCATCGACTGTATTACAGGGTATTTAGAAAGGTGCAGCCTCTTAAGTGAGCCCCAGGCCCTGTCTCACTGTCAAGTTTATTCCAAGAATAGGACTGAGGAGGCCCACCTGCTGCTGAAATTACAGAAAGGGTGGAGGGCAGTCAGAATCTGGCCCAGTGGGATCATCCAGCTTGGAAATAATTTGTGAAAACTCTCTGGCAGTTTTCGCCATCCCTGTGCTCCCCCAAAACCATAAACTCCGTATTGGTGATTAGAATCAGAAGAGAAAATTTTGATTTGCAATGCATGTGATTGGGGATGCCCATGAAATTTATAATTATTTTTATTAGGTATAGTTTTGTCATAAGAAAGATCTAGGCACCTGTATTTGTTTACCGATTTGCTTTTTTAATTTCCTCAAATCAAAGGTAATCATATTTTAGCATATTTTCTCTTTAAAACCTTTTGTTGAGGATCTTTACCATTGCTGAAGTAGGAAACTGTATTAATTTCCTGTTGTAGTCCCTTATTATACATGTATGTTACTGATATTATAAATACAATGAGTGTGCTTTTTATAGGTTAGGGGTTGCTCTGTTGGTCAGCCATAGGCTGACTCTTAAATCTCATCATTAAAAAATACGAGCTTAGGAAATTTCTAGAGTCTTTGTATAGAATTTATGGAATAAAGGAGAGTGGCTAGAAGATAGGCATGGGTAATGTTTCAGTTTCCAAGAAAAAGAGTCAGGGACAAATTTAGATTCCCTCATGTCTAGATAAGTAACTGAAATTGATTATGGCATATGAGGCAGATTATTTCAAGGTTGATGTTTAGAAAGGGAGAAGCTGACCACTAAGATTCAGAGTTAGTTCACTGTGATCACATAATATTGTCAAACATCACCTCAAAAAAATAATAACGTACTCAACTGATAGATTACTGGAATGTTGTGGACACTGTGTCTGGATTTTAGCAAGATGTGTATCAGAGTTACCCATGACATCCTCATCGGTGGGGGGGAGGGTTGAGCTGAGTGATAATCTTGTTAGGTAGATCTCAGGCTGTTTGAATCATTAACATTCATTAACTATAACAATGCCTTTAATGCCAACTTGATGGAAACTTTAGTCTGGTTCAGTATATTTATTAATAAATTCACAGAGAGGCTTAATGACACACTAATAAAATTTGAAGATATTAGGGCTGGGAGGGTTAGTTTATATCTTATCAAAAAGAACTTAACAGGAATAAATTACAGATAAAAGAGAAAGCTTAAGAGGAATATCACTGATTTAACATTTTCAAAAAAATACATGCGGAAAGGGGAAATGAATTAACTCTGAAAGTTACCAGAGGAAGACCCAGGATTAATGCATAGAAGTTTCAGGGAAATATAATTTTGGGTCAGTGAAAGAAAGAAATCACATTTAGAGCCGTCTGCAGTGGAGATGGACTATTCAGGAGGCCACAAGGTGTTCCAGTAAAAACTCGATGAGCCCACGAACCACAGATGAGCTCTTGATTAGTATTTTCCATGAGGCATTCCGCATCTGGGTCCATAATGGTGATAGGCGGATGGGTAGATAATAGGACATCTCCATTATTTCGGGGTGTTATTGGTCCTTTGAATTCTCACGAGAGTTTATTTTTAATTCTTTTGACATTTTTTCCTGCACAACAGATTTATTTGTGTCTGTGTCTTATCTCATGTACTTGACTTAAACCTCTTTGAGATCAAGACTTGTCAATTGTCGCTGTGACTTTTAGTACCTAGCATAATATCCTGCACATCGCATATTGAAATTGTCAATAAACAAATGAATGAATAAATTCTCTAACAATATGCATCTTTTTTTTCCCATAGGAGTCAGGACACCCTAAGGCCTTGAGGATGCTGTTATGTAATTCGTGTTTATAACAGCATAGTACATACTGGGGCTTCGGATGTTTTGCTCTCCTTTTGGGTGGTAGGATTCTCAATTTATCATTTTTGCCTAGATATATCCAAGTTACTGCATTTAACATGACTTATTAGCCGCACTCTGGTGGTCACTGGAAATGTAAAAGACACATAATAATATGGCCTTCATGGGGACAAGAATTCTGGTTTATTAGTCTTTTTATCTCAGATGTCTGGTTTATAACAAGCTCTCAAAAAATGTTGATTTGCTTCCTGACTATCCATTAGAGTTTGGTTGTAAAAGATGAGTCAGGGCTCTGCAGTGAGGAAGGGCATTTCATTTGGAGAAAGCACCATAATCCCAGAGGTGTGCCGTAGCATCGGTGCGATCAGGTAAAGCATCCCTGTCACTCGGGGATGAGGTGTGCCGGGGATGAGGGAGTAGGAAACAAACAGTACAGATCACAGCTGGCACTCTGTGGACGGGCCTTGAGTGCCGTGCTAAGGAATGCAGTGTGGGCCCGAGGATCCTGGAAATGGAGCTTACCAATGGACGTCTCCAGATTCTGGGCTAGTCTACTTTAGAACAACCCTAAGACCTTAGAGCATTTTCCGTCCCTGGGTGATACGCTTCAGGGAGTTGCGGAAGAGGATAGGGAATTGTGGGGAAGCATTCCTGTGGTGCCCAAGGCAACCTGGATGTTGAGCATTTGGCTTGGAGGTCCCCCAGGACACAATGTTGCAATCACACCTACATTCTTGGGCACATTCTAGATGTTTCTGCACGCAGTTTATGTCTGGATGGTCCTTGTCAGACGGTTAAAGGTGGACGTGTTTAGGCAAAAACTTCTGTGATTGTGTCTTCCCTTTGGAAACGTGACTTTGCAGTGGTGTTTTAGGTGCAAAAGGCTTGCTTACAGGGCTGGGGTTTGGGACTTGTGGTAGGGCCTCTTCTCTGAGGTGGCTGTCCTGGTCTCCTGGCCTCTTCCTAAAACGTGCTTCCCCAAGCTGCTACTTGTACTGCTGATACAGTTGCTTAATTTTAAATTGGTGTCAGCATTTGCTGCTACGTTGATTCGGAAAGCTCTCTAATTTAACTCTTCACATATATTGCCGTCCCACATATATTGCCGTCCCTTGATGATGATGGTGATAATTATCACACTGCTGCTTCAGATTTAATAAATGTCATCTAAGTAAATTGTTTTTTAAGGGATTGAGAGAAAGAGAGAGGGAGAATGCAGGAGAGCCCCCTCAGGTGTGGTTAGGTTAGTGGGGAGTTTCTTCTTAGACAAGTTGCCTTCAATTGCATGTATGTTTCATGTCTGATGAGCTGCCTGCTGGGAGCTACAGAATCACTTTCCAATCTGCTGCCATTGTGATTTACATCTTCCTGAGACCTTTTGATGATCCCCAAGTTGCTAAAGATAACCTTCCTTCCCTAGATTAACAAAGCCATCTAGTACCTGGGTTCTGTCTACATTTTCTCCTTTCTTTTCTTAGAAGCGCATGGGCCTTTGTTTGGTCCCTGGAGCTGTGCTGATTCCTCCCCTCATGGCCTTTTCACATCCCTTCCTCTGCCTACAACAGTGTGTTTCTTCCTCTTCTCCTTCTAGTTATTCCACCCATCCTACGGTTTCAGCACGAAGAGTGCTGACTTGAAGAATTTCATCCTGAGCCCTGGCCTATGTCAAATTCTGTTATAAACTCAGAGATCACGGATATGATTTTACTGGTCAGTTGTAGTTTTACATTAGCTTTTATGATAACCGGGTTAATATCACCACTTTTCACTAAAGTGTAGAAAGCCTGTGGATATTTTCTACCGTGGGTCTCAATAGCAAAGCGCCATGATCAGCAGAGAAGAGGTGCTTGATTATTATTTGATAAGTGAATGAATAAATAATATTGCATTTAAACATTCTTGGAATCTCATTTCCCTGGTAAGGAGGAATTGATCAATAGTTTGTCTTATCCTGAATAAAATTGTCATTGTTCATGCCAGTATCAAACCAACTCTATTCCTTTCTTGTTAGACAACTTCTTAGACTACATATTGGACCTTCCAAATTGTAGGACATCAGGTCACAAGGGTGGAAGGGATGATACTTGAAACCGGACAAACTCGATTTCAAATCCCTGCTCTGCAGCTTGGTTTACCAGCTTTTATGACCTCTGCCATGTATTTTAACGGCTCTGAGCCTCAGTTTACTCACCAAGCAAAATGGGACGAAGAACCTCAGTTTGTAAAGTTGGTGAGGTCTGTCAAAATTTTATTTTATTTCTAATTTTTTTAATGTTTAGTTTTGAGAGACAGAGCATGAGCAGGGGAGGGGCAAAGAGAGATGGAAACACAGACTCTGAAGCAGGCTCCAGGCTCTGTGCTGTCAGCACAGAGCCTGACATGGGGCTGAAACTCACAAGCTGCGAGATCATGACCTGAGCTGAAGTCAGATGCCTGACGAACTGAGCCACCCAGGTGCTCCACAACCAACATATTTTGCATGAAAACTTACAGAAGTTAATTTTCAGAGGGCAATTCCTAGTTGCTTTCTTCCTAAAGTATCATTTCGTAATTAAAAATTCCAAAATGCACAAACATAAATGGCAAAAAGGAAATATCATGAGTGCTTGAACCAAGTCTTTAGGGCATTGAAATAGACCAAGTCCAAGAAATGTCCATCTTTGGGGCTCTCGATGTCTTTGGTGTTCATTGCCATGTCAGAGTGAGAGGTCAAGAGAATGTGTTTGTATTTCATACCCCTCCCTGTATGGGCCTGACTTCTAGTCTCTTCAAAATAGTCTTCCCCAGCCCAATGGCCACTCCTTTGTTGCTTGAACCTGGGTTTCTTTTTCTCATGTATGAAAATTGCCTTCCATTAGAACTATCCTTTTTTATTGGCTCTGTTCTTGAACATGAACTGGCCACACACACACACACACACACACACACACACACACACACAAGCCCCATCTTGAGCTAGAGCTTCTGATGATGAGCTCAGACCATTCTGGAGTTATTTAGCAAGGACTGACATATATATTTTTTCCCCTACAGTTTTTTCCTTTTGGATTTGAAGTTTTCTGCGGAACTGGTATCTCATCTGGTAGCTCTCAACTGTTCTCGAGCTAAGTTTCTATCACACTCTATTGTTCCTTGACCTGTGATGGCATTTATTAGAGAATCTGGTAAAACCCAGATATAAACACAGCATTTCATCCCAGGTAACAATCTGAGATTTTATGTTGTCTTGTCAAGGTCACTAGATACCAGCCTTATTTTTACTGCCTCTACTTTTGAAACCAGCAAACATACATGCCTTCATAGTCCTCCACGATTCCACAAACTGACACACTGCCAAGTATTTTTGATGGATCACCTTTTACTTGGGAGGCTAGAAGAGAACCTCATGGCAGAGACCTACACACATCGGGGCGGCGCGTGTACGTACAGACGAACCCTGTGCATCCCTGCAGAGCCAGTATCTGGGATTCTGAAAGTGGAACAGATTGGTTTATTTGTGACAGTGTACTCTCGCCAGACCTCTGTCCTGGCTTGTTGGCAAAACCTAAAGGCTGGCCTTGTACTAAGAGACACATTAATAATTGCAAATGTAAGTCAGGCAGCAGAAAGATTGGTTGCACTGTTTTTTATTCTGATATGGGATTGGAGTTCTTTACTCCAAATGCAGCTGTTTACCTGGTATGCTACTGTTTGAAGTGTACACACTTTAAACCTAAGGGGATGCTAAATGGTATGCACTTGGAAAAATGGTATGTGTGTGCACGTGTGTGTTTGTGCTATGCTTATATTTTTCAGGCTCTGCCACATCACAATAAGCATGTCACACCCAGATGATTGTTATACTAAACCAACTGTCATTTGAAAGCCTACAAAATCAAGGTGACAATGTTTATTATCCTATTGCCCTTAGAGAGAAACACTTGTGAGAACACCTTGGTGCTATGCAAACAAAATAATAATTCTTTTTTTTAAGTTTATTTATTTTTGAGAGGTAGAGACAGAGTGTGAGCAAGGGAGAGTCAGAGAGAGAGGGAGACACAGAATTAAAAGCTGTGCTGATGGCTCAGAGCCCACCGTGGGGCTTGAACTCGTGAACTGTGAGATCGTGACCTGAGCCAAAAGTTGGACGCTTAACTGACTGAGCCACCTAGGTGCCCCCAAAATAATAATTCTTGACAAAAGGATCAAACAGAAATGGTGCCACAGTTCCTGGAATATAGGGCAACATCTAAAAAAAAATGATTAAAATTCAGCACAAACTCTTGCTCTGCCCTGTACTAGATATGACCCTTTTCTGGTCTATCCACAGCTCCTTCCAGAGAATCTGCCTCCCTCTTGGCTCCCAGAAGGGGCAGCCCCACTTATCAGGGGCCATCCTCTGTCCTCCTCATGATTAATTGATTAGGTATGGAACTCTAATCAAAAGTGAGCCCATCTAATCACAGGATGGAGGTCAATCAGAGTGTTTCTCTCAAGAAATTGAACAACAAGGCAGTAAGACATGAGCCAGTTGGTGATGAACCTGCAATTGAAGTGTGATTGGGCTGTGTGGATGACCATGTGGACACAAATAATCTGGAAGGTGTAGGGAGAGTGTGAGAGAGGCAGGCACATTCAGGGAGAAGATAGCAGTGGGACTGAGAGATAGTTGGAAGGAGCATCTCAAGACCTACCATTCTTCTTCTGGTTTCTCTAAGAACATGCTTGACATCCTTGTAGCCACAGAATGAACCTACACTACGTTGAGTTTCTGTTTTCTGCAGCCAAAACAGTCTTGATGAGAACATCCCATTTTACAACATGATCCTGTATCCATGACTCTGAAATGAGATTCATTTCTACACTCTGGGATGCAATATAAGATTGTTCTAAGAAAAGCCTCTAAGATACTCAAAAACTAGAAGGGTTCAGTATGAGGGTGCAATGAAAATAGTGCTCCAATATGGGAAATGTATTCCAGATGGAATGTTATTGAAACTTATATGTCTAGAGTAAACATGGATGTGTTCACCAAATTCTTGAATATCAGGCCCAGATGGCATTATTTAAGACTGGAAAATGATTATTTTCATTCAAATAAGCAACACAACTTTACCATACTAGAAGGGGGTGAATGGAATTCATTAACTCAATGTATGGCTTGGGCTTAGAATATAAACAAGGAATTTGGACAAATTTGCATGAGGAATAGCTGTAATAGTGATTTGGATCAATTAGAAAAGTTTGAAAATATTACTGCACTTCTGAAGGGATGCAAGTGAGGGTGTTTTTGCCTCCTCAGAGAACATTCCCTTGATGTCGGTATCAGATCCTACAGCAAGATGTACCATTTCTCAGAGTTTTATGGATGGCAGGTCTGAATTCACCCCATAACACTCAGACGTCTTGTTAATTTCTTCTTCTGAGTCATGCACATCTGATTCATTCTCTTCCCGAATCTGGAAAACTTAGGCCATTTTGAAAATTTGGAGAAGACCTCTTGTCTTCAGTTCAACAAAGACAGAACCAGGGTACATATTTCCCAAATCCACACGGGTCATTTCAAGTTGGGGGTCTCTGCGGTGCCACATCTAGCCGTGCGGCACTTTCGCCCAGTGATGTGACTTTGGACAGGCTACTTAACTCCTGAAGGCCCTGGGCTTAGGTCAGCCTGTGTGAGTTCCATCACCTGCTATCAAAGACAGTCAACAGTTATCACAGATTCCCTGCCTCCCAAGAGTCTGTGTGAAGAAACCACTTCCATTCTAAGATACCCACCAACATTTCTCGAAGAAATACCTTCCATTTCTCTTTAATGAACTGCTTTTCCAATTTGGGGCAATTATTCTTTACAACCCCAACTGCACTGAGACACAGAAGCTGTTTGCTGCTCTTTGTAGGGAAAATTCAACCCTTTCAAAAACCTAATTCTAGAATGTCCTTCTTGGAGTGACAGTGGAAGAAAACATCAGCAAAGCTCCTTTCTCTTCTTTTCTTCTCCCTTCCCCGCTCCTATAAACTATTTAAGAATACATATCACTACTCATACATTTTATGACAAAGATTAAAAGCTATCTTAGCTTTGTCTTCTGGTTTGAATGTAAACTTTTAGTTTCTCTTACCAAACAAGATTCATCTCTGCATTATGAATATATAATTGGTCACTTTATTCTCCACATTAAATATGATGTGAACACAGGAAGATAAAATGATTTTTCTTCTAGCATCAGGAAGGTAAAGCAGTAGCAGGAACAAAACAAAAATGTCTTAAATAGGGGTTAGTCAATAAAAGTCTACAACCCTTTTTTGTCATCCTCCCAACCCCCGCTCAGTGACTCTGAGCCGAAAAACCCTCAAGTCAGCCAAAGTTTCATTTCTCATTGGAAAAGGGAAAAAAATAGATGCCTTTTTCCAAAACAAAAAACAACACAGAAAATCAACTTATGATCTTTGCCAAAGTTGATGACCAAATACTTTGGACCAACTATTTTTTTCATGTTTTATGGGCCATGAATAGACACTCTTTACATAACGATGAATATGTATCATTCTTAAGTAGCTTAAAATAAAATCACTAGTTTTAATTTTGTTTCTCTGTTTCCAAAAGACCAGAATATGACCTGGATATGGAAATTCAAACCAGTACTTTCCGTCCTATCTGATGATGGCGAGAGTGTTGGAGAGGAACACCGCCTTCCTGAGACATTACTCCATGCAGAAAGCCAGAGTTGCCTTCTACAGAAATACAGGTTTCTCAGTCAGAGAAACAAAGCCTTTAAACCACCAACTAAGTTCTCTTTGAAACGATCCTGCCTTTCTTTTATGTATTGGGTAGCTAGAAAGGCAGATATATTCTGGTTTGTTTCTCAGTGTTAAGACTCGTTATAAGTATTGTATTCCTTTTTGTCCAGAATGGCACATTCCATGTTACCAAATATTTATAGAGTCCAGTTAAACTTAAGTCACTGCTGGGCAATATGTCCTAAATTAGTTTGCATCTTGCAGAATGAAACCAACCTCCGATTTTTGAAAATACAGATAATTGCCATCCTAAGTATTATCTTGTAAGCTACCATGTGCCTTTGCTAGAAATTCTTTTAGTTTTCTTCACTCAGTGCCCTGGAGATGGATCTCGTGAAACCCCACTGCTGAAGCCATTCCTCCACGAAGTGTCTCCCAGAGTCTTAGGATGAGGTTAAAATTCCAGAGGTTGGAACACCTGGGCAGCTCAGCTGGTTGAGCGCCCAACTCTTGGTTTTGGCTCAGGTCATAATCCTAGTGTTGTGGGATCGTGCCCTGCCTTGGGCTTCATGCTGATCATGGAGTCTGCTTACAATTCTCTTAAAAAAAAATTATAAATTTTTTTTTCTGATAGAAAAAGTGACAAGCAAACATGAAAATGAATATTTATTTTAAAGATTAATAACTCTCAGGGCACCTGGGTGGCTCAGTCAGTTAAGCATCCAACTCTTGATTTTGGCTCATGTCATGATCTCATGGTTCGTGAGTTTGAGCCCCACGTCAGGCTCTGTACTGACAGTGTGGAGCCTGCTTGGGGCTCCCTCTCCCTCCCTCTCTGCCCCTCCTCCATTCTCTCTTTCTCTCAAAAGTAAATAAACATGAAAAAAATAAAGGTTAGTAATTATCAAAATGATGAAAATTGGTTAAATTGTGTAATCTGTCTCTGTGGAAAGCATGTAAAACAAATCTAGAAAAACTACCATTCAGAGCTGAAAAAAATGGTTGTGTTTCTAACATCTGGAGGGGGGTGGCATTTGCCAATATTCATTATTTTCCTAGGTCAGGGGGGCCTCAAATTTGAGCGCATCATAATCACCTGGAAGGCTTGTTAAAACACACATTGCTTTTTCCACAGTCGGGGTTTCTGGTGGTACACTCTGGAAGGAGAATTTACAGTTCTAACAAGATCCCAGGTGGAATCTTGCAGAACCACTGCTCTTAGAATAAAAGCACTTGGCTCTGGTCCCAGAGTGTGACTTTGCATAAGTCATTTGGCCCATCAGCCTCACTTTCTTCATCTGTAGAAAAGGGACATCCCTAGCTGGCTACCTCATAGGAAAAGACCAAATTAATGACAAATGTGGTATCCCTTAATTCTAGGCATCTATAACCGTTGTATTATTTTTACATACAGCAAATGCCATTGTATTGTTTTTACGTACCATAGAGAGAGAGAGTGGTTATTTCCAATGGCATCGGTTACCTTTGTTGTCAACATTTGGAATCTGTCATGTGATACTTCTTCCAACTCCCTGTAAACTTGGAAATGAGGAAAGTAGTTTGCATTCTGAACACAAATTTGGGCCATAGGATACAAGTTCATTCATCTAAAGAACCATGTTCTTTCTGGTTCTGTAAGATTGTAGTGCAACACGTTCAAATTAATTAACCTACACCAAAACATGGCAATCAGAAGGGGTTTAGACAGTCTTCATCCCAGTGGGGTTCTGGTCACAAACCTATTCCCAATGTGTAGATGAACTTGGAAAATGTTAGTAAGGGTGACCATACCTCCTGGTTTGCCTGCCCTGGTTCATGCCTGTTGTTTTGGCCTAACCATGACTAATATCTTCTTTACTTTCAAGAGGGCCTCTCATTAGGTAATATATTTTATAGTCTCCCTAACTCCAGGAAAGGAGCTTTGAATATTTCCATTCTTGTGGGCAGTTCTCCCCCATAATATGTGAATGAACCCAACTTTTCTTTTCCTGATGACAGTACTAAATGCCCTTGTTATGATTTCATTTTTACCAAACGATCTTCTGATCCCCGTATTTGTAATTTAGAACAGATAGAGGCAATAGCGGTCCATTTCCGTGAGGTCTATAGGGCACATTTGCGTATCCAGTGGGGCCCGGATCAGTCCGAGTCCTGGGATACGTAGACTGCATTCGGTGGTTGGGAGAGAATGGAGCTCCTGTGTACAGGAGTCCTGAATATAGGACCCAGGTGGTGACATACTCATCACTGGCCAGCAGCCATGCTCAAAGCAGGCTTTTCCTAAAGGTAAAGGACACATGCAAATTCAAGTCTTATGATTATTATTTTTTTAATTTTAAGTAAACTCCTTGCCACACGTGGGGCTTGAACTCACAACCCTGAGATTAAGAGTCACGTGCTCCACTGACTGAGCCAGCCAGGCGTCCCCCCTGAAGTCTTTTGGTTTTTGAGAACACCTAAATAACTAAGGAAAATGTTCTGATAAAAATAAAATGCTCACCACAGTACCTGTCTGTCTACAAAGAGAAAATTCTAATTAAGAAATCACAAGCTCTTCTGACACAAGTGATCCTTATTTTTCTCATTATAAATTTACAAGAAAGGAAATAATATCCTGCTGACTTTAGTGTTTCAGAGCTTGAACCCAAGCAAGTTCAAGGCCCTGGGACTTCCAATTGTTGGTTAGAGGGTTAGGCAGTAGAATTGCCACCAGAGAGTTCCAGATTTATCTCTTACTGATAAGTAGAGTATTTATCTTGACATATCCTTACATGTTTTCCATGTAGAGCAAGTAAGATCTCATTGGAATTGCTCATTCTTAAACCATAAGATACATAATTCGATTTTTTTATGTTTAAAAAATTATCTGTATAGTGCTAACAGTGACGTGTAAGAGTTATTGTAACTCATTTTCCCACTCATGCTGCTTTAGTTACAAGTATGATTTTTTTTTCACAATAGCCTAGAAAGCACTCATTCACCTGTAAGTCAGAATAGAATAACAGACTTGTCAAACATTAGAGAACAGCCAGATTTCATTGCTGTAGTTTGTCAGGTCACCGTGGACAATTTTGTTGCTATTTAAAAACATTTTTTTTTTTACACAGGGTTTCAACATAAAGCCTTCATACTTAAAATGTAAAGGGCTGCTGCAAAAATTCTGGAACATGGTCCTCAAGTTTAATTACATTTATAAGTAAACAAATTATTGGCTTTATACTAAAATGATTTTTAAGCGTTTTCCTCATGTGGTACATAAAAACCAAAAACCCAATGGTAAAATAAACGTGAAGACAGCAAGCTTCAGATAATCAATGGGTGAAAAAAAGCTTAACAAAAAAGGATTTGGGGTTATAAAAACTGAAAAAAGTCTCTTTGGAAAATAACTCTATGGTTTTGGAAAACATGATCAACAAATTAGAAAACTGGAGTTTGGCCAGCTGCTCGGTAGAAAAGACATTAAAATAGAATTTCTGTTCTTAGCGAAAATATCAGCTCACACCCTCTATAACCTTGCAAAAAGAAAACTGGTTCTTAAATAGCATCTGTAACCCAGAAACCAGAAGTAAATGATGGAAATATTGGAACATAGAAAAACAATACAGCAAGAAGCCAGATTTCATGAGTTTTTAAAAAAAGAAAATACAAAAATAAGTCTCTGGGAACCAGTTTTCACACCTTCTGACCCTAAATAGCGCACTCACAAGTATATATGAAAGTTCAAACTGGGGCTTCCCAGGTCTTCATTCTCCCGCCTGTGTAAGGAGGTTATGAAAAAAACACTTCGCCAAACAGCTAAATCAGAGGCATTAGGCATTTCGGGTTTTTGCACATTTGGATAATGTGTGAAAATATTTCCAACTTTAAAAATATCTTTACACCTTCTTCTGTGCCGAGAGAGGGAGTGAGGACGGCGAGTTGGCTGCCAGCATGAGCACGGGGCGGGTCCCCCAGGGACCCGGGGAGCACAGGGTTCTCAAGTCTTGCTTCTGCTGCTTTCTGCTGAGGGCTTGTGGCATTGCCATGCAGCACAGAAGAGGTTAAAAGAGGGCCTGTACCAGTCATGGAAAGTCGAGTTCCACAATGAGACCGCCCTGGGTTTGAATTCTGCTTCTGTGACTTTCTAGCACCGTAGTCTCAAGCAGGCCAGTGGCCACTTGGGAGCTTCCGATCTCCAGCCATCAGAGGGGGTAACAGTGCCTAGCTCGTGAGGCTTGTGTGCTTGTCCGATTATTCTTGAAATGTGCGTAACACAGTGCCCAGCCTGTGGAAACTTCCAGTACATATTGGCTGACGGTAACTGAAGACCTTAGGAAGGTGCAGCTCCACTGCCCACATCGTTTCCAGTTTTCCACCTCCGGGCTAGGACAGGCTCCCCCCCCAACTCCCCCTTTACTTGCGGTTTGCTTTATACCACGTTGCTTTGCTGCGACCTGTGTTAGCACCCGCTTTCACCAAACAGGAGAAATTGGAAGAGGATACTCGCTTTTACAAAACATGATTGATTCTTTGCTTTGCACCATTGTGGCTTAGGCCAAGTTTCCTAGGAACCCTCGACTTTCAGGGGCCGGGAAGCCTGGGCTGAGATGCTATCACCAGCATTGCCATTCATATATTAAAGCCTCTCCGTTGCTTGGCGCAGCACAGGGGCCTCCTGTATCCTGCGGAATGAACGGGCTGTGGTTTAATTGTTAAATAGAACCTAGGTGTCGCTTTGCCCATCTCAGGCCCTATCCCGAGATGCTTGCAAACAAACAATTACAGGCCCTCTCTCTCCTTCACTCTGCTAAGCACAGCACACCCAAATTGAATTACTACTGTCTCCTAGGCATGCCAGGGCTTTCTTGTAGCAGTATCTTTGTTTTTAAGATTGTTTCTTTCTCAAGCAGCGCTCACCATCAGTTTTGCTAGATAAAATGTTACTAAGTCTTTCGGATTCATGCCCTCTCCCACACTGTAGCCTTATAGCTCCTATACTTTAAATGTGTCTTATCTAACTTTCCTCCAACCGGACCAGGGAGCTCCTGAAGCTGGGAATGTGATCTTTCAAATCTTTGTGTCCTTTTTAGTGCCTAAGGACATGTTTTCACCAGAATGTTCAGTATATGGTTATTTCATTGAAGGAATGCCCTCTACCCAAGACAGAATGATGTAGGAACTTGAAAAATGTCAAAAGAAATACCACCATGAACACCAGGAGAGAGAGACCTCCTTTGTGTAGCCTAGATGGAAAATGCCGGAACGGCCCTGGTAGTTAGTTGAAGAAGGCTCTCTACTTAAAGGGCTAAATTGGTTAGGAAAATAAAAGCACTGACCTCTTCAGGATCCAAGGAGAAGATTCTAGACCAGAACGAGGCTAGCTTGGGGATGAATCTCTTCTAATACAATTATAAAACAAATGTCAACATCTTTTCTATAGACACAGAAATTCCCATCAGGAGTTCTTAGTAATTCTTTTTTTATAGTGATTCTGTCTGTAATAGTCCCTCTTTTTACTGTTACATTAATTTTGCCCTATCTTTTGAGAATATTCGAGCTAGGAAAGAGGTTAGCGAACATTGACTACAGCTCACATAATTTTAAGAGGAGGAAACTGAGCCCTAGGGAGATAAAGTTTCCTGCTTCACATCAGTGAGTTAGTGGCAAAATTGGGGCTAGAACTCTGTTCTCTCTAGGTAGCCCGCTCTAGCTTCTCAGTAGGTAGTAATAAACGGCCGGACAGATGACCTGGCAAACCCAAACCTACAAAGTGACAACAAATGTCACACTTCACACGACAGATGTTGTTTTAGCTTGTGATTCTTGTCGCCTCCTCTTTCCACCGGATCCTGTCCTTTTAGATGATCAGAACCCAAATCTGACAACCCATAGAAGTTCAGAGGCAGAGGAGATAACACCCCCCCACCCCATTCCCCAACCCCTGCCTCCTCCAACTGGAGGAGGTCATGACTGAGCAAATGAAAATGACCTTAAATGCATCAACGATTCAGTAGTCCAAAGTTGATATTCTCAAGCGCTCTATTTGCATGACCTGTATTGAAAACCCTGGATCCCAATACTCCACATCATTGCCAGTGGAAAATAGCGTTTGCCATCTGGGCCAAAAAAAAAAAAGAAGAAAAGAAAAGAAAAGAAAAGAAAAGAAAACCAGTGGATAGTAGCCATTTGGCCTGAAACAAAAAGACTGCCGAGTAAGGGGGGGGGGTGGCTCTCAGAACTGAAATTCACACAGAATAACGGTGATGGATTGTGAGGAAGGAAAGGGAAGTCACCTGTGCCTCCATGTCTGGCTGAGACGTTCTCTAATGAGCACACAGAGGAAAAAGGACTTGATGTTGGGAGAAGAGCTGGATAACCAAGCACAGGTGTCGACACTCTAGGGAATGTGTCAAAGGCTGAAACGCTCATGATGATAAAGGCTTTATAACTACATTCCGAACAGGAAGATAGAAGGTGACGGGATCTTTCTACCACAGGGTCATCTCAGGAAGGACTCACACTCGTCTTCCCCCAGAACATGACAGTTTCTTGATCAGAGGATGTAAATATTAGGTTGGATAAAACATAATATTTGTAGGAGAAAAAAAGCCCAAGGATATGAGAAAATTTAAAAACACATTGGTGCTTTAAATTTAATTCAGTGAACTGTGATTATAAATTTATAATGCCCTGACATTTTGCTGGGTTCCCATAATGTCAAGACATGTAAGATATAAAGCTTGCCCTCAAGGGCTCCCTGTTTAGGGGGTAAAGCTACAAGACAGGTTAATTACAGAACAGAGTGATAAACACAATACTCTATTGATTTCTGTAACTTTGTAGAGTTATAAAGAACAGGAGAGGAGCAAGAAGATTGTAATTGGTCAAAGGTAGATGTCATTTTTAAAACGAAACTCAATTCCCTGATTTGTAGATAAATTACGTTGGTAGTTTGATTCCATCGTGAGCAAGAATCTGGAACCAATTAATGAAAAGAGATGGTGAGCCTTAATGCAAGTCGGAGATGAGACTGAGACCAGCATGGATTTACTGAGAAAGATCAGACTACCGTGATTTCATTTCCCTTTTTAAAGGAGAAATCCAACTGGGAGGCTAGAAACACAGTATAGACACACATGCCATGGACTTCATCTCATATATTGATTTTCTGCGACTGTTTGGCCGGATCTTCAATGGCAGATTTGTTGAACAAGAAATATGGGCATGATGCTAATTCATTGAGACTTGAAAATGCTAATTATCTGGTAGACATCAATCAAAAGGGAGGCTTCTCCCTTTTGGTGGGTCGTGGGGCCCTTTGCCTTGGTGTGGCTGTGCTAATCCTTTCATTCATGATTTAAAAGATGTATCAGTAAGGGGACTCCATAGGGAACCGTACATTCAAGCAGGGAGGTTTGAGCAGCGTTTAAGAAAGGGACTAGTTACATGTGGCCATGCTTTGTGGGAACTGATAAGGGACAGTGCAGAGTCTCCACTGGCCTGATGGGCTGGGGAGGTGGGGGCGGGGGGTAAAGATCAGTACTGATACAAAGCCAGAGTAGCCAGCAGAAGGTTCCTGCCCTGGTCAGGGCTTAGGATGACTGTTCCCTACTCTGCCCTTGTTGACTTCATTGTTCGTCCCTACTCTGGCGTTTCTGGAAGCACTTGGCCACTATCCCATGCACTTGCTCCCCTTGGACTCATCCTCTGTGCAGGGACCTGTGGAAGCCATCTGCTTCTCTGTAGATCAGCTATTTTCCGGTCATTGATTGACTGCTTGTGAAGACTTTAGTGAACTCTTTCCTGACGGACATTAGTTGTGGAACGGGCAATTTTGTTCCCCATCATACCTGTGAGCATCTAGCAGGGTATCTTCTGATTCCCTTGTGAACAAGGAGAAGAGCACCTGACACTAATAGCTGAATGGACTTGGAAATGCTAATTCATCGGTAGGTATCAATAGATACCCTTCTAGAGGTGCCTGGGTGGCTCAGTCAGTTAAGCGTCTGACTCTTGATTTCGGCTCAGATTATGATCTCATGGTTCAGAGTTCAAGCCCTGCATTGGGCTCTGCACTGACAGTGCAGAGCTTGCTGGGGATTCTCTGTCTCCCTCTCTCTGCTCCTCCCCCACTTGCATGTGCATGCACATTTTCACTCTCTTTCTTTATCAAAATAAATAAACATGAAAAAAATAGATACCCTTCTAGGGGAGTAGGGATGGGAACAGGTAACTGCACTTGGGGTAGACTATCGTTTGAATTCTAATATTTCCATTTCCCATCTTCCTGGTAAATTTCTAGTTCTTTCCATTGCTTTTAGTAAATACATATCCTTAGAATAAAGACAGGTGTGTATGGTGTAGTTGTTTCCAAACAGATGTAATTTTTGTTTCCATTATTGATTTACTTTTTACTGAAGTATAGTAGACACATAAACACATGTGATTTTTGAGGTTTTTTTCCTGGGATGGGGATGCAGTAACATCTTTCTTGGGCCACTGTTCAGGTGGCTGTTTTTCCTTCTTTTTTCTTGAGGACATATTAACACATGGTTGATAAAAATTTCTCAGGAAAGAGCAACATGAATATTTTTAAAATGCATCACAGCTGCTTTCCCTAACAGATAATATCTTTGGCGCTAATCAAGACTTGTTAGTAAGTTAATGATATTTCCTAGGCTTTGTGTGTCAAATCAAAAAGAAGAAAACCAAGCATGGGAATATGAGGTAGGATTATGCCCTTTCTTTCTTTTTCACCACTTATGTTGCCAAGGTGAGTTCAAGATAATAGTTTATTGCAGGTAGCCTGAAATTTCCATATCATTCCTGCGTCCATTTTCCTGTCCAGGGGGATATGCAAAATAGATCATATTTATTTATGGATTGCTCATAGAGGCCCTTTCTCTCTCTCTCTCTCTCTCTCTTTTTCTTTCTTGCTGCCTCCCCACCCCCTTGCCTTGGGGTGGGGGGATCTCTGTTTCAAAGAACCCAAAGGGGCTCTTTACCTAATTTGTCCTTACCTAAAATATCCTAAAGGATCTGTGTGGGCATGAAACCCTGTAAGGTTCCTGTATTCTTTCATAAGTTTTAAACATATATTTTCCAATTACTAGGAAAAAAAGAATTTATGTTAGCACATTTGCAAGGAAAACCTTCTTAAAATAAAAGATGGCGTTACTATCCTTTGAGAAGAGACTGATGCTCGACTCGTCTTAATTCTTCTATTATGCAGCTGGTTTATAACCACTTCCTGGAAAAAAAAATGAGCCGAGACAGCTCGTGGGGGCTTGCTGGAGGTTACCTTATCATTTCTTCCCTACGACTGAGATCTTATCTTTTTAACTGTAAAACTTCACCAGTTCTCCTTGGTGAATACTGTGAGTCCATTCCTGAGCCTGTGGACAGACCGATGAGATGCTGTCTTCCCTCCCTCCCTCAGCCAGGCAGCCAAGCATAACACCGAGAGGTGATTAGAATTTTACTGCCCCTGATTCACAGACCTCAGCTTTCCCTTGGCTGCCTTGCTTCCCTTTGCTTAGCAACAGGAAGGTGGCCAGCCCTGTGCTGCCGACAGATTTCTTTTTCACTTTCATAGCGAAAAGGAGAACTTAAGCATCAAAGACAGCCAATAAGACAGCACACGTTTGATGGGAGCTTCGCATTATAATTTTATACTCTGAATACCAGGGGCTTCCTCGGGCCGCAGGATTGTCTCAGGGTTTCCGGGTGAAATCGAGTTAATCGTATAATGACATCTGGGCCCCTGTTGAAGGTAGAAGCGTGCCAGCAGCCAGGGTAGCACCAGTGTGTCATTCCATCACAAGTCTACCCTCTTTCCCCCACAGGGGTACTATTTTTAGAAATGTAAGTCATCTAGGTCAGGAATTAAGGCCCGTGGTGGTAGTTAAAAGGAATTTAGAGGTGTGCACACTGCGCTCCTCGGTTCATGCTGTGTGTGTCGTGTTTTGTTAATTCAGCGTCCCAGTTCACCAGGACCGGTGGACCCTCCAAGCAAGGTGTTGTGTTCACGGGAGAGTAGCCGTGTGTGTGAGATTTAACCCCTGCTGCAGAGCGTGGAGCAGACATGTTTATTGGTAGCATCAGGTGGGATCTATCAGGTTTCCAATATTCAACCATTTGTGACCTAAACTCAAATGACAGTTCACGGATATAGCCCTGCGTAAGGAACAGCGAGGCCGGCAGACCTTCGGTATAACTGGCAGAACTGAGGAGGGTTTTATGGGAAATATATGATTTCAGGAAGGCCCTGCCATGTGAGAAGAACTACATCCCCCTAAACCAATCTCCATCTGTCCTAGACGGTATGCAGCCTGGTCTAGTGATGGAGAAGAAAGTAAGAGTTATACATAGAAAATACTGTGCCATTCTTAGAATGACGATCTTGAACTAAACTTCAACATTCGGGATGCCTGGGTGGCTCAGTTGTTTAGGCATCTGATTCTTGATTTTGGCTCAGGTCATGATCTCACAGTTCCTGAGTTTGAGCCCCTGCACCCGGCTCTGTGTTGGCAGTGTGGAGCCTGCGTGGGATTCTGTCTCCCTCTCTCTCTGCTTCTCCCCTGCCTGTTCTCTCTCTCTCTCTCTCTCTCTCTCTCTCACAATAAGTAAAAATGATAAACTTAAAAAAATAAAATAAATGTCAGCATTCACAAAAGGGGTCCAAAGTGAGAGGGAAACTCAAAAAAAATTTGTTTCAATGATAATAAAGCTGAAAAGGGATAGGATAGAGGTCACATGCCTAGAGCACCCGTGCAGGTGGAATCAAACAAGGACCGGCAAACCATGGCCCCCATTCAGCCCACTGCCTGTTTTTGTAAATAAAGTTTTATTGCAACACAGGCCCATTCATTATCATAGTGTCTGTGACTGCTTTCATGCTGCATGACCCTCACAGAGTACTTGTAACACAGTTATGACTGTAGACTTAACTTTTTTTTTTTTCTGTGTAGCCCTTTGTGGGGAAAAAAATGGCTAACCCCTAACATTAAAATAAAAACAAACACACACAAGCAATGGGTCGACTTGGTTCATCTTTTATTTTTCAACTTTTCTGTCAGAGATTGGTGCAGGAAATATTTTAAACAACCAGAAAACCAGCCGTGCAAGCATAATAAATGACAAGTGGCGGGCTCTCGGCCTCAGGGTCAGTCATCAGCAGGAGAGTGGAGAGCTGTGGGGGGAGAGGGGGAGTGCTTGCTTGCTGGGACTTACACTCAGATTCAGCCTGTGCTGCTTCCCTGTAGCCAAAATCTCCCCAGGATTCAAGAGAACCTGGACCTTGGCACATGCATGTATCTCTCAGTTTTTAAATAATGCCAGCTAATGCAGGCACACCATTACTTTTCCACCTCTGCGGTCCAACGGGACATTTCTACCGTCTGGGTTGAGTTTATGACCATGCATTCGTGGCTCTATTTTTGAGGCTAAGGGTGAGACATCATTATGTGAAGGGAAGAGCAAAATTTTAGCAAGAAGCAAGAAGACAGTTAATGGTACAGTCCCACATGGCCTAGGGGGCCTGTGGATGCCAGGGGCAGTCAGGCTATGAAAGGACCCTGTTCATTCCTGTCAGTCAAGTTTGCTTTGGAGCACAATTGGTTGCCAGGGCATTGGTAAAATGTCTCAGATATGCTGACAGCTTCTATTACTGTATTTATTGGACTCATTTCCCCTCATCTACCCTCATATGGGACTCTAAAATGTGAGAAGACAAAGGAATTAGTTGTGCGTCTGGAAATTTCAAATCAGAAGACAAAGGGATTGTAGGAGTTACATGGGCAAGACATATTTCTTGGTCTTCTGCAGACACATGTGAGGAGAAGGAAATATTCAAGGGGGAAAACCAGAGGACACATTATTTGCAATGAGGTCTTTGGTTTAAATACATATCCACTGGATGTCATACTCTTGACAGTTGAAGATATGTAGTGAAAAGTGTTTTACCTTTTTAATAGAAGCTAATGACCCTGAGTCCAGGACCTTGTTTAACTTGTCTGTCTCAAATCCTCAGGGCCCAGCATAGGGAAGTGCTCCATTTGTTGGATGAATGAAGACACAAACAAATGAGCCAGGGGAGCCCCATATATGATCTTTTTTGTTGCATTGTCTTGTGTTTTCCCTTCATTGCCCCTGTTTGTGCTCTGATGACCTAGTCTTTCCTATGTCTCTTATCTTCTATTTCCAAAACAATTCTTTTTTAAAACAAAAATGAGTCTTTTTTCTTTCTCCTTCCTTCCATCCTTCCTTCCTTCCTTCCTTCCTTCCTTCCTTCCTTCCTTCCTTCCTTCCGTTCAGATACATCTTGTAGTAATGTCCATCTTCCAACTATCCCTAAAGGTGACTTCAGCTTGGACTTTTTCTCATCTCCCTCATGTCATCTCCCATTTGTGGACACCTGCTTACACTCCTTTGAATTGAGTCATCATTTTTATTAATAACCATTATCAAAGGGTGGAATTGAACTCTCAGGTAGAAATTTAAACAGATGGAATCGGTCCATGCCAGGTGAAACACTGAATTAAGTTGGGGAAGCTCTCAGGGTTGCTTCTGCTAACATTCTGAGTTTCCCCATGATAGTTATCGATCTGTGGCACACACCCAATTGGTATAAATTCCCTTTACTGTGCAGGGTAGTATAAGTCAGGGTTAAAGAAATACTCATACACGCATAAGACATATGTTGACTTCTGTGTTGCTTCTGGGTCTTATTTCAAGTACAAATAATAATAATGGTAATATTTGGTTTTGAAGAGAGCGGTTTACATAGTATAATTGTTTTCTTGGAAAATTACTCCTGGAGACCTACAACCTAAAATTGCCTGTGAACCATTCTACAATGGCATTATTATATTCAACTTCACATTTCTTTCAGCAAGTACAATGCACTCACAGAACACAGGTCGGCAGTAAAATTGGGTTTGTACCATCATAGTATTTTAGAGCTGAAAGTAATCAGTAGAACTAATTCATTGTCTTCATTTTTCTGATGAGGTAACTGACCACCAGGGAAATGGACTCCGTAGTGAATTTTGTTGAAATGTATTCATTTATTTAGAAAAGTCTATCTAAGCAGACTAACTAAAGTTGCATATACAAGTGCTACCTAAAGTTCTAGGGTTCATTCACTATTACAACTATAGTATAACAAATTCTACATTATGCGGATGGCCGTTTAGAATTTATAGAAGAAGAAGAATTAATACTTATTACAAGGAAAGGGATATGCTGTAATTAAATAGTTTCAAATTAAGTTCTACTTATATAAGCAACCTCCATGTTCTGAAGATGATGTAACTATTCATTTGTCTGAGGGATTGGTAATTGAATAATGAAGACACAAGTCAGATTAAGGACAAAAATTAATATATCCAGAGGTGAAATTTTATCTGGCTCAAGAGGGATGAAAAGCATTAGAAGATCTCATGTAAACTGATTATATATTAAACAACGAGAACAAAACCATGATGATAGTTTTGTTTTTGTTTTCAAACAATAGGTGGGCAGTTGATGCTATATTTAAAATAGCTGTGCTTAACTTACATTTTAAAATCATCCTCCACAAAAAGTAGATGCAAGCAAATTTTAGTAGATCAAGGTGTACTAAAGACTTTGGAAGAATAGCTTATAAGGAAAAGCTGATAAGGAAACATGTCCATGTCAGCACAATGAAAAGGCAACCTACAGAATGGGAGACAATATTAGCAAACCACAGACCTGATAAGGAATTGATATCCAAATCATATAAAGAGCTCAGTAACCACCACCACCACCATGACAATCTGATTTAAAAATGGGCAGAAGACCTGCGTAGACTCTTCTCCAAAGTAGACATCCAGATGGCCAACAAGTACATGAAAAAATGCTCAACAACACTTTCCATCAGGGAAACACAAATAAAAGCCACACAGATATCACTTCACACCTGCGGGAATAGCCAGGATCAAAAAGACAAGAAATAATAAGTGTTGGCAAGAATGTGGAGAGAAGAGAACCCTTGACCACTGTTGGTGGGAAATACAAACTGGGGCGGCTGCTATAGAAAACAGTATGGAGGTTCCCCAAGAAATTAAAGAACCACCATGTGATCCAGCAATTGCACTTCTGGGTATTTATCCAAAGGAAACAAAAACACTCATTCAAAAAGATATCTGCACCCCCCATGTTCCCATGTTCTTCCATAGTGAAGACGTGGAAGCAACCTAAGTGTCCATCAATAGATGAATGGGTAAAGAAGATGTGATGTGCCGGAGTCCAGCTCCAGCAGGTCCAGGGTTCCCTGAAGGATGGACGGTGTCGGCGAGAGAGAGAAAGCCTCGAGTTTCTTTCTAATCACCAGGCAGACATCTCTGCTCTGTCTGTTTTTGTGTCTTTATTTATAGGTCAAGCGATAACCTGACATCAGAAAATAGAAATTTTTTATAGTGACTAAGTTTTTATGATAAGATGCTTTAATCATCGAAAGTGTACAGAAACAAGTTTTACAGAAGTATTTTTGTAGAACCATCTCATTTATTTTTGGAATCAGTCCCCAAGATTAAGAAAGTAACAAACCTATCTTATTTTGTACGGGTTGGTCTTTTGCCAATAATTATGACTTTGTTTTTAATTAACAAGTTACACCCAACTCATGTAACGTATTTACAGGGAGGTTGAGTAAATCTTATAACCAAGAATATAACAGGATGTATTTAGTAAAGAACAGTATAACATACATATTATTTAAGTTAGTAAAGCTAAGCTTAAAACATAGGTTAAGTTGTATATAGATAGGCTAGGAGTTATTTTATTTGGCTTATTAACTACAAGAGAAAGAATGCTTGTTAACAAGTTGCTTGAGAAAGCCCTTTCTTTGATGCAAGCACAATGGGGGCCCTATGTGTGTTGGCCTTGTACCTGGGTTTCCATTTTTTTATCCATCCTCATAACTGAAGTCAGTACAAGGGAGGATATTTGTAGAATGTAGACCTTGGGAAGGGACTATGTTCTGTCCTTGTCTTCTATTTTTTATCTCCAAATTAGGCTCCTTTTCTCCAGGCCAGACTTAAATGCAGTTCTTGTGGTTTTAACCCCTTCAAGTCTATGTTTTGGGTCTGCAAGGCTCATTAGAAGAGCCTTTTGTCAAACATCTATAGTATTTTGATCTAAAATCTCTTATGCAGGGACAGGAAAATGTTTTTTCTTATGGGGTAACTGTGTGGGGAATATCGGTCTGATTTGGAACGCTGTTTAATGACAGCAGGCTTGTTTTCAACATGAGCAGAAGTAGCAGAAGGAGATACCAGTTTCGCCTCTCATGGCAGGAGCTGTGCCAACATCTGCCATTTCCTCACTGTGACTGTGTCATACAGCGAGGCCGATGCAGCTCCCAGCAGTGGTGTGTGTGTGTGTGTGTGTGTGTGTGTGTGTGTGTGATGGAATATTATTCAGCCATAAAAAGAAGGAAATCCTTCCATTTGCTACAACATGGATGGATCTTGAGGGCATGGCATTAAATAAAATTCAGACAGAGAAAGGAAAATACTGTATGATTTCATTTATGTGTGGAATCTTTAAAAAAAAAAACGTTCATAGATACAGAAAACAGATTGGCAGTTGCCAGCGGCAGGGGTAGGGGAGAGGTGCGTGAAATGGGTGAAGGTAGCCAAAAGGCACAAAGTTCCAGTTATAAGATAAATAAATCCCCAGGGATGTCATGTACAGCCTGGCGAGCATAACTGATCGTACTGTATTGTGCACTTGAAAGTTGCTAAGAGAGTAGTTCTCAAAAGTTCATACAGACACACTCAAAACTGTTACTACGTATGGTGATGGATGTAACTAGACTCACTGTGGTCATCATATTGTAATGTACGTATATATCAAATTATTATGTTGTACCTGAATTTAATATAGTTTTATGTGCCAGGTACATCTCAGAAAGAGAAAGAAGAGAGAAAGAAAGAAAGAAAGAAAGAAAGAAAGAAAGAAAGAAAGAAAAAAAAGAGAAGAGAAAAGAAAAGAAAGAGAAAAAGAAAGAAAAAAGAAAGAAAAGGAAGGAAGGAAAGAAAGGAAAGAAAGAAAAGGAAGGAAGGAAGGAAGAGGGAAAGAAAGGAACCAAATCAGGGGATACCAGGGCGTACGTATAGTTTAGGGTCACCGACACTAGAGTAGCAAATGTACCTGAATATTCATTTGAAAAGTATTTGACCTACAGGATATGTCAGAACATGTGAAAGTAATACTACTTTTCAAAAATGTGTAGAAAAATCAAACTGGAAACTGGCTTTGTTTATTTGCTGTTTATAAATGGTGATACTTGTTCCTGATGTCTTGGCTATTTAAGGTATAGTATAATTTAACTGCTGTTTTTTATTCAGACACATTTCTGGGTGGTGATTTGGATTCTAAGAAAGCATTAGGCTCAGTTTTTTCCCTCATTTTTTTTGCGAAACAATTCCATTTTTCACTAGTGAGAAAGACCAAATGAGGACAGGTGAATGTTTATTACAAGAGTCCCAAGTAGCAACATATTTATTATAAACTGTGATCTCGAACGAAGGATAGTATTCATTCATTCACCCATTCAGCAGTAACTACCGAGTATCTAGCATGCGTGAGGTATCGTCACGGGGCTTCCCTAGACCAGTGAACATGACCAGTACCGCTATAGTCGTGAAGCATATGTTCTGGCTGCCAGAAATATTTATCATCTCCATGTGCGGGGTGAGAAATGTATAATTACGGACTCTAAATGTCATCCTGTGCTTAGGTGGATTCAAGAGAGTAATACTTTCTGTCGGAGAATGCTTCCTAGCTTAGAACGTATTCTTCGTTGTTCTGTTCTCAAACATCGGGGTATTTTGTTTCTCAGAGAAGCACACGGAGGCCCTGCGAGGTTTGCTGGCATCCCTGAGTCTCACAGATAGTAAGTGGCAGAGAGGAGGCTTGTCCCTTCCACCCTCATTACTCCAGGGTTGCGTTGGGTCCCCTTCTGTTGTCTGCCCTGTACCACGTTTTGGTGGAAGGCCACGTGCAGCCTGGGGAGTGTGCAGATTTTAAACCCATCTCGATTGTAGCAAGAGAGAAAAAAAATGAGTATGTGAGGAGCAACGGTGGGGAAACCTGTATGCGAGTCTGACACCTAGCAGCGATGCCGTGTAAATGAGGATCCATCCGTAGCGTTTGAATGAACTCAGAGCGAATGCGTGCCTACCAGTGGAATTGGATCGTTGCCCTGGGAATCAGTTTAACCAGTGGACGAGCGAGAGGGGGCCTCTGCGTGATGGAGTGACCTGTCGTGGAAAGGCAGAGGCCTTTCATGGACGCTGGGGAATGCCCTAAGTGGTCTCAGACTTTGATGAATGACTTGTCAGTTGTTTTCTCTGAATGTGGACTGTCTCCCTGCCTAGGATGGGAAGCAGGGGGGTTTGAGGGAATCCTCCTTTACAAAGTAGTCCGGACGTAGCTTCCCTTCTGCCTGGCATTTCCCAGCTTAGGAGAGCACTTTGCCTTTCCATTCTGTCTCTTTAAATTTATTTATTTAAACTCATGCTAGTTAACATGCAGTGCAGTACTGGTTTCAGGAGTAGAACCCAGTGATTCATCACTTAGATACCCAGTGCTCATCACAAGTGTCCTCCTCAATGCCCATCACCCATCTAGCTCACCCTCCCACCTACTTCCCCCTCCAGCAACCCTCAGTTGGTTCTCTGTATTTAAGTAAGAGTCTCTTATGGTTTGCCTCCCTCTCTGTTTTTATCTTGTTTTTCCTTCCCTTCCCCTATCTTCATCTGTTGTGTTTCTTAAATCCCACATATGAGTGAAATCATAGGATATCTTTCTCTGACTTATTTTGCCTAGAATAATACCCTCTAGTTCCATCCGCATTGTTGCAAATTGCAGGATTTCATTCTTTTTGATCGCCTAGTAATATTCCATTGTATGTATACACCACATCTTCTTTATGCATTTGTCAGTTGATGGACATTTGAGCTCTTTCTGTACTTTGGCTATTGTTGATAGCGGCACTGCAAACATTGGGGTGCATGTGCCCCTTTCTCAGGGGCCCTTTCCATTCTTGACAAGTGATGGTCCAAACCTTCGTCTATGTGGACCATGGAATTGTTAGGACAAATCGTGCAAGTATATATAGGAAGCATCCCTGCTAGGCTGTTCACTCACCTCACCCTGGGGAAGAGAAGGGGAGGAATGAATGGAAGTACTAGCATTGAGCACTGAGTGAGTGCTGAGCTCTGTATCCCTCTCCCTTCCAGCTCTCTCAGCAGCCTGGTGGGGAGGTCCTGTCATCATGCCCTTGTCCTAGAGGAGAAGGAGAGGCACCAGAGTCTATGTACTTAGAGCTCTTAGTTCATTGTGGCACTCCCTTCTTAAATCATTACATATTGCCTCCTTCCATCTCTATAGACGGATTTTACTTTTCCTGAACACTGCTTGTAGCAGTACTGTCTTCTCTTATCTTGTTATGATTTTTTAACAGCTTTAGTGAGGTGGACCTGATATAGAGAAACCCACCTGTGTGAAATGTATACAATTTGAAGAGTTTGGGCATCTGCATACTGTCCTGATACCATTAGCGTGGTCAAGATACGACATCTCTGTCAGTATCACAAATCTCCTCATGTATCTTTGTTTGTTGGTGATAAAAACACCTTTTAGAAGATGAGAACATGAGAGCTACCCTCTTACCACACTTCTGAGTGCAGTATTGTCAACTGTGGGTGCCATGTTGTATGCCAAATCCCTAGAACTTAGGTACCTGGTATACCTGGGGCTTTAGACCAATTGAACAACAACTCCAGTATGTGTTAAGTAGGGGGAAGCTTTTTTGACTGCTTTACGGGTGCACATGAACCCCTGTGTTCCATCTTTTACAATACATTTCCCACAGGGTCAAACACATGGGAGACAACAAGTCAGTATTTGCTGTATAGACTTGGTTATAGCAGCTGAGGGGTGGGGACAGCTTTGCGTTGCTTGCTTTTTGTGCTTCAGTATAGAGTGATGTTCTGTTTTTCTCTCAGGCAGACCAGGCACCTATTTCCTAACTTGGCAGAGACGTCCACACATTGTTGCTTCGCCTTGGCACCACCAAGCCTTGGCAGGAAGCTTTAGACTCCGTTGTCTCTACCAGGTGTTGATCCTCTGAAAAGCATTTTATCAGCTATGAACATTATATGGGGATGGGTTGACCTACAAGAGGGAATACCATTTGGAAGGATGTGTGTGATTCATGTCCATTTGGATGGACCAGCTAGTTGCATCTGCCAAGCACGTAGCTGAAGGGTACAGCCTTTCTTTAGATTTGTGTGTTTTAAATCTAAAAATCTTAATCCAAGTGATTAAGGATCCTCCCATTAGGGGTGATTTATTAGTAGTAAAGTATGGTCCAAGTTACATGAGGAAATCTTTAGCAATACAAAAGGAATAAAAATACAGCAAAACCTTGGATTGCAAGTAACTTGTACTGTGAGTGTTCTGCAAGATGAGCCAACTTTTCTAATAAATTTTAATTTGATAAACAAGCGATGTCTTGAGGTACAAGTAGTGTGTGATGCCCAATGTCACATGATCCCAGCCGAGCCAATGGTTCTTGAAATTCCCTTTCATATACAAGTGCTCTGGATTGTGAACATGTTTCTGGAACCAATTATGCTCGCAAACCAAGGTTTTACTGTATTACTACTTTCTTATGTATGAGCTAAAAGTTTTTTTCTTCTTCATGCATTACTTAGGGACTCACTTTTCAGGAATAGATAACATAATACCTAATTAACATTCTTCAGAAAATGTGCACATAAAATTCTGTTAAGAATCCACCTCTGACTCTTAAGTAACAAATAACTCTATTCAGAATGTGTTTGTTTGGTTCACGAAGGGAAATGCTTCTCCCAGATCTTGAGCTAATCAATTACCAGATGCTGGAAGTTCTCTTCAGTCCTTCTAGGTATTGGTTATAAACATGATAAATTGATGTAATCATAGTTTCCTGCTACTGTTAATAAATGAAGACTCAGGCAAAACACATATAATTGAAATATTACATATATATGTTGATAGCTTAATTTAATTTGTGTGTGTGTACACATACATGTTGATGTATTTTTTTCCCTTTTGAGGAAAACCCCAGTATGTCAGATCAGGCCATACTATTGGCACATTGAACCCCACAGACAACAGATGCAGGAAAGAGGAAATTTGTCATCTTGTAGACTAAGAATTGCAAGTTTTCAGATGATAATACTTCTGGTGTATTGGATAAACTTGACTGATTTTAGCAATGTTTTTTACTCTAAATACACTGACACTTAGATAAATGCCTATCAAATACACAATGCTGTCTTTTAAACACACGTATACAAATTATGCTTCTTTAAATGGTACATAAAAAGTCCTATTCCGGTACCAGAAAAACATATTTTGTAAAATATATTAAATTCTCTAGAAACAAATCAACTTTACATCTATCCGAACACAGGCACTTCTAAATGATTACAGTGATGATAAAGCAAAAGAATAATCATGACGTGATTCATAAAGTTCTTTCTTTTCCATGAAGTAATGGGGGGAGTTTAGGTGACTAACCTTTCAACTCTTTACATGGCAGTTTGTCCTACTGAATTCAACATTGCTCGACAGCATGGCATAGCAAGATAGACTGGGAATTTTGAATCAGAGAGACCTGAGTTCCAATCTCTTCTGACCACTTATTAGCCACTTTACGGTGAACATTTGTGAATTGCAGGCTCTTTATCCTTTAAATGGGAATACAAAAGGCACTGTCATGTTATCTTGAGGGCTAAAGAGAAAGCATATTGAAGCCTCTGGTGTAATACCCAGAATAACATAGAAGCTCGAAGTTGGCAGCCGTTATTGGGTGGCTTTGAAGCAGCAGAAAGCAGAGGAGGAGAATGGTTTTGAGTAAATCAAAGAGGATGCGGCAAGAGGTGAGCTACACATGGTGATCCAGCCACCCCACCAATGAGGCCCATTCATGATTAAATCGCTGGCAAGGAATTTGGCTGCCCCTCTTTGGCAGTCTGGTGGATTTCACTTTCAAAATACTGCAGCCTTTAGGTTTCTCCCCCGTCAGAGAATTACAGGTGTGAATAGGAATGTGCAAAAGCAGAAGAATAATAGATGTCATGAATATGTTCTTCCTTTTTTAGCTTTGTGTGAAGAACGGCACCATATTGCTTTTGGAGGAAAAAACAAACAAGGCAATCACTTCTGAAATCGGCTCACCTTTCCAGACCACCATTGTCTGGAAAGAAAGAACCATTTTGCTAAATGTTCCTAGTGGTTCAGAGACTATAGATCGTGAGCAGTTTTATTCCTTGCAAATCCTGCATGCTGGTGAGGTTCAGGCGGAGCCGTTTTACAAGGTTTGTTTTAATAGATTATCAAATCTTCCTTCCCTGGGCTTAATTTGCGATGGGAAATAGAACTTGTCTTTTTTTCCCCCCAGTAGACCTCCTTTTTTACCACTGGGTGTCCACTGTGATTTTGAGATCAAAGCGATTTATTTAACCTCTGCTTCAGATCATGCATATTTCATTTATCTCCAAGCCAATTAGGTGCAAATTCCACTTCCTGAACTGATCAGCGAGTCTCCAAGAAGTCCAGGTTGGTCAGAGGAGATGACTTTTGTCGGCTGTAACGTGCCTCCTGTTCGCTTTGGAGCATTCACAACCCTCACTTCCACTCATTGTTCTCAGAAGTGGCCCAGGACAGGGACATCCCCACCAAGGGGGCAAACATTAAAGCTTTGCATCCCTTTAATCTTTGCAAATGCAAAATGCATTTTGTCAAGGGGACTTAAGATTTCATACTCCTGTGCCTCAAAAGATCTGGAGTTCTTTTTCTTCTCAAAAGGACTCTGTACAGTATCAACTGTTCCATATTATTTCTGTGTTGCAAATCCAGCAGCTTGGAAGAATAGTGTTGCCATGTTTATGAAAGAGCAGCATAAACTCTGATTAATATGGACCAATCTCACAGTTCATCTTCATGAACCTGTAATGTTTCAACCCCCAGGCAGTTGTAAATGAAAGTAAGGTCCAATCAAAACTGCGTTGTATGTACCACATTCCGGAATTTGCTATTTGAGGTCGGGTAGATCAAAGAAATTCCATGATTGAAGCAGTGACTAATTTCTCCAAGTGCTTTTGTTGACTTACAATAAGTTTCTTTTCCAGTTTATAAGTATTCTACCGTAATTTTCCTAGGAAAGTTTGCCTGTTTTCTAAATTTTTTAAAATGTTTGTTTATTTTTGAGAGAGAGAGCAAGAGAGAGACAGAGTGCAGGCAGGGGATGGGCAGATAGAGAGGGAGACACAGAATTTGAAGCAGGCTCCAGGCTCTGAGCTGTCAGCACAGAGCCCGACGCAGGGCTTGAACCCACAAGCTGTGAGATCATGATCTGAGCGAAAGCTAGACACATAACTGACTGAACCACCCAGGTGCCCCTACCTTTTTTTGTTTTTATACACTTGTAAAGTATTCTCATGTATGTCTCAGTCATAATGATATCCAATGTCTATGTTTTTGCAAGGCGTGGGACAAAAAATTAGGGTTTTGCATTAATGACGAGCAGTAAGGGTGAGTCATTGAACTTCAGCCAAACTACTCTTGGTCTGATCCCCATGTTGGTAGGGATCACAAATCTATTCAACTTCTCCGTCAGGCAGTTCAGTAAGAGGAAATGAGCCAAGCTAATGAATTGATCTGGTAATAATAGATTCCCAAAACAATAACCGTTAGTACCATACCTAGCAGTGGAAAGCTGTGTAATGCAAAATTAGTTAATGCAGTGCTTTTCCTTGGGGGTTTTGGATTTATCGTTAATTGAGGTAAAAGTACCTGACTTCTCAAGGATGATTTGTATTCACAATGATTTTAGGGTTTTATAAAGATAGAAAACATTTGAATCATTATTTATTTCTTTTAGACTGAAGATACCATTACACAAGTGACACTGAGGAACAGCTGTTTCTCACTAAAACCTGATTTTTATTACCTGAGGGACAGGCAGCACTCACACTATACACCGGTGTCATGTTCTTTGGCTCAGATTAATGAAATGACAGATATTTGAATTCTGATCATTTGACGGACTGAGAGAAAAGTAATTCAGGATAGAATTCCCCAAATAACATTGATGTGGTTAGTAGAACTTAGAGTAACTTCTGTTTTCACAACCACAGATACAAGTGATGATTTTAAAATAAGAACATGATAGGGGCGCCTGGGTCGCGCAGTCGGTGGAGCATCCAGCTCTTGATTTCGACTCAGGTCATGATCTCATGGTTCGTGAGTTAGAGCCCCGCACTGGGCTCTGTGCTGTCAGTGCAGAACCTGCTTGAGATTCTCTCTCTCTCCCTTCCTCTCTCTCTGCCCCTTTTCTGCTCATGCTCACTGTCTCAAACTAAATAAATAAACTTTAAAAATAAATAAAATAAGAACATGATAAGATAGTTTTTTCAATAAGGTAGTTACCTTCCACCATCTAAGTGATTCGTGTTCAGTTAGATCAATTTTGAGTGCCATGCATATGCACAGCGATAACTGATATAACCATGCAGGATTTTAAAATATAAACAGTTAGTGGAATTCAATCTTAACCTATTTTTTTGACTGGGAAAGAGTTAGAAGTTACTCAATTCATGAACTTTCCTTAGAAAATAAATATTTTAATTTCTAGGTTTAAGTGATTGACTTCATGACTCACCCATACTCACTCACACCAAGGGAGAAATTGTAAAGATTTAAAAACACAAAATTGTTGGGTGCACCTGGGCGGCTCAGTTGATTAAGCATCCGACTTTGGCTCAGGTCATGATCTCCTGGTTCGTGATTTCGAGCCCCGTGTTGGGCTGTGTGCTGGCAGCTCAGAGCCTGGAGCCTGCTTCGGATTCTGTGTCTCCCACATTCTGCCCTTCCCTGCTTGTGCTTTGTCACTCTGTCTCTCTCAAAAATAAATAAACATTAAAAAAATAAAAACAATAAAAACACAAAATTGTACAACTGCAGGGGCATGTGTAGCCTCAGGATCTCTCAGATGCTTTCAGCTGAAGGGAGCAGAAGACCTCTTCTTAATGGCATCAAGTGGCATAGTAAACTAAGGACATTTATTATCTCACATACTAGGCTGTATCTCGGGGGTGGCATGGAATGTCCCTGAAGTTCTCTGATTTACATTTGGTCTCCACATAATGTTGGGTTCCTGGTCAGCTTGTCAGCAAGATGGCTCCCGTGGCCCAAGTCCCCGATGTTCCAAGGAGGCCGTGAGACAGTTTCTTTCTTCTTTTAAAGGAACAAGGGACTCTTTTCCAGGTGCTTTTTATCAAAGACACTCTCATTTCTCAGTTGGGCCACACCCGTGTGTGGTGTGCCATGTGGAATTCCCATGATTGGTATAGTCAGGTCGCCACCATCTTTGGAGGTGGGAGTTAGGATCCACTTCTCCAGAGTCATGTGATGTAAAACAGTCAACTGAATAAAGCTGGGGTTTCTTCTGAAAGAGGGAAGGGAGAAATGGGTGTTGTATGGGCAGTCAGCAGTTATTCTGTGAGTAAGGAAATAATGGCCCAGAGAAGACTTATACTGTGGCAAACTTAGGGCCATTTTGTCCAGTACTCTTGTCCACACTATTTATAACATTTTTCCAGTACTGTTCCCCCAAAAGACAGTCCTTTTGGTCATACTTGGACTTGCATATGAAGAGAAGCTTTACCTGAGTTTCTGAAGGTGAATGAAAGCTGAAGCACCAAGCCATTTAATTTTACACTTCCTCAAGCGAAATATGTCTGATCTTCCATGAGCCCACCACGGCCTGCACCTTCTTACAACTTTTCACAGAAGAGTTTTTATTTATTTGGATGATCGCTTGATTATAAGTTGTTCTTTTTACTAAATACCAGTAGGGAAACTGCCTACCTTTTGCTTAGCGCTCTGTCCTTGGTATGTAATCTGACATTCAACAAAAGAATGAATAACTCCTGAGATCTTCCAATCTCATAATCATGAAATACGTTTAAGCACTATTGTGTGGTCCTGTATGTGTGAACTGTCACACTTATAGGTAATGTGTAGACATATGGTCCCATGTCCTTAAAGAGTGGGATCAATGAGACTTATAAAAGACATGTAAAAATAACAATATGAGACCATCTGTGTCATACGCCCATGGTCAGTGCCATCAAGCTTCAGGAAAGTCTGTGGTGTTTTGAGACTTCCCCATGGAAGAGGCAGATTTGGGGCTGGGAATTGAAGGGAAGGAAGGACTCTAACAAGTGGAGAAGGAGGAAATCCAATTCAGAATGATGAACTAAGAGAGAAAGTTTAGAATTTATTTTAGGAGCAAAAGATAGATCCGTTTGATGAAGGCGTTTTGTCCTGGGAATTAGAAAGAGATGCAGTCAAGGAACTGGGAAGTGAGGGGGACCATGGAGATCCTTCAGCTTAGGCTAAGCCATCAAACTATTTGGGAAACTCCTGAAGCTTTCAGAGCAGGAGTTTGATGTAAAGGAACCCGTATTTGCAAAGATTAAGCTGTAGGATGGCTACACGTGTAGACTGGAACATGAGGGAGAATCAGTAGTTAAGAGGTCAAGTTGCCCGAGAGTAAATCAAGATACAGAAACTAAAATTCGAGGAATTGGTATGAAGGGAAAGATGGGACAAATTTTGCAGAAGTAGGACAGGACAAGACAGCCAGATACATGCGCTAAGCTGGCCCCAAGCCAAGCTCCTCGGTGCTCAATCTTGAAAACCGATGGGCTCATATGTGAAATATGAAAGTAGGAGGGATGTTCTTTTCTTCAGAGAAGATGGGGATGTGGATTTGCAGCCAGTGGAGTGCTTAGAGATCCCATCAAGCCACCAGGTATGCGCAAATAAGCTTCAAAATGAGTGGAGCTGGTGCCATAGACCGGAGAGGAGGTGATTTGCAGGTGTAAGTCAAAGTCACACGACAGTCGGAGGTCTGCTGCACTTAGCAAAATGCCTGGCGACAACGTATCCTGATGTGTATTTGTTGAATTGAAATGCAACTCTTTCCCAGAATGCTTTGGGTTGGCAGTGATGGAAACCAATCAGAAATTGACTGGAGAGATTCAATTTATGGGCTCATGTGACAGAATAATCCAGAAACAGGCCTGGTTTTAGGCATGACTGGATCAGTATGTTTACATGGTTAGGTATTTCTCTCTCCCTTTCAACTCTGCTTTGATTGGTGTTCGCTTTTTCTCTCAGGTGGGCACTCAGGTTCGATGGCACATCCTACCAGCTTCGCGCCTCCCGCAAAGGCAGCTTCTCTTTCCCATCAGGTCCTCAGTTAAGCACCAGCATTCACTCTTCCTGGAAAAACAGACAATATCCCATCATCCCTGAATCAGCTGCTGGTGATTCTGATGAACCAGGCCCATCCTTAGGATCAGGGGTAGTGTGACGTCCATCAAAATATACTTAAACAAAACCTAAAAGAGGGGAAAGGTTGGAGGTAACTTTAAAGAAAAACCATATGTCTTTTGCCACAAGAGAGGAATAAGGATGCCAGGCAGGTAAATATGACAGGAGTCCACTGTAGGACTTAGGCTAGAATCCTAGCCTGAAGGGTAAAGCCGGGGCCTGGAAAGCACATATTTCCAGGACAGGAGGAAGGCGGCCAGTGAAGGAGAAATGGAAGACTCTGCGGGGGAGGCTGAGCAATGACCTCGAAGCACAGGTGGGAACTAATTGGGCCCATTTCCCGATACAGGACTTCAGTGTAGGGCTTCTTGGGACGCGGCTCCAAAATGGAATATTCCGCGGGAGACAACAGCAGTGCGGGCTCTTTTTGGTAATTTAGAAATCACAGCCAGACATTCCGAAGACCAGACACTGGAGTGAAAATGCTACTTCTTACATTCTTACATCTTTTGTTACCAGATTTAAGGCACGTGGCTCAGACATTTTAAGAGGAAAGAACATCCTACATAAATGGTTTACTGTATGGCTTTTGTGGTTGGGGGGTTTTACTGAGGTTTTCAAAGGAAAGAAGGGAAAGGACAAAGGTCAGTACCTAATGACTTAAAGCTTCAGTTTCTCTCTTGCCTTTCAATATTGCAAGGCCTCTCCTGGTCATTGTGTAGCTTCAGTCCAGCAGCAAACTGCCCTTGCCTGGTTGTCCCGTTGGCCTCCACCTTCTGAAGTGCATTTTGCCTCCTCCCGCAGGCAGGTGTAAGGCCTACTGCTGCTGAGTCGGCAAGGGATGGGGTCAGCACTCCTGCTTGGTGACCCATGTGGCCACAGTCAGAGACGCTCTGTTGGCTCCTTGGAGCTCTCTGACCATTCCTGCCACAAAGTAAGTGCTCAGCAAATCCACATTAGCATTCGTACTGTGACTATAACGATTATTTAATTAACTTATTAACTCCTGATTACAGAGTTTTTATTTGTTTTATTTAATTTTTTCTTTATTTTTTAAATATAATTTATTGTCAAGTTGGCTAACATTCAGAATAGAAGGAGAGATAAAGGTCTTCCCAGACAAACAAAAATGGAAGGAGTTCATCACCACTACACCAGCCCTACAAAAGATCCTAAGGGGGGACTCTGTGAGGGAAATGTTGCAAAGACGACAAAGGACCAGAGACATTACGGTTATTATTTAAGAAAACCCCAAAACTCCAGGGCGCCTGGGTGGCTTAGTTGGTTAAGCAGCCAACTTTGACTCAGGTCATCACCTCTCAGTTCGTGAGTTCAAGCCCCATGTTGGATTCTGTCTTGGCAACTCAGAGCCTGGAGCCTGCTTCATATTCCGTGTGTGTGTGTGTATGTCTCTCCCCCTCCCCGGCTTGGCTTGCTCTCTTTTCTCTCAAAAATAAATAAACATTTAAAAAAATTAAAAAACCCCAAACTCTGCAGGTGGCAAATGCAGCAATTGGCTCATTACTCTGTGGAGGAATTCACCTCTTCTGTGAATGCATCTCATCCCCCCAGGAGAGGGTTCGTCTCTGCGGTGTAAGCCAGATCACTACTTCTTGAACTAAAACCTCACACTTCACTGCTGTTTCCTTTTCAAATATTCTTTCTCACTTCTGCTTTTAGTGATTTCGGTGCTCTTCACATAGATTCCACGTTTCATAATTTCATAGTTTTAGGGCCGTAGTTCCTGTCCCCCCCCCCCCGCTTATATGTTTGGCTTAGTTTTTACATACACCCACAGACAGAGAGAGAGAGAGAGAGAGAGGATGAAAACTGTAAAGCTTACAGGATAGTAGGTGTCTGGTTGTAGGTGTGTTTCTATCAGTACATACACACATGTACCAACATACACACACTCACTCATGTGCAGCCGTCAGCTCTTACCTAAGACTGCAGCGAGGCTGAAGTCGTGTGCCTAGCTCTTACATATCAAGAATGGTCATTTAGCAGATAGATCTCGGAGGTGCGTTTTCTTCTTGAAGCACACACTCCTAACAGCTGTGATGACCATCATTTACTGTGGCCTTACCATGCGCTGAGGGCTGAGCTAAGTGATTTACGTGCATTATCCGATTCCGTGTCACCATGACGGTAACCCTACGGGGGTGGTGTTCACCCTATTTTATACATGCGGGAGCTGAGGAGTGGAGGTGTCATTAGCGAGTGGCACAGCGAGGACCCACACGTAGGAGATTCTGGCTCTGGTGACTGTGCTCCTACCCACTGCTCAGGCTCCCCTTGTCAATTCCAGGCTCTTCAGGTCGTGGGAAACAGCTCTGTACCTCTCTACACTTGAAACACTGTATGAGCCAAACCTAACCAAAGCCACCAAGAAAAGGCATCCCATAGCACGGTGGCTACAGTTCAGAACACTGTATTGCATGTTTGAAAATTGCTAAGAGAGTAAATCTGTATAAAGTTCTCATCACAAGAGAAGAAATTATGTAACTATGTGTGGTGATGGATGGTAACCAGGCTAATTTGTGGTGATCATTTCCCGATACATACCATTACCAAATCATTAGGGTGTACACCTGAAACTATTATAATGTATATCATTTAATGCCTCAATAAAAAATAAAAGATTACTCTATAGAATAAAAAGCATTTATTGCATTGCTATTCTAATTTAGTAACCTGATGCGTGGATATTGGAATAGGAAATTGATAAACATTTATGCTAAGGACTCTGCTGTACTAAATTACCATTTTCTCCTTGTTGGACACATATCAGTATGATGTGTCTTTTACTCTCCTGGACAATGTTTTCATTCGGTTCCACAATTTTTTAGTCTTTTTGTTCTTTTGAGTTATGCTAATATTTCCTGATAGTTTCTCTCTGGAATATTTGTTATTCTGGGTCTATATGTATATCTGGTGTGTTTCCACGACAGAGTTAATGACTGGGAAATGCGGTATCTTTCAAAGCATGCCCTGCGGAAATGCATGTGCTCAAATGTAGATTGCCCCAATTTTCTTCTGAAATGTCCTTCTCTGCAGGGAGTGTTACCTTCCAGGCTTTGTCTGTAAGAGATCCATTCTGTTCCTGGAGATGATTGAGATTAAGAGCAAATACCAAGTCCACAATCCACGTGTTTTGACTATATTTATCTGTAGAAGGACTGACAATGTTTGGTCACAAAGAAATTATATGAATTAAAAAACATTGTCTAGGTGAGCCCTAGCCATCAGAAAAACCAGTAAGCTTTCTTTCTAAATTTTTTTAATGTTTATTTTTGAGAGAGAGACTGAGTGTGAGCAGGGAAGGAGCAGAGAGAGAGGGAGACACAGAATCTGAAGCAGGCTCCAGGCTCTGAGCTGTCAGCACAGAGCACAACGTGAGGCTTGAACTCATGAACTGTGAGATCATAACCTGAACTGAAGTCGGGCACTTAACCCACTAAGCCAACCAGGCGCCCCAAATTAGCTTTCTCTTCCAAGGGAGAATATTTAGAAAGTAAATTGCAGCAACTACTATAGTGTGTAAGACAAGAACACTTTGCGTCTCCTTCGTATTTGATAAGAACTGTGCTGTTCTTTCTCGAAACTCTGCAGTTTACAAAGTATGTCATAACTTAAACTGGCATATATAAGCAAGATGTGGCAAATGTTCCTCCGCAGATTTTCAAGGGGTTGGAATATTTCCCAACTCTTTTCGAAGAGAAGAGATAAAGTATTTTTCTTTTGGACTCCCAAAGGAGGATATTATTAAATACAAATGCAGAGTATTTTGAAATTGCTGAGCAGGCCACTATTTTTGAAATGCTGCTTTTCAGTCCAAAACTTTGGTATTGCTGCTTTTTCATGGGTCATCAGATATCACAGAGAAAGATTAAGATTTTTTTTTAAAGTTTTGGTAAATCGAATCTTGAAAATTTTGGCTTGCAACACTAAAGGATTCTGAAATATTCCTGGAACCTGTAATCAAATATGTGCTCTTCTCAGGATTAATTCTGTTTGGGGTATTGTGAAATGATTGTAAGGAAAAAACACGCATCTTAGTCTTTCATCTTATTTTCTTTTCCAGAAATGAACCCAATCGTTGAAATTTGCGATAATGAATAGGCTCGCAACAGTTTCCATGATAAACAATGTAACTATTGAAACAAAGCCAGTCTTTACATAACCAAGAAAAACTCAGCACATGTCTGTTACCACTCCTGCCTCAGCTTATCTCTCTCAGGCTTGGTGAAGTTCAACTTTTGTTTCCTTTGTTTGGGGTCCAATGCAAAGATTATTTCCAGAATACTTCCTTGATAGCATGCATAGAATACAATAACACCCAGTTTCTTTTAATTCTAACCCTCCTCCTTTAAAGCCAGGGTTGAAAAGTTATATGGTGACTGGGCTTAGCAGAGGGAGTGCATGAATGAAGACAAGGCTGTTGGCCAAACCTATTGCCAGTTTAATGGGCTCAGCAGCTACCCAGATCCATCCAACAGAGGTTGGCCAATGGAATGTCAGAGCCATTGTCGTCAGAACATTCTATTTTTTTTGGAAAGAAAACAGAAATTCCTTTGTTATTACTATTTATGAGGAATATCCTGACTTCTATATGCTAAGGGCTAATTCGATCTAAAACATCATGTGGGGGGGAAAACATCTGTGAGCCACATGCGACCTGAAGGCCACCAGTTTGTAAGTTCTTGACTAAAGCGTGACATCACTTGACATCTTTATTGAATAATATTTGTTGAGATGTTGGGTATGTTCTCTGGAATGTGACCTGATGTTTGTTAGTATTCTGATGGTCTGCTGGTTCTCTGCTCCTAAATCTTAGCATTTCCATTCACTGTGTCCATTTTATCCCTGATTTGCAGAAGGAAATCAGATTGGATTAGAAAGAGAGTTTGAAATAGTGGAAGGCTTACATTTGGGTCCACAATCCGGTTACGGACCAAGTGCTCATGTCAGAGATTCTATCTTCTTCCAGAAACAAAGTATTTTTCTTATACTCCATTTTCAGATGTTTGTTTTCTGCCTAGTTTACTGTCCCTAAAACCCTGCCCAGAAACCAAATCTTTTTAGAATTGGGCATTACACTGTGAAACTCATTTAAGGGTTAATGTGCAACGCTTGGTCTCCAGGACTATAGTTTGGGCTCTTCTCCTATCTACAGGCTCTCACTGAGGCCAGACTTAATCTTCACTGGCTCCTTCTAAAATGTTAATTGCTTTTCAAGACCTCCCTGTTTCCTTGTGATATCCCTGATACCAGTAACTAGCCTGCATAGGTCTTTTCTGGATTCTGGTTGTGTGTGCCCTGCTGGGTTTACTCTCTTTAATTACAACTCTTTCTGCCTCCCTGGTAGATGTCCTTCTTGGCTGTTATAGTTGGCCAAACCTCGCTCTATTTAACCCTCCATGTCTGGCTATTACACCAGGTAAAAAACCTTTGGAGAGCAGTACTTTTGAAAGTGATTTATCATGGAAAAGAAAAGTAAGGAGGAATAAAATCTTGCTATCTGTATATACTCATACAATTCAAATACACTTAGTCTTTCTTATCCAGAAGGTACTATGTATTTGTCATATATATATAAAGATTGGTAGCTATTTCATTAGTGTAGCCAATTGATGCAAGAATTGATTTTTAGGGGGGCACCTGGGTGGCTCAGTTGGCTAAGTGTCCGACTTCAGTTCAGGTCATGATCTCACAGTTTGTGGGTTTGAGCCCTGTGTCAGGCTCTGTGCTGACAGCTCAGAGCCTGGAACCCTCTTCTGATATTGTGTTTCCCCCTCTCCCTTTGCCCCTCCCCCTGCTCATGCTCTGTATCTTTCTCTCTCAGAAATAAATAAAACCTTTAAAAAATTAAAAAAATAAGAATTGATTTTTTAACTTCCTGTTGATTCATGAAAATATAAATGCCAGCGCTGGTAGAATGAGTAAGTTACCAACCTATTAAAATCCTCTTGTATATGTGAAAGAAAAGATGTAGGGGTTACTGAAATGATTAAGGTATTACCTGTTAAAATCCCCATATAGAGTGTCACGTGTCTTTGGAATTATTCTCCAAGAATACGGTAACCCCTCATGTATTATTATTTGGATCAGTGAGCTTGAACAACAGCCTTAAAGAGCTGAACACTAATATGGAAATTTCCTTTGAGAATCCGTTTCTAAATTCCAAACTCCAGAAAGCACAAACTTCTTTTCACGTCACCTCTATCACACTTCCATGCTGATTCACTCTGGCTTTGAGGAAAGAATATTATCAATTACCCATGCTATCCTTCTTTGGTCTCCTCTCTACCTGTCTGTGTGAGTGTGGGAAAGGTGAATTACAAAGCACCGGGTAGCATTGAACCCTGTGTATCTTCAGAGCATAAGTGAATCCTCCATGAAAGACACTTAAAGGTTAGATCCAATATGTTGACGGAGCACACTCCAGGCATTTTAAGTGCAGCGAGATAGAAAGCAAATCACTAGAAATGTTGATTATAGATTGAGTTTTTCCTGGCTCCGTTTATTAAGTATCATGTCCTGGGTAAGCCTATTTGAGGAGGTAGAGAAACTCCTATTACCAATGTATCCCAGTCTCAAAGAGGAGATGTAAATAAATGTGTAACTAATAATAGTTATATTATTTCCATGTATATAATGGAAATAAGATGTGATATGTCACTCTGGAGAAGGTACTGAAATCACGTATGCATGCACGGTTGTCTGTGACAAACAGCTGCGTGTTAATTGGTTTGACTGTGTGTCCCTTATTTTGCTTACCTCTGGAAATCTTCCAGAAGAAGCCATGGCATTTGGGTTTTGCTTCATAGGGAGCTGATGTGTGGTGGAAGTGTGGGATTTTGAAGATGAATTGGTTATATGGAAAGGTGATTTTTTTAAAAAGCCAGAGAACGCCAGACTTGACAACATTTTGAGTAGTATCTTTATATTAACACCTTGGATGCTTATCCAGTTAATCCAGTGGACTTTCCTGAACAGTTTTGCATTCGTTGGGAAATTGCCCTTTTAAGATATATGTATATTTTAAAATTATTTTTAGTAATAGCAAGTATTAGTCATCCCCAGATAAATCTGCTCTTCAAAAGCATAAAAGGTATTGGATGTTGGGGTGCTTGGGTGGCTCAGTTGGTTGAGTGTCTGACTTCAGCTCAGGTCATGATCTCACAGTGCCTGAGTTTGAGCCCTTCACTGGGCTCTGTGCTGTCAGCACAGAGCCTGCTTTGGATCCTCTGTCCCCCTCTCTCTCTGCCCCTGCCCCTCCCCCCCTCAAAAAATAATAAACATCTATTAAAAGAGATACTGGATGTCAATGCTGAAAAAGAAATAGTAATACATTTGGCATATTTTTTTAAGAAAACATGCAGTTTTCAGCTAATGAGGGTGATTTTCTTGCATAACCAATAAGAGAATTTTGCATGCAATTAAAGAATTTCAAACATATTTTGGGCAACATGAATATCAATGAATAAGTACAAGTGTTTCCGAAGTGATTTTTTTAAAGGAAAATATTTCTTTGGGTATATAAGTTTTTTTTTTTCAATTTCTTAGTTATCCTTACTAAAGAGTAAGTAGCAAGAAGGTATATCTAAGTCAAGACAAAGTAACATATGAAAAATAGTGATAAGGTTGCCAGATAAAATACTGGATGCCAGGTTGGGGGTGCCTGGGTGGCTCAGTCAGTTAAGCGGCTGACTTAGGCTCAGGTCACGATCTCACAGTTTGTGAGTTCGAGCCCCGTGTTGGGATCTGTGCTGACAGCTCAGAGCCTGGGGCCTGCTTTGGATTCTGTGTCTCCCTCTCTCTCTGACCCTCCCCCACTTGTGCTCTGTCTCTCTCTGTCTCTCAAAAATAAATAAACGTAAAAAAATTAAAAAATACTAGATACCAGGTTAAATTTGAATTTCAGGTAACAAATTAAATTTTTAGTATAAATTTTTCCTATGCATTAGTTAGACCTACTTATACTAAAAAATTATTTGCTGTTTATCTGAAATTCAAATGTAACTGGGAGACCCATATTGTTTTTTAAGTGTTTATTTCCTTATTTTGAGAGAGAGACAGAGTGTGAGTGGGGGAGAGGGGCAGAGAGAGAGGGAGAGAGAGGATCCTAAGCATCCTCCACTCTCAGCATGGAGCCCAATATGGGGCTCGATCCCAGGACCATGAGATCATGACCTGAGCTGAAATCAAGAGTCAGAGGCTGAACCAACTGAAACACCCAGGTGCCACGAGACCCATATTCTTATTTGCTCAGTCCAATGATCTTAAATGCTGATCATTTTTTTTAATGGGCAGACACATTGGGAGTATCTTCTTTGGGACAATATAGCCCCACATGGTGTGGAAGTTATAGAGTACCTGTTGCCCTCAGGGAGTCTACTGTCTAGCAGAGGTGCTGAGAAATATGGAGATAATCCTATTTCAAGGGAAACTGCAGCAAATTCTCTAAGAAAGATACAATGACAGTTCAAAGAATAAAGGGGTTACTTCTGGTTGTGGAAACCAGGGAAGGGACACTTGAGTCGATATTGGGTTTGGCCAGAAAGGATGGATGTGTTTTACTCACTTGGAGATGGGGAAAGGGTGGGACCTTCTAGACCGTAGAACAAGTGCTATGAAAGCATTAATTTGGTGAAGTTTTGGGTGTACATGAAGGATTCCAGTTTGGTGAGAGCAGTGGTTCTCAGACGTTAGCCTGCGTCAGAATCATCGGGAGGGCTCGTTAAAACACAGCTCCCTGGGCCCTGCCTGCAGAGTTGCTGCCTCTCTAGGTCATTGTGGGCAGAGAATTTGCATTTGTAACAGGTTCACAGACATATCTGATCCTGCTGGAATGGCAACCACACTTAGGGGATCACGCACTAGTGTGCAGCTATGGGTGGCTAGTGGAGAATGAGGCTGGAGATGAAGGTCAAGGGCCTGAGGGCCTTCGCTGGCACGCTCTGGAGACTGAATGTTGTTTAATGGACAGTAGGGAGCCATTAAAGACTGGTGAGCCCAGTGACATATCAGATTGTTCTTTAGGAAGATTTACCCGGTGGCAACGTGTGGGTTGGCTGAAAGGAACATCAACAGACCAGAGACACAAAGATAGTGAAGTTGCTGCTACTCAAGTTGTTAAAATAGACCTAGAAATGACCTAAATGACCGTCAACTGATGAATGGATACAGTGCAGCGTGCATGTGTGTCTATAATGGAATATTATTCAGCCACGAAAAAGAAGGGCATCTTGCCATTTGTGGCAATATGGATACACCTGCAGGGCGTTGTGCTAAGCACAGTGAGTCAGACAAAGACAAATATTGTGTGATCTCACTTATATGTGAAATCTATAATACAAATAAAAGGTCAGAACTCATGAAAACAGAGAGTACATTAGTGGTTGCCAAGGGCTGGGGATGAGAGCTTTCTCTTTTTTTTTTTTTTTTTAAGTCTATTTATTTAGAGAGAGCAAGAGTGCTAGCAGGGCTGTGGCAGAGAGAGAGAAGGAGCCAGAGAGAATCCCAAGCAGGCCCTGAGCTGTCAGCATGTAGCATCTCCATCCCCAAATCAAGTGTTAGATGGTTAACCATGTGAACCACTCAGGTGTCCCTGGGGGGTGGAAGAAATGGGTGATGATAGTCAAAGGTACAAACTTCCAGTTATAAGGTGACTAAGTTCTGGGGACCTAATGGACAGCATTGTTGACTATGGACAACAATACTGAACTGTGTACTTGAAGGTTGCTTAGAGAATCAATCTTAAATGTTCTCACTGTACAAATAAAAATCGGTAATTATGTGAGGTGGTAGATGTGTTAACTTGCCTTATTATGGGAATTATTTGGCAATATATGCATCTGCCATTTACCGTGCAGTACACAAACTCCCACAATGTTGTATCCCAAATATATCTCAATAAAGCTGGGGAAAAATGCAATAACAACAATAAAAAATAGGTATTGCTTGAAATTTTGGAAAAAAATATTGATTGAAGTTTTCAAATTAAATAAGGCTGTTTAGTTAAAACTGAGCTTTCCCATGAAGAAAGCTGTTAAAGAAGGGGACGCTGTGGATTGCAGGAGTGGATTACTTACAGGCACCCCGAGAGGTCAGAGTGTCACGCTGCACGGAACATTTGACAGACGTGCACCATAGTGCCACACATCATATCATTGGTGTCACATTTCAATTCATGAGGAGTACTTCCTGAATCGTCAAGACCTTTTTCCGCGGGCAGCTTTATCTTCTCTACCAAATGACTTCTTTCAATCCTGTTTAGCCATCACATTTCCTGTGGGCCAGTATTTTCCAGACGCTGTGACAGGATCTGGTCTAGAGATATAAACAAAAGAAAAAGAAGGCCCTTTCTCGGGGTAACAGTCAAATTAGCCAGCAACTGTGCGGAAGGTGGCTGTTCACATATGCCCGGAACTTACTGCCGAATCTTCACCCTTGTTTCTAAGTAAATGTTAATCAGGTTTTTTTTTTTTTCTATAAAAATTGTATGTTTGATTCTGAAAAATTTGGGAAAATCCTGAAAAATATAAAGAAAAGCATGATAATCACATATAATTACATCATCTCACCAACCAGAGGAACACTTAGCATTTAGATGCATATTCCTTCATACAGTATATAATATTTTGTGACCTGACTTCTCTGTTAGTAATATATGCATTTTCTCATGACAGTAACTGTTCTCAAATATATTTTTTAGTAGCTAATAGCCATCACATAAAAGTACCACAATTTGGGGTGACTGGGGGGCTCAGTCAGTTACGCGTCCGACTTTGTCTCAGGTCATGATCTCACAATTGGTGAGTTCAAGCCCCATGTCGGGCTCTGCACTAACAGCTCGGAGCCTAGAGCCTGCTTCAGATTCTGTGTCTCCCTTCTTCTCTGCCCCTTCCCCACTCGCATTCTGTCTCTCTCCAAAATAAATAAACATTAAAAAGTTTTAAAATCACAATTTTACTCCATATTTTGAAATATTAAGTCACTTCCTATTTTTACTGTTAAAGTTTTCTGTGATGCATATCTTGATATCTGAAGTTTTGTGTTTATCCTTAGTAATTTATTTCCTTTGGATTGCTATATATATACTAAGCTATTTTACTATGGAAGGAATCCAATGCTACCTTTATTAAGACTATGAATAATTTAATGTTAGATGCAGCATTTAATGCATAGTTTCAATAGGGCTCCACAACATATATTCTTTCATACATAGAAAACCATAGAGGGGGCGTGTGGGTGGCTCAGTCGGTTAAGCACTGACTCTTGATTTCAGCTCCAGTCATAATCTCACAGTTTATGTGATCAAACCCCACATTGGGCTCTGGGCTGGCAACATGGAGCCTGCCTGAGAGGCTCTCACTCCCTTTCTCTCTGCCCCTCCCCTGCTCGCTCGCTCTCTCTCTCTCTCTCTCTCTCAAAATAAGTAAATAAAAATTTTAAAAATTTCTTAAAAAAACATAGAGGCTGCTCATAGCTTGAGGTGAAGGAGAACAGTATTTTGGCTGTCAGTTGCATTAACTACATACCCTTAGAACATATCCTTAGATACCTCAGGCGAGGTATCAATGTTTTTCATGTCTTCCATGGGAATTCACTGTTATTGATAATTAATCATATGGAGTGGGAGACTAATTTTATAGTATTGGTATATCATTATAACTAGGTTTATAAAGTATATTCATACTTTACAATGTATTAAAATGGACAGAGGTTGTGATTGAAATATTTGGGGATGGCTTAAATACTGATTAGTAACATATTCATCGGCAAAATTAGTATAGTAATTTGCAAATTATCATGACCATAAGGCTCTGCTCAGTCATTTTGGAAGCCTTGAGGGGAATTTGGTGGAAGATTATATAAAACTCTTACCTTTTTGGATATCTTATGTCTTCAGATACCTTACTGCAGTGAAGATATATACAATCTTTATAACCAGGTTTATAGAATTTGCAAACCATTTACTAAAATCAAGTTTGTGACATGAATCAGGGGTTATTCCTGGATTCCCCAACAGCTTAGAACCCGTGAGCTGATCTGAGGGATTCATGCAGTTGGTCCTTAAATCTTTCTTCTGGCTTTGGCCATGACTGGTGAGGTCACAGTGCCCTGCAGGGATACCATCCCAGGCCTATCCTGCCCAGAGCTCTCCACTCCCTGGGAGTGCTGGAGCCTTGGGAAAATCCAGATCTGCCTCTTTTGAAGGAAAAGGTCAAGGCATCTGGACTAGAAAGTTTCAAGTAGCAGCAAAATGTGGCATTTCTGTAATTCTACTGAACATCACAAAATACTCAGGCAAAAAAAAGGAGCGTGAGCTCTAGTCACTACTTAGAAGTGAGAATTGGTGGCTTTTAAAAGATTTCAGAAATCCTCCTCCTTCACATTGTCATTTTGTTGCTGAGAAATGGAAGCCTAGAGGCGCAGGACTCGTTGACGGTCACCACAGTAGTTCCCGATGGGACTGAGCTGAGGACCTTGGTGTCCTACGTGACCCGTCATCTGCCTTCGAGGGGATCACTGCACTTTTAAGAAATGTCTGCAGTAGGAAGTGAAGCTATATATGACTGTGGATGGTGGGAGGAGTAGAAATGTTAGTTTAGTACTTATTTTTTTAGTCAAGCAACATGAGATTTTTTTCTTGAATCCTTTTGACCTCAGCCATCTTTTAAGTTCTTTCCTTGCCACAGGTGTTTGATTCCCCCCACTGTCCCCAACCATGGATAAAAAGCTCTTATTGGATAATGAAGTCCAAGGGGAATTTGGATATATTTACAGAAAATCTCTTTGTAACCAACTTTGGCGAACATTTTCATCCTTAAAGTGAGATGTGCTTGTTCTCGTGGTATCATGGATGCAGGGTGCCTTGCCTACACCCTGAGCTTTGCCAGAAGTGATGAACTTTAACTGGGCTTTTCAGATCTAGATGGCTTTCCCTTTCCTACATTTTTTAAAAATATTTTTATTTATTATCGAGGCAGAGAGAAACAGACCATGAGTGGGGCAGGGTCAGAGAGAGAAGGAGACACAGAATCCAAAGCAGGCTCCAGACTCTGAGCTGTCAGCACAGAGCCCGATGTGGGGCTCAAACCCACGAACTGTGAGATTATGTCCTGAGCCGAAGTCGACCGCTTAACCGACTGAGCCACCCAGGTGCCCCTCCTAGAATTTTTTTTAAAGATTTTAAATCTGTGGTCTAATTAGGGAAGTTCACGTATTAATTTCCATTGTTCTGTTGCATAGGTACTCACAGAGGTCTGGGTTAGCCAGAGGCTCCTTTTCATTGTAGGGACTATAAATAAATGCAGTCAGTCAGAAGTGAAAGAAAGCAAAGTTGAGACGTGAACAGGACCAGTGGTCAAAGCTTTGGATGGTAGGACCCCTGGCCTCTTACCCAGCCCAGTGCACAGTGGGGCAGCTGGTGTCCGGACGCCTGCCTGGGTCTTCTTGGCTTCTTTGGAGCCTCTCTGTACCTTGATTAGATGGACCTGTAATGAATACCTCCCCAGTGATTCTAATGAGGACCTCTGAGGTCAGGCAGCGTCCTTGTGTAGACAAACCAGAAGCCCTGATGATTTTGCTCTAGGCTTAACCCTAACAATAATTAGCAGTAATAATAATTAATAATAATTAATAACATGCATAATAATGTTAATAATAATTAATAATAATTCCATAGTGGTTTGCTTTAGAACCCTAAGTTCACCTTAGTTTAAAATGAGATTCTTTTTTTTAAATTTTTTTTTATGTTTTATTTATTTTTGAGAGAGAGAGAGAGAGACAGTGTGAGCAGGGGAGGGTCAGAGAGAGAGGGAGACACAGAATCTGAAGACAGGCTCCAGCCTCTGAGCTGTCAGCACAGAGCCTGATGCGGGGCTTGAACCCACGAACCCTGAGATCATGACCTGAGCCAAAGTCGGATGCTCAACCGACTGAGCCACCCAGGCGCCCCAGTTCACCTTAGTTTAAACTCAAGCACTCCTATCAAAATTAGTCTAGATTGTAAGAATAGCCAGGCAGGAAGTACACAGCTACCATTCACTTTACTATTGATGGACATAAAGCTGAACTTACATATTTTTTTATTTTGGGAAAGCGCCTTTGCCTCTGTGTCCCTAGGCTTGGAGCCTTACCAAGCATCAAGGATTTGCATGTGGAGTTTGAAAAGGTATTGCAGGGAATCCCACGGTGTTTCTTGCTGCTGACTGGCCCAAACTGATACGCATGACGATTAAAACCTGCAAGGCATGTGCTTGGTGGCAGCCCAGGGACATGCAACTAGCTGTCCACATTTAAACATTTGGGTGTCTCACATGACAGTATAGATTTCTGGGGCACCTGGGTGGCTCTGTCGGTTGGGCATCCAACTCTTGGTTTTGGCTCAGCTCATGATCCTCATGGTCATGAGATCGAGCCCTGTTTGAGGCTCCGGGCTAGACATGGAGACTTCTTGGGATTCTCCCTCTCCCTCTCTCTCTGCCTCTCCCCGCTCTCATGCTCACTTGCATGCTCTCGCTCTCTCTCAAAAATATAGATTTCTGACTTGGAAAATGTAGAAGGTATGGCAACCCCAAGCCTATGCATGTGCACGTTTTTATGCAACATTCCTCTGTCCGCTCTGCTTGACACATTTATACTTCTTACCTTGTCCCCCAGGCACTTGAACTTCAGATTGAAGTATCAGTTTCCCATGTGGACAGCCTGAGGCATGTGAGCGTGTCAGAGATGCGTTCAGTCCCAGCTACCTGCTTTAAGCTGTGGCGGTTCCATCTATTAACAGGGAAGGTCTCTTCCTGAACTTGTTGTGAATTTTAAATACAATACCACATGTGCCGAGCCCAAATCTTTGTCCTCTTCATATTTGATACTCGGGAAAGAATTGGATAAGGAAGGTAGTTATCCTTCCACCTTCCTTGTGTTATAAATCTTGTTTTCTCACCATTTACAGTGAAGGGAGAGTATGTGCTAGTTTTAACTTTACAAATTTGCTACTACCTCAAAGCAATCACCACTTTCAATGGCAATGTGCCATCCTTGGGAGCTGTTGGCTGCCCTCGCCTTTCCTAAATGCGCTGTGGGCTTCTGAGAACTTGTTAACAGGGATAAAACCACCTTATTATGCTTTCATGTCATTGTGGCTTTGATTTGGATTTCCACTGAAGTTTGGGTGACACACACTAAAAATATTGCCCTGCCGTGAGAATTAAGAGAATCAAGTAATAATCCTTCTAACTGTATTTGAAACATTGTGTCTCCTAGGTTTCCTCTTTGAACCTCAGTTTCCCCAGCCTTACAATTGAGCTAACAACCTTTTGCCACGTAGTCGTTAGAGCATTGGCAGTTGCAACAAGAAATACACGCCCAAAGTGTGTGTGTTTAACTCTGTTGTAGATGACTTCTCGTTCACGGGAGAGTATTAAGTGTTTGAACAGGTGGCAGGATGGCCCTCTTCCTCACAGGGGCTGATGGCAACTTGAACTCACACCTGAAGAGGTAAAAAATCTACCTGTCGTGCCTGACGGGAAAGACCCTGGAGGAAGATGATGTGAACGGTTATTATAGGAAAGTGTGGAAGGGCCGCACTTCTCCTGCTTCATGTCTGGCTGCACCTGATGGCAAAGGGGTCTGGGCAGGGCAATCCGTCTCCATGGTTGAGGGAGCAAAACCTTCTGGTGGGCATCTGGCTGTGTGCCACAACCAGCAAGGCCGTGGGTTAAGAGACCCCCAGAGAGTGCTGCCATGACACTTGTATTTCAAAGGCTCTCAGCAAGTGGTCGCTGTTCTTGTTTTGCTGCTGTGGCTTCATCGTTTGTCATTGTTAGGACCCAGAATGCAATGGACAGGTCATGGGATGGCCTAGACTCTCTGAAAGTGGAATTGAAATTGGATTCTGAAGTCAGCATCCCGGAAGCTGAGGTTACCTCAGAATAGAAAAGGAGAAATATTGGCTCTTATGCAGCAGAGGGCCACGTTCATCAAGGTGGTCTTTGTTTCATTTCTACATTATTAGGTTGTGTTTATTGTCTGTCGTCATCTTACTCAGCTCTCAGTCCTTGCATTTTATTATTTGAATTTCATAGGTAGTTTAGAATTCAAGATAAAAGCCATACTATGAAAACTACCTCCATGACCCCAGTATATTGGTAAGCCACCTTTCTTTTATTAAGCATTTCTTTCCATTAAAAAAAATTTCAGTGGAGAACAATGGATTTTCTAATTTTGCTTTTGGAAAATATCTTCAAATACAGCTTAGTGATGTGTCTTCTTGGAGTATGGTATGTCTTCTTGCAGTATTGAAGCCTTTAAATTAAGATTTAGTTTAAGCCTTTAAATTCTCCCAATTTGAAGGCTATGAGCTTGAGTCTGAAAATTGGTGAAAATGTTATAGTGGTTTTGAAATATTGAAGTGATACAAATACCTTTATTTTCAAATGGAATTCCATTTAAGAATATTTCCATTTTTTTTTTTTTTTTTTACGTTCTGGTCTGTATCCATCTTGCACTTGATAAGCACATATAAATAGGCTACTGTGCCAGGAACAGGGGGACAGGGAGAGAGAGAGAAAAATACATCCTACCTTCACTGAGTCAGAGAAAGAAATTTCCAAACACAACCCAGGGTGACAAATGGCCTGATACAGAGTTATCCCCTAATGCCCTAAGAGAGGGGTTTATCTGACCTGCCTTAGGTTGGTTGGATGTGTTAGGAAAGGCTCCTTGTGGCTAAGGAAAAGGCAAGTTAAAGATGGTCCGGGTCAGGAAATAAAGGAATATTGTAGGCAGAGGAAACAGCATGTGCAAAGGCACTGAGGTAAGAGAGAAAATACTGAAAGCATGAAAGATAGTTTAAATTGTCATTTAAGATGCCCCTCGGGGAGGGGTGGGGAGCAGGGGCAAGAGATGACAATTCGGAAATGGGTATGGACCAGATTATCTTGATGAGGTAGTATTCATTAGGCAGCAGAATTTGAGCTTTATCCTGAGGGAAACAGGCAGCTTCTAGAGCAGTGGTTCTCAACACCAGCTCCTCATTAGACTCACGTAAACTTGCTAAGCGCTATCTGTGACTGAACCCATCTCAGACTAATTAAATCAGAAAATCTCAGACCGGTGCCCAGGTATTAGTGTTTTTAAAACTCTCCCCAGATGATTCTAATGCACAGCCAGCTGAGAACCATCCTTCTTGAAGTTTTTAAGCAGCACATACGGCAATAGAATGCCAACACTTTGAACCAGAAAAGCTCGCAAAGCTGAAGGGACATGAGCCTACAGACCTGTCATGCTTTGGCGTCAGAGGAGAAAGAAAGAAAAACAGTGATGAGTGTGATGCTTGGATTTCTAGCTCCGGGACCACAGCAGAGATGATGGTTAAAGTCGGCAAAGGAAAATACAGCAAGCCTGTGATTTAATGAGGAAGACATGTCTGAGACACGTCCAGTAGGCTGTTAGCTCTACATGTCTGAAACTCGAGAGATTTGGGGTTCTGTATAGAGACATGGAAATTATAAGTGCATCATGGGAACTGAATGCATAGGAATAATAAAAAAAAAATTTTTTAAAGGGAGCTTGTGGTATGAGTGTTGGCCAGGTTGTTGAGCCCTAAAGCTCACCAACATTTAAGAACCAAGGAGACGAAAAAGAATCTATTCAGGAGAGCAAACAAGGGTCAAACCAAAGACCCATGGCATTAGCTATCTCCCTAAATGCTGCCAATGTGAATTTATAGTTTTTTTTTTTTCAATTTCATGCCATTGGAATAATTACAGAATTTTTTATAAGCAAAATTGATTTGAAACTGCAGATCTTTCAAACTAGTTTCTGTTCTTTGAGCAAACATTTCCCAGTGGAGACAGCTTTCATGTGCTGTAAGTTTCATCTACTTCCACGCAGATTTTGCACATGTGAAGCACTTTTGTTTTACAAATAATGCAACAAGGTAAATCCCCTGGAACCCATCTTGGTGACTAAACCATTAATTCCAAGAATCTCTACCTGTATTTTTCTCTTGGGCTGGATTTTAAGGATAGATGCACCCGTCCTCTCAGCGAGAAGAAAACACAAAGTCTTTTTAGTTAAAAATGGCCAGGATTATCTAGTCTCTCCTGCCCTGATCCCCATTGTCCATCTCCCTACCCCCAGAAAAAAAGCAAACAAAAATCTCGACCTACTTGAACCATCCTTGCTGCTGCTTTAGGAGCTATTATTAACAAACAAGCCACCTAACAAAAACAGAGAACTTCAGAAAGTGAAGAAACATAGGCACTATTCGAAGCAAAACTACCTTTGGGGAGACAGATACATACCTAGGCCAGGCTTTCCTGCCATGAGGTGAAAATAGCTACTAGCTCCATGGAAATATTTTCCCCAGAAGGAAACAGAAAACAATCCTTCCCTTTTGTTACATGGCCTGCAATTTTACCAACAACGTAATTACTTTCAGGGAGGAGGCATGCTGTTTGAAAGTAGTAAAGCCTTCATAAGGGCCCTAGAAGTGATGGACCCATATAATTGCCAAGTGCTTATGAATCGGTTTGCTTTTCTCCTAAGCTTTGGCCAAGTTCAGTGGCAATGAGGCAGAGTATGTGAGCAGGTAAGTAAGAGAGTGGTAGTTTGAGGCCATCAAACATTAGGGTGTTGGGGCCAGGTGGTAGATACCTCAGTAGAAAGATTGTGGGGCACCTTCGACCTGAATGTACAGAGAGCCTTGGGAAGTCTACACATAGTGTCCATAAGCAGGGACAAACTTATGCCAGGAATGATGCAGGTACTTTAAATTGTACCCATGAGAAACCAGTTAAATAAGGCCACACTATAACCAAGCCACCATGTACCATCCACTCAAGACCCCAACCCGAATTTGGGTTAGGCCAAAAACCAATGTCATTATTAATATTAATGGAAGTACAGGTTCAATAAGTATTTGCACACTGAGCCTGCATCTAACTTATTCTATGCACTCGTCTCAATAAGAAAATGAAATCTTGATTCCAAACAACCAATTTACCAACAAATGGTAGAATACAGTGCCTCTGTAAACAAAATTGTGTCCACAGGACACAATATACTGTTAGGTGTATAAATGCCGAGGCATGAAGAAAGAGATTTGACTGTCACGCTGGACTACAATGTGCAGGATTTGGAAATAAAAGATTTATAAAATTTCTATGCCGGGGAGCAAGATACAAGGAAGAATTTTCAAATTGCTCACATTAAATCAAGAGCTATGAAATAAAACCCAGCGAGAAGTATATTAATTCACATAATTTGTTGTAAAGAAATACCTTAAAACAAACAAAAAAAAAACAGCGCATTATGGCTCACAAAGGGAATCCGTGTTTATTGTATTCCAGAACCTAGGTGTGTTAGTCCCTCAACAACCACATTATAAAGACATTATTAGTAGACCTGTTTTATCTACTGGGAAGCTGGAATACAGGTTAAATATTTAGTCCAAGTACACAGAGCGGGTACCTGGTGCGTGCAGGGCTAAAAGTCAGGTTTGACTCTTCTAGAACACTGATTTACAAATTATTGAAATAGGTTTGGTGTCTTTTGCGAATGTATTTCAAAATCATCCTTTCTAATGTGTTATCAGTGCTTTATATTTGTTAATTACTGAGACGTGTTTGAAGACCCTTTCAAAAAAATTGGAATATCATGCTTATGGGTTTTATAAACATTATATTCTCATGTCAGCTTGGAAGCAAAAGTGTGAATCAGTGCCTTATTTCTGCCCCAAGGAATTCATAAGTAAATGCTGATTTATTACATTTCCATCCGCAGACTTCACGCCACAGAACTGCGTTTATAGAGGATGAGATTTTAAAAAGATCTTTTTGTTATTTTTCTGTAGCCTTGCAGTTGGATATCTGATATGGACTAAACGATATGTTAACTTTTGTTCTGTGTGGGGCTTAAGAAATCTTGTCTTATTAAACCTTTGCTAAGTTACCATTACACTGAACAATGGGCTTCTGGTTGAATGATGTGTTCTTTCAGTAAATGCTTTCCCTGTGTTCTAGAAAATCATGAGACTTTTAGCACAAAAAGCAGTACGGAGAATTTGTGTAGTGTGTCTTCTTAGATTTGACTCTATCTCCTGTTCCTATTCTTTTCTAGTGAAATCAGACATTCCTTCAGCCTTCATGAATACTAATTTGATGACTTGCTTTGCATATTCTGTTCAGGACCTTGGGGGAGGCACCTTTCCCTAAGAAGGCATCTTATCACCAATGGGTGGGGGCAACAGGACCCATCAAAATGGTATATTTTGGTTCAAATAAGAGAGGTGAATGCATGGCTCTCATGGGATGGCTCATTTCTGCCCTGTATCGAGTGAGACCAATAGGCACCAAAAACAGAGGGACCCAGAATCGGGGAGACAGGTGAGGCTACAGGTGGCTGAGTGCATGACTGAGCGAGAAGGGGCAGGGCACTAATTTGCATGGTGGGGACACCAGCACTGGCCATGCAGAGAGAGGGACGCCCAAAGGCTGAGGCGGGATGCACAGACGTGGGAAGCTCAGAAGCCCCTCTGCTGGAATTTGAAGCTGGCAGGAACCATTCAGGGACTGACACAGCAGACAAAGCAGGTTCTGGGGTATTGTAGAAGAGAGGATGGGGACCCCAGCCCCCCGAGATGCTAGAGGGCCTGAGGAAAAGGGCTGAATGTGATCTGAGGGGCTTGTGGGGCCCAGGGACCATGACCCATCTTTCAACGGGATCCTTCAACATTCACAAAAACATGTAGTTGCTGGCAGAGGCAATGAACATAGAATGGACAGTTATGTATGGTTTCCCCCTCAGAACGTCTGCAACCATGAATCCTCACCCTCCTTGCCTCCTTCTATTTTCTCAGAACTTTTTCAGACCTTTTCACAAGTTCTTGCTCCTTTTAGTTTGTTTTTGTTCCTTTGGAAAATCTTAAATGTACAAATGTGAATTTCTTCCAATTGCGTCTCTTTCTTGCCTTTCCCCCTTGTTGCTCTGTTTCCACTCTTTGGCTTATTTGTAGATTCGTTTCTGAGAGCTAAGACAGTGGGAGTTGGTTTGGTAAGACGCAGGCAGAGGTTCAAAGCATCATGCTTTTAATTGGGGCAAATGACATGGGCTCTTCCATTGCCATGGATACAGGGTAGAAGTATCCTGGGGAGGGAAGGGATGGGGGTTGAAAACAGGGGGCTGTGGGACCAATCCTCCCATAGGCAGTTCTTTTGTTTCCCAAGCATGCACTGAGCACTTTCCATGAGCCCGGGGCCTGGGGCCCGTGATGCGGCGGCGTTTGGGACAAAGTTGCCCCAATAGACCTCGTACTTTAGGGAGGAAAAGTCAGTAAAGATGATAAACAATATAAAACTCCAAGTAAGTAATAATGCAATGCCAGGAAATAATGCCTATGAGTAATAATGAATGTGGGGATCAGGTGTGGTGGCTGCAAAGAGTGTGAGTGGTGGTTTTAGATCCCATGGTCAGACACGGGCTCTCAGAAGGTGACACCAAGATGGGGTCTATGATGTATTTTCAAGTGACAGGGAAGGGACTCTTCAGGTGACCATCCTGCCCTCATGATTTGCTCTCCCACAGCGAATATTGGTGTTCTTGACCCTAAGCAGCTGATCTGATGTGAGTGAAGGGTTGATCATTTGTTCCCTTAAAATCTTTGCTTGTTGGAAACTATATGGGCACATTAATCTGTCCATAGTCCTAGGAATAACTACATTTTTTCCCAGAATATTGTAGAAAAGGCTCAACCTTGTCCTCTTCCTCGCAAAGACTTGGATAGACATTTCCAACCTCTTAAGAAAAATTATTGTTTTGACATTAGATTCATGCTGGAGAGACCCTAACATACATATTTATATAGTTTTATAGAGTCATCTTTCTTTATTTTTCTTTCTTTTTCCTTCCTCTCTCTCTGTCTCTCCTTTCTTTTCTTTCTTTTTCTCTTCCCTCCCTTTTCTTTCCCCTTCTTTCCTCTCTCTCTCTCCCTCTCTCTCTCTTTCTTCTTGTTCCATAGTCTTTATAAGATCTGGATCCCATCATTCATTCATACATTGAGTGTCCACTAAAGGCCACTATTGTGGCTTCAACCTGAGGTCCTTGATTGGCTTCAAAGAATCTTGTGAATTTTGCTGAAATAATTTGAGAGGATGCCTGTGTGTGTGCATACATCTGGTGGTAGAATTCATGGCTTTCAACAACTTCTCCCTAAAGTTCGCACCATGCTGTTGGTTATGTGTCCACCACCTGGGCTCATACTGGGACATATGCTGGGAATGGAGATGTCGACAGTTCGAAGGAGGGTTTTGCTTGTGCGGGACGTAAATCCTAGTATGGCAGAAAGAGTGAAGGAGTTGATTAAGGTTAAGAAACAAACAGAAAACGAACAGTTAATTTCAGATAATGATGAAGTCTACAAAGAGAATATCCTAGAGGGCACCGCCTTATGGAAGATGGTCAGAGAGAGCTTTCCTGAAGTCACTTGAACCGAGATTTGAATGAGAACAAGGTCATTTATAAAGCCTGAGCCAGGCTGAGGTACAGATATAGCTAAATGTTCTTCCTCAGTCGTTGAACTAAGAGATTTTATTACACGTTTTCTCATTTCTGGACCTCTTCTTTTTGTAATTATTGTTAAGACCTTTAAAAAATCATACTGTCACTTTTTAAGTTGTATCCTTTACCTTAGAGCATGAGGGAATTGAGCTAGATGATATCTGTAATGTTAAGCTTAAAAATTCAAGAATTCTAGGGTGCCTGGGTGGCTCAGAAGGTTAAACATATGACTCTTGATTGCGGCTCAGGTCACGATGTCACAGTTCATGAGGTCAAGCCCCACGTCAGGCTCTGCACTGACACATAAAGAGCCCGCTGAGGATTCTCTCTCTCCCTCTCTTTCTTCCTCCCCCCTCAAAATAAATAAATAAGCATTAAAAAAAATAGGTAGAATTCTAACTTATAAAAGAAATGCAGTATACCAGAAGATAAACTTCAGGATCCCATGTGTTTTGGACCCAGAGCTAATTAAAATGGCACATGCTCATTTGTTATTCTTCAACTGTTCTCTTCCATTTCAATCATTATATCACCCCAATTACACAGCTAGAGAGTATATTCGCTCTTTTTTAGGCTTGCATGTATTTAGAAGGGTACGCTCTCTGGGAGTGGTACTAAGAAGCCAAAATGCTTTTTTTTTTTTTTTTTTTTTTTTGGTGTGGATTTAAAGTTTCCATTGTTACACATTAAAAGGAGAAATAAATGTATTGCTAGACAACGTGTTCTCTAAGGCTAGGTGTGGCAGTAAAAGGTCAAGATACGGCCATTGCCTGATTATATACCTTTTTGGGTTTATTATTGGTATTTCTTCTAATTCTCTACTTGAAAGTGGGTGTGAAGAACAGATCCATTTTCAATGCAGTCTTAAAAGGACTGAATCTTTGGTAGCTCTCTGGGCCCACGGTCACCGAATTTCTCAGCATTCAAGGTTGCTGAGCATAAAGAGTGCAACAAAATTTCCCCTGAGCCAGAAATTAAATTCTGTTATCATCTTGTCCTTGACAGTCAAGATATTTGTCCACAACATATTTTTTAGGTTTCATTGATTGATTTTTAATATAGTTTATTGTCAAGTTAGCTAACATATGGTAGATACAATATGCTCTTGGTTTTGGGGGTAGATTCCCATGATTCATTGCTTCCATACAACACCCAGTGCTCATCCCAACAAGTGCCCTCCTCCATGCCCATCACCCATTTCCCCGTCTCCCTCACCACCCCCCCGTCCACCCTCAATTTGTTCACTGTATTCAAGAGTCTCTTATGGTTTGCCTCCATCTCTGTTTGAAACTTTTGTTCCCCTTTCCTTCCCCCATGGCCCTCCCTTAAGTTTCTCAAGTTCCACACATGAATGAAAACATGTGATCTCTGTCCTTCCCTGACCGACTTATTTCACTTAGCATTGTTGCAAATGGCAGGATTTCATTCCTTCTCATTGCCAAGTAGTATTCCATTGTATACATAAACCATATCTTCTTGATCCATTCATCAGTTGATGGACATTTGGGTTCTTTCTATGATTTGGCTATTGTTGAAAGCGCTGCTATAAACATTGGGGTGCATGTGCCCCTATGCATCAGCACTCCTGTATCCCTTGGGTAAATTCCTAGCAGTGCTATTGCTGGGTTGTAGGATAATTCTATTTTTAATTTTTTGAGGAACCTCCACACTGTTTCCAGAGCGGCTACACCAGTTTGCAGTATACAAAGTATTTAATTGCTTTTGTATATCAACGTACTTTCATAGCCTAGCATAATGATGAGTTTCTTCAGTTGAAAAGATATTTAAACATAATAGTACTACTTAGTAGCAAGTAGTCCTTTCTGCTAAAAAGAGAAAAAGAGAAGGACTGCAGTGTCTGCGTAGTTATTGTGTCCGTCTCGTATGCTTGTATGGTTTAAAACCTGCCAGTTTTGGGGACTCCTGGATGGCTCAGTCAATTAAGCACCCAACTCTTGGTTTCAGCTCAGGTCATGATCTCACAGTTTGTGAGTTCAAGCCCCACATTGGGCTCCGTGCTGACAGTGCGGAGCCTGCTTGGTATTCTCTCTCTCTCTCTCTCTCTTCCCTCTCTCTGTTTCTTTCCCGCTCATGCTTGCTCTCTCTCTCTCTCTCTCTCTCAAAATAAATAAATTACTTAAAAACTGAAAAAATAAATAAAACTTCTAATTTTTAAAAATAGGTCTTTTAGTTAAACACTAAAAGGTGTTTCTATATCCTTGATGTGTGCATGATTATGTATGATGTGTAAAATTCTACATTATTAATAAAATATTTGTGCATAAAATGGATTCACATATTTAACAATACTAAAAATAGTCCATGATCTGGAATGGAAAGGCTAGAAAAACAATATCAAAAATACCATGAGTGTGAATAAGAAGAGAAATTTCCGCTGGATAACTAACTTTAAAAAAAAAGGTAGGAAGACGTAGTACACTCACCTCATTCACAGCTACCCATGGAGTGTCTCTTAACATGCGTATGACCAAATCCGACTGCCACCCGCATCTCCAGGTTTCTCCTGCTCGGTGTCGGTCGTCAAAACTGGACACTGCTGATTTTGTTTGGCATCATCTTTCTCTCCGGGCACCACTGGCTGTAACCAGGAATGCTAGGTGCCCTCAGCCCTTAGTAGCAATGCTATGCTGTCTGCGGTCACTACCATGCCTGTTAGTGCTGTCACTCACTGCCATGCCAACCACTCACTGCTGATGCTTCGCAGAGAATCTTCAGGGATGGTGCTCCCAACGAACTGGTGCTCAGGCACCCAGGAACTAGGTCCTTCAAATGCCAAAATTTCTAATGACCTGTGGCAGAGCACAGAGGGCCACTTCTCTTTTCCTGTCCCCTTCACCTCTCTACATGCTCTCAGGGAGAGGCCGCTTGTCCAAAGTAAGAGGTTGCACTAAGTCTGCCGTATTTGACCTTGAGGACATCAAAACCATCGAGGATGCTTGGAAACACAAAGTTCCTTGGCTCCACCTGTGATTTTCCAAATCCTAAGATCCTAATCTCTGGTGGTAGATTTCAGGAAGGTATATATACGTGTGTGTGTGTGTGTGTGTGTGTGTGTGAATGAAGTGTAATGAATATACAGTGATGTTAATTTCAGGTGTACAATATAATGATTTGACACTTCTATACATTTCTCAGTGCTCATCAAAGTAAGTAGACTCTTACTCCCTTTTATCTATTTTACCCCACCCCCCTCCTGTCCCTTCTGGCAACCACCAGTCTGTTCTCTGTATTGAAGAGTCTGGGTTTTTTGTGTCTCTTTTTGTTTGCTTGTTTATTTTGTTCATTTGTGCATTTGTTCATTGCTTCCTTCTTAAATCTCACCTCTGAGTGAAATCAGATGGTATTTGCTTCAGCACATTTTGGGAACCCCGAGTCTAGATGATTGTGGGGCCCTTTAGCTCTGAGATGATACCAGTCACTCTGCAGCTACAAATGAAGTTATGAGCATCTCATTCACCTTAGGGTTCATGTTTTCTTTGTGGATGGCGTTCTTTTTCATGTTGGGTCTTTGAGTTAGACACATCTTAAAACCACTGTAATCTTGGGTTATCTTGCTAATAAGTTGAAGTTATCAGGTTATTTCGAGTAAATATATACTCCAAATTGTGTGCTTTGGGGACATGTAGATACTGGTGTGTTCGTGTCTTACCCATGTGGTGTGATTCTATTGCTGCCACTACCCAGCCTTGAAAATCATGTGATTACAAAGAAAAACAGTGATGGGCATGGGTGGCCACTGTTGTCTCCGAAAGTCACATGAGGCAGAGACCTAAGTATGACTGATGATTGATAAATAACTCTCATGGTCAATCTCAGCATTGTCCAGCTCTTCCTGTGTGAGCCTTGGCATCCTTGCTGGTCAAAGAGATGCAGATTTATATGAGGACATGAGAAATTCAGGTTTCTTACACCCCCTTGGGGGTAAGTACCAGAGAGAACTGCTTTTGTAGTAAAAAAGAGATCGTTCAACTTTTCTCCATTTCTGAATTCTATTTTATCCAGATTGTACTGTTCTTTCTCTTCTAAGGGATCGGTTGTGATTTTTATGAGGTTTAAAAAAACAAGGGATATAAGTATGGGGCACCTGGGTGGTTCAGTTGGTTAAGTGTCCAACTCTTCATCTTGGCTCAGGTCATGATCTCACAGTTCATGAGTTCAAACCCAGTGTTGGGGGGTTCTCTGCCTCTTTCTCTCTGCACCTCCCCAATTCATGCTTTCATGGGCTGTCTCTCTTTTTCTCTCAAAATAAACTTTTTTTAAAAAAAGGGATATAAGTATATAATTTTGTACCTGGAACATAGCAAGTACTCAACCAATTAGTTCTTTATTTCTCTTGCTCAAAAATATAATTGATTCCCAACCTCAAGCTGGGAATATAGAGGCATTCTCAAAACGTAGGCTGTGGACCAGCCATATGAGCATCCCCTGGGAATTTGATAGAAATAAAAATTCTCAAGGCACCTGGGTGGCTCAGTTGGTGGAATGTGCAACTTCGGCTCAGGTCATGATCTCACTGCTTGCGAGTTCAAGCCTTGTGTAGGGCTCACAGCTCGGAGTCTGGAGCCTGCTTCAGATTCTGTCGCTGTCTCTCTCTACTGCTCTTCTGCTTGTGCTCTGTCTATCTCTCTCATATGAGAATAAATAAATATTAAAAATTTGAAAAAAAGAAAGAAAAATTCTCAGGCCCCCTCAAAACCTACCAAATCAGAAACCATGGCTCTGGGGTCTAAAATATGCCTTTTTGCAAAGCCCTCTTGGTGACTCTATGTATGTTAGTGAAGTTTGAGAACCACTGTGGTTGCAAAATAGAAAGCCTCTGAAATTTAAGATTTTTATATAGACTGATCTCTGACATTACCGTATACAGGGGACCATTCAGTTCTAAAATTAGCGATTCTTTTAAATATTTGTGCACTTCAGGGTGCAGTAGAATTGGGGTTTTACTTCCTTTTTATAATTTTTTAATGTTTATTTATATTTTTTAATGTTTTATTTATTTTTGAGAGAGAGAGAGAGAGAGAGAGAGAGAGAGAGACAGCGTGAGCAGCGGAGGGTCAGAGAGAGAGAGAGAGGGAGACACAGAATCTGAAGACAGTCTCTAGGCTCTGAGCTAGCTGTCAGCACAGAGCCTGATGTGGGGCTTGAACCCATGAACCTTGAGATCATGACCTGAGCCAAAGCCGGAGGCTCAACCAACTGAGCCACCCTAGTGCCCTTTTAATGCTTATTTTTTAGAGTGAGAGTGAGAGTGAGAGAGAGAGAGAGAGAGAGAGAGAGGCAGAGACGGAGAGAATCCCAAGCAGGCTCTGAGCTGTCAGTGGCTCGAACCCAAGAACCATGAGATCATGACCTGAGCCAAAGTCGGACAGTTAATAGACTGAGCCACCCAGGTGCCCCAGGAACTTTACTTCTTCTTGTGTAAAGGAAAGAACGGTATCTTTTTGAGTCCAAATGCCCAGTAATTTAGCTTTGAGTCACTGGTGTCTCCTTTGGCCATCCTGGCTTATGAACAGCCTGTAGGTGGCCTTTCTCTGGATCTCTCATCCACCATAACTGTGCAGTGTTCTGTTCCCTTCTGAGGCTGCCTGGCTTCCTTCTAGAAGGCACAGGTGAGGTCCTGAACATGCTCCTAGACAAGTCCTGAGGTTGTCTGAATCGATGCTGGATGAAGAGCCGCACTCCCCCTGCGAAAGCCAGCAATGGACACCCCTCCCCACCCCCAGGCTCTGCCTCAGGCACAGCCCTGGTCCTGAAACTGCTCCTGGTGCTGAAGCCCTGGCCCCGTGCCAAGCAGTGAGTGCCGCCAGCTCTGTAGGTACTGCTGCAGCAGGTATGGGCCCACAGGTGTGGACGGGATGTTTCTGAGAGGACACCCCCTTATCCCGGTCTCTGCCCCCTCCCTGCTGCTCAGGCTGCAGGCAGGAAGCCCTTGTTCTCCCCTCAGCCCTGCAGGTGTGCAGCAGGACCCTGTAGCCAATTCCCCTAGTGCTGAGGCTGTGCTGTGTTTTCTGGAGCCTTCTGTCATGCCAAACCCTGAAGTCTTCGGGACATTTTCACGTTGCGTCTCAGTGTTTTGAAATCAACAATTTAACATTTTTTGAGTGTTTATCTGACTTTTGAAACCCTAAAACTCTTACTTTGTGAAGTCTTTGGTTGATGTTGTTAAGCTCCTTCCCCCCACCCCCAGAGGGCGGAGGGGGGAGCCTGGAAAAGACAAAGCTGTAGCTTGGGAGGTATTAAATTCTGTTTCAAATTATTTTCTGTATTGTGAAACAGAGCAAGAATTGAACAACCTAAAACCCCGGCTAGCGTTGTTCCGAGGACTTCTCAGTTACTCTGACCCTTAAACTGTTTCTAGGACGCTTGGGGTACCAGTCCCACGTTCTAGCTGGCTGTGCTTTGGGCTTGGCCGTGCACATCTCCCACAGATTACAGGAGAACTGTCCCCAGGCCCAGTGTGCCTGACAGCCAGCCACCATCCACGCAAACCTCAGCCTCTCTCTGTGCCTCCTTGCAGCTCACAGACGAGTGAGACCCACCTTTTTTTCTTTTTCTTTCTTTTTCTTTTTTTTTTTTAAGGGCAAAGAGATAGGCTTGCTATTTAAATAAACAAAGCAAGGTCATATTTTTTGCACGGTAATTGGCTTAACGGAACTGTTCACCTCCGGGCTATTTTGAGGGATTAAGAATGCCATATACCTTTGAATCCTGTTCAGTAGGAAGTCATGTTTACCTTATTTAAGTGAGGCTCGATATTCTACGTGGGATAGAATTTGGTTTCTCTGCATTAGCCACCAACTCAAAAATGCTATTTTTAAAATGTAGTGGTTCTTTCCAAATGATCTTGTCTGTAGATATGCAAACACATATGGAAAATTTTTCCTTTCTAGGCACGCTTACATGTTGATGCACCTTGTATGTCCTGACATTTGTTTACACACACACACTACACCTTTTATCACCTGTAGTATTCTGTACTCTTCGCTTCTTCTACTATGAATTAGAAGCCCTCTGAGACTTTATAGTGGTTTTCACTCAGCCTCATTTTATCCAGTCAGTATGGGCATCACCTTGCATGTTCTCATTTATTTCTCCAGGGAGCATTTGAGCCTTGCAGTGCGCTCAGCACTGTGCTAAATACCAGGACACAGCTGTAATCGACGCTTGCCCACAGACTGTCTCGGCAGGTTACACATTTGCAATTAGTTCTTCATTAGACATCTGGTCACATGGTCACCTCTGGTTTTTCTTTTCTTTTTATTTTTATGTTTATTTATTTATTTTGAGAGCAGGGGAGAGGCAGAGAGAGAGGGAGAGAGACAATCCCAAGCAGGCTCCGCGCTGTCAGCGCAGAGCCCGATGGGGGGCTTGAACTCACAACTGTGAGATCATGACCTGAGCCGAAACCAAGAGTCAGACACTCAACTGACTGAGCCGCCCAGGTGCCCCACCACCTCTGGTTTTCCATACTGTCCCTGGTCTCTTTCCTTTTTTAACCTCGCCCTCACATCTTCCTTCCTTTTTCATTTTGGATCTCTTAACTTGAATACAGATGAAAGCGTGTGCAGGGATAAGGTTAGTCCCATCCTTTCAAGGCAGGGATTCCTCTGAGCTGCAGAGTAGCCACAACATTGGATTCTACTGGACACGAGGAAAAAGGAAGAATAAATACAAACCATCTAGGCCAAATGCAGAGAAAAGCAACAGTTCGCCTCCCCTAGAAACAGCATTATTTTAGGAATCAGTGAATCCTTTTCTCCTGCCTGGCAGGCTGTGAAATTAGCAGATTTTTAATAGGGAGAACAAACACATGCTAAGAGAATAGACATTTGGGGGAAATTAAGGGTTTGGAGGAAGACTATACTCTGGGAATCAACTTGTCTTCTGAAGTTCTAGAACACACCGCTTCTGGAGAGGGAGACTGCTGGTGTCCATTTGAACAGTGAAGTCTTCTAGAAGCTTCCATATCTGGGGAATAATAAAAACGCTGCTTGCTCTAGCTGCTAAAACACCATCTGCTATCACTCTTGGCTTGTGATGTTTCTCCTTTCACACCCTTGCCCACGCCCCCACCCCAACTAAAACATGGAAATTCCTAGATTTTTATTTCATGGATTTCCTGCTCTCTTCAAAGTAATCTTGGGAGGGAACTTGAATGATGCCTTCACTTATTATTTTCTCTTCATTTAAAGGCACCTTTTTAATGGCTTTCCCTAAAAAAAAAAGCAAGCTATTTTTAACCCTAACAATTAGGGCTAAAATAGGTATACTTACCTGTGAGTGATCTATTTATTTAAAGAGATGTATCTAGACAGATACTCTCATGCATTTATCAGTCTATCTGTCCATTCATTCCTTCATTATTTAAGCTCCTGCCATGTGTCAGGCTCTGTGTAAACATTTCCCATACAGTACCTCCTATAATCCTTACCATGCTGTGCAGGGAAAGTACTCTCGTCCTATATTATAGATGATACATTGAGGCTTAGAGATATTAGTTACCATGTCCAAGGTCACACAGCTGGTAAGTGGTACAGTTGAACCCTGAACCCTCACAGTCTGATCCCAGAGCTCCAGGGCCAGTGCTTTGAACTCTCTGCCTTATTTTATAGGCAAAGAAGAGGCACTGAATTAAATATTGTGACTAGATTTGTGATCTTGGAAGATTTAGGTTTTAGTTAGACCTAATTTAAAAGTCTAAGTCGGGTGTCTGGGTGACCCAGCCAGTTAAGTGTCCAACTCTTGATTTCTGCTCAGGTCAGGATCTCACAGTTCATGAGTTTGAGCCCCGGGTCAGGCTATGTGTGGAGCCTGCTTGGGATTCTCTCTCCCTCTCTCTCTCTCTCTCTCTTCCCATCCCTGCCCCCCAAATAAATGAACTTTAGAAAAAATTTTAAAAATTCTAACTCCACCCATTCCTTATGACATGGATGTGGTGGGATTCATTGGGACTATACCACTGTTTTCTTGTTTTTTCAACACAGTTGTTGGGGGCATTTGATGAGTGGCTCTACCCAGTGAGCATTCAGCATAGCATGCCCTTTCCCTATGGAGAGATGTAGTGTTGTCCCCAGGTCCACCACCCCTAATCCTTCCTCCTCTGGAGGCACCAGGAAAATAGGTTTTAATTGAGCCTGGGATTGGAGGATGATGCAAGAATGCAAACGTGACACGTTATGGTTCTGATCTCAGACAGAAACATTGGGTAGATGGGGAATATCATGGGGACAGAGATTTTACGTGGGACCAAGAGGAAACAAATTGTTGGAAAAGTTCAGAATCTGCCATTTGTGTGACTGGGGGAGAGGGCTCATTCGACAAGATGAGGAATGACAGAGGGGGTGGCCATACTAGGACAAAGCCTGGCACATAGTAGGCACGCAACAAACGGTTGTATGCGGGACTGCGGTGATCTGCACACAGACATTTTCATGGCTGACATACATTTAACAGTGTTCTTTGGTGAATGTGTTCCCAGGATTTCAGTGGGGTGGAATGCAAAGGCTTTTCAAGTGTAATAATTAAAGCAATTTGACGAGAACTCTAGGAATTTTACTCCTGCCTTTAAATGAACCCTTTGCTCCAATAAGATGGTTTCCTTATTGACCCCTACAGCCCCAGGTATATATATGTTTCTCTGCCTTTGCTGGATTTATTGCCTGAGAATTTGACCAGTGCCTCTCTTTCCCCATTCTTCAAAGCAGAAACTTTGAGGACACCTCACAGTCGCACTGTGACATATGTCTGTAGCCCTAGCTTGCTTCTAAATCCCATTTTTTTTTATGTGTATTGTTCTCTGCATGTGTGCATATTTCTGGCCTCTCAGAGGACAGTGTAGGCTTCTTTTGTACCTCTGGAATGGAGCCGTGTAATGCTTTGCAATAATAGGAACTCGATAAAGGACTCGCACTGAAGTTACAATTAAAGTCAAGAATGAATTTCTGTGGAAAACCTCGATGCAAATGTACAAAAAAACTTCAAGAAAATGAGAAGATGGTGAGTCATACATTCCCTGGTACTATTCATTCCTTTTGAGGTACTATCATTCTGCTCAACCTAGCATTTCCACCTACCTACACCTGCCATCTGGAGTCATAGGCAAGGGGGTAGACGGCGTGTCAAGTCTTCAAAGGAAGTTGTTTTTCCTCAAAAGTTGATGGAACTACACCACCATTGACTAGATATACCTTCTTAGGCTGGGAGCAACCATCTTGTCCCCATGAATTCCATGGCGCAATTTTGTCTGTTTGAAGATGACCATCAAGGATCATGGGTCTGTGGCAAGGGATCGTTTTGCTAAGGCTTCAGTTTGAATTTTGTGTTGGTGAGTGGGCTTAGCCGTCCGCCCAACCAGAGCAGCTGTTGTCCACACAGCCTTCCTATTCTTCGATTTCTGTGTCATGTCCACTAATTCTTGTGAGTTATTTCTTCATGGCTGCTTCCTGTGGGGGGATAGGATATCATAATGGCATCAGGCATTTGAGATGAACGAAAGTCCTGAGACCTATCGTCTGATGAATGTAGGTGGATTCCCATGGTTAATGATTTGCGCTCTCTCTTTCTTGATAAGGGATGTCTTCCCAAGCTGTCGAGTGCTAATTTGAATACTATACTCTCTTCTTGTTTCCCTTAGCAGAGGTTATACCCTTGCTGCTGAATTTCGCTTTACTCTTGGCTATGGTTCTCTCTTGCAACAGATGCAAATTTAGAATGCTGGAGTTAAAAACCGCAGTTAAACATAGGTCTCGACGGAGGTGGGAAGCCAGAGAAGTTTCTGCGGACCCCAGCAAAGGTGCCTTGTTTTTCAAAACGAAGTTCTTTTTCTTCCATGATCAATTAGACACTGAAGCCCTGTGTTATCTGGTAGGCATGGAGTAGGGCTGCACTCCCCCAAATTACATCCAGAAGCTGTCTCCTCCCTGTTAGCGTGCCCAGTCCTGATGTGTTGACTCCTTTCAGAAGGTTCCAGTCCAAATAAGGCTCAATTAGCAGCAGCCTGAGAATAGTGCCTCTGCCTGTTATTTACCGTAAAAACCCTGGAACTGGTAAGGTTCTAATTTTACCCTCCTCTTAATACCAGCTGAAGGCGCCATATCTTTCGGTGGAATGTTGACTTTCCTTTTTCTTTTTTCTTTTTGTAATGAGATAGGCCTTGTTATTGTGGCTAGTGCTCATGTTTCAGTGACAGCAAAACGGAGAGAGATTAGGACACCTGACGGGAGACGCTCATGTCCGATAGAGCCTAGCAACAGATTGGTGAAAGACACTGGCCGTCCCAACTCATCAGCATTCATTTCCTTCCCCGAGTCAAAGAAATCACTGTGCTCTGCATAAGCCCCATGTTGAGTTCATTTCACCGACCCTTCCTTAATTTTGGCTTCAGAGTGCTTTTAATAACGTGGTATGTTTATGAGTCAAAGGAGGCCAAGTTTCTGGCTAGGCTCCTGAGAGATGGTGGTAAAATGAAATGTTTGGGGAATTAGAGCGAAAAAGTCTGAAAGAAAGGCGCCTTCTTTTGGATCTGTTTAATATGGCTTACCTAATCATTTCTGAGTGTGGGCTGGGGGGCCGAAATACACAAAACCCTCTAAGGAAAATCAGGGTTGAAAACTTACAGCTTTGAGTGAGCCCTTTGAAAACACACAGTGAATTAGTCTGTATTTTATCTGGAAATAAATTATTTAAGTCAGACGGAGCAGCAGAAATGCATGCTGGCACGAATGGAAAAGACCAGAGGATCGGGGATGGGTCACAGTGTGGTCAGGGCAGCTGGTGGAGGGCCTCGGCCAGCACGAGGCAGATCAGTAGACAGTCTGCAGACAGGCAGCTGAGGGGGGCGGTGGTTAGGGTGGGGGCCACGTTTCCGTAAGAAGCCCTGTTCTGATCTCCTGTCCCCAGAGATCCCCCTACCCCCCACCACATTGGGAGTTGCAGTTTGACGTCCTGGACTCTGGTCTTGCCAGGGTCCAGTTCAGCATAATGAGTGTGTGCAAGGTGCGTAGAGGCGAGGTGGTAAGATTATTGGGTCACTTGCTGTCTCTTCCCACGTGTCATCTGCACGAGTCCCTCCCATCTGTCAGCCGCTCCTGAGACATCCCCCAGTTAGTCCAGACCTTTAGGCTCTGACCTCTCACAAGCCACCTCCCCATAGTGCAGTCTGTCCATCCCCTGAGCCTATGTCTCAAGCCTCTTTTGAAATCCATTCTGCCACTAGCAAGGGGCTGAGCACTAGTAGGGGCATAAATGGCACCTGTTGATTAATTGGCAAATTAATTAAATGAGGGCCTCTTGGTAAACACGTGCCAGCTTCCAAAGATGTTTGACAACTTTATTTACATTTTAAATAACATCTGCCTGATACGCGTTTGTAGTAGATGTGATACCGCAGGAACCGAGCATTATTTCAGGTAAAATATGAAAGCCATCTTAGTATTTTGAGATAGAGGTCTGTTTACTTGCTATATGTTATTCACTTGGGACATTTATGAAGTGCCCACTCTGTACTAGGTACCAATCTTAGTTGAAATCTAAGAATTAACTGCCTAGGAAAACATGAAAAAAAATCATATTTAGGGAGAGTCTCTCCCTATTGGTTATCTGAGGCAAATATTTATTTGTTGATGATTAATTCCTAGTGAAACCCAGAGAGCATTTCCTTATCCAGACATTTGTATCTGCTACTAAAAAAAGAAAAAGAAAGAAATAGGTATAGTTGGAAAAATATGGAGCTTTGAAAAGACATTGTCTTTATCTGGAAAAAGCGTCCAGGCCAGAAGAGAGGATAAGGACAGTGATGAGTGACATTGGACATGTATCTCTACTGTTTATTTATGAAATGCTCCTATAGCACCCACAATGGGCAGGCTCTCTTCCAAACAGTAGCTGATGGTTTAGCGTCTTTCATAAAGGTTACCCCATTTAATGTCCATAATAAATCCATTAAGTCAGTGTCTTACCAGCCTCCTCTTAAAAATAGGGGAACCGAAATCTAGAGAGATTCAGCATTTCACCCACGGTTAGTCAGCCTGTGCTTGGTGGAGCTGCTCGCAAAACAAGTAGTTTGGACCTATTGGGGATGGAGAAATTGATTCCAACAGGGGGAAAAAGGTCATCAAGAAAGCCTCAGAAAGTGGATGCCACTTAAACTGGGTGCTGACACCTGATTGGGGCTGGTGTGTTGGCAAATATAGGGGAGTCAAGAATGTACCCAAAGAGAGCTGTCCTATAAGTCATGGAACGGTAAGGCATTAGCAAAAGGCAATTTTCTGTCCATTGTTGGAATTTTGGAAAGATGTATCTTCTCCGATCCTCCTCTCTCCCACACTTCTAAATTTTAGGTCTTTGCTTTCAAATATGATTAAGATAGTCTGCATGGCACTGCCATTTTATTTAAATCTCAAGATTGTGCGAGCATTAGTTTACTGCCAGTCTCCACAGCAATCATTGGTCAACATGAGTCATCATGTAGGGACTCTTCACTATAATAAGGTAGCCCTCCTGGGTGGTCTGTCGGTGATATCTGTCAAAACCCATACCTTATTTCAGAGAAATGCTCAGGTCTCTGCTTGCTGGAAAAATGGTCAGCCTCTCTTACTCCTTTAACTCAATGAGTCAAGATGGTTGTAGGTAACCCATAAGGCTGTGATTTGTGTAATAATTCTCAGCTTCCCCAGGTACAACAGACCCTATTTATTTTCAGTAGAAATATTGAGTGTATACATACATTATTATTTTCTGGATAACATTGTAGTTTCAGATTAAAAATTCTGTTTCTATTGTTGCATTTTTCTAATGGGAACATCCAGTAAAACATTGTCAGTAATTCAATTTCTATTCAAGATATCACCAACTATTTGTCAATTTTAAAATAAAAACTAAATCCAAAGTATCTGAAACCATCCAAAATGGTAATTGAGTTTCAGTGGGCCATTTCAGAAGTTTCTTGGGGGGAAAATGTTAAAAGAAAGATACCAATAAAAATAAATCAGTGCAATTATGGGAGGGAGAAGTTAGAAAAAAAATGAATCCAGAGTAATAGGAAACCCTTATGTAATAAATATTATACAGTGAAATAATATTCAACAATCAAGTGGTTGAAAACATGGCAGGGAATGGAAATGTCTACGAGGAAAAAAAACATGTTCCCGACTGAGGTGGTAATTAAATTGGATAGCAAAGTCTATTTCACAGATGCACCGGGGACAGGACCTTATAAGACGGAGACACTTGAAACCTGTATGAAAAGGCGGTCATTGCCTAGGTCACACTGCTTGTAAGTGATTGAGGGGCAGAGCCAGGGCTTCAAGGCTAGCCAGTGACAGGTCTCTGTGTGCTTGGAGAAAATGGAGTGACTTGGTCATGTGTGTGTTCAGTAGCTTTGATCAGTTGCCTCGTGGGCAGTTGGGCAGCTCCCATTTTCCAGAGCTTATCTAAGAACTGAAGCCTCAAGACCTAGGATGGAACTTGCCTTCAGTGGGCACACTCATGCCTGGAGAGGCAGCCCTTCCAAGGTGGGGGACAGCTAGCAGACGACTGCCCTACATCTGCCCACAGTGGAGTTTCAAAGCACAAAGCTACTGGGGTGCCTGGGTGGTTCTGTCGGTTAAGCATCCCACTTAGTCTCAGCTCTCATGTTCGTGAGTTTGAGCCCCGGGTCAGGCTCTGTGCTGACAGGTAGGAGCCTGGAGCCTGCTTCGGATTCTGTGTCTCCCTTCCTTTCTTCCCCTCCCTGGCTTGTGCTCTGTCTCTCTAAAAAATAAAACAATAAGAACATTCAAAAAATTTTTAAAAATACAGAGCGACTTTCACCTCCCAAGGATTTCATTTTAGAAATAAAACATTAACTTCGTGGGGTAGGTAAGCCTCCCGTTCGTGCCTTTTACATTTTCAGGATTGCTCTGAAGCTACAAGTACCATTTCATACTCCTGCTTATGACCTTCCTTGTGTTGGTTTCCTGAACCAAGGAGCTACAGAGAGCTGCCTGTGAATGCGTTAGTTCAAGGGCTAATTTACAGAAGACCCCTTCATAAGTGGGTAAACCTATTTATTTTATTATTTTACTTAATTTTTGCCAGAAAATAAAAAGCTAAACTTAAAAAAAAAAAGGCTTCTAGACCAGTGACTGGTAGAAGCCTTCCACCTGGCCTGGAGGACAACACGAACAGAATGTTCTGTGCGCGGAGAACTGTGCTCATAAGGCCATGCTGACTTCAGCATCTGCCTCACATCTGCACACACCCCGAAATAGGACCGCTTTTTTCTCTGCTCCAGCCCTCGGGGGAGCTGATGGTAGGTATTGTGACTCTGGGTGAGGTGTAGCATTTTGTATTGTTTCATGCTTTTCTGGATAAAAAGTATCATTTCCTTTTGAGAGAATTTTATTTTCCAAGGACCGATGTTGCAGATTAATACCATGTCCCTGATACGCAGGGTTTTAGGGACCAGAATAGCCATCAGACGCCACAGAAGAACACGAGGTTGGATGTATTCAGCTTCTGGCTGGTTCTCTGAAGTCATTCTGCGACTGTGGGTGCTACATAGGCCATCACTTCTCGGAGCCTTCCTGAGTGGAACTGGACTAAGCATTCTGGGTCCCTTATGGCAATCAAATTCTCTCAACAGCCCTGGAAGGTAGACATCATGACCCTTATTTTGCTGATGACAACATCAAAGCAAGGATGGTTTGGTGGCTGGTATACAGTAAATTAGTGAAAGAGCCTAGATAGAAACCAAGTTCAGTCTATGTGGATGGATACGTTGTTCCACTTCCCTACCCTGGAGAGGCTCAAGGGTATCCTGCAGAGAGAATATGCCCTTTGAACCCAGTTTTTATACTTTGCTGGTATTTTTGCATTTAAAAAACTTGAATCAGGGGATAGTGGCAAGTCGCATACTCTTAGAACCAAAGGGAGAGATTTGGGCTTGGGAATTATCTTTGAAACTACAATGCATTTTCCCCTCCCTGACTCCCCATGTGAAGCCTGGCTTTTGCCCAGTATGGTCTTGGGGTTCCCCTGTGCAGGACTTGCAGGCTCTCAGAGATGTTGTGTGAATGTTGGAGCCAAGTAAATTGACGTACCTGCTCTGAAAGCCTTTTTTATTTTTTTATTTTTTTTGAGGGTTGCTGATAGGCTGTCCCGTACCCCTTAGTGTGTTTCCAAAGTCTGTATTTGTGAATTCAATGGTCTAGGAAATAAGTTCATGCTTTCCTCTCCACATATAAAGTCTGGGAAAGAAGGATCAGCCTCATCTTTCTTCTCATGACCCGCTGATGCCATTAAAGACAGTAGCAGTAAAAAGTATGAGAGAAGCTTACAGAGCATTTTGCAAAGAGCTCATTCATAACCATTGCCAAATGCTGTGTGATCTAAAGTCCTCCAAGGAAGATGACAGTATCTCCATTTTTCCAGATGAAGAGATTTCAATTTAGAAAGGTCACAGGGACCCGTCAAGGCATGGAGACTTCTGCCCACCTCCCTGCTCCCTTCCCCCTCTCTCCTCCCCTCCTTTCCCTGATCCCCCCCAGTCCAGGGCTCTGCTGCCTTGGCTTGCCTGGGCTGCCTTTGACTTTACGGAAGTGATAGTGCTTCCACTATCCAGGCTGCTCCTCCAGGATTCTGAAAATAGGCAAATAGCAACAAACTTGCAGTCCCAATAAAGATGTGATACTTGGTAATAAGAAGGATAGTATAGTAAGAATACACCAGGTTTGACCCTGGTCGGTCCACTCCAGAGCCTGTGCTACGAACGGCTCTGTGGACTGGCTCTCTTTCCCATATTAACGATCACAGTGGTAAAAGTTGGGGAGGCAGCGTGCAACCCATGACCTTCTTTTTAATAGACTAGTGCTTAAATATTCCACTGAGCATCTGATGTTTTCCTCAGGTTCATGTTTAATTTTGAGCTTTGGTCTCTAGCTTTACTTCCCTGCTATTTACATACGTCGAGACCTATGGGCACAAACTGCCAGGGACTGAAATGTATTCTATACGATCTATATTTGCCTCTTATAAAGTGCTGTACTTTGAGGTATTCTACCTAATTGTTAGGACCTTTAATTTTCTGTGTATTAATGGCATTCATGCAGCCCCAAGGAAAGAAGAGACCGAGTGAGAAAGAAAGTCTGTTTTGTCTTACTTTGTTCCACTAGGTTTGTAGCTGTCAAAATGTAAGCCCTCAGTAAAAACAAATGTGGATTATATCTGCTATCTGCACCTTTTAGGTTATTTCCCTTTTAAATCAAAGAAAAGTCATTCACAATACAAATAAGAAAATGGAAATAATTAGCAGCTGGGGATTCAAGCACTTAGGGTATGTTAAATATTTATGTGCTAACTTCTCCACGGAGCCTTTCTGCATCCCCCTCATCAAAGTGAGTTTCTTTCTCCCATATTGTTACCTTCCCCCCCCCCCTTTCTTGTTTTGTTGCATCAGTTTCTATAGATTGCCTGTGGTTTTGGGAGGTCACTGTGGTGGCAGGGAGACTGGGTGGGAGCTACCCCTCAAAGTGCTTCACTGGGGTGATGTCATGTGAGGTTCTTAATGTCTCTGTGCTTCGGGGTCCTGGTGTTCAGTGACACCAGTGCTGCCGCGTACCTCGCAGAAATGCCGTGATGATTAAATCCGTATTTCAATGCAAAACACACGGGCCTGGTGCTCCGTAAGCATTTGCTGATACTAATGTTGTTTGCCTCCTTGCTCTGCTCTGCCCGGGGACCTATGAGTTCGTCCTGCGGTCCTGCTTAGTCTTCTAACGAGTCTCTCCGTGGTCAGCGCGGTATCAGTGTCAGAAAACCAGATCGTTGGGGCGCCTGGGTAGCTCAGTCGGTTAAGCATCCGACTTCTGCTCAGGTCATAATCTCGCAGTTCATGGGTTCGAGCCCCGTGTCTGTCTCTGTGCTGACAGCTCAGAGCCTGCTTCAGATTCTGCGTCTCCCTCTCTCTCTGTTCCTTCCCTGCTCATGCTCTCTCTCTCTCTCTCTCTCTCTCTTTCAATAATAAATAAACATTAAAAACTGTTAAAAAAAACAGCACAAGATCTTTGAGCAGAGATGATTTAATATAGGAATCATTGGAGCAGGCTCAGGGAGGGCTAGGAAGGGACAAATGGATGCACGCCCAGCTAATAACTGCAAGACACAGTTACACATTTCGAGGCATGTACCTTGAAGGGGAAGGTGGGCGTGGAGAGCCCAGGAGGGATGGGACTCAGCCTCTGGAGGGAATGGTGTCTCGAGCTCCTTGGCATATCTGAGGCCTCTGGGGCAGGGGCACTGCCAGCTGCTGCTCATGCCGGGGTGGTAGGGAGTATGACGAGGCTGCTTCTGGAGTGTGGGGGAAAGCTGGTAGAGGGAACCAAGCACTCTGGGTCGGAATGCAGTGCCGTGATTGCCGGTGCCACGGGCAAGGGCCTGTGGGCGGGAGGAGCCCTCTCCTTCTCTCCTTCTGCCTCCCCACTCCCCTCCCCTCCCTGGCGGGCCCTAGGAGGCTCTGGCTGGTGAAGAGGAATGTGGCTTGTTGCAGCAAAGCATCGACATCAGAGAGCAGAGAGCAGAGGATGGGCTTTGGGCTGAGAGGCAAGAGCCTAGGAACCAACACAAGTGTCTTCTCCATCCTCATCTACCGCAAGCTCCTCTTGGCCTAATTTCTCCAGGTGCCACGTGGAACACAGCTCTTACTGCTCAGATACGGGGTGGATTGAACTGTACCTGGGGGGGTGGGGCGTTGGTGGTCACTTGACATTTGTGTGTAAGAGGTGAGAAAGTATTCACTGGCCCACTGTGGGGAAGACATGGGAGTTTGCGGTTCGAGGCCCTGTACCCCAGATGTCCACGCATCGCAGCGACTGGCTGCTTCAGCATAAGTTTTCAGAAATTGTTGCATTGCAACATTTAAGTTCAACCAACAAGTTCGTTTTTATCTGTTTATTTCACCATCTGTACTCTCCTGTTCTTATCCTTCATGTGACAGCAAGCCGGTGAGCCTCTGCCTGCCTACAGCCTAAACCCTCGGAGCCCACCAGAAACAGGGGTTCCCTGGAGAAGCGTGCCTGGTGGCCTCCTCCCCGGTGACCTCCAGGGCACTGCACAGGAAGGGCCCACCTTTCTGTGCCGAGAGCTTAGCTGTCAGTATTCCCTGACCTCGCTTGGGAAGTGGTGGTTCTGTGGCAAAGGAGGTTGCTGGGAAATGAAAGTGACAAAACTCTCAGGAAACATGATTTTATAATAGTCCTGGAGTCCGTGGTCCCGGCAGGATTGGGTCTACATGGGAAGACTGAGCCTGAGTTGCCATGCGGCCACCCACTGCCGGGATGAGCCGGAAGTTCTGGTGGGCAGAAATGATCATTCAATGGAGATCACCAATCTGAGTGATGTGCTTTCTGAGAGGAGGTGTAAGGGGGTGCGGGACGTGGAACAACAGAAACAGCTGGTTTTAGACTCGGAATTATAACTGTGTAGGGATATGGACGCATAAGCAGGCAAAGGGGTGAAGGACGTATGTGTGCACGTGTGCTTAATTAAATATGTAGCTTAATGTATTTATAGATTCACAGCTGATGGATTAGCCTTCACCAGTAGACTACAACCAGACCCCAAATAATGGGGCACACAATTTTGTTTCCGCTCTAAAAACATATTCTTTGATGGGGCATGTTGCCATGTTTTTTCAGTAAGCAACTAAACTGAAAACCATATGGTGAAGTTTTAATTTATGGGTAATGTTATCTAGCAATATTCCTTTAGCAGTTGGTAATTAGCATGTTTCAGTGTAGTTGTCATAATCTTGTGACATGGGCTGATATCGTTACTCAATATTAAATAGACATTTTGAGGCAGGTGTAGTTCCCAATGAGTTGTGGTGTATGTGTGTGTGTGTGTTTAGTGATTGTGCAGGGTGTGTGTGTGTGTAGGATTGTGTTGGAGTGATAGAATAGTCTTCCACATGACTGAGGTTCTAGATTAAATGCTAGTTGGTGGAGTCTTAGGCAAAGTCTAAACTTCAGTAATGTTTGGGAGAAGGAACTGTGACCTTAGACTGTGTGTCAGGTTGACCCTATAAGAGAGGACAGGTTACTGGATTCTGGTTTCTTTTCTTTTCTTTTCTTTTAAGATTTTATTTGTAAGTAATCTCTATACCCAACGTGGGGCTTGAACTCCCAAACCCAAGATCAAGAGTTACACACTCCACTGGCTAAGCCAGCCAGGTGCCCCTGGATTCTGGTTTCAATATATCTGGTCCCTTTCCTCATGAGTGATTTTCTGACACAACTCTGTCTCTCTCTTCCCCCTCTCTCCCTTCCTGTTCAGAGACCATTCCAACTCATTTTCCATTTTTATTCTCCCCGGAAAAAGCTCACTTCAGAGGGGGAGGACCAGACTGCTGTAAGTCAAGAAAGAGTAGACATTAGACTTCTTGTTTATGTCCTGATTTCTCAGGGACCTGAACCAGCAATAGCCAGAGCAAGTTCCTTGGACCTTCCAGTAGGTTAAAGGAATATTCTTTTTTTGTAGGTTAAAGATTGAGGTGAACAGTAAAGGAAGGAAATGGTTCTTGACCATGACTTGGGTAGAATGTGGGCTGATTGCATATATTCAGTTTTGAAACAGTTGGGTAAGGAACACGGCAATGCGGATCATGACTTTGACTTATGGCAGCTTATCCCTCACCCTGTTTCAACATATAGGAAAAGCCCTGACTCAGAAAATTTCAGAATGTTATGCAAGGTCACAGAGCGATGGCTCGGGAGAGCCAGGACTTTACCCCAGGCTTGTGCACCTCTCAGCCCCCCTTCAGTGTGTATGAAACTACACTGCTTCCCACAGAGACACTGAGGGTCTCAGACTCCCCCTTTCCTCTGACCACATTCTCTCTGCTTTTCCTCCTGCTGGAGTTGTCCAGGTAAAAAAAGAAAGGCAACAATAAACTCAATGAAATAAGATATGTGAATGGAGCTTGTAAATTGGGAGGTCTTATGAGAAATGTCCATACTGGTAAGAGTTGCATTATGCTTCTTTACGTGAACACTTTTCATTCACACCTCATTACCAAGCAGTACACTAACAATAATGCAGTTGATTAAATAGACATCAGACCAACTCTTTTCTAAGACATTTTAATGACAGCGCTAAACTTCCTTCCCTTGGTTTCCACGTTGATAGTATAATGCTTGAGGAGCTCAGTCACCTACTGGCAACTGGGGGAAAAATACAATCAATCCTCATAAAAAGAGTAAGTGTTCCATGGAAGTGAAAGGTGAGATTTTATTTCCGAGCTGCCCACTGACTTTTCCTGTGGGGATTGAATTTGTGGTCTTCATAGGATTTTCATAAACCTTACAATGGTTCAGGGACAGCCATTTAAGGTATCAGTGTGAGAGCGGCTGAGGCCCTGGTCACCTGCTACAATTAGACTATGCAGCCCTATCAGTCTCACACTTGTGACCTTGAGTTGGTTTCTATTCAGGCTGTTTTTCTAAAATAACTATGATTACTTGAAAAATCGAACAGGCAAATATTAACTTGTGTGGAATATGGTTTTCCAACTATAGTAGAGAACCATTTGAAATGATACTTCTGCGTCCCACCCATCAAATTAAGTATATGAAATGAGTATTCATCCCTTAACATTCTGACATGTTCTTTCAAAATACTGTGCAAATAAAAGAACTTTTTTAAGGGGGAAAAATGGGTGAATTATTTCTTTAGAATTCTTAATGAGAGACATTACAATAAATGGTCATTGCCCGTCTGCCAGTGGGTTCATGACTGCCGTGCACTATAAAATTTAATGTCCTTGACTTTGGTACTGCAAATGCATGAGTTTTATAATTGCTCACATGAGAGGTAATTGATTACACTGGTTATATACATAAGGAAAATAAGCAAATGTAGCCAGTGCCACTTTTTGTTCTGGTAAAATCAACTGTACTTTGAACAGTCTCATTGCAAAGGTCATAATGAATAAAGAGACTTTGATAAGAGGTCATGTGACCACAGTGTCTTTGGGGGAGGGTGGGCAGCTTGATCGCTGACTTGGCACATTATTGGTAGGAGGGTCCATTTATTGACCCCTTCCTACATTTTGAACTTGGCCTGGGCACTGTTCATCTCACTAAATCCTGACAGTAACCCTGTGGGAAAATAGAGCTTGGATTGTCTAACTAACTTGCCGGATACCACACAACCAGTAAACAGCAGACATGATTCTCAGCTGCAGGTCAATTTCAATGCTATTTCCGCTGTCCTGGAAGTTCTGCATGAATCTGTGATATTAAAGGAATTAAGTGTCAGAAGAGTTAAGTGTAAGATTTGAAAGAGCGCTATGCAATTTGGTGAACATGAGCATTTCAGTCAAGAGGGAACCACGATGAAATTATCTGGAGAGATGTGTAGGTCCTGTTTGTCACATCCGATCTGTATCTTCATGGCTTTGTGGCCAGTTCGTATCCCACTTAATTTGGTCTTTTCCCCCCAGCCTGCTGTGATTGGGATTACCTTCCATATCAGGAGTAGATGACATCAACTATGAGAGCATCAAGGACAGTACTAACCAATAGCATCCACAGAACAGGTACCATCTGCCTGATAGAGGAGTAGGGTCCTGATAGCTTGTCTATGTTTTCAATGAACTTTGAAGTTCACCTCATTTTAAAATCCCAAACAGAATATCCTTCCTTAGGAACCTTAGTTAAATGGCCCTTTAGGTTATGTATATGCAGAGAGTCTGAGAGTTTGTGTCTGAGAATAAGACCAGAGAAAAAATTATGAGGAATAAAATGGGAATTGTGTTTATGGTCTTAAAGCTGACAAAGGATTTGGCTCTATTACTTGAAGAGTAAAGAGTTTTCAGATCACGGATGGAATGTTTTGTCCTCTCCAAAGACAAAGTTGGACGAAAATGAATTGGGAGACTGGGATCATTATCGATGCCTTAGAATTCCAGACACTCTTATTGCAAATATTAATACTTTTCAAAATTCCTTCTAGAGGCCTTTTACAGAAAACTTGAAGCAGCAGTCAGCAACTCATGACATGGCTTTTTTTTTATTCTTAGGAAATTGTATAAAAATGAGTGGGTAGTCAAACGTCTCTTGAGCTGGGTACATTCAATGTACTCCTGCTTTATCTGACAGCCGAGGAATCTTCCCACATGCAATCTGCAGCCCCAGGTGGAAGGAACCAGGGCTTTCTGTGACCAGGGTCAGCTGGTAGGTGTCTACCTGGGGGATGTAATTTATTGGGTGTGGAAAGGCCTCTTTGTCTGGAGACGATAATTTCTCCCCACTACCCGCGGCTCTGCCGGTGTCGGTGAGATTGAAATTTACCAGAAAACTAGACTTCAGATTCACATTCAATTAACTTTTTTTTTTGAGCATCAACTGTACACCCAACTAATGGGGGTATGTGTGTGTGTGTGTGTGTGTGTGTGTGTGTGTATACACATATACACACATATACACACATATATATACACATATATGTGTGTGTGTGTATATATATATATATATATATATATATATATATGTTGTATACGTGTGTGTTTTTATAAGAACTCCTTCTCCTAACATGACCGGCATGCCACAGATGTTTAAATTTTTTTTCATTTATTTATTTTTGAGAGACAGAGAGAGACATAGCACAAGCAGGGAGGAGCAGAGAGAGAGGGAGGCACAGAATCGGAAGCAGGCTCCAGGCTCTGAGCTGTCAGCACAGAGCCTGACCCGGGGCTCAAACTCACAAACCATGAGATCATGACCTGAGCTGAAGTCAGATGCTGAACCGACTGAGCCACCCAGGCACCCCAATGTTTTAAAAGATAATCGAGAGTCACATGTGCATAAAATAATTTACTATTCAAGAGCGAAAAATGTAAACGACTCACTAATATCTGATTTGAAAATACAAGAGTGACTCAACATTATTATCAGAAGGGCAGGGGCTACATCTTGTTCATCTTTGTTCATTTCACTTTTCCAGCCACACACCCAGACAAACTTGGCCCTCGATATGTATGCATGACATTGGATAAGCATAACAAATTCTAAACAGAATAAGCTGGTGACAAGTTAAAGTACTTGAAAGAGAGAACAGTAACTAAGTAGGGGAATAAAAGAGCCTCCAGGGGGTGGGGGGTGGGGGGTGGGGGGCAGACTTCAAGGATCAGGCGGGTGAGTGATGACTTGCTCACAGCAAGAGAAGTCAAGGCAAACCTGGCTCTCGTCCTGAACGTTGCCTCTCCATGCACCCTGCTTCTTGTCAGTAGCTCCCTGTGGCTTAACTATCCATCAACGTCTACTGATTCCCTGTAGGAGAAAGTGGGATTCTTTGGCCAGGTTATGCCAGGGTCTTCATGACCTGACCCCTCTGTCCCTCTTGCATACCTGGTCCAGCTTCTCTAATGAACAGGCTCTTAACTGTCATGGGCCTTTCTTTGCAGTTACCATTCTCTGTCTTCTTCCTCATCATTCCACCAGCCAGCCCAGACATCGTCTGCAAGTCCTTTTCTTTGAGAACCAACCCCCTCCTGCTCTGCTGTGGTGCCTCATACATGCTCTATGTTGTGGATTATTTGATACAGCGTTTGCAATATTGTTTTTGCCTGGCTGTGTTCTCCATTAGACTGAGAACACTTTGGGGATAGGGATTATTCAGCACTTACTTAGCTATCCTCAGCCTCTCACTCAGTGCCTGGGGCATGGCAGACATTCAGTCGGTATCTGTTGGATCAGTAAAAATATGGAAATGTGTGGTCCTTAGCCAGGAAGTCAATCCTTTTCCAGCCTAGCCTTCTAAAGATAGGATGCTATAAGAATTTGCATTAAGTCTCTTACCTTTCTAGGTAAGATGTAAGATGGGGATGATAAATGTGCCTGCCTCGGTAGGTTATTGTAAGGATTACATGAGATGGTACGTGTAAAACACTCAGCATAGCATCGAGTTGTTGGTTGATACTGGCCTGCATCCTGATGTCACACATTTTACAATAAAGATGAGTTTTTAAGATTATGTGAGAATAGCCAAGAATTAAAATGAACATGTGATAAAGGCCATCAATGCTATGGAGATACCCAAGAGAGATAAAGGTGGGCTGGAGTCCTGTAGAAGGTTCAAAGTTGAAACACCTGAACGCAGGGTTGGGCCAAATTCCAGTAAAGGAGAGTCACGGGCACCAATAGAGAGAATGTAAACTTCTGTTAAAAGTTTTCCTTTGTAAAATTCTTTGGAGGAGGGGAAAGTTTGAGTATATCATGTTTAAATAAGCCACACTGCTTGAATATTTTGTAATATGTTCTTCCTCTCTGCTTGAGTTAGCATATTTTAAATTAGAGGCCATCCCAACAAATCGCTTAGAATCTGAGCTTAAATGTCTTCTGTTTGCTTTATCGACAGAAGTCCTACATTGCTGATTTGCTTTCATTTTGTCTAAGTCAAGGTATTTTCCACGGCAGTTAAAATATGATCTTTGTCATTTCTTTTATAAGCACCCCCGCATGCAAACTTGTGACAGTTTTGTTAAAGTACACAGTCTTAAAACTGGTTTCTACCAAATTCCTGTAAATTCTGAATTCTCTTACTTGATAGTTTTCGAGGTCACCCAGTGTCCCCTTGGTTTCCCACCTGCTCCCTGGAAGGAGATTTTGAGAGTTTGAACAGCTATTGCAAACTAATTAAATGGCTTGGGCCAAGTTAATGTACTTATTTCTGCTTCCATTTTATCTCTTACTGAATGGGAATCACTACCGAGCTCCATCCCTCCAGGGAGAGAGTATATAGACAAATGAAATGACATGTTTGAACTATTTATATATCCCCAGAAGAAAGGGACCAAGTACATAATTCTATGACCTAGTTAACAATTTCTCCTGCTTCGTGCCATTGTTGGATTTGTAGTGCTGTTGTTATTTTTCCTTCTTTCCAGTTCCAGGGACTATCATCAATTTCATGTCACTATTTTAGGCACAGCAAACTGTAAACAGAAGGGGGATTCGTTATTCATCCATCTTTTACAAGCTTTGTGCAGAGGATAGAGTTCAAGTAGGAGTCTAGGATTTATCTCTCAGGCATCTGCCTACTAAAATGTGTTGAATGTCTCCCTAACCACTACCCACTCACAAAATGGAACCAGTAATCAAATAACCATGGCTTTGCACATTTTGCCCGGCTGAAAAAGGAAAGGTGGTCTTCTAGCAAACAGATGTAAATAGCTTCAGAAAGAAAATGACGGGCAGAATGCATTTTATAACTCATCTTTCCATCCTTAAACACTTGGGAGTTAATCATTCCTTCTAACAGGCTCAGTTACTGGTTTAACAGTAAATCAGGTATAAGAGGATTTTAATTACCTATAGGTATAATTTGACCTAAGTTTTTTGTGCTTTTGTTTTTTGTTTGTTTTTTGTTTTTGTTATTTTGAGTAACAGAAGAAAACCCTTTGCCTTGCATACGAAGCAGATAAAGTCAGATGCTTCCGAAGAACTTTTTATCTGGAAGGTGATATCCTTTTACTCCACAGAGGATTAGAGGGATTTTAAATCGTTTCATATACTTTTTGTGTGTATGGTATAACTCGATTCTTCTTGACAAATGATTCATTGGGAGAGTATGGAGACCAGTTGGGATTAGTGTGGTCTTTGAAGTCAAACGGCCCTCTTTACATGTCCAGCTTCAGCTGTATAATCTTCAACTAGTTAGTTAAATCCTCTAAACTCGGTTAGCTCTTGTGTCAAGTGGAATTGATGGTGTGACTTGTGTGTGGGACAAGATTAAGTGAAATAGTGGGTGAACCACACTTTGCACACTGCCTCACACATAGGCAGCATACTGTTAACCATCTGTATTGCTGTCCAGAGGGTTGACAGAATGACTTGTGTCTTTGGATTCTGGGGAAACTAATCCCATCATAATTGAAAATATGCTGTGTAAATGCTAGTCAACCGCAGTGTGGGGGGTCTTAGGAAATCTCCCATCATATTAAATTCTGTTTTTTTAATGTTTATTTATTTTTGAGAGAGAGAGAGAGAGAGAGGCAGAGAGAGAGAGAGTGAGAGCAAGCAAGTGAGCCGGGGAGGGGCGGAAAGAGAGGAAGACACAGAATCCAAAGCAAGCTTCAGGCTCTGAGCTGTCAGCACAGAGCTCAATGCAGGACTGGAACTCACAAACTGTGAGATCACGACCTGAGCTGAAGTCGGACGCTTAACCAAATGAGCCACAAAGGCGCCCCTGAATTCTGTTTTCATAGCAAGTCTTTGCAGTGAGGTGGGGCATTCTGTACTCACAGCATATCTCACCTGCACTGCCTTGTTGCAGGGACTCGGTAGTTCCATGTGGCCGCCATAATGGATGATGCCGGACCGTACAGTCACCACCTTCCTTCCCATTCCCCCTCCCCCCATCACACACTTCTTTATCTGGAGATGAACTAAGCTGGGAAAAGTGAATCTCAGCTCTTCCTGTCAATCTTGAGGGCACTAACAGATGTGCTTTTCTGTCATTGAAAGAAGCTTTGGAGTCAATGTTAAAAAAAAAAAAAAAACAACCCACCTCTCTCTCCCTGAGGGAGTCAACCCGACCAAGTGTGGTCACTTACTCTTTCTGTCACCCTCGTGTAAATCTGGAAGGAGCTTCCTTCTGCTGTCTGACATGAGTCAGGTCCCTAGATTGTGAAAAATAAAACAAAACTCTCTGCCCTTGAAATTGATTCTACAGTCTTCTCAGGGCCACAGATTTACTTCCCTAGGCAATTGTGTGGCTCTCATTTTAGTGCCTCAGGACAGCAAAGAAAATACAGACAGAACAAGGTAACAGTAATACCAAAAGAATCAACTGATGCTGCTGTCAGGGACATGTGTTGTAACATTTTCTGAGGGCTAACCGTGGGCCAGGATGTGTGTTAAGCCATGTGTATACACGCATATATGTAGCATCTGAATCAATGGAATATAACATTTTTTATAATTTTTTTTTAGAGAGAGAGAAAGAGAGCACACAAATGAGTGGGGAGGGGCAGAGAGAGAGGGAGAGAGAAAGAATCCTAAACAGGGTCCATGCACAGCACAGAGCCTGACATGGGTCTCGATCTCATGATCCTGGGATCAAGACCTGAGCAGAAATCAAGAGTCAGATGCTCAACCAACTGAATTACCAGGGTGACCCTGGAATATGATATTTTAAAAACTACATCTTCAAAGGGTCTACAGAAAAAAAAAAACACTGATTTAAATGAACTATTAGAAAGGTAAGGTCAAGTAGTATTTTATTTCTCAAACATACATTACACGCAGTAGTAGTAGCTTGAATCCTGGACCACATCGCGTGTTCACACGGGGCATCCTTTGTCGTCCTTCCAAACCCTCATGTCCACTCAAGGTGCCTTTTCCTTATGCGACTCCTAACAGCAGGGTATTATTATGGATATTTTATAGTGTTCTTTAAAAAAATATTTACAAGCATTTATTGAGAAGTTAATATGCACTATAGACACCGATACAATATAAGCACTTCAAATACATTATCTCATTTAATCTTCCTGAAACCCCAGAGCAGTGGATAATATTTTTTTTAACCTTTTAAATGTGTATTTATTGTTGAGACAAAGCACCTGAGCAGGGGAGGGGCAGAGAGAGAGAGGGAGACACAGAGTCCGAAGCAGACTCCAGGCTCTGAGCTGTCAGTACAGAGCCCAACACAGGGCTTGAACCCACGAACTGTGAGATTGTCACCTGAGTGGAAGTTGGACATTTAACAGCTGAGACACCCAGGCGCCCCCAGTGGACACTCTTTTTATAATACTTCCATATGGAAGGAAATGGATCCTCAGTGAACTTAACAAGAAACAAACACAAAACCTCTCGTTATTAAACAGATACTAATTGACAGAGGCAGGACTCAAACTCATGTCTGTCCAGCACCAACTCCTTAGCTTTTAAACATTAAACCAGATGGCAGAATTAAGTAGGCAGTGACGCCTCATGACAGGTACATTTTAACGTAGGAAAGCACGTGCACATTGTACTTCTCTAAATATGCCTCTGAAGAAAGTGTTTTGTGAGTCTTCTGTTACCAAATAAAATATTATTCTGATGTGACATGTTTATGTCTAAGTTACAGTCACCTTTTTAGCTCTCTATTGTAGAAAAACATCTAGATTATTAAAATCAAAGCAAGAAGCTGTGTTTGCTCCATAATCGTCAACACTAAACTTGTTTAACTGAATATCAGTTAATGGCACAGGCTCTAAGAATTAGGTCATCTAGGGTCAAATTCTAATGAGCGCCAGCTTGGTGAGTAATCTAGAGCAAGCTGTTTAGGTCTTCTCATCTGTAAAATGAGAAGCCCCAGGTTGTGGTGAGGATTGGGTGATTTACTGCTTATAATGCATTTAACATGGTGCCAGGCCCACAGTAAAAGGTACATGAATATTAGTGGGATTTTGTAATTAATAATAATAATAATAATAATAGCATCTATTTTTGCATTTGACAAGAGGTCAAAAATCCTTAAAAAACAATGGTCTATTCTTTAGGTTTTAGAGGCAAAGGAAGGTGATACAGTTTGCAGGGACTGGTTTTGATGAGTTTCGCAGGGACCTGCGGAAGCTGCTGGTCCATCTCCTCTTGTGTCATGTGTCAGGAGCTGGCCACCTTGCATGAGATATATGCTTCCTGCACCCGTTTCTGGGATTACCTAGGAACACGTGACCTGAGACAGTTGAACAGACAAACGGTTACACGTATCTATTAAAGGACTCAGATTCTTATCTGAAATGGAATAGTCTGTAAATTCTCAATTTATGTCACTATTCTTACTTTAAATTACTTGGGAAGACTGGTAAAAAGTTTAACTGCAACTGCTGACCTCATTTCAGCTTTCAAGTCAACTTGCATATTTTTCGAGTGACAGCACTTTCTTGGTAACTGAGTTCTCGGGTTATCAACATGGGTCTGGGGATGAGGTCTGGCATTGCCATGACTCCTAAAAGTTCTCCAGACACACATTTCTGAAGATTATGAAACATGGCAGTAAATAGGTTTCTGGGACATGGCTACATCAGTTCTGAAGTAAATTGTCTTTATTAATATCCTGCAAATTATCCAATTAATGGGAAAGAAATATCTGAGTAATTACTCTAGAGAGCCTGCAAGATACATTTGAAGTTTGCTAGCTTTGTCTTAAAAAAAAGAAAAGGTAATTTTATTTCTTGATATATGGGCAAGTAGACATTAGTTAGTGTATAAATAAAAATTGCTTTCAACATAAAGCTTTCTTTATCATAAACACAAGCCTTTACTCACTGACTTTCATGTAAGTTAAAACAATAACTTACTCAGAGCTTTCTCATGTATGCATAAAGGATTTAAGTTACTGAATACAGTAATAAATAATAAATCTGCAGTCTTCTCTATAAATTAAAAAAAACTTGTCTTCTTTCAAAAAGTTAGAATTAGTGCATGGAAGTTAGGAAATGGTAAAAAATTCATAATTTTACTCCATTGGCAGGCTTTCTTGTTTTCTGGGAAGCAGATGTGTTCACTTTTTAATTATGGTGTTGCTCATGAAAATAGGATTCTCTACCCTGAAACATTGTATAAGAAACTTAACAAAATAGGAATGGATATTCCCTTGAGTCTTTTGGAATATTTACCACCTAACTGAGACCTACAGAAATGTAACCTAGCTCTAGAAAGGGACCAACATCAGTGTGTAAGTTATCAGGATAAAGAGGGACGCCTGGGTGCCTTAGTCGGTTAAGTGTCCGACTTCAGTTCAGGTCAGGATCTCTAGGTTTATGGGTTCAAGCCCCATGCCGGGCTCTGTGCTGACAGTTCAGATTCTGTGTCTCCTTCTCTGTCTGCCCCTCCCTGTTTGCACTCAGTCTTCATCTCTCTGTGCTGTGCTGGGCTCTGTGCTGACATTTCAGATTCTGTGTCACCTTCTCTGTCTGCCCCTCCCTGTTTGCACTCAGTCTTCATCTCTCTCTCTCAAAAATAAACAAACAAAAAAAGATGTTTAAGTTGTCAGGTAAAAAAAAAAAAAAGTAAAAAAATAGATGCCCAAAAATATGTTTTTTCTAAAATAAGTAATTAAGAACTATTTCTTGAACTGGCTGGCTTTAATATGCCTTTAGATTGTCAATGTGGCTGCCTGGGTGCTTTTGAAACATAATAACAAAGAGTAACTGTGGAAAGGTCACGGTTGTCATGAATTGTGATTTTAATCACCAACAAATATTTACCGAACACCTCTTCTGAACAAGATGCTCTAACAAATGCAATGATGCCCTGAAATAAATATTCGTGTGGTAAACATTTCATGACATGAAATATTAATAAAAGACTCACCTCATCAAAATGGATGGGTCCATTAAAATAGAGTTAACAGATCTGGACGGAAATGTGTCTGGCATGCTTTTGAAGAAATTTTGACACGGGTTGGCTCTCTTCTCTAGACCAATTTTGAAACTCTTTGAAAAAAAAATATTTTTTTCCAGAGGCCAAAACAACAACAGCTACACAGGAAACATTACCTGATTTCACAGCAGGTCCGTGGCCGCAGGTCCACGCAGAGGTGTTCACCAGTTTAGGGGGGGAAATGAACTGGGCATTACTCGTAGAGCCCTGGTATAGGACTTTAGTCATGACCAATTCACATTTCCAACCCCCGCAAAGTGTGTCATATTAAAGAAGGTGAAAATGATCAGCTTTTCAGAACATTTTAGTAAATGTTAGCTGTATGAATATATTCCAAAGGCCAAAATTTAGGTATAATTAAGAGCTGTGGGCAGGGCAGTTTTGATTTGAGGAAGAATCTATCTGGCTGGGGATAAATAAGTCATCAGGGTTAACTATAACTAGTGTCAAAGAAGAAGAGGAAGCCGGAAGCCGGCCATTGCTGGCGAATCCCACACCTCACGCAGAGGAAGAGAGAGGATGGGTCTGTGGCCCGTGTGGATGTGTTGTTTCTACCCCTGAATCAGGGAAGTCTCTTTCTGTACGTGCTCCCACTGGCCGCCATCACTGGCACGATCACGATCTGGAAGAAGCTGGCACAATCACGATCTGGAAGAAGCAAAGGCGTGTTCCCCTGCTGGCCTGTGCTGACACGCCTAGGGTCCAAGTGACCCAGCAGCCTGCTGGGGGGCAGGACTAGTTGACGTTTATTCGGTACTAACTAGGTGCATAGTGCTCTGAACTTTATCCTGTGTGACCTCCTTTGCTTCTCCTTGGGGAAGTACAGATACTGTCCCATCTTACAGATGAGGATACTGAGGCTCAGACAGACTAGGTAACTTTCCCAGAGGCACACAGTGATGGACCCCCTGATCTTACCTACAGAATACCACATTTTTAACCACCGTTTCCAAGCTACTACTTAATGTTGCTGGTAGAGTCCATCCAGTGCTGAAGGCCACACTGAAGAGAAATCGCCTCAGCTTTGGAAATAATGTGGAAGGAAGGAGGGAAGGAAGGGGTCAGGGAGGGAGGGATTAGTAATTTCTGAAGCCTGAAATAGAACAGCACCCTCTGGGAGGCTCTGCTGGCCCTGGTGCTCCAGCAGCCTCAGGATTCTTCTCTTGCCTCGTCTCTCTTCCAGGCTTTTGGGTCCCCATCCCAGCACGACTAACCAGTTTCCAAGGACCAACTTTTATCTGGTGAGGTCCGCCGCGGACCCCCCCCCCCAATTCCTGAACTCTGCTGCACTGACCGGGAGAGGGTAAAGGAGGAAATTCAAAGCAGTTTGGGCTTTCACAGAAACAGAAGAGGGATCAGAGGGAAAGCCCCTCAGACAGGAACCTGCTGGCTAAGTGGCCCTGGTTAGAGCAAGGAATAGGGGATCCAGGTATAGAGGGGATGTAGGGGAAGACCTCACACACCTGCTGTCCACGCATTTTGCCTTTTCTACAAAGGGAGAAACAAACAAGTATATACATACGTGCTTGGGGTCAGCAAACAGTTATTTCCTGGTTGTTTTCTTAATCCCCCCCCCCGCCCCGCCAATTTAAAAACCTCGGTCTGGATCTGTTATATTTTAGTTCACCTATGCTTTGTAGCCAGTGGACTTGTTATTGTATTGGCCATCTTTCTATATCTTGCTCCGTTATTTTTGCTACATTATATAAAAGATTTTCCCAGCACTAGGAATCTAAAAATAAAGCTGAAATTTTTAAATGTTTCTAAAGTATTACTTACCAAAAATATCTTGCTATTTATTCAAGCTGTCCAAGTTTTTATGATTCTTAGATATCTGTATTAAAATACTTCCCTCAACATTTTTAACCAGTTACCCTGGGGAAATTCCAAATGGCCCTCTTTATCAAAAAGTTATTTTTAACTGTTCGTTTCTTCCATCACTAAATCATTTCTGTTGCTGTTGATAAAAATGAATATATTTTTTAAAAACCTTCCTTTAATAAATATCAGGTATTTCACCTGTATAGGTTATTTTCCTTCAGAGACATGATAGAATGGTAAATTTTCCCCAGAGTCTCCATAGAGCCACAAAAGAATCCAGGTGGTTTGGGATTAGAAATTTAAACTGGTTACCCTGGGAGAGCAGGTGGAATTTGGTGGGGGGAGCTTCACAAAAGCTGAAGGGAAGGTCAGGGAGTATAGAGTAGTTCCCAAATTTTGGTGGGCTTCGGAGTGTCAGAATTAAAATACAGCAAAACCTTGGATTGTGAGTAACTTGTTCTGCGAACGTTCCACAAGATAAGCAAACATTTGTAATTAATTTTTACTCAATAAACAAGTGACATCTTGTGGTATGATAGTACATGCCGCCCCACATCACTTGATCACAACTGAGCGAATGGTTCTTGAAAGTCGCTTCAATATAGAGTGCTTTGGATGATAAGCATGTTTCCAGAAGGAATTATGCTCGCAAACCAAGGTTCTGCTATACATATTTCTGACCCCACATGCACTGCTTCTGATTCATAAGGTCTGGGCTGAATCCAAGAACCTGCATCTCTAACAAATTCTTGATTGACCTTGGTGTTGACAGCCGTGAACTTCACTTTGAGTAGGTCTGGTCCAGAGTACTTCTCATGATCGTCTCTGGCCAACGGAGCCCCACAAAGTTTGCAAACCTGCCCAGTGCATAGAAGCAGGAGCACTGTTTGAATTGTTCTAGGCTTTTCTGAGGAATAACCAAGACATAAAAATGCTTAACACTGTCAGCTAATGAAAATAAGTCCTTTTTATTTCTACAGTAGCAGTTGGCTTCATAAGTGCACAGTACACACATGTCTGTTAAAGTAGCATTTCTGTTATCTATTAAAACATAAATCAGGGGTACCTGGGTGGCTTAGTCGGTGGAGTGTCCAACTCTTGGTTTTGGCTCAGGTCATGACCTCACGGTTCATGAGTTTGAGCCCAATATCAAGCCTGACAGGGCAGAGCCTGCTTGGGATTCTCTCTCTCTCTCTCTCTCTCTCTCTCTCTCTCTCCCCCCTTCCCTCTTTCTCTCTGTTTCTCAACTCGCTTATGCTCTCTCTCTTTCTCTCTCTCTCTCAAAAAAAACACATAAATCATTTACTTCTTGCTAGAAATATTTGACTTCATTTGCTTATCTCTTGAGTCCTTATAATAAACTAAATCTCTATCAGCCTACACCACATAAAGTCTGACCAACTCTGCTGTCTAAAAAATGCCATTTGGCAAAAAAAAAAAATCATACTGATAAAAGTCATTAATGAAAAACGTAGTGAAGCAAGAATTTCATAAATTTTGGAATATTCTAAGCATAATGTTTTTCTTTTCTGATATCTAAGATACATTTTACTAAATCGTGGTAATAGAAATAGGAACCTCGACAATGATGAATTTGGAAAAATTGCTTAGCAAAAGCAGTCATTATACAATTTTCAGGTATATGATTGAAATTAGAGTGCACTGTATACCATTAGCAGGGTCCCCAGTTTGACATGAATTGCTTGGGTAGTTTCTGTTGGTAGTTGTTAAGTATCTTTTGAAAAACAGCCCTTTGGTCCCTGGTGTTTTCTTTCATTTTTTGTTTTTTAAATTTTTTTAATGTTTATATTCTAGAGAGAGAGACAAAGAGCCTGAGTGGGGGAGGGGCAGAGAGCAAAGGAGGTACGGAATCTGAAACAGGCTCCAGGCTCTGAGCTGTCAGCACAGAGCCTGATGTGGGACTTGAACCCATGAACCATGACATCATGATCTGAGCCAAAGTCAATGTTCAACCAACTGAGCCACCCAGGCTCTCTGGTGTCTGTTGCTTTCATGAGAGATGCTGATGGTTATGACCTTGCATGTCACTGAATGGAAAACCAAGCACATAGGTTACAGTTGGAGCTCAGGGTAAACTAATAATAAAGGGTTTTGAGGAAATAAAGGAAGGAGCAGGAAAGGCTTCTGTAATTGCAAAATGCGGGCAAAGTGCAATGTTTGCGAATCATGGTAGAGCAAAGACACAGTTCTGCTTGTCCTGGTAGAGATTTTCTTCCCCTTCTGTCTGGTCTCCGATGACACAGCTGACTCACAGCAGCGCTTGCCACCAGCAGTTGTGGCGTTCTGCTTTGCTTGTCTTTCTCCACAGCTGGCAGCAGGTGACGTGCTCGAAATATGTCTCAGACGGAGTACAAGGAGGGGAGGGTGGGTCTGCAAGGGATGGAGAGGCACCTGTAAAAGATAAGAAATGGAAGAAGTTCTAGATGAAAGCAAGGGACGACAGAAGAAGAAAGGAGACAGGAGAAAACCGGAAGAGAAATTAGGAAGGAATGCAAGGAAAAGAAAGAAGTGGGAAGAGACAGGAAAAGAAATAGAAGTAGGAAATTTCATTGATAAAAAAAGGGAGCAAGCAAAGAATGAAGAGGGTCTAGCCCTTGCTCAGAGGGGCCTGTAATGTTCTTACACCCTTGCTCCCTCCCTGGTCCCACCCACCCATATCTCCAGCTAGTTGGGGTTTTCATCCACAGCAAATCACACCCAGCTTTCATGGGACGACACACTCCCCGGACCTGCATAACCTTTCTCCGTAGATATTACGTTAACTTCTAGCCTAGTTCCTTTGATTTGATCCTCCACACCAAGATGAAACTGAGCGCAAACTGTTAGCTACTTTTTAGTACACGCCAGGAGTTGATTTGAGGCTACTTGCAAGGTGGCATGACAAAATGGAGTGAAGAAATTTCTCTAGCGCTGAGAAATGTCACCTTATTTTAAAGGAGCATTCAATTCCTGTTTAATTCAGCGTCATTCAACAAGGCTAACTGAGTAGCTAACGTTTGCCTGTAGCTGTCGCTTACAAAAGGAGTGGGTGCAGGCCTCTGCTTATGAACGGATTGGATTCCAGGAATTCATTTGTGAAAGTCAATTACTCAGGATTTCAAATGCGTTTTCCCACGGAAATAATGTTATAAATGGTGGTTGGGTTTTCCCATATTTAATCCATAATGTAGCCAAGTTATACTTGAAAGAAAGAGTGGGAAGGAATATGGTTAGAATACTAAAAACCAATCAAGAGAGAAATTGCAATGGAATTGAATTAAAATTTGTTTTCGAACTATTTACATTCCGGTGCAGAAGCAGAGACTGACTATTTGCAGTGGGACAAAGAGGCCAGGCTGACACATCTCTCTACCCGCCCATGGCACACAGTGCTAATTGATCATGACCTCTGTTTCCACGAAGCCCCTACCTTCTGGCATCACAGGCACACCTGACCCAGAGGACTGACTCTGCCATCCCGCTGAAGGAGATACTGTTGAGGCACCTGGGTGGCTCCGTTTTTGAGCATCTGACTCTTGCTTTTGGCTCAGGTCATGATCTCATGGTTTAAGGGTTCGAGCCCCCGCATCAGTGTCCTGCTCTATACAGAGCCTGCTTGGGATTCTCTCTCCCCCTCTCCCTCTGACCCTCCCCACCTCTCTCTCTTTCTTTCTCTCTCTCTCTCTCTCTCTCTCTCAGAATAAATAAATAAACTTAAAAAAGAGAGATACTGTTTATTTTCAACATCATTGGGCACAGAAACTTAGAATGGGCACTTGGGGGGCAGGAAGCAAGGTGGTGGTGAGGATGAGGCAGAAGAGATGGATAGTCTGGGCATCAGTTCCCAGGACTGGGGTAAAACAAATGACTAAGTGTAGATAAAACCCAGGGTTTCTAGGTGGGGGTCGGAGGAGGGGTTCTGCACTCTGAGTTGGTGTCTCATAGGAGAGAGGAAGTGGGATCAAGCCACCCAGCTAGTCAAGAACTAGCATTTCTCTAAATACATGGATCCGGAGCCCTGCGCCAGTGCCCACTTTCTCACCTGGCAGTGCCTCCTTAGACTGTGAGTAATGACATGCCTCTGCACAGCCTTGCCGCTCAAGGCAGCTGGGTAGAGAAGACTCCTGGCTACCCAACACCAAGGGAATTGTCATTAGCTGCCACTCAATTTCTTCATTTCCGATAAACCCTGTGAACCTTTGGGGTACCTGATTAGTGATACTATGGTTCTGTTGGAATGTACAGTCAGAAATATGACCCGAGGTTGAAATATTTAATGGAGCACAGAATCTGGTTCCTGCTCCTCGTTTGTAACATGATTTTCACAGACTGGCCGCACCAGATCTCTAACGCAGTGCTAAGTTGGTCCTGGAGAATAGGTTTTTAAAATTGTAAATGAAATATGATGGCCTCGAGAAATACTCAACTTAATAATGAATGGGCCATGTTTTGAAAGCCCTAAGTAGTTGTATCTATTTCATTGGCACATCTAAGTGTTCGCTAAATCAAGGGACAGGAGTTTCTATAACGAGTCTTAAATTGGGGTTCCTGGGTGGCTCAGTCGGCTAAGTGTCCGACTTCAGCTCAGGTCATGATCTCACGGTTCATGGGTTCGAGCCTCGCGTCAGGCTCTGTTCTGACAGCTCAGAGCCTGGAGCTGCTTCTGATTCTGTGACTGTGTACCTTGCATGAAAAAATCATCTTATAAATCAGTATATGCTGTATGAACCCACATATGGAAATGAGTATATACACGAATCTGCACGTGAAAGAGACTGCAAGGGACAGAGCGTGCTCTGTCTCTCTCTGTCTCCCACAAATAAATAAACATTAAAAAACAATTATAAGTAGTCTTAGATTTTGCCATAGTTTAATGTTAAGTTCTCTTTTCTGTGCAAAACCTTTAAGAGCCTTAATACTTGCAGATATGTAAGAAATATAGTTTACATGGCATTCTTCTTCACTTACCAAAAGCTATTTGAGCTCCTGAAGCCCTTGCCATGAACCGCCAAATCTAAGTTCAATTCCAGGTTTTGGAACATCGCGCAATCCACACCATGATTGCTGTGTATTTTCCAATTGCTCTCCAGAAGGGTTCATCAGAAAGTGCAAACATGCTTATGTTTCAGAGAAAGGAAGGAGAAATAAAGTGTAGTTCATCTAGAAACGTTTATTTCAGAAATCATGCAATTTGCAACATGTCCTCCACATCTCCAGCTTTTTTTTTTGACTTTTTACTGTTTTTAAAATAATTCATGTGTTTATTCGAAAAGTACTATACTTTCATTGTAGCCAATTTGGAAAACAGAAGGAAAAAGAAATGAAGATCTCTTAACCACCACTGCCTGTGGGTGACCACTGTGGACCTGTTGGTGTACATCCTTTCCATTTTTGTGCTTTCTCTGTCCCTCACAATCTCTTTCACGTGCAGATTCGTGTATATACTAATTTCCATATAGTGAGTTCATACAGCATATACTGATTTATCAGATGATATTTTCATGCAGGGTACACAATCAACATCTTCCCATGTAGTCAGACATTCTTCTGGATCATTCTAAAGGCTCTAGACAGTCTCCTGTGATGAACGCACTGTGGTTCAAGTAACGTCTTCTTGTTGAACCTTTGGAATGTTTTCCTGCTTTTTACTAATTTTAAAAAAATTGTGCGTGCTTTTCTGGCTGCGTAATCACTGGTCATCTGTGGTGATTTCCTAAGGATACATTCCTGGAAGTCTTGCTGAAACAAGAACGTATCACATTTTAAGGCTTTTATCTTCCAGAGAGGTTGCAGCAGTTCACACTTCTATCATCAGCATGTGGAAATGCTTTATTTACTTTTAAATAGAATAAAAGCCTTTGCTAGGAGAGCCCAGCTTTATAACCATTTTATAAGAGCGTCGGGCTTAGGGCAATTATTTATTGGCTTTTGGAAATAGTTTTGCCCAACTTTTTAGTATTATCCTTCATTTTATTATTTCAGGTTCAAGACATTTTTATAGACCAAGAAGTTCTAAAACAGAAAACAATCAACTTTCTGGCATTTTCTACCAAGCCAATAGCTTGAGCTGCTAAGAGCAGCTTATAACATGGAAGTTATAAACTTCCATGTTTATAAGGCTCAACCATGTGCTTTTGTGTTTTGTGTTTTTGTTACTGTTTGTTTTTTATTGAAGTGTAGTTGATATACAGTATCATGTTAAAGTGTCCATCACAGAGCTGCAATATTTGTTTGCATATGAAACGATCCCCACGATGAGTGTAGTTGTTGGCTGTCACCCGACAAAGCTATCATAGTACTATTGACTATATCCTCTGTGCTATACATTCTGCCCCGACTTACTTATTTGATAATCAGAAGTTCGTTCACCCTTATCCTACGTGTTGCTAAGAGGTTGTTCAAAGAATTTATTATACTTAACTGGTGAGCAGGATTTTGACTTTGCCAAACTCATTTCTAATGATTGAATCTTTTAAAACTCTCGCTTCTCAGTTCAGTTCAATCTATGGTAAGATTGTATTTTTATTCACAGTTTGTATGCCTACAAATTTCCAAATGTTTGTTTCATTTCAAAGTACTTGCTACTATAATGATGCATGTTAAACATACATGAATATGCAAGGATTCAAAGCCATTTGAATTTGAATTGCAAAGCCTCTTTCAGGTCATGAGCCAGGCATAATACTCTACTAAGAAAAGAAATTGCTAAAACAAATCACTTCTGAGCCAAACCAATACATGCATCATCATTTCATGAAAGCTACCTAACTTCAGAGAACACCTAACTTTATGCATTGAGTTGCCCTGGAAAAGAGCTGAGGAATTTTTCTTGGAGAAAAACTTAATGCCATTAAAGTCAGTAGAAAACCATGGACAGGATCTAAAGTCTCATTAAAAACATATGCCTGAAAAGCGGTGAATAGGACAATCTGATGGGGTGGGTAGGGTACGGGGGACATTTTATCCATATTAGGAAGGTTGAAAACCAGTCACTAGTAACTGACTTTACATCTCACATAGACCTGCATGCAGCTTGTTGAGGGAAAAAAAATCATCTCAGAACCTTTTTCCATTAGCTAATTCAAAATATCCATCCATCCAGAGTCTCTGCTCCATGTACTTGGTGGAAAACCAGACTGATTTCCATAAAGTATCCATAGTTTACAATCAAAGTGCATAGCTTCGAATACATCTGCTGGTGTTCAGATTGCCTTGGAGTCCATTAAGGCAGTAAAGGAATTAAGAAAAAAAAGGTGAGGAAGGGAAACACATATTTCAAAGAATTTTATAGACAGTATAGCTATCATTCGTTTCTTTTTTTAAACGCAGCTATGCATTTTGATGAATAATATTCTTAAATGTCTGTCTTCATTGGATTATACTAGAGAGAGGAAGCTACATTCTCCATTGAGATTTAATATTATAAAAGCCAACAGAAAGTGATTTCTTTTTATCATCTGGCGGCTGAGCAAAGGCTACATGTGACACAGGATGAACAGAGAGGTAAAGTTTCCTAGCTTCCATATCCATTCCTCTGACCTCCACGTGGTGCTCCTGGTACCACGTGACACCTCGGGTTTCTCCCAGCCTGTGTGTCTTCCCTAGGTGGCATCATGGCCAAGGACCTAGATACCTGTGCTCAAACATCTCAGTGCAAAGGGTGTCTGTGGCTCCTTTCATATTGTGTTATAATCCCAAGTGATTTCATGTCTATTTCTCCGTCTCGTACTTGATCTTCAATAGCGAATAGGGCACAGTGACATATAGGAACAAGAGCATTACAAAGGTGGAGTGTCGGGTGTTGGAGCCTAGTGGGAACGTCTAGAAGCCTTTCCTGTTTCAATCTTAAATCCCAGCGCAGTGTCTCATCCTGGAATAAGGCGAGGACTCCGAACCGTGATGTGGAGGACAGGCAAAGGAGAAGGGGCCAGGTTGTTATGGATGAGCCCAACAGGGAGTATGTTGTCCAACCAACTTTACAAGGGGATTCTCATTTTAGGATTAGGAAAAATCCTACAGAGAAAGATTTTAAGAGATAAAGAAAAATAGTTCAAAAAATTTTGTATCTCTTTAGATAAACACCACAGAAAAGGACAAGATGTGACCAAACTTTCTAGGAGGCACAGAATTAAAACTTGGAGACGCGGGATTCTCTAAGTGAAATAAAACATGAGAGTAAGGACCAGGAGCTTGTTTGTTTGCTTATTCCAAGTTCCTGGGCTGCTTCCTAAATTGGTATCAAAGTCTGAGTCATCACATTGATTTGATTTTGGGATTTCTTGAAATTTTACTGTAATTTTAGATGTAATTTTTATCCCACTCACTTTTATTCTCTGCTGTCTCCAAAAATAGATTTTATTTTTATTATACAATAGGCTAGCAAAGATCTCCAATAATACAACAGGTATTAAAGCCAGAAAATCAAAATTGCCTTGTACGGTGAAAAAAAAAAGGAAAGAAAAAAGAGGGAAACAAGCAAGTGGACTTATTGCTTTTTGTCCTAATGCGGGACAGCTTTAGGTTACATAAAATACAGTGTTCGAGTTCATTTTAAAATATTCATCTGCATTCGATTCCTTTGGGTTGTGGTAGCCCTTTGATTAAAAGTTTGGAGGGGATGCCCTTGAGAATTCATGTGAAAATAAAAATGACAATAATATTGCATAGGAACCCAGGGACAGAAACTAAGCTGGACATTACAGGAAAAAGAGAAACTGCCCTATACCAGGCCTTCAAAGAGTCTGAGCTAGTTTTCTAATTCAACATTCACCCATAATTCCCTGCAACCCCGGCTTCCCTGTTACCCCCTTACTTGATCAGCATTAGAATTCTTTTCTGTAACAAGTCAGCTACAGATTGGTTACTGTTGGACCAGACACTCTGCCACTGCCCTGTCACCTGCATTGTCACCTGCACATGGTTGTTTCTGTTTGCATGGGGCTCTGACCACAGCAGCCTCTCCCAAGTTTCTCCTGCTTGGTATGTATGTCAAGTCAGTAACCTAAGTAAAATATCTGAAAAACATGGTGATGGATTTTTTGATCACTTTTATTTTCTTTAATTATTTGGTGTAAAAGCATCTTCAGTAATGTAGAACCCTAAGTTTGGTAGATATCTCGAACCTGCATATTTGCTTAAAAATGGGCAATGATATCTTATATTTTTAGAAAGTGGATAGTTTATGGGTTATTTTCACATAAGTGTTCACATGGAATGACATTACAACAGTCTATGGAGGATGCAGGGAACATATGTTACTCCTACTTAGCACCCGTGTAAGATTGCCCTTGACAAAGCCATTCCTTGTTGGTTAAATAAACAAAGCAGGGTTGTGTCTTTCCTTGGGTCCCTCATCCAGGTACAATGGAGCCAAACTGAAGACCCAGTATTTCTATTACCAGTAAAGTGTTCTCTTCAGTAGCTAAGTGTTCCTTCCGCCATATCTAGCAATTCATTGAGAATCAACTGGTAAAGGTTTTTTGATACCAGAAGAAGCCTAGTTAATGTATGCTGGCAATAAATTTATCTGTCTTAAAGTTAATTGCTCTTTCCTCTGACCATTTCTACCCATTGGACACACTTACAGCTAGAACATTAGGAAACTCATGCACAATGTCAATCTCTCCAAATCACAAATGCTCTGGAGAGGTGGTGATGCCAGCATAGCCATTTGGGGTCAAAAGCATGTGAGCAGTATAATTTACTCTGGTGATGATGTCATACTAGGAAGGGGGAGCTCTCTCTCTCTCTCTCTTTAAGTGCATTTATTTATTTTGAGAGAGATAACGAGAGGAGCAGAGGGAGAGAGAGTCAGCAGACTTTGCTGTCAGCACGGAGCCCAATGTGGGGCTGGATCCCATGAACCACGACATCATGACCTGAGCTCAAATCAAGAATCGTCTGATGCAATGGACTGAGCCCCCCAGGCTCATTTTTCTCCCACCATCTTTGAAATGTAGTGTAAAATGGAATTTGAAGAGAAAGTTCATGATGTTACTGCCTAGATCGTCTTCCTGTGACAAGGGATACCCCTGGGGAAAATACTCAATATGAACAATTTACTATAAAAGCTGAATTAACAAGTCAAGATAATTTCATGCTCCCTTTGCCCCCGATGAATGAGTGCAAATTGCATTTCATACTAATTGGTCTACCAAATTCATACAGATAAGAACACTGGGATTTCTTCAATTTGCTTATAAATGTATATACACAAATAACAAGGCTATTTTTTTATTTTAATAGTTTGTTACACACTAATAGGTGTGCTCATTAGCCTACCTCTCCAAGGACTCCTTTCAGTGACTCCAAAAAACAATAAGAATTAGTAGTTAGTTATTGGGAGAATATAATCAGCCAAGACAGTATTTCTTATATCGTAGCAAACTCCTTGCTGACTTGAAGAATTATCCAGGGCTTTCCAGTATTTTTGTCACCACAGACTCTATCCTTCTATTATGAGGACCCCATGTTTTGAAATATTATTGTCTACAAAACTGTATTTTCTGAGTAATGGCCAATAGTTGTCCATTTTTTCTTAATCAGTTGTAGGTAACTGTTAATCAGGACTTCTGAGCGGCATGGGTTGAAGGTTCCTATGCTTGGTTGATATAATCCTAGCCTAGAGCAAAGCCACAGGATATAAAGTCAGCAGTGGGTATTTAAGTGACAGGAAATATGTAGCTTCTGATAGACTTTTTGAAGTACTGAGCAGACTATAATCACCTTTGTGGTTAGGCGTGAGCTCTAGGAAGCCAGAGTGAAAATCCCAGAGTTAATCTCCTTTGGAAAAAGAAAACAGGATAAAAAACAGGCAAGGAAGAGAAATAGCCTTACCCTTCGTAAGAACTTTAGTGACTCTGTACAGTCCTCAAGTTTTACTTGTTCTTTTTTTAAATTTGTTTCTTGAACATGTACTTTGTGCCAGACAGTCTACTCCATACCAGAGATACAAAGATGAAAGACCATTCCTTATCTTAGGGGTTTAAGCCAATGGGACCAATAGGAAAGTAAGCAATTTCAGTACAGTGTGACAAAAGCCGTGCTCCAGGACAATTTGGAAGCATATCAGATCATGGATGTCCACTATTGAGTTCTGGATCTTGCCCTTGATTTCAGCCAGAAAGGTATCGATGTTTCCTGTGGTCACTGTCATGGGTACAGATTATATTAGTGTATGAGATAACAATTTCAGACTTTTAATTCTCTGCCCTATTTAACTTCCGTTGTTCTGTGGAAGACCGGTTGGGTGTTATAAACTGCTATTTGATCATTTCATCACTGTTGGCTTGCTTCGAGAGTGATGCTTCCAAAGTGATTGCTGTCACATTAATACATGCATTGAGTTTGGTCTCAATTAAATCCAACAAAGGGAGGCTGAATTCTAAGACACTGTTTGGTGATGATTGTGGAATTCTGTTCTCTGATGGTTTATTTCAGACTTTAGATCAGCATAGAGTTGGATTCAGAGAGGAAGATCAGGATATAGCCTTTAACATAATAACATAAATCTACGTAGTTCATTTTTTTAAATGGTCTGGCCATTGTGTGTTATATTATGTCTTTTAGGAACAAAGTGTATGTTACATGTTTAATTATTTTAATACTTCCAGCATGCTAATGATATTTATAAGAAATTGCTCTTGTTCCCACTTCTTTGTAAAGAAATTAAGATTGTAGACTGCTAACAGATATATTTACGTGAAATTTTGAGAGGTTGTGGCAATCTTAGTGAAACCAGACAACTGTTTTTGTGTGACTTCTCACACCGTAATTAATCACTTGAGCGCTACATGTTCATATTTTGGGATACTCAGAATCAAAGGCAAAATTATTTAAGAGGTGTTCTACCTAATGCCATTGTTTATTATGAAGAAATAATACTAATAGGCAATCACTTTTCTGGTTATCAAGCTCGTATTTTCTGCATGAGCATACCTTTACAAAATTAGACATCTATAAATCGTATTTGGTTTTAGAGGATACTTTCCAAATATAATGAAATATCCATGTAGGGCATCGAAGTGGAATATTACCTTACTACATCTATCCACTCTCTCCTGTGTGGGGGGGGGGCTGTCTTAAATTTAATACAGGTTTTGTAAACCTTGTGTCATCTCTCTCCAATGAAACAATGAGATACTTTTGACTGAAAGTAGCAGACAGACTTCCTCAGTCATGCCTTCTTATTTGGCAACAAAATTTATTTTCCAGACATACAGTAGGCTTCAAGGCTTGGTACAATCAAGAGGTCAGTGAGATTTCCAAGGACCCAGGTTCCTTCCATCTTCTCCACTCCACCTCTCTCAGTATTCACACATTCCTAAACCTTGTTATTCTCACAGCCACAAGATGAATGCCAATGACGAATGAGGCCACATGCTTTCTTCTTTAGGAAAGAGGTAGAAAGAGCAGCTTTTCCCCACCAGCATGACAACTTAGAATATGTTCCCACCTCTGGATCAATAAATGTTGCCAGAGGAATGTCAACGTGCTAATTATCTTAGACTAATGAGTATCTCCTCTAGGAAATGGGTTGGGCAACTTAGCTTGGATCATATTGAAGAAAAGTGAATATGTGAATAAAATTAGCGTTCTTTTAGCAGTGGGGAAGCCCGGGAGAGGGGAGGCATTATGGAACAGAGGTAGTACAGAATATCTACAGTGTTCTCCCTAATGGGAAATAGGCACCGCAAATACCTTAGTTCCCCAGACTGCCTATTTTCATGAACCTGACCTTATGAATGAATCACTTGATAACAAGATATTAGTTAGATGACCAGCCAAATAATTGTCCCCTTGGAGAAAAATAAATCCATCTTCAAGGAAAATGTGCTAGTATGTCCTTGAATTTCAAAGAAAGTTTCTGACTCATTTTATGGGCTTCTCATTAAATGTGGTTACCTGTGTCTCTGGTGTCAAAGGGAATCATTTGGTAAGATTAAGAATACACTTTATAATTATTTAAACACTACTTCTCAAACAGGGTAGACATTCTTTCCAGGGATTCTCAGTAGTGCCCCAGGAAATATAAAGATCGACTGGCCAAATTTGGCATATCCTACAAGAATATCAAAGTCAAAAAAGTTTTGGGACAAGACAAGTAATTTGAGAGAAAGCCATTCTAAATCTTAATTTAAAATTTACCAAATAGGAGAGCCTAGGTGGCTCAGTCGGTTAAGCGTCCCACTCTTGGTTTCCACTCAGGTCGTGATCTCATGGTTCATGGGATCAAGCCCCATGTCATGCTTTTTGCTGACAGCGTAGAGCCTGCTTAGGATTTTCTCTCTCCCTCTCTCTCTCTCTGCCCCTCCACTGCTCATGCTTACTTGCTTTCTCTCTCTCACTCTCAAAATAAATAAAATTTTAAAAATACTAAATATATAACAGTAGAATGAAAAATGTTTAAAAAGAAATTTTACACCAAAGCCTTCAAGTCACGCACCAAGTTCACTGTGTACCCCCATCTCCTACACACCCTATTGCCCTGAACCAGCTTGTGTAGTCATTCTTGTCTCTGTTAAGAGTACTTTGGTGGAAGGACATTTTAATATGGGCAACAAACCAAATGTACAATCTTCCAATGCAAAAGTTAACTTTCAAAGGGCTAAATATTTTGTCACTACATCATGAGGCACCTGTTGGTCTTTAATACCTCCAAGAGAGTGCCTTAGAAATTATTCTCTTTCCTTCACCTGAAAATGTAAGGAAAGCCTGCTAGAATTCTACACAATGATATTTATTTGTTAAAGACTTAAAGCTTCCTGCTTCATCTTTTAACCAGTCTGTCTTGGAAGGTGATACTTCTTCCCCTGACCCATAGTATTGACCTGTCATGAGGCCCCACACAAGTCCAGCGAGAACCTGATTGTGGTCTCATTTCTCATTCAGGGGTCTGGTATCCTCACTGCTTCTTCTGACAGATCCCATCAGCATGAAAACCTGGGGGAAGTTACTGCATCCATCTCTCAGTATGACTGGGCTGTCACAACATTTGAATTTCCTTGATTTGTGTAGGGGTTTCTGAGCTTGTTATTCTTGTATTTGATGTGCAGTTTGGGGCTAGTGAAAATCTACTGTCTGGTAGCAGGTGAAATCCTGACCCAGAGGGTAGAAAACATCTCACTTGGCAACATGCTATTTGACCCCATAGTGAGATGATGATAATTAATCTTTTACCATAAGCCAGGCCTGGTGCCCAGTATTTTGCAGTTATTATCTGTGTCTTCCGCCAAGGCTGAGGTAACTGGGGTATTCTCTCCCCTGCAAGAAGTAGCATGTCTTAGACCCACCACTGGTGGGTTCTCCTGCTAGTTCCAGAAGAGCATGTTTATATTTGTGTGGGAGACTACAGATCTGGGTTTCTTCTTCGCAATGAAATATGAATGAAATATACATCCACTGGCCTCTTGTCAAGGTGAAGGGTTTAGAACCATTCTGTTATCATCTCTGAGGTAATTGTCAAAGCACATGTTGTTAACACACAAATCCTGTTTTTTAAAAAATTCTAAATAAGAAATTTTAGTATTATACTTATTTTTTAATGTTTATTTGAGAGAGAGAGAGAGAGAGAGAGAGAGAGAGAGAGAGAGAGGAGGGGCAGAGAGAGAAGAGAGAGAGAATCCAGTTTGTGCTGTCAGTGCAGAGCCCAACGCAGGGCTTGATCTCAAGAACCATGAGATCATGACCTGTCGCAGACTATGAGTCTGGAGTTCTCTCTTGTCCAGCAAGAGAGTGTATACAGAATTGAATATGAGAGAGGGTAATGTCCAGGAGGAGACAAGAGCCCCACACAGGGCTTTCGTCTCCATATTTATTGAGCACACAAGATCGTACACATGTGGTGAACATGAAGAAAACAAGCAGACAGTAATTGTTAACTTGTGTGTGTAAGAAGCAAAGGGTCTGGGGGGCAAGTGCAGTTTGTGATCAAAGTATATTGGCACCAGATGGAAAGTAGTTTCCTGCAGGTGATACAACACATTACTCATGATTCCATTATAATATCTCGCTAACTAACCTTGGGCATATTTGCCTGGTGGTGGCGGCTTTCAGCCCTAAGCTTTTTTTAACCCATGTAAGTATAAGGAATTCTTTAACCTATTTCCCCACACTGACCTGAGCCGAAATCAAGAGTCAGATGCTTAACCAGCTGAGCCACCCAGGTGCCCCAGAAATTTTAGGATTTTAAAGAGAGCAAATATGAAATTGCCTATTTCAAGTTGTTATTGTGTGTGTGTGTGTGTGTGTGTGTGTGCGCGCGCGCGCGCACATGTGCACCTTTCAGCTAGATTCACATCCCCTCCAGAAATTCTCATGATGTACCAGGAAATACAAGGACTCACTAAATTGGATGGATGATCTTAGAGACTTGCAATGCACAGCTCCTGCCCTAAATGAGCTTACTTTCCCTTGAAAAGGCAAGATGCAGACAGATAATTATAACATTAAGGAACGTAAACGCCATGGCACTGAGGAGAGGAGGTGATTAAGCCTAAGGCTCATATAATAAGCACGATAACTCATTTGTGAGCCCTTCTGTGCCAGCCACTGTGCTGAGTTCATTGCATGATGTGACCCTCCCGAGGAGCAGAGGTGCAGAATCAGGAGGTCAGGATGTGGAATGACTGCCCCAGGTCCATGCAGGACCCAGAACGTGAACTCTGCAGTCAGACTCACGTGGCCTTGACTAGCTCTTCATACACTGTCCCAAGACAGACTGATGTAATTATGGGGCCATTAAAGGCACCATGGTTAAAATTCACTAACGTGGATGATGAGGGAATACTGAACGAAGAGGTATCAGACAAAGATGAGTGTGTGTGACGGTGGAGGGGGTTCTACCTCTGATCACTTGGAGAAGATGTTAAACGCCTCCTCTTCACCACCATATTCTCATCAATGAACTGGGATTCAGGAATACATTTACGCTGTACATGATTAGAACAAAACTGTGCGATATACCAAGTGTAGAAATCACTGGAGGCTCTCAGTTGGAAGAGTCTGTGTAACATCCTAGTGCTGAGTACGGATGTCCCACTTTGTGCCAGGGTCGTGTGATGTTTTCTCTCTCACACGTTGGTTTCAGAGAGCCACTAACTGATCAGTGGGTGAATCTGATCAGAGCTGCTGTTTCCAGGCCTTTCTAATAAGAACCTCAAAGGCGTAGGGTCTGTGTTGCATGACAGAAGGATGCGTTCTCATGTATTTCAAAATGAGCTGAAATCTGGTTGGTGGTGGTGGGGTGAATGAACCACATGACTTGTCAGTTTTGATCAGAGATATCAGAAGACAGACGAAGGGATTTTGACCTGTGCTGTCTGGGCTCAGACTCTGGAAGATGAAGGATGCTCCCTCGGGGCACGACTGGCGGTGGCACAGGAGTGGGCTACCCATCCTCAGAGGTACATGAATCCGGGGTCTCACTCCTCCACTTCTGAGGCACTTGATTTCTGCCTGATACCTGACATGATTAAACCTTCATTTTCTCATCTGTGAATGGGTTGCTACCCCATGGCATTGTTTAGTTGTAATATCAAATCATATACACAAAAAGTGCTTAGCATGGTTTCCTAGCACATAGTAAGTACTCAGTAAAGGGAGCCTTTCATTATTACTATTATTCCCCTTTATATGTTGCAGGCACCGATTATAAATTCTAGACTATCTCAGTCTTTTAGCTTTGCTTACATGCTTTAGAAATACCCTGGAAATGTCAAGTGATTTGTAATGTGTTTTAATTCCTTTGAACGTTCCTCAAGGGTGATTGTTCAGGCTTGGCTGAAAGGAAAGTAGACTCATGTGCATGGTGCCTCTTTCAGATTATTCTTTACGTTCTTAATAGAAAGTGCCTTTGTATTCTTGGACTCCTTCTCCACCACCCTGCGCTTCCTTTCCTGGATACCAAAATTAAATCAATGCAGAAACATTAATCAGAGAAGAGCTTTTGTTGTCGCTTTCCCCCCTTTTTGAAAAGAAAACTAATGGGCTCAGTGAAGATGTAAGCAGCCTGATAACATAGCCCGTTGGACAGGCCCTCCCTGCTCCAGATTTTTTTTTCTTTTCCTCCCTGGTAAGACAGGAAGACTGTCATGTGGAATTTGGGCAAATAAAACTGGGCCTTGAATTTTTTTTAAGGTTATCCAGTTAGTTATAAGATGAAGGCAAAATTGCTTAAGGTTTCATCAATGCGGGTGGCCAGCCTTGGACAGTGTTGTCTGTGCACGTAGTCCCCATGAGTATAGTAGATGGGAGTGTGGATGCCATCGTTACATTCATGTTGTGAATGGGATTTTCTTGACACCCGTGTGATCACAGTGAGAGAATTACAGATTCTTTCTGTAGGCAAAGGGGTGGGAAAAACCCAGGCTCCAGCTCTGCTAATGTTAGCGCTTCTTTATATAGACAGGTCCTGCTAAACCTGCACATTTTTTTATTCCTGGATTCGTTATGACAATAACATTTTTCCTCCCATGATGGAATTCGGCTTCTTAGGCAGAAGCCGCACAGCGCACACCTCCAGAGTTTTATTTTAAAGCACTGCTGCTGTGTTGGTGGCAAAGATCATTGTAAAGGAGAAGAAAGGATTCTAGTAAGAAAATGTAGGTGAACGAGAACCATTAGCGGAAATACTGCCGGAGCAATTGTGATTGTTTCTTCTTATTCCTCTTCCTCCTCTTCCTCTTCCTCTACCTCTACCTCCTCCTCCTCTTCTTCCTCTTCCTTCACCTCTCTCCCCCCTTCTCCTCCTCCACCTGTTCTTCATATTCCTCCTCCTCTCCCTCCTTCTCCTCTCCCTCCTCCTCCTCCTCCTCCTCTCCCTTCTCCTTCTCCTCCTCCTCCTCCTCTTCCTCCTCTTCTTCCACTTCCTTATCCACCTCCTCCTTCAAGGGAAGCAGTTTGTGATGTCCACTGTTCTGGGTCAAACAATTGTATATGCTCTCCATGATCAGAGAGCAAAATCTGTGAGGTCCTAGCTAGAAAATCAGCCGTACCTTCTGCACTGTCCATATTATACTCATCTGTCTGTGAAAGGCTATGCGTAAGTAGAGTCAACCATTGGCTAGAGTTATAGGCTCTAACCCCCTTATGGTTTTCTGAATATTTGGTGCTAAAGGAGGCTATACTTTCATGTCTCTGTGTTTTCTTCTGCCCCTCCCCCCAATGCCTTCCCATCCCCAACTCCTTCCCCTCTGCTGCTTCTGCCTGGTGGACTACTCTCTGTCAGTCAACTCAGGTGCCATCTCTAGTCTCTTCTGTTGACTGTACCCTCCCCACATCTCCTCTGGTCCACTCCTATATTGTGTATGTGTGTCTCTCATTTTCTTTTCACTGTGAATCTTAGATACATGGCTAGCTGTACTTCTCCTCTAGGTAACCTTTCTATGTGCTTTCCAGCCTCCTCCTGTAGCCAGCTAAGCCGCAGAGGAACCCCCACTACCTCCCTGCAACATGCACAAGCCCCATCGCCACACTGACACGTTGTTGGGGATTTCTGTGGGCCCATCTGTCTTCTCTATTAGGTTCTAAATTCCTCAAAGTTGGGAACCCTTATTCTTAGTCACTATTGTTCTATAGCACGAGGCATATGGTAAACTTTCTATAAATGGCTGTTAAAGGAAGACACCGTGTTCATAATTATAGTGCCCGGGGGGTAGTACAAGTGCCTGGGACTAGTGGGAAGTAGATACATATTTGCTGAATTGAATCATTCTGCTCTCTTAGAATGGCACCCAGCAAGGAATATAATGGACCCATCCAAACATGGCAGATGGCAGGGGGAATGAGTATGAGAATAGAGATCTTTGAGTCATGGCAGGTAGGCAAGCAGATTGTTAGGTGATAGCAGACTTTTTCTGGAATTTGTTGAAGAAATCTAAACCTTTGGGTTAAAAACAAATTCTGTTATAAAGGCCCATGGCCAAGGAAGCATTATTGAGTGACTTAACCCTGCTTGACTTCCCAGAGAAGGAAGCACCCCCTACTCCAGCTCTCACCTTCCTTTGGATTCATCGCTGTCTCCTCAGTGATGACTCAGACCCACAAACATGGGACAGCCACCAAAATGATGGCTATTCTCAGAGACAGTTGGCAAAGCCCCTCCAAATGCTATCTCCACCTTCTAGCTCACTGTCAGTAGCAGACATTCAGTAGCAGGGACTCATTGATTTTCATGGGGAAAATCCTTTGTGGTTACTTTCTGGATAAAAACCTCTTCTCCACCCTTCAGAAATTTGGTATAGACAAGAATGAAGCATAAAGCCTTATATGGTTGGTTTCATGCCAGAAATGGATGTTATTGACCATGTCCTGTGGTGCTTAGGTTTCCTTGTCGTCCCCTATCCTTTCACTGTGGTTTTGAAGGGGAAAATACCTCCCCATGTAATCTCTCCTCTGACGCAGGAACTCCAAGACATGGCATTCTATCTGAGCATCACTTACTTGAATGATTACAACACGAAACTTTCGAAACTCTTGAAATGTGCTTTAATATTTAGAAAGAAAATGTAACCCATATTATTTTCAAGGCCTTTTTGCTAAATGCTATATGGTTTCTAGTAGTGTTCAGTAAGTGTATTTTATATATTATAGGTTCCTAGATTTTATTTTTATACAGACATACTGCTGTATTAGTTATGCATTGCTTCATAATAGATTATCCCCAAATTTTTTGGCTTCCAACACCAGTAATGACTTATTACTTCTCATGGTTTCTTTTGGGGTCAGGAATTGTGAAAGGCTCAGTTGGGGGGGAGGCTCATGGGATTTCAGTAGCATGTTGGCAGGGGCACCATTTATCTGAAGGCAGACTGAGGCTGGATGACCCATTTCCAATCCGATGACCACTCGTGTGGTCAGGGGGATCTTGTCTCTTTCCATGGAGACCCCTTATACAGAGACTAATCCAAGAGACCAAACCAATGCCTTTTATGCTTCTTATGACCTAGTATCAGAAGTGATATGCTGTATTCTACTGATTGAGGTGATCTTAGATGTCCACCTGGGTTACAGGAGTAGGGGATAGGAGTAGACTCAGACACATCACTTCAGAGTCAAGGACTGACACTTTCTGAAGGAATGTCAATGTCACATGTAATGAGAGCAGGTGGCTTGGAGGATATGTTGGCATAGTTGGCTTTGGTATACACATTCCACCACAAATGGCAAGGGGGGAGTTTAAAACGATCCCCTCTGAAGACAAAAGCCATCAATAAGATGTGAGTCCTGCTTTCAGGGAGCTTGTGGTCTCATGGAATTACACATGGCAAGGAGGGGCATGAATAGTCATTTCACAAGCCCAAACTGGAAGGCTATGTGAACTCCTAAAAGGATAATTCCTCAGGGGTGTTGAAGATTGCCTCAGTGGAAGAGCTGAAATTCACTTGGCCTCTGACGCCCAAGCCTGCTCTTTCTCAACACTGTTGTGACCCTCCTTCACCGTGGATGGGTCTCCTCGTGTGCTGTCCTCCCGCTGCAGTGTAAACAGTTTTTACACATATTGTCTAGGACCCACTTGGAGAAGCAAGTTTGCTGTTATGGTGAAACTTCTATCCTGTTTCAGAAACAGAGTATTATTTATTGGGGCATTTCAAAGGTTTTTCCTGTGTGTGAAGGTGTGACTTAGGTTTTAGAAGTTTAATTTAGATTTGTTGAAGCGTCTATAGGTTTACATCAATATTGCCTAAAATTCCACTTGATGTTGGAAAGCAGTCAGGATATTTTATTTATGGTCTTTTAAAGATGAGGGCTGTGCCTTTTTAAAAAAAAATTTTTTAATGTTTATTTTTGAAAGAGAGAGAGAGAAAGAGAGAGAGAGAGCGTGAGCGGGGGTGGGGCAGAGAGAGAGGGAAACACAGAATCCGAAGCAGGCTCCAGGCTCCGAGATGTCAGCACAGAGCCCGAACTCATGAACCATGAGATCATGACCTGAGCTGAAGTCAGATGCTTAACCAACTGAGCCACCCAGGCGCCCCAGGGCTGTGCCTTTTTTAAAAATGACTAACGGATTCATTTGGAATTAGTATGTATACCATTATTCTAAGCCTATATTTTCCCATGGAAATTCCTTTACAGTCTAATTCTGTTCTGGTGAAAACAATACATAATCTAATTTTTAAAATTCAAAGTCTAGTTTAAAAGAGCCTTAGAATTAATAAGAGTTGATGATTTTCCATCAGCAGCCACCGTTACCAGTCCCCACCACGATGTCCGGCTTCTTCTCAGCGTTGGGCAGCCAGACGTACAGAAAGCCACCATGCCCTGCATGGCCTCATGGTCAGCCTGTGTTGCCTAGCACGTCATTCCGATATATATATAAAAGAACCATGATCATTAATTCTTTTAGTTTTATTGAAATCAGATTCATTCAAAGGGAAAGGAGGCCACATTTGATTTTTTTCTTTCAGCCCAAAGGAAACGGCTGAGCGTGACGCTTGCCAACGCAGAACCAGAAATAAAGGGAATGCTTGGTTTCTGCCATCCTGGCTGTTTGAGAATTAGGGGTGGGGATTTCCTTTCTGTGATGAATCCTATCACCACATACACAATAATTTGTGGAATTACTTTGTGTCGATGTAGAAGAGTAATGTGCAACTCTGGGCCACAGAGCTAGTCCAGAATTTCTAAAATATGGGGAAAACCCTGCCTTTTGGAATCCTGGATCTCTCTAGAGAGTGACAAGGGTATTTTTAAGTCCCGAGACAGGTTTCAGGAGCTGGTGGGGTATCCTGTTGGAAATACTACAACCTGTAACTGGGAAAAAGATGTTAGCTGAGAATTATGGTAGCTTTTTACAAAGCTAATTAGATGGTTGACACGTGCAAAAAAAAAAAAAAAAGAAAGAAACACACAAAACACTGCTTTTTATAAATTTGAGCTGTGGGAGCTCCAGGAGGTGTTAAGGAACCCACGAATACACCTGCTGAAACTTGACATGTAGGAATTCACTGTAATGTGATGTCGCATCAGACCTGTGAACCATAAACCAGATTTTGACTTTGCCTCCTGTGTTCATGACTTCGCACAGATCACACAGGTGTACTTATCCAGATAGGCTTTGCAGTTCTATAAATACACCAGCCTCCAACATATGAGATAGAATGTTCGCTAGCAGCCATTTTATTTTATTAATTTTTTTTGATGTGTATTTATTATTGAGACAGAAACAGCGCATGAATGGGGGAGGGGCAGAGAGAGAGGGAGACACAGAATCCGAAGACAGGCTCCAGGCTCTGAGCTGTCAGCACAGAGCCCAGCGCAGGGCTCGAACCCAGGAACCGTGAGATCATGACCTGAGCGGAAGTCAGACGCTTAACCGACTGAGTCCCCTGGCGCCCCCACATTTTCTGATTTTCAGTTTACACACCTGTCCACGGGAGGTGGCCAGAACCGCCCCGTCGGCGTTGTCGATTCGGGGGAGGGTGAAATACAGAAACGGATGAGAGATCCTTTCTGAACTGGAAAGTTCCCTGCAGAGCACATAATTATGACCTTCCTGTGGCAGAATTGTAGCACTTTGGGCTTTAGATGGGCCTCATGGTTCATCGTCAGAGACGGACGCTACTGACTCGGTGCACCTTTCACTGTTTCCCGTAGCGAGGACTGTGGAGTCCTCCACATCCTCGTGGTGAGTCCTCCCATTTTGATGCCGGGTACACATTCTAACATAAGCCGTGGTAAGAGAGATGAGCTTTTCCCTGGGCTGACCCATCTGCCAACCTGTATCAGCATGCATGTGCCAGCGAAGTTACCCACCACCCCAGGCCCCCTTCCCCCTAAGAGACTCGTGAAGAGGAGGTTATAACTCATTGGGAAGAGTGAGTAGAAGGGTTAGGAAAAGTGCACCATTGAAGCTCCAGGATAGTTGAGGGCATTTATCAGCACTCAGTACACCACCGACAGAGGAGTGTTCTTTTCAAATAATAAATGTAACTCTGGGGTGTTTTGTTGCTGGAGGGGTGGGTCAGATTTTGGGGGGTATGGATATCAAAAGAAAGGAGTCCCCTAAAGTGCTGTAAGCTTGCTAGACTACAGCTGCACCACCACCCGCAGTGGGATTTATTCAGCCTTTGCTACATGCGCAAACAGCTGTCAGGGCGTTCCATACCTTATCTCATTAAACCTGTTCAGCAGGATGGGCACCATTATTGTGCCCACTTGGCATTGGTCGTGTGGCTCTGCTTTAGCCCTTGACCAGGAGCACCTCGATTGGACACGCCCACAGAACAAAACCCTCCCCCATGCAAATTAACAAAAGAGACCCAGAATGGCTCCCAGCCTCTGAGTCATGGTCTGGGTCACACAGTGAATTACTTGTGAGATGTATTGAAATTTTGTTCATGAAATTAAGAATGGAAGGCCTTAGTTCCATGGTGAGAAATTTTTGTTTTGTTTTTTGTTTTTCGCCTTAGGACCTCTGAATTCGAAACGGTTAAGGGTTATGGAGTCTAACCATCCATCTGACGCACGATAATGAGCACGCATCTCGTTTTGAAATGCCAGATTATACCTCTTGGCCACCGATGGCTCCTGTTAACCCAGAATCTCTGACATAAGTTGTTCCCTAAACAAAATACACACGAAGCTCTGAATATTATTTTATGAACATTAGCTCTTTCACACTTCCTTCTAAAGCTTATTTTTCATTTGGTTTCGTCAATTCTAATGAGTCTGTTTAGAGAACTCAATTTCTAGTTGTTCCCAATAAGGTTTTTGTAAGCTATTCTTTTTTTTCTGAAACTGTGACATTATTAAAAATTCTCCAATCTGGGGCGCCTGGGTGGCTCAGTTGGTTAAGCGTCCAACTCTTGCTTTTGGCTCAGGTCGTGATCTCAAGGTTGTGATACAGAACCCGGAGGTGGGGCTCCTCGCTGAGCCTGGAGCCTCCTTGTGATTCCCTTCTCCCTTTGCGCCCCCCTGCTCACACCCTGTCTCTCTGTCTCTCAAAACAAACAAAACAAAACAACCCTATCTGATCTGTTTTAACAAGTGTCATCAGTTCATGTGTTTACTTTTGTGTTTATGTGAGCCTAAGGCATTTTTCTGTTTTTAAATTTTTTCAAATGTTTATTTTTGAGAGAGACAGTGACAGCACATAAGCAGAGGAGGGGTGGAGAGATAAAGGGAGACACAGAATCCAGAGCAGGCTCCCGGCTTTGAGCTGTCAAGCACAGAGCCCAGTGTAGGGCTCGGACCCACAAACCGTGAGATCGTGACCTGAACCAAAATCAGACGCTTCATTAACACAGCCACCCAGGCGCCCCTCCAAAAGTCATTTTTAAAAACAAATACAAAAATAAAAAGTATTAAATGCAGTGGTTTTGTAAATGTGTAGTGGACACGTAGCCTTTTGTTAGCAGGAAACTGAAAGATAGATGACATTTTTAAGGTACAGAGTAATATGAAAAAATTAGATTTTTATGTGTTTATAAATATGAAGAGTTACCTATGGTGCCTTTTTAAAATATGGAAGCCCTGTCCCTAACCTTTCAGATTCTGATTCAAAAGGTGCTACATGGAGCCCAGACGATTCTGTTTTTTTGCGATCTCCACACTTCTTGTAGTGTAGGTGGAATCAGCCGTGACAATCATCGAGTGTTTATAAGAGATGTTAGCAGTGTCCCACAGGTCTAAAATATAAGGTCTTCCAGAGGGGACTAAAAGTTTGGTCAGAAATATTTGTGGCACCCAGTCAAGAGTAGATTGACAAAAATCTTTTGTGTGTGTGTGTGTGTGTGTGTGCGAGCGCGTGTGCAGAATCTGTATTGATAAGTATGCCCCCTTCCAGTCTGCCTGCCCCCATCAATTCTACTCCTTTTACAACTCCCCCTTCTTGTCACTTCTGGAACCCGCTAAGAGTACATGTGATATTGGCGTCATGAGATTGTGGATGCCAGCTGGTCTGATTGCCTCACTGGAATACATCAAGGTACTGAAAAGGAGGACTGTAGGTAGAAAAGGAAGAAGGGGATCACGAAGTAGGTAGAACTGGACAGAGGTATCAGATAATACCAGAAACCACCCAGGAATCTATCTGACTTCAGTTTACATTTTACCTTGTTGGTTAGCTACCGGTGCTCTTTATAGATTCAGAGCATCATTGGACATGTGTTCTTGTCCTACTTTGCAAAGGCTTCAGGGTGATGGTAGTAGGAGTCATGGCTCTTTCCACCATGGCCCTGCCCCCGCCTCCCCCGAACTACTTTAGAAAAGGTCAAGACATGTGAACCCTGTGGTCTCCATTAGCCAGCCCCACGTGGAGCTCTCTGCCCTTCTCTGCCCTGATCACGTCAATGTAAGCGCTTTTGTTTTTTTTGGGTTTTTTTTGTGGATTTTTTCTTTTTTTTTTTTTTTTGCATAATCAAAGGCAAGGCATTTTAATTGAAAAGTTCCTTGTTTCTCTAGACTATGAGAATGTGCACACTAAATAAAGAATAACCAAAATAATTTAAATAGCCATGTTCTCTGCAAGTGGGAAGTGGACAAGGGGATCTCTTAGAAAATGCTAAGTCAAAAAGATGCATTAGACTTGAAGAATGACAGAAAAACACTGACCTCTGTCCCTCTGTCCCTGGGCTGGCATGCAGACTGGCGGGGCACGCTCTTGCCTCCTCTGAGCAAGAATTAGATTAAAGTCCCTGTGATTCGGGGTTAGATGGCTGAGGGACAAATGCCATCCACGCTGAATCTGATTCCCAGCTGGTTCCATTACTTGACACTGAGTGTTCCCTCTCTGCTTAGCCTTTATGACTGACCATCCATTCATCTTGTCTGCTGTCGCAGGAGGAGCTCCTCAGTTCAAGCAAATGGAAGCAACCGTTTGGTACCCCTGGTCTCTGATTTCCGAATATCTGGTTTTTGCACACACAGTATCCCTGAGAGACTTGCCATCATAAAAGGCCATGGGCATTGACATTCATGAAATGTTATCTTTGCTAATTTGTAGTTTGTGTTTGACCATTTCCGACACCCACTGTGGGCTTAACGCCATTGGTATTATAGACTTTTTATCACATTCATTTGCACGCTGGTGCTGTACTTTAGAAATCAGATAATTACCCTAGCAATTATGAAATCAAAATGGGGAAGGACTTAAACTGTCTTTAAAAGAAAAAAAAAAACTATCCAGCAAAACACCAAATGGATTGGTATATATGAAGAGGTTTCATGGAGAGGCCTATAGATAGAAAAGAAGGGAATGATTCTTTGGTTTTAAAGGTCTGGGAAATGTTTCACTTATCTGGGTTGATTTTTAAAAGTAACTGCTCAGGTAGACTCCCCAGGGTGGATTTACCATGATTAGGAGTTTAGTCCTCAGCTTTACAGATTCAAGAAATCAATGTTATTAGAGTTGATAGAGCTTACAGAGTCTGACTCATGCTAACCAAATGCACAGAAGACTCAAATATAATCCCATGTATAAGCCATATATAAAAATTAAAACATACAGTTACCACTTCCCGAATGCTTATGTTAGTAACAATTCTAATGGAACGTTCTTCACATAACAGGATGTGTATTTGGCAAAGCACATAAATTTGGAGTCAGTGGGTTTGGGTCTCTGATAGACCCCTACTAGCCTTGTAATCTTAAGTGTCCTCATCTGTTATACAGGGATAATTGTATCAACTGACAAGATTGATCTAGTGTCTCCCGCACTAAGCATGGTGCCTGGCATGTAATAAGCACACAGTTAACTATCTTCCGCCAGCAGTGTCCTCATCTTCCCCCTTTCCGTGTTCTTTCTGCTCACTATTATCATCAACATATCAAACACATCCTATTCTGTCTGACTCAAAGCCACGGTCTTTCTACACCATCCCTCTGCCTATAGGAGCTGACTTGACTGACCAGCATAATTCTCTCTAGAGGAAATCTTGGACTAGAAATCAAATTATAATCAGAAGGCAGTTCAGATAGGATGCAGTCAGGTCGAGAGAAATCAACCTAATAATCTTCATGTTTGAGGCTCCCAACTCGGGTTGCCTGATTGATCGATCTCCATGATGGAGAAATCCTGCCATTCAGACCCCATCATTGGATTAATTGATTAGGGCTGACGATTCCAATGACTAATTGTTCTTTCTTGTTCCTGAGAAAGTGGTGGTGGGACCAAGCATTGGGACCATCTGGGAGCTTGTTTGAACTGTAGAATTTTAGGCCCATCCCCAACTTGGTGAATTAGTTTCTGCAGTTTGGCTGTGTTCCCTGGTGATTCAAATGAACCATCAAATTTGAGAATCATTATCTTAAGATATTCCTCAGTCTCTCTCGAAAGGGTAACCTATTCCCAAGTAATCTTATATCCAACCATATGGCTTTATACTATATTCTTCCCCCTCCTCCATCACTATACCAAAAAACTGTTGTATAAAAAGAGACTAAGAAAACTCCCACCCCCCACCCCAAGTCTTTGTTTAAAAATGTCTGTCACTCAAGCTCTGCCTCTTGGCAGATGGGCTTATTTAAATGTAGGGAAAAGATTTACTTTTATAGTCTTTGGTTCCAGTTATTAGAGTTTGCTGTTGCGCACAGTAATCTCTTTTATTTTCTGTCACCTCTTCGAAGTCTTCACTTTTTTCTAATTGTTTCTCTGCAATGATTGCTCAATCACTGCCCCTGAGGTGAGCTGAATGTCAGCCTGACGCTGGCCACTGGAAACCTGGTAGCTGCTTTAGAAGATTCTTGGCCCTCCTGTTTTTCTTAATAGAACATGGGTGCATCTGTGTTTGCAACCACTGATAAGTGGATATTCTGTAAGCCCCTAGTTCCTTTTCAAATCCATTTGGATTTTGGAGAGTATGCTATCATCACAGTCTGTGATGAGTTTGGTCTCCAGAAAAGAAAAACGCCTGTCAAGACTTTCTTTAAAACTATCCCTTTGCTGAATTAAAATATGGGAATCTGTGTAAATGACCTGGAGGTACTTTATGGTCTTCAGTTTCATAGAACCAGGACACATACTATTTAAAAATAGGTGTGTATTTGTTATACATTCATAGGAGTCTTGACCCTCCATATTTAAACAGCATCGTGAAGAGTCATTACTCCCATGTTTGCACGAAAGCTTTCTCTAAAATCTCTCAGCTGATTTTTTCAGATTCTCAGTCAAGTCTGTCATTATTATAAGAGGCAAGGAGAGGTAGTTTCTCCTCATTTTACTAAGCCTTGAGGGTGAGGTAAAGACACTTACCTAACTCTATTGAAAAAAATTTTGATGACTAAGCCAAGTGTTATAATCCAGGTGTCCCTAGTTCTTGCTCCATTAACTAGTGCATATCATAGCGATTGGATGGTGGATTTCAAATCCATTAATTCATCATGTAGGAAAACGAGGGGGGGATTACTGATGTATTTTACTAGCTTTATCCTCCCTTCTAGCAGCTCCAACTTAGTGACTAAGAATCTTTGGCTTCATGTTGTCAGAAGAACTAAAAAATATATATTTTTTCAGCACCAAGGCTTTCAACAAAGGAGGGCTGTAATCGAGTGACGCTGCACATATATATATATACAATTAGATTGTGAAATCTTATCTCTTCTACCAGTAAAAAGGGCTTCAAAAGAAAAACCATTAAAATTCTTAAAGGAGTAAGAGGGTATTTTTGGCAAGTGGGTGAGTCAACTGAAAGAGAGTTTAATAGCTCCAAATGGTACTTTTGTCATTCTGTCTTCCTTTGAAGCGATGCATCGAGGGGGAAATGGAACACACATAGGTACACAAGCTGTGAGGGACCATCTCTGATGGTGCTCAGTGCTGGGAGGCCGCTAGCTTCTGCTCCTCCATCTACACTCGAAACTAGCTCCATGGGACCTAGATGAGAGCCTTCCTAGGGACTGAATAAGTTTTCCCTTTATGTTTCTTCATCCCCCTTATTTCCATACCTCTTATCCCCTTTAATGTCCTTTGCTTTTCTGATTTCTATGTAATCCAAGCAATGAGTGCTTTTTACCACGCCCTAATACAATTAACTCAGCACAGCTGCTGACTCAGCATTGTGGGTCTGACGGTAAATTGGTATGCTTCTAATCAGAAAATGTGTCACCTTTATAAGAATATTGATTCTCTGTCAACATTCAGGCCCTCAAAGATTCAGTTTTCAATTACTCTCCTATCTCTGTTGGTTCCGACACCACTGGACCCTCGCCCTAGCCGTGCGGCCCCCAATCCTTTCCACAAGCCTCCCTTCTCCTTTCTGATGATCGTAATTTGCAGATATCATCTCCTTCTATGGAATAATCTCCTTCCACGTTTCTGTTTTCCAAATCCCACCACTTTCCAGAGACCAGGCTAGATACCCATCCCTAAGAACAATGTTGGGTGACAACATTTTCTTTCCTAGTCTTCTCTGATATCCCCAGCTAGCAAGAACTTTTTTTTTTTTACAGTGTAAATATTATCCATGACACCTCCTTACACATTGCAAGCCTGGTTTTCTTAGGTTAATATTTTACTTGAGAAGCATTCAGTCTTGAGACCTGGCTCTTCCATGTTGGAAATATACCTTTTTTCTCCTTCCTTATAGGCGACCCTGTCAAAAATGTAAGAAATTTTATAGCTCCTGTTGACCTTTCCACAGCCTAAGTACATAAGACCTCACTATGGATTGAGGCACAGGGGATACATACAAATTCCAAGTTTCTGGTCGCTGTCTACCCAGTGAGCTGTGTCTCTCAGCACCTCCCATGTCATTGTCTTGCATTCTTCCAAGATCTTCCACAGAAAAGGTGCTCAGAATGTGCTAGCTGAACTTATTTAAAGGTACAGAGTGACCTAGGGATACATAGCACCTTAAAGATAGAATGGGGCATGTATAGTTTGAGTCTTTACTATGGAAAACAAAAGACCTCCTCTGTGTCTCTTCCTAGCAGACCAAGTTCAGGGGCAACTGTTGAGGAGGGCATCTTCCGGGAGAAGACAACATGTTCCAGACTATTATCTGATCAAAACCAATCTTCACACATTTGAAAAGCTGTAGATGGCCTTGGCTTCACAAATTTCTCTTTGTGGGACCAGAGCGTCCTCAGTGATTGACTCAGATCAACCCTCACGAGAAAGCAGTCTCCGAGCATGGGGTGTTGTGCTTTGCAGGAATGACAGAAGGGAGAGGAGGAGGGTGTGGGTCATGGAATAGTCTAGTCAACACAACCTTGGCGATTTCCTTCCTCCGCCCAGCACCAGAAGAGATCTTCGAGACAAGATAGTCTCTCCGATTCTAAAAGCTAGTAAGTTAGAACTCCCAAATTCCTGGAGATTTTGATGCCTCAGCCTTCGGCCTCAGCTGGAAATCCCTGGCATCTGGTGCATAGCAAATGCCTGCCGGTGGTAGATGCTCATGAATTTTTGTGCATTAACAGTGATTTAGTGTCTGTAAAGGGAGCATCTCATATCGTTTACGCGTGCTGGACTACAAAGCTTCTAAATAGCCGAGAACCACCTATTTAGAAGGTCCGCATCATACAGGACGCTCAGTTGGTTAAGCATCAGACTTTGGCTCAGGTCATGATCTCATGGTTTGTGGGTTTGAGCCCCGCCTCCGGCTCTGTGCTGACAGCTCAGAGCTTGGAGCCCACTTCAGATTCTGTGGCTCCCTCTCTCTCTGCCCCTCCCCTGCTCGCTCTCAGTCTCTCTCTCTCTCTCTCTCTCTCTCTCTCAAAAATAAAAAAAAAACATTAAAAAATGTATAAGGTCCATATTTGATGGAGGAGATGCAAGGTATAGAAGGGCCAGTGACACCCCAGCCTTGCACAGCCTCTCAGTTACAGTGCAGGGACTGGCATCCAGGGTGCCGATTGCTCCTCCCAGTGTCATTTGCTCAGTACCACACTGCGCGGCCAATAGCTCCTCTCCATGCTTTGGCCGGTCCTGGCAGCTCCCACCACCTCCGCTTGGTGGGAGGATTCCCAAGTCAGTACTTGCGGGAGACTTTTGGACCACCGGCCCCCCTGTGCATCCTCTACCAGGTCTGCCAGACTTGAGAGAAAATGGGCGCCTGGGAAAAACACCCATGCATACTGGAGATACTCCTGTAGCCTGCGGGCAACCAGAGTGGTTTTGCTCTGGCGCGACCTCTTGCAAGCCCACTGAGGCCATCCTGACTGGGGGCGGGGGGCGAGGTTGGTGGAGGGCGCTGCTGTCTGACGGTGCTGTCATTTTGATGATGGGGTGAGTAATTTCTCGGTGCCTTGGAAAATACCAAGGTCAGAGGGGCCGGACATAATATGGCAGAGCAAGAGTGAGTCACCAGGTGACCGCTGACGGTGTTCTCTCTGTCATCTCGTGAATGGGAGCTCCCTGCCCAAGGGCTCTTTCTGGAGGGGGTGAGATTTTGGAAACGGATTTTTCTTACAAAGCCACTGGTATTGCTTTGTTCCCCACAGGTACCTTTCTTCCTTAGGATGTAAACACTCTCTGTATGTTGAATGAATCCATCTTTCTGTCTTGAAAAGGAGTTTGGTTAAACTATTTTTATCTCAATTTGCCGCAGAACTGCCTTTTTTTTGGTCTCCCTAACAAAACAAATGCCCTGAGTGCCTGTTCCTAAGGACGCTGGGATAAAACATAATAATAGTAACATAGAGAGGTTGTCTGCCTGTGCACCTGTGCATGTATGTATGAGTGTGCATGTATGTATGAGTGTGCATGTACGTATGTGTTTGCACATGTGTGTGTATGTACATACGTGCATGTATGTATGTGCGCGCACATGTGTGCGTGTGCATGTGTGTGTAAGGAGGGGGGAAGGTTCAGTACAAGCCACAGTGTTCCTCTCCCCATGCTTTATATGGCCTCCCACTGGTAACCAATAGAAATGTAATATGAGTTCGCAAATGTAATTTTAATCTTTCAGCAGTCACATTAAGAAAATAAATTAAAACACTTGGGTAAAATTAATTTTAATAATAGATTTTACTTAATCCAAAACATCTAAACTGCTATCATGCCCACATGTATCACTACATAAATGACTACAGAGTTGTTATTTTACATAAGATTGTGTTGGCCCACATTTTTTTTTTTTTTAGTTTTTATTTTACTCCCAATGTGAACGCTATGTCCCCAACTCCAATCAGTTCAGACTGTGCACACTGCCACGCGCCAAGGCTGCTCTGGGTAACAGCATCGTTGTGAAATGAAAACAGCCACTTCCCTCCCGTGTGTGGCCTTCGAGATAGTTCCTGATCTGCCTTCTAGTTGGTTATCTTCGGCTACTTGTGCTGCTTGCCTTCTCTGTTCCACCTTGCCAGTTTACTCCTCGTTTCCTGAACATGTTATCGATGACCCTCTTCTCATGTCCCCCAGCGTCGTCCCCCTCCCTGCCCTCTGTCCACGTCTCGAAACGTGTCCCAGCTCTGCAGGGACCCTGGTATGGGTTTTCGTGGCTTTTCATTGAGGTTCATTTCCGACCTCTTTGCTCATAATTAGGTGAGCTTAGGAAAGTTCTTTAGCCCCTATGCACCCCATCATGGATCTTAAAAAGGAGAGCAAGTGTGTGTGTGTGTGTGTGTGTGTGTGTGTGTATGTGAGAGAGATTCTCAGACCTGGAGAGAGAGAGAAAGAGAGAGAGGGAATGAGTGAACTGATTATGCAATGAATGTGGACCAAATTAAAAAGGAAATACACAGTGCAGTTCCTGGCACAAGATAGTTACAATCCCCTCCTCTTCGCTAGTTGCTTTCCAAGTTGCTTTTGTGAGTAGCCCTTTCATCCACAGCTGGGGTGGAGGCTAACTTACCTATATGAGCACCTGTTTTCTTATATAGGGCGGTCTCCCCACCTGCAGTGTCTGAGTCCCGTCTTCAACAACCACGCTCAGTCTTGGCTCCCCAGTTCCCCTTATCCTGCCCCCTTTCCCTTCCCTGCTGCCCCGACGCTGATCACAAAATGTACCCCTCCACTTCTTGGAAATGAGTGACTTCTGCCAGGTGCAGCTGCTCAGGTGCCCCTCCGGTGGGGCCTCGAGCCAGGCCACCGCTGAAATCTCTGCCCAGCTCAGACTGACAGCACTGCCGGCCCTGTCCCCTGCTGGAACGGTTTCCTAGGCAACCAGTACACACGACCACTGGAGGAAATGGAAGGAGAAAAAGCGAAACCTGCATCATTTCCAGTTTCCAGTACTCGTGTGTGTGTGTGCTAACATATTGAAAATATATGGCTAACTGAGCATGTGGTTTATTATTTCATGTCATGTTGGTGATGGCCTCTGTCGTATCTCTAATAGAATTTCTAGTGGATTACCAGCGATGCTGTGGTATGATTGAAATTGGGTATTTCTAGTGGCATAAGGTTTACAGTGTTTTGAATAGCAGCCTTGCCCATCTCACATTAGGTTTCATCCTGCACTTGATGTGTATTGAAGTTTTCTAAATCATATTTTAAATTTCCTTCCCTAATTGCTTGTTGTTAACATACGGAAGTGCAGTTGAGTCCTGTACTTTGTACATAGAAACCTAATACCTTCTGTGTAGATCCTTTAAGGTATGTGTGTGTGTTTGTGTGTGTATAATCAAGTTATCTGCATATAATGAAGCATTTTAATTCTTCACTTCTTCATAACTCATATTTTCCTTACTTTAACACTGGCCAGGACTTCTACCACAGTGGCGAATGAAGTAGGGCTAATGGACAGCCTGTCTCATTCCCCAAATCAGGTGAAACCTTCAAAATCCATCACTCAGGATAATATTTACTGTAGTTTTGTACATATACTCTTCTATTCACACTTTGCTGAGAGGCTCTTATAAAAATCACACATGGAGACCTAGACTTTGTCCTATTCCAAACTTGGGGAAAGGGTTTTAAAAAATCATGAATGGAGGTAGAATTTCATCCAAGGCTGCTTCTGTATCTACTGAGATAACTGTCTGATTTTTCTCCTTTACTTTGTAAATGTGGCGGTTTACATTTATAGATTTTTACTTGATAAATCTATCTTTCATTCCTAGAATTAACCCAGCAGCCCCTAACATGTTATCTTTTTATGAGCCACTAGGTTTCATTTGCTAGCATTTTATTTAGGATTTTTGTAATTATGTTCATGACAATCATAGTTGCTGATAGTTTTCTTATAATGTTTTGGACAGTTTTGAGGATCGCCATTATTTTAGTCTCTTAAAATGCACTCGTATTGGCCTTTGGCTCTATAAGGTATCATCATACCCCTCCATCTATCTATCTGGCCATTTACTCATTCCAGAAATATTTACTGAAGGGCAATATTGTATAGTGGTTAAACACATAGAGTTTAGACTGCCTACCTTTGAATCTTAAAAAAAAAAAACAACTTATCGTAGCTACATTAGTCATCTGTTGTGTCTGACAAATTCCACAAACTTAGGATCTCGAAGCAACACACTTGTTATCCGACACTGTCTGTGGGTCAGGAACCTGGGGACAGCTTAGCTGGGCCTCTGCTTCAGTCTTTCCCTAGAATGCAGTGAAAGTGTCAGCCAGGCAGGAGTCTTACCTGAGGCTCACCTGGGGAGGGATCTGCTTCCAAGGAGGTTCATGTAGCTATTGGAGGGATTCAGTTTCTTCCAGGATGTTGGACTAAGGACCTCACCTCCTCCATGGCTGTAGCCTGGAGTCACTCTCAGTTTCTCCCCGAATGGAACTCTCCAAATGGTGGCTTACTCCTTCAAAGTCAGAACGGAATAGTGTCAGTAGAGCCTCTGTTAGCAAGATAGAAGTTATGATATTAGGTGACATAATCATGGCTGTCACATCCCGTCACCTGTTGCCATAGGCTATTGGTTAGAAGCAATAGGTAGGTCTTCCTCACCCTCAAAAGGAGGAGATTAAACAAGGTGTGTATCCCAGAAGGGGTTGGTAATTGAGGGTCATCTTAGAGTGGTCCAACACAGTATATTAGACAGATTACTTAACTTCTGTGTGCATTAGGGTCTTCATATGTGAAATGCAAATGATCATAGCATCATTAGGAATGTTAGACCATTTAGTGTAAGCAAAGCATCTAGACTAGTGCCTGGCTCATGATAAGTACTGCATTAATGTTAGTTTCTATAAGTATGCTCAGCGCCACGTACTATTCCAGGTATGGGGGGCTTAGGACTGAGTAACGGGGACAAATTCTCAACCCTCATGGAGTTTATAGTCTAGCGGAGAAAGGCAGAAAAAACCCATATCAACATACAGTATAATGATTTTTGGTGGCAGTGGGGTGTCACTATTTTATATGAAGTGATCACTTTTTTATATAAACTGATCAGAGTTCCTATGGATGATATTTGAGCAGGAGCCTGAAGGAAGTGAAGAAGCAAGCCTTTTATGTAGCTTAGGGACAGCAAGAGTGGATGACGTCCCAAGGATGAGAGCATATTTCCTTTAACCACTACATGGAGGCTTGCCTTGAAACTATACATTATAACTTATAAATATTCATGCTAGTTATTCACAGATGACAGTTTATTCCCAGATAGCTGTGCCCATGTATGCAAAACACTGCTCTGTAGAATTGTCACAGAAAATGTGCAAAACACTGAGTTCATGTTCAACGGGGACAGCAGGAAGGTTGAACCCCAGTCCTGGAAAGCTGCAGCACAGTGGTTCCTGGCTGGCTATCACTATTCTGATTGAGTTAAATCTGGCTGGAATGTATAACAAATACAGCACCAGCAGTATTAATAAGAGCAGTTGAACATCCCTTATTTCTTTACTAAGCTGTCCATCATATTTCAATTAATTAAACATTATGGAATGATCCCCAAGCTTAATTTGTATTTCTTTTGGCTTACTTTTTTTTTAAATAGTTGTTAACCTCGTTCTGATCAGAATATGGCTGCAGTTGTCTTCTTGCCCTTATTCACTTGGTGTTTCATTAATGAAATGTCTTGTAAGTTACTGATAATCATCAGGGCTTCAATTTTTAGTGATTATCTAGTCTTCTACCTGATCGCTCTACCAAACGTATTTGCTCTTACGCGCCTGGGTTTTCGGTTATCTATTGTGTTTCCTTCTTTCTTTTGCTATTGAAATAGTTGGGCGCTGATAACACTTCTGAGCTGATACCTTTTTCTTCATTTAAATTTTGTTTTACTTCATTTAAATTATGTGTAGAGTAAGTTATTAAGAGTAGACCATTTAGTCTAAGAATCTGAACATTTAAAAAAATTTTTTTTTAACATTTATTTGTTTTTGAGAGAGAGACAGAGCGTGAGCAGGGGAGGGGCAGAGAAAGAGTGAGACACAGAATCCAAAGCAGGCTCCAGGCTCTGAGCTGTCAGCACAGAGCCCAAGGCGGGGCTTGAACCCACGGACCGTGAGATAATGACCTGAGCCAAAGTTGGATGCTTAACCAACTAAGCCCCCCACGTTGCCCCTGAACATATTTATGAGCACTTTATTTCAAGCCATGTTGACTAGGGTACAATTTTGGTAGCAATACAAAGCGTTACCTTGTCCACAGATTTTATTATTTCCAAATACGGTATGTCCTTTTACCCCCATACTCTTAATTTGATAGCTTATTAGCATTTTTTGCTTCTTAGCACTTTTTTGCTAACATTTATCCCTTCAGACTATAAATGGGATTCTCATACACTGTATTCTTTATGCTAATTGTGTGAGTATCCAAATATTTTGATACACGTAGTGGTAATTTTATTCTGCATAGTAATCTCAAGCCTGAATATTTGGATAGGCACCCAATCTGGCTACGTGATAGCAGCGTGGCCTTAGACAGAGTATACACCTGCTCAGTTCCTTAGTTTTCTCACCTGTAAAATGGACAGAGTAAGAGTACCCACCTTATAAGCTTTGTCTCCATGAATCTATGCAGTGATGGGGTTCATAAACACCTGCTATTATTATTACATTGTGCGTTCCCAGGTTATCGGTCAAACCAGATTTTGTAGACCCAAATGTGAAGAGCGAGGAGTTTGCCTGAGACCTAGTGGCAGCCAGGGGTTGCCTGGCCTCTGCCAGCTCTGGAGAGAAGACAGTGTCACAGAATCTAGGTCACAAACCGGGTACCAGAGGGCCAGATCTGTCTCTGGCTCTCTGTCTTCATCCCACATGGTGTTATTATTTCTTACTTGCTAACACTTAACTTTTTGAGGTTTCACATGAAATCCTGATTCATGGCCTCTCCTTAAAAGAAATGAAAAATAAAACAAAATCAGGATGCATTGCTTTAGGGCAACCATCAGTGGGAACAGAGGAGCCCCTCTGATCCAAACAATGGAATTAGAATCCTTGCTCGGCACAACTCACTAACTGAGATCCAAGTTACGTGAAGGAGAATTTACACCCCTGGGTCCAGTGGGGGCACCGGACGCCAGAGCACATTTCTCCCAGCCCCTAGCGTGTCTCGCTCTGAGAGATGTTCTGTTTGACTTATTAGCCTTGGCCTTCAGACCACAGACATGCTTCCTTCTGTCCCATTCTAAGTGTGGACTGAGAGAATTTTAAGGAGTCCTAGGGCCTCTAACGTGCTACAGTAAGAAGTCTGTGCACTCTTTCTCCAACCACCGAAGCTGGTTACTTTGGAACAGTGGGGAGTCCACACCCGTAGCGCTGGGCTTCTATTTTTGTGCCTGAGAGAGCTTTTGAAGCCATTACTCCATGTTCTCCAGTCTTAAAAATGCATCATGATTCATACACAGTACGGATTGGAGACGGCAGAGAGATGGATGTCATGGAGGAGATGTGCAGTTTTACCCTGGCCCCAGCCGACTGTGGAGGAGTGCGAGAGGTCGGAGGACCACAGCTAATTGGCTCTCTCAGGCTTTTGAGAGCTACTGTTCTGGTGCCTACCGAGGTCTGCGCTTTTCCTTGTTCACATGTTGTAATTAATAGAGGAGGGGGCTATTGTACCTCCGCAGGAAGCCTCCAGCCTTGATTCACAGATCCCGGGGTCCAGTGAAAACAGTGTGACATTGGTCCTCATTATACTTGAGGTTCCAAGCTGAGCAGTGTATGCAGAAAAGGCACAGTGGAGAAGAGCCTTGAATCGGCAGCCCAACACACTGGTGTTTGAGTCCCGATGCTGCTGCCTGCAATTTGTATGAGGCTGGGTAATGTCAATTCTCCTTAACTCCATTGTCTCGTCTGTAAAATGGAGTAACTTTAGAACCTCCTTAGAGGGGTGGTATGCGCGAAATCACTTAGAGGAAACATTTAGGACATGAATTAGCACTTAGTCAGTAGTGTTGACTATGGTTTCCCCTCTGTGTTCATTTGATATGGTGAGCACTTTCTATACATCGGTGAATTCAAATCACATAGTTCTTAGTCTCGTGGACTGGAGAGTGTAGTAGGTTTGTCTTGGCCCAAATGTGTTTCTGTGTGACAACCTCGCCACTGAGGATGTGACTGTCTGGTTGTGGCTCTCCTCCCCACCTCTTATTCTTTCCTTGACGTTGACACCTTGTTAAACCTTCTCTTGTTCAGTTTCCTTCCCTATTAAATTGAGATAATAAAAAGATACCCCTTCTAGTGTCTGGCAAAACATAATAACAGTAATAATAATGACGATGAAGAAAAAGAGGATAACTAGTATTTATCACATGCATTCCATTTCTTATTTAATTATATTTATTACATGTAGCTGATGTATTAACTTTTACAGGTATTAATTTATGTAAACCTCACAGTCACCTATGGGATGGTTTTCATTACTGGTCCCATTTACAGATGAGGAAGCTGAGGCACGAGAGGACAACAACTCAGGCGTTCTCAGTCCCTGCGGCTGGTATGGTGAATAACATGAACATCTTTCCAGGTCATCACAGAGATGCATATCATGGCTTTAACTCCTTTCTTAGTAATTCCACTATGTCTGTACACTGCATCCAGCTTTCTAGTGATGGACATGTTGGTTGTTACTATGACATGTGCGTGAAGAGCAAGTTTTGAAACCCATCACATTTTAAATGGGAGGCTGCCTGCCTGTTTGTGTTAGCTCTGAAATAAATTTCATATCTTTTTGTAAACTTGACAGATTTAACTGCAGAGCTGTGAGAGTGAGGCCATCGAGCAAACCCTTGAGACTAGGAGTAAGATTTTTGGACAGTGCGCATTGGTGGGTTGAGGGTAACGTGACGAACACACCGATGAAGTGAATATTTTCAACCTGTTAAATTTCTACTCCATTTGTGCGCAGACATATCTGTGAAGAAAAACACAAGTGCCAGTAATTCTGGGCTAAAATAAACAGAGTGCGAGGAGCCTTGTACACAGACCAAGATGGACATTTTCCGTTGATGTGCTATTTAAATCACAGAGCAACTGCTATTTCCACTGCCTGGGCCATTCTTTCTACACTGTCAGGTCTGTAATCAGACACTGCATCCTGGTGAAGCCCTCTCTGTCCTAGCTCTTTATAAATGCACCCCCTCTCTCCATCCCCAAACATCTCATGTCCTTCTCCTGCTTTCTTTTCTTCCATAACATGTACCCATCCCTGTCCACGGACTACACACTTTACTTATTTGGTGTCTGTCCCCCACCAGTGGTATTCACAAGTCTTCTCATACCCGTTTGCAAAAGCAGATTGCTAAATATTCAGGAATTTTGCAAGCTGGTTGTTAAATTGGCTATTGTGGGTGTATTTACACCATGGAAATTGACACATGCTACAAATCGGGGACTTCTGTTTTTCAGAGTTGGCTTCCCAGCACACAACTGCCCACCGTCAAATGCAAGCTCGGTGAGAGAATAGAATTTGTTTGATTCATTGCTGTGTCCTCAGTAACTAGAAAGGTGCCTTAGACAAAGTATTTAAAAAGTGTTTTCTGGAGAAAGGAGGGAACACATGTGTGAGTGAGTCGGTGAACAAACAAACAAATGAAAATCAATGAGTGTCTCTCACATGGATGTTAAGACCGGGTGTCAGCGTTGCTTTTCTTGGTTCAGTGACTGAGTGATTCACAAGCTGGGCATAGGGCTCTTAGTTGCTAAATGAATTTTACTAGATCCCAGTGTGGAACGGAGTCATGGGATTGAAGGAGACCAAATCTCAGTTGTGAGTTTCTCTCTTCTTGACAACAGTCTTTGGCCATGAGCCAATGAAAGTTTTTCTACATAGATTTAGGACATCAAGCCTCTTTTTGCTTAGCCACTAAAATAGGAAAGAACTAAAAATATGTAAACATAAACCTGGAAAAGAATGCATTGTATGTGCCATAGGGAAGTTAAAACAATCTGGCTTTAGAGCATGCTTTATTTCCCCAGCCCAGATATATATGTATAAGTCACCCTAAACAAGAATGATACCTACACTTTAAGCTTGAATTGCTTATAATTACATTACATGTAAGTTCTATTATATAATATTGCTGATTTCCAAGGGCTCTACTATCTTCTGTCACGAACTCTTAGATTGCCTTAATGTACCTCCCTTTCTGGAAGGAAATTAGACATTAAGAAGTGAAGCATATGGTCAGGGTTGAAAATAGGCTACCTAAAATGTAAGCAGAAATTCTTTTTTGTTGTTTTGTTTTCTTCAGAATTTCCTCTTTGGTTTCCTTGATGCTTTTTGAGGTGGGAATGGGTCATTAGATTTGAAACAGCATGGTTTTCTTGGCATGACCTTGACAAAGAAGGGATGGAATTTGGCACGACTTGTGTTTGAGAAGAAAAATGCTTCAAGAAGTACTGAAAGATGCGGGAAGAGATAAGTTGAATTTGTTTAGCAGTTTCTTAGAATGGAGGCAATTCATAATGCTTAGATAAGTTGATATGAGGACAATGAAAAGGAAGTACCATTTTTTGCAAAGTCGTGCCTATGTGAATTCTGCTAGTGAATTTGGAAGTATAGTTGAAGAAGTAGAGCCAATGATTAAGCCCATCTGTGACTAAGCAATGTTGGAAGTTCTCAAGGCTGTCTTTAACCTGTTGAAGGTTTGCAGGATGAGAATGCCATTGTATACTAAGTCTTGAGGGGCTGTTATTAGAGTAAACGTAACTTCCATCTTATCCATGCTCCATATTTATGCTCAGTGATCTCTGCTAAGGAACTCAGACGCCCCTGATCTAATCTGAAACAGTACTGTGAGGTGGTATTTGTATCAGTTCAGATGCTTTCTGTAGCAAGTGTCAAACTATCACTTTAAGATGGTTGGAACATCAAGGGAATGAATTATATTACAACTGTAGAAGTTCAGTGGTTATTGAGGATAATCCAGCTACTATGAACAATCACATGCCAATAAATCAGACTGCCTAGAAGAAATGGATAAATTCCTAGAAACATACAACCTACCAAGACTGAACCATGAAAAAATAGGGAATTGCAGCAGAATGATTATTAGTAAGGAGGTTGAGTCTGTAATCAAAAACCCTCCAACAAGGAAAACTCCAGGACCAGATGGCTTCACTGGTGAATTCTACCAAAGATTTAAAAAATGAATTAATACCATTTCTCTCTACCTTCAAAAAATAGAAGAAGGGGAAACATTTCCAGACTCATTTTATGAGGCCAGTGTTACCCTGATGCCAAAGCCAGACAAAGACACCACAAGAAAAGAAAATTACAGGCCAATATCCCTGATGAACATAGATATAAAAATCCTCAACAAAATATTAGCAAACCACATTTAACAGTACATTAAAAATATCATACGATATGATCAAGTAGGATGTATTCTTGGGATGTAAAGATGGTTCAATATATGTAAATTAATAAGTGTGATATACTAAATTGACAAAGGATGAAAATCATGATCATATCGATAAGATACAGAAAAAGCATTTGACAAAAGTCTACATCTTTTCAGGATAGAAACTCTCAACAAGGTGTGTATAGAGAAAACATACCTGACTATAATAAAAGCCATATATGACAAGCTTACAGCTAATTTAATGCTCAAAACTGTGAAAAGCTGAAAGTTTGTCCTCTACAGTCAGTAAGAGGCAGGAATGCCCATTCTCTCAGCTTTTACTGAACATAGTACTAGAAGTCCTAGCCAAACAATTAATTAGGCAAGAAGAATGAACAAAAGTCTTCCAAGTCAGAAAGAAAAAAGTAAAATTGTCTCTGTTTGCAGATGACACGATATTATATATTGAAAACCCTAAGGACTCCACCTTAGAGTCCTTAGATCTAATCAATAAATTCTTTAAAGTTGCAGGATACAAAATTAATATGCAAAAATCAGTTGTATTTTTATACGCTAATGAATTATCGGAAAGAGAGATTAAGAAAAAATCCCATTTATAATAGCATCAAAAATAATAAAATATTAAGGAATAAATAAAAAAGATCTGTATGCTCAAAATTATAACTCATTGGAGAGAGAAATTGAAGAAGAAATAAATAAATAAATGGAAAGTTTTCTGTTTTCATGGATTGGAAGAATTCATCTTGTTAGAATTTCCATACTGCACAAAGTGGCCTACAGGTTCAGTGTAATCCCTACAAAAATTGAAACAGAATTTTTATGGAAACAGAACAAACAATCCTAAAATCTGTATGAAACTGCAAAAGACCCCAAATCGCCAAAGCAATCTTGAGAAAAACAAAGCTAGAGGCATCACACTTCCTGATTTCAAACTGTATTCCAAGGCTGTAGTAACCAAAGCAGCATGGTATTGGTATAAAAATAGACACATAGATCAATGGAATAGAATCAAGGCCCCAAAACAAATCCATACATATATCTTCAATTAATTTGTAACAAAGGAGCCAAGAATGTACAATAGAGAAATGATTGTCTCATTAGTAAGTGGTGTTGGAAAAAATGAACAGCCACATGCAAAGAATTAAACTAGACCCTTTTACAATACACAAAAATTTACTCCATATGGATTAAAACCCTGCATCTAAGACCCGAAAGCATAAAACTTCTAGAAGAAAACAGGGGGTAAGCTCCTTTACCTCAGTATTGGCAGTACTTTTTTGAATTTGACACCAAGAATAAAGAAAACAAAAGCAAAAATAAAGAAGAGGGACTAAATCACACTAAAACCCTTCTGCACAGTAAAGGAAACCCTCAGCAAAATGAAAAGGTAACCTACTGAATGGGAGAAGATATTTGCAAACCAAATATCCTAAAAGGGGCTCGTATCCAAAATATGCAAAGAACTTATACAACTCAATAGCAGCAGCAGCAACAACAACAACAACAAATCCAATTATAAAATAAGCAAAGGACCTGAATAAACATTTTTCCAAAGAAGACATATAAATGGCCAACAGATACATGAAAAAGTGTTCCACATCACTATTCATCAGAGATATGCAAATCAAAAACACAATGAGAAATCAAAGACACCTTGCACCTGTTAGAATGACTGTTAGAAAGACAAGAAATCATATGTGTTGCTGGGGGTGGAAAAAGAAAAGGGAACCTTTTATACTGTTGGTGGAAATGCAAATTGGTAGAGCCACTGGGAGAACAGTAAGGAGGTTACTCAAGAAATTAAAAATACAGGGGTGCCTGGGTGGCTCAGTTGGTTGAGTGTCCAACTTCAGTTCACTTCATGATCTCATGGTTCGTGGGATCAAGCCCCATGTGGGGCTTGCTGCTGACAGGGGAGAGACTGCTTTGGATCCTTTGTCCTCTTCTCTCTCTCTGCCCCTCCCCCACTCATTTGTTTTCTCTCTCTGCTACTCTCTCTCTCCCTCTCCCTCACCCTCCCTTCCTCCCTCAAAAGTACATAATATAGCATTTAAAAAAATACAACTGCCATATGATACAGATATCCCACTTCTGGTTATCTAGCCAGTAGAAAGAAAATCATTATCTTGAAGAGGTAACTGTATTTCCATACTCACTGTAACACTATTCACTATAGCCAAAATATGAAAACAACCATAGCTCATCGATAGATGAATGGATAAAGAAAATGTGATGGGGGCACCTGGCTGGTTCAGTTGGTTGAGTGTCTGACTCTTAATCTCAGCTCAGGTCATGATCTCATGGTTCGTGGGATCAAGCCCCATGTCAGGCTCTGTGCCGATAGCATGGAGCCTGCTTGGGATTCTCTCTCTCTCTCTTCATCTCCCCTGTGCATTCTTGCTCTCTCTCCTTCTCTCAATAGATAAATAAACATTAACAAAAATGTGATATATATATATATATATTTATGTGTACACATGATGGAATATTATTCAGCTATAAAAAATAATGAAATCTTGCCATTTGTGATCACGTTAATGAGTCTGGAGGGCATTATGCTACGTGAAATAAGCCAGACAGAGAAAGACATACATAGGTATCACCTATATATGAAAACAAACAAACAAAAAATAATAATCCTCCTAGAAGCAGGGTAAAGCGGTGGTTGCCAGGGCCTAGAGAATGGGGGAGATAGAGGTTGGTAAAGGGCACAACATTTCCATTTATGACAACTATGGTCTGAGGATCCAACATATGACATGGTAACTATAGTTGATAATGCTGTATTCTATGGTTCAAATTGGCTAAGACAGTGGAACTTCAGTGTCTTCACACATACACAAAGTAAGTATGTGAGGCGAGGTGATGGACATGTTCACTGACTCAGTGGTGGGGATCCTTTCATAATGTATATGTGTAATCATCATCATGTTGTATCCTTTAAATATGTTTCAATGTTGTTCATCATACCTCCGTAAAGTTGGGGAAAGAAGAGAAGTGCAATGACCATGTGGGCTGCTGGCAGTGGAAAATCAAGGCTCTGGCTCTATTTTTCTGTGCTTCTAGAACAGTCTTTAACTATTTACTTTTCCACGTGTCAACTTTGTCTTCCCAATTAACCACCGATCGCCTGCCAGCTGGACCTAGGGTATCATGTTTTGTTGTTCTCAGTCCAGCGGTGAAGAGGGAGATTCCAAGTGTAGCATAGAAGTGTTTCTCTTAAGTATGTTTAGGTAAATTTGGGTCATATGATCCCACCGGGACCAAAAACCTTCTCCAGGGAAATACCTTATATTGCTTCTTTTAAGAATTTAAGAATTTAAAAAATTTCTAGACCAACTCACTGGCAAAGCAGATAGGGTTACAATAATTGGCTCACTGGTAAAGATCTGTCCTCGGAGCTAGTGATTTGGGTCCACTGCCCCTGTGTCCCCATGGCCGTGGGGTTGGTGGAGGTGGTAGGAGATAGCTGAACAACATCAAGGTCTTATTAGGAAGACACAGTGGATCCTAAATAGACACAAGCCACTATATACTGCTATAGTTCTTACCCTGTGCTTCCGGACATGTAATCTGTGAGACTGAGGGAATCATTGGCTTCTCCAGGGTCAGGGAGGTAGTGAATGGCAGAAACAGAATGAGGAGGAGGAGGGAAAGAGAAGGAAAGCAAGACAAAGGAAAGGAGGAGAGGGAAGAAGAGACTACGCAGGCAACAGAATCACCCTTAACTATGTGTCAGGCACTGTTCTCGGCACACTGTTTAGCAATCAGAATGAACATATTTGATTTTCACAGCAAACCTAGGAGGCAGGTGCTGTTCATATTTTCCCCCTTTACAGTTGAGACACAGAGACACATGGAGGTTAAGTATCTTGCCTAAGAGTGTGTAGCCCAACTGTTGGAGCTGGGATGTGAATGCAGGAAATCAGGCAGTTCCAGAATCTATGATTTTAACTACTTTATTATACTGTCTCTCCATTGACTGCTTTAACCTGCTGGTCTCTTTGGGTATTTGTTTCTTCTTATGGGACTTAATCCCTTGCGTGTTAGGCCTCACAGATTTCGCAGCTGGCCTTGACTTGGGTTGGCCCTTCTTTTGAGCACGTGCTGATGCATTTTATTTTGATTCCCGACTCTTTGATTGGATGGAAAGTGCAGTCCTGTAAATTGTCTTGAATTCCTTCACTTTCTAAAATGTGACTTGTACTTCCTCATGTTTATTCCAAACCCCTTCTCATCTCCATCCTGTGTTGATGAAACAAAGAGGCCATAGAGGTTAAAAAAGTGATGGCTTGTAAATGAGGTACATTAACAAAGAGAAGAAGAAAGCACCACCTCAAAGACTTTGTTCTTTTTGATCAAGACAGTCATATAACTGTTAAATGAGTTCTCTTTGAAAAGAATTCTGCATTTTTGTTTTATTACCCTTCTTTAAAGAATAGGGAAAAGATTGAGAAGTCCTTCAGAGAGGAGTCAAGATTATTGCAGAGCCCACCTCACAGACGAATCTAAGTCCAGAAGGGGGTCTTTCATTCCAACATGTGATATATACATCAGTGTGGTAGGTGAGGTGCACAAGTCCTTCGCTGGTAGAAAGACATAAACTTGACATTTTGTATTTATTTGTGGGTCACTAAGAGAAATCACCCCCAGGAGAGCCTCAGACCCCTCCGCATCATGGTGGGGTCAGTCTAAGTTGATGAGTTCTGTTCTTCCATCCTGGCTCCTTCTCTCATCAGCTTTGTGAACTTTCTAGACCTTGGATTCCTTTGCTTGTACAATGTCTTCGTAGGGACACATTTTGAGTGGGGTTCTTGTTTAACATTGTTCCACTTCTGTTCACCATCGTTCTTCTGATGAAACCTCATCCACCCATTTGCTCACATTCCCCGAGCTCGGCGTTGACATTGCAAGTCCTCCTGTGTTTCACCCCATCCTCTTCTCTCCTGTCCAGGGCTTGACTTCCCTTGGCCTCGTTTTTTGTCATGTGAACTTGCACTCTCAATGATGCCCCTCATTGCTGGCTCTGTTCTCCACTTAACTTTTCTTTGAGGACAGTGATCCTCATTCCTATTTCTCTTGAATCCTCCCCTAGTTACTAAGATGGTCCCAGTTCCATATAAAAATGGGTATTAAACAACACCAAAGATGCCAGAATAGCCAATTAAAACATTGAATGCAACGCCATTCTCACAAGCTTTGCATGACTTACTTTTGTGAAAACAAAACCAAAATAAAGCAAACAAATGAACTCAAAGAGCATAATCCTCTTTAAAAATAAATGCCGTAAGTACGAGGTTGTCTCTGAAGCTTGTTGTTGATGTTGGAAAGCCTTTTTATGAAGTTGTTCTCATGGGTGTTTCTATTAGTACGAATTAAAGTTATTGATAAAGACACAGGAATATTTTACGTGAATGCCTCAGGGCCATGAGAAATGGCTTGGACTCAGTGATGTAGGGCATTGTGTGCTGTCAGGAAGGAAAGTTCTGCTGCTCAGACAGAAGAGTCAGTCCTCCCGATTTCCACACAATATTGGAAGATGACTCCCGGGCAGTAAAACACCCACATGGTGTATTTCCTCTTATTTAGTAATTTTGGGGCACCTGGGTGGCTCATTTGGTTAAGTGTTTGACTCTTGATTTCGGTGTAGATCGTGATCTCATGGTTCATGAGTTCAAGCTCCATGTTGGGCTCTGTGCTAACAGCACCAACCTGCTTGCGATTATGTCTCTCTTTCTTTCTGCCCCCTCCCCACTGTCAAAACAAATAAACTTTCAAAAATTTTTAAAAATACTTTCAATCCTTATAACAACAAAGGCAAGGGCAAAATAGACAATGGAGCCTGTTTAAAAATGGTGGACATTACGTATTTTAAGAAGATACTGAATGGTTGGTTGGTTTATCTATTTTTCAGAATGTAAACATGTAATAGTTTTAGCCAACCAGTTAATGTGAAGGGTCTGTACCCATCATAGCTTATGGCTTCCCTGGGATGGACCACATGTGTCCTGTGTACTTCTTGGGCCAGACGAGGAGAGGACAGATGTGAATCGGCTCATTGTCCTAGACCTCAATCATCTTTAGAATACTGAACCTCTTGATGGGCTCTGGCATCGGCCTTGGGTTCTTGAATCTAAACCAGTTTTCATGGACTTGTTCCCAGACCAGTCTAAATGCTGCTGTGGTGTTTTTAGCCATTCAGACCTTGAAATAGTTACTTGAGAGTTTAAACTCGGTTAGACACTTCACCCCTAGCACCATGTTTCTTTTCTAGATAATATATCCTAAATGGAAAAAAAAAAAAGTTGCAGAGGGAACAAAGAAACCCCAAGAGTTCTCCATTTCATTTCTTTCTTTGTTTCCCAGTCATATTTCTTCCTCCCATTCTACTAATACATGCCTTCCAAATGGAGGTTTGAAATGCATGCAAGTTGGCATTGAACTTCAACATACTCCGAAATCTTCACCTTCAGGAGTGAACCGAGTCATGAGTTCATCTTCCCATTGGTGTAAATCAGAGCATAAAAGGATATTCCCACTGGTTGGACAAGTTAAATTTACTACCAAAGCAGAGCTTAGGGGCCCCGTGTTCTTGAAAATTATATGGTGTAGGTTGCATGCAAATTAGACCTCCTTTTCCAATGCAATGTTTCCTCATTTTATCCTTCAGATGTTTCAGTCCTTTGGATCCCATGGTGAGCTGAGAGCAAGAAAACATTGTTTACAATCCACTCGTTCTAGGAAAAAGGTGCTTTACCGCTTTTGAAAACCATGGGACTTGTTTTAATGCGAGCATGATGGTTCCTATACCACTTTTGTTTTCTCGTGGTAAATCACTTGAAGGAAATACAGTAAGAACCACGAAAGGAAAACATTCCAGTCTTTGTGTTGGAGATAACGACTTGGTTAGTCAGCACCTGTGCAGCATGGTACTACAGGGCTCCTGCTTTGACTTGTATTGTCACCGCGTCCCTATTCATCACTTTCCTGAGACCTGTAAGAAAAAAGAAAAAGCATTGTGATTTACAATAGAATTTGCTATTAGCAGTCACCCACCCTTCAGCTAATGATAATAGCTTTGTTTTTTTTTAATTGAGGAGATACTATTCACCTGGCAAATAGAACATATTAGTTAATAAGATTTTTACAAAAGGCCTGGAAGAGTGCTTTTATAGTTTTAACCATTTTATGAATGAGGAGCCTGGGAGTGATCAGTTGACTGGAACAAGGTCTTCCACAGAGCTAGCAAGTGGTGGAACAGGAATTTAAACTGTCTGCAGGGAGCCTTCACGGGTGTGCTGCCTGTGTGGTCACTCAGGGCCCCGTGCTCAGAGGGTTTAGTGGTCTCCTATGGCCATCTTAATATCTACAGTGTCTTTTTAAAATATGGGGTCCTGCATTCAGTAGTGGGTCCTGGGACAGCCAGTCCTGTCTCTCTGGCTGTGAAGCTTCTAGTCCAACCCACTCTCCCAGCTGTGAATTCCCACTTGGTCAGAGCAGCCCCAGCAGGAAAAGGCAGTCACTGCATGTCCCCTCCCAACTCAACGGCAGTGTCTTCTGTGCGTCAGCCTGACCCACTCTGGTAGACTGCTGTCTGAATGGATTGCTTCCTTTTTATTTTTATTTTTATTTATTTTTAAGAGATAGAGACAGAGTGTGAGTAGGGGTGGGTGCAGAGAGAGAGGGAGACAGAGAATCCGAAGCAGGCTCCAGGCTCTGAGCTGTCAGCACAGAGCCTGATGCGGGGCTTGAACTCAAGAACCGTGAGATCATGACCTGAGCGGAAGTTGGACGCTTAAGCAACTGAGCTACCCAGGTGCCCCAGCAGACTACTACTTTGAAAAGTGGGCATACTCGCCAGCCTTTAGCTCTCTGGTTACTTAATTGCCAGATAGCAGGAAACAAAATTACTAAGTGTATTTTACTACTTTTTTTTTTTCACTTCTTCTAAACATACTAAACTATGTCTTTATTTCTGCACAGGGAGAGGTTTTCCTTCTTCATGTTTTAACTTGCTTCATTCTATTTTGGATTTACCTAAAATGCACTGATTTTCTAAAAATGATGCTACTGAGATACTTGATTACTTTTTATTTATTTTTATTTATTTTAGTTTTATTTATTTACTTATTTACTTACTTACTTATTAATTTACTTATTTATTTAGACAGCCAGATCAGAAGAGGTCAGAGAGAGAGGGAGAGAGAGAGAATCCCTAGCAGGCCCCTCAATATCAGCACAGAGCCTGATACGGGACTCGAACCCACAAACTGTGCAAGCGTGACCTGAGCCGAAGTCGGACACGTAACCGACTGAGCCACCCAGGCAGTCTAATACATCATTTTTTTAAAATTCACTCATTTGTTGACAGACACTTAGGTTGTTTCCATATCTTGGGTATGGTGGGTAATTCAGTGAACATGGAGGAAGAGTGACTGATAAGTCTTTGAGATACTGATGTCATTTCCTTTGTATATATGCTCAGAAGGGGCTTGCTGGATCCTATAGTTCTACTTTTACTTTTTTTGAGAGCCTCCATACTGTTTTCCACAGTAGCTATGCCAGTTTGCACCCCCACCCACCATGCACGAGGGTTCTCTTTCTGCACGCTCTCACTAACACCTGTTCTCTCTCAAAAACTTTAAAAGTTCTGACCTTTTAAATTTTAAGAAATGGGAAATGGAGGAGGCAATCTTCCAGAGGTTGGGAAGGGAAGAGTCTAGAGACCAAGAAGAAATGTTGAGATTTATGGGAAGATTGGGAGTAATTTTGGATTGCATCAGCTAATTTTATTAAAAACTAAAGCGTGCCTCTCTGCTTTAAATGTCGAGCCATACTTAAGACAGTTACCATTAGTTAGTGTTTTGAATCGTGGCAGTTTCTTTTCATTAATAATGTACAGCCCTTGCCTGGGTGGCTCAATCAGTTAAGTGTCTGACTCTTGACTTAGATTCAGGTTATAATCTCATGGTATGATGAGATCAAGCCTGGTGTAGGGCTCCATGCTGGCCATAGAGGCTCCTTAAGATTCTCTCTCTCCCTCTCTCTCTGCCCCTCCCCTGCTCGTGCTCTCTCTCTCTCTCAAAAAAAAATAAATTAAATAAATAAAAATAACGAGAAAAAATACACAGCCCCCCTTTTATTATTATTATTTTTTAATGTTTATTAATTTTTGAGAAAGATGGAGCACGAGCAGGGGAGGGGGAGAGAGAGAGGGAGACACAGAATCTGAAGCAGGCTCCAGGCTCCACGCTGTCAGCACAGGGCCTGACGCAGGTCTTGAACTCATGAACCACGAGATGGTGACCTGAGCCGAAGTCAGACACTTAACCAACTGAGCCACGCTGGCGCCCCTATTAAAATCCACTCTGTTACTGTCACATATCGTCATATGTTGGGGAATATTAGAAATCGTCTGACCCAGGTCCCTTCCCTCACAGATGGAGAAATTGGTGTCCAGAGAGGCATGCCAGACTTGCTCAAGGTTACACAGCCAGGTGGTAATGGAAAAGACCAGCACAAGGTCTCCTGAATTTATATCCGGGACTCTTACTACACTACATAAATCTGTTCTGATGCCTCACATCACTATGACTTCTTTTAAATTTTCTGCCTGTGATAAATGTTTATACAGCCTTAAGCCTCACATTAAAGTTTGGCTTATCAAGAAAGTCAGAGATCTGGAGGGAAATGTTAGCTTTCCAGTAAAAGGGCAACAGTGTTTTTGAAATGTTCTGTGTCATGTCAGAAAAGAAAAAAGAAAAAAAAAAATCCCATTTCCAATTTAATTTTCCTAGCAAACAATGCCTTGGAATGTTTGGGCAATTTTATAATCCTGTAACGTATTTTATAAAAACAAATTGGCTAGCAAAAGATGCTGGGGAACTCATGCCCAATTAAGGACACCGTGAGAAGAGCACAGCTGATTCTGTGCTGTAATACGAATGCCAGTGAGGTGGCCCTGCTGAAAGAAACTGTTTTCTCACCAGGATGCTGGGGTTTGGTTGCTGGGGAGAAAAAAAAAAAAACAGAAAAACCTGAAACATTTACAATGAAGAAAAATTGTTCATTCTGTGCAACTGACAATAGGTCTGATGAGGATCCTTACAAACGTGGCAATTGACTCCAAATTCCTAATATCATTAGTATCAAAATATTTTTCTCCTTAAATCCATCCAGGGATGCAATATAACTGTGCTAACCAGGCTGGGTAGCTTCTGATAGCCAATTACAAGTCCTAGCCCAGGATATGTTGTCTCTGCTACGGTGTGGAAACAAGAATTGTGTTTAAATATTTCTTAAGAAGAACCACTACAGAATTCTTTTCCATTTTTTAATGATTATTTTTTATTTTTGAGAGTGATGGAGTGAGGAGTGCAAGCTGGAGAGGGGCAAAGAGAGAGAGGGAGAGAGAGAAACTGAAACAGGCTCCAGGCTCTGAGCTGTCAGCACAGAGCCCGACGTGGGGCTCGAACCCATAGACCGTGAGATCCTGACCGGAGCTGAAGTCAGATGCTCGACCAAAGGAGCCACCCAGATGCCCCCAGAATTTTTTCTTAAAGATATATTATTTTTCCTAATTTGCTTAGCATTTACAGATTTTCACTTGTATTATGCAAGGGACCTTTTAATTTTATGCAAAGCCATTACCCATCAAGCAGTAACCTTTTGTTTCTTATCCTGATGTCCTTCCCCAAAGGATGTAAGCTATCAGTCCTGCTTAGGAAAAGAGCCCCACAGCTAAGGAACAGAGAGCTAAGATCCAAACACAGGTCATCCTTTTACATCTCTCTCTCACAGTAGGAAATTATCACTCTTAATTAAATTTCATCTTTGTCCACCACCCCCAGCAAACATCTAAGCTGTACCCTCAGGGTCTGCCAGGAGCCAGTGGGAGGCAACCTGGGGCAGGCAGAGAGCTCTCCCTCTGACCCTTCACTGTGCAACTTGCTTGGTGTGCATGAGTTAGTTAACCTCACTGAGCCTCTGTGACTTGTTTGAAATAGAGATAGTAATACTCGGTTAGCTCATACATTATTTCCCATATACAGATGGGCCGTTGGGTGATAAAAATTAAATGACAAAAGGATAAGATAATTTTAGAGCTACTATCATAGTGCATGCCAACTACCCTTCAATTAAAAAGAGAATGATGAAAAAGTTCCGCAATGACAACAGGAAGGTAATTCTAGAAGTCAGATTCGTCACGGTTAATGGCCTTTCTGCCAGCAGTCGAGCCTGGCAGCTGTATTCCAACTCAAATGGGGACATGAAGGACTCGGATGGGTTTCTTGTATTCTGTAAAGTGTGTGGAATTGCTATCTGCAGAAAAGTGTGCCATGAACCCAAATAAATTGGAGTCCATTGGCTATGCTAGAGGTCTGCCAGAACTTGATCCCTACTGAAGTCCTTGACTTACACATGGGCCAAATGTGTTTGGTGAGCAACGATGCTTGTGGTCAAGACATTCAGTTGACTACGCTAAATTACAATGCTTTCAAACTCCACAGTCATTGACGCAGCATTGATGGCAGAATCACACAGAATGCATTCCAGGTGCAAAATTCCATGGGACCCCAGCAAACCACACACCAGGGCTTTATACCTGAAGTCACTTGGTAGAAACATTGGATGAGACTCTTGACTATGTCCACTTATGACCATACTTTGGCCTCAACTTCCAGACTGACTCACATTCTTAGAAACTGCAGGCTGCCTACACACACTGATATGTGCATTCAAGACACATGTATTTGTAGGTGTTTTCAAACTTGTTTCAAGGTAACAACAAACATATTTATATATAATTCAACTTTCAACACGATTCAGCTTTCATGTTATAGGTACCATTGCTTAAGCAGTCTCTTCATGGGAAAGAACTTTGATGGTAGCTTGGTATTGACTTCCTAATGAAGGTTACATGAGTTCACGTATTCATGGACATAATCAACACAGTGCGTGATTCTTAAATTAAACACCTCCCTTCTATTTTTTTAAAAAAATATTTATTTATTTTGAGAGTGGAGGAAGAACAGAGAGAGAAGGAGAAAGAAGCCCAAGCAGGTTCTATGCTGTCAGTGCAGAGCCCAACGCCAGGCTCGATCCCACAAGTCATGAGATCATGACTGGAGCTGAAAGCAAGAGTCAGTCACTTAACTGACTGAGCCACCCAGGCTCCCCAGTCAATGCTTTCCTTCTTATCATATATTACATTCGTATACCTGAAGCCCACAATGGTATTTTCTTTATTGAAGTGAGGTGAGGATTTCCTCTTTTGAACAACAGATAAGACCAACTGAAAGAGAAGATGACCACTCATTTATTCTGGAGTTGATATTTGCCAGGCACTGAAACATTGTTTATATATCAGGGGTGATTTTGTCATCCAGGAGACATTTGATAATATCCGGAGACTTTATAAAATTGTTGTTACCCTGGGTAGAGGCTCAGGGTACTGCTCAACATCCTACAATGCCCAGGAGAGTCCCCCACAATGAAAAATCTTCCAGCCCCAAATATCAATGGTGGTGTGGGTCAGAAACCCTACACAAAATTATCTGGTTCTGACTTAGTCCCCAAACACTGAATGAGGTGGTGGATTCTGTTGTTATCCCTGTTAACAGAAGCAGAAATCGTGGCAATGTGAATTTGAGAGGTTGTCCAAGATCCAAACCAAGTGGGGGAACATAGATTTGGATTAATCTGGAATCCAGGCTCTTCCTCCTCACCTTCTAAGGGCAAAGTCAGGCGTAGAAGAACCATTTTCTCTGTTTCTACCTCACATTGCTGCCTTTTTGTCTAAATTATTAAGTTGAATGACTAGAAGACTTGCTTTATAAAGAATGAATGTGTCAGTGTTTCTTTTAAAAGCAGAAGAATTTCCATATTTAGTAACTGTGGAATTAGGGTGCCACTGAGGTTTTTTGCCTTAGAGGTGTGCTATTGGCAAGGTTTGCGAACCTCGCTGGTGTGGGTCTCCGTGGGCTCTTTTGTTATGACTGCCTATTTGTTTTTAAGTTTAACGGTAATGTATCTGTTAAGGGAGATTTATAGTTCTATCCTTTTAGGAGAGAGAATTCATACTCTGGTTTTGCCTTTTGAAGCTTTCACACATCATCACTAAAGTACATTATCATTTTTTATCTGGTGTCAGGAAGGATTTTCTCATCTTCTGAGTTAGGTGGTGTGCTCTAAGCAGGACAGGGATTTAGGACTCATCAGAGCTCCCAGAACTGACTTCATTCTGCTGTTTTTCCTACCGGTCAGAAAGAAATAGGGGATAATAGAAAATCATCAGCTGCCATTTGCAAAACTGTTTACTTTCTCTGAATATTTTGCTCTCTTGTTAACATGAGCATTGACCATTTCCTTTTTTTTTTTTTTTTTTTTGCCCTAGTGGATGATTTATTTTATATGAGGTAGTGTTTCCAACAACCACTACAGAATGTTCTGACTCACTCTGAGCTCCATTCAGATAAAAATAAATGCGCTCATTTCCCCACCGATGGATGTTTTCTTTTGTCCATGAAAATTATGATTAGCTTTGATCTTTCCACAAACCCACTATAGGAACCCCTGATAAATGTTTAAACAAAATGTAAGAAATATCATAAACAAGCCCAAATCCCTCAGAAATGAAAGAAAAGTACCTTTGCCTTTCCAAGTCTGCCCCACCAGTTGAATCAATCCTTGAGCTCGAGGAAGTATAGGACTTTTATAACATGAAATTTTCCCTGAATATAAAGGGAAGGTGCCATAAAAAGGCAGCATCTTAATAAGTTCATTAAGAAGCAAAGGAGAGTGGGCTCATTCCCTCATTTATATAAAGATCACCAACACAAAGTGAAAAGATTAAATTAAGAAGGAGAGCTAGGGCGGGTGGTATTGACCACATTTTGACTTTTGTCATAACCTCCAAGTGAGGGCAAGCCTGCTATCATGTAGACACACTAGACAAACCAAAAGAAGAAGACATTTGTCTCTTAACTTTAAACTTTTGTGTCATTATTGAACCATACTGCCTACGTCGTGTAATGTGAATTACTCTTTAATCTTATAATGATCTTGATAGTAATACGATTATACCACACGTTATTTGTGCAGGTGATAAAAAATACATTACATTTTATATTTTAATAAATTTAATGTTTATTCATTTTTTGAGACAGAGAGAGAGAGCACAAGCAGGGGAGGGGCAGAGAGAGAGGGAGACACAGAATCAAAAGTAGGCTCCAGGCTCTGAGCTGTCAGCACAGAGCCCAATGCGGGGCTTGAGCTTGTGAACTGAGAGATCATGGACTGAGCCGAAATTGGACACCCAACTGACTAAGCCACCAGACTCCCTAAAACACATTACATTTTAAATGGTGGTTAGGAACAAATATTTTTGAAATCCCCTCTTGGTGTTTCTTCATAAATTAATATATGAAGGACTTGTAAATATCAAAAGTGACATCGCCTTCCCTTGACTTCTGTGGGACCCAGGTGAAAGCTATCAGCCCTGGCGTTACTTAGAGTGGAATCTTCTAGAGGTTGGAACCTCCAGCATGGGTCACCATGTGAAGGGTTGTTAAGTCTGCCTGAGAGCTGGGAGCTCAGTGGGGGCAGTGGACTGAGCCAAGAGTTCACGGGTTCTGCTTGTGAGTTGGCCTTCTCAAAACATGGCAGCTGGGTCCCTCGAAGGAGGGCCCCCAGAGCAAGTATGTCAGCGGGGAGGAAACAGAAGATGCCTGCCCTTTTCACGGCAGGCCTGGAACTAATGCAGCATCCCTGCTTCTGTATTCTCTTGGCTAATTAGCAACAGGAACAGAGGAAGAGAAATAAATTCCAACCCCAAGGGGAGTGATAGAATTTACAGCCATAGAAGGCAGGAAAATGCTGGGTCATCTTTATTTTCCTCTAACTCAGGCCACAGGATTACAAGAAGTAGACCTCAATTTCATTTTCAGTATGGGAACAGTTTCTAGAACCTTCCTTTCTACACGTTGTAGAAACTCAATGGATCTTTATTGCTCATGCTTTAAGTCATCAGTATCTTTGATCCTTGCAACAACGCTTTGAAGTGGATGAGGATACTGAGGCATAGACATGGAGATGTTGTCCCAGTGCAATAGCTGGTGGTGACAGTCGAGGGTCTGAATGCAGGAGGCCTTGTTCTGGGGTCCTTCTGGTAACCATTGGGCTAGTGCTTCTCCTCACTGTGATTCACAGCAGAATTCTGGTTCACACCCAGGGGGTCTTAGGATTTTCTTCTTTTTCAAAGTGGCTTCTTTCTTGGGCCACCTGGGGGGCGCAGCCTGTTAAGCATCCGACTTCCTCTCAGGTCTTGATCTTACGGTCTGTGAGTTCGAGCCCTGCGTCAGGCTCTGTGCGGACAGTTCATAGCCTGGAACCTGCTTTGGATTCTGTCTCCCTTTCTCTCTGCCCCTCCCCTGCTTGCTCTCTGTCTCTCTTTCTCTCAAAAATAAACATTAAAATTTTTTTAAAAAAATAAATAAAAGTTGTTCATTTCTTTTGAAAATAATCCCTCTTTTCATAATTTTAGCTTTTCAATATTAGTACTACACATTTGAGAAATCTGCTTTGTAATGTCGTCAGTTTCTTGGGAGTTATTTCACTTAGGAATGGGGTCTGTGTTTTAAATATGCATGTGGTTTGGAGCTGGGATGAGGGGCCATCAAGAACAAAGGGACTCCAGAGATTACATCCTTTTTCCATTTCTTCCAGAAGCTATGTGGCTTTTCACTGAATACTGTTCCCTCATCTACAAGTCTGGTTTCTACATAACTTTGGCTCCCCAATGGCTTGCTGAAGTTGACATGGCCTCTCCCCATCTGTACACACCCACGTACATCCTTCCACACTTCTTTCTTAATTCTCATTCTCAGCCACTCATTCTCTGGGTAATTTCTTAGACCACGCTCCTGAGGTGAAAACGTCTGGTTGGTTCTGCCATGATTTTGAGCCAGGCCAGTTCACGGATGACTACTGCTCTGTGTGTTGACTGTCCTTAGTTCTCACGCTGCTCTGGCTCAAAGATTTGCACCTTCAGGTAAAGCCAGGGCTAGTCTCCATTCATCCAAAGAGAGCTGCCCCATTTGCAGGAAAGCTGGACTAAGAGACTTTTCTAAAAAGAAACTGGGGATAGGATGGCCATAACTGAAAGACTGTAATCAAGATAGGATTAGAATCAGATAAAACTGATCGACCAAGCAGAAAAGGGGTGGATATTAAATGGCCAAAGAGAACTAATGTGTGGGCATTGGAAGAACTCTCTAGGTGTGCTAACCCCAGCAACAGTGTCATGCATCAGGGAGAAAGGTGTTGAGAAGTGGGTGGGAGTGTTGACCATATCCTCTAGGTACTTCTGTGACCGCCATGACTCTACTGTGATTGTGACTGAATCTAGATGACCCTTTGAGTAGCAAGGCTGTGGGAGACGACAAATACCCTCTGCCCCAGAAAAGGAGAGCTCCCCCCAACTCTACAGATCTAAGTGTGTTTGCAAGGTTCCTCTTCTGTCTGAACTACCAACTTACTCTGCATTTGCACAATTTAGGGTAATCCCAGGTGACCAGGTCCTAGCACATGGACACATGAAAGCATTGTATTTAATTTTCGTAGCATAAGATACTATGTTATGTTATATACATAAATACCTTCTTCTACACTGTACTCAAGTATATTTGGTAATAATGCTCATCTGTGCTTGTGTCTTCAGAAAAGGGATACAAGTTGTATTTGCTCATTTCGGTAAATTTAGTAAACAGATGAGTGAAACCAGAAGGAAAGAAGTTCCCTAAGGGTATCAAACTATGATATGAACAATGGAAAGCAGTTTTTCTCAGAAGGAATTTGCCAAATCTTTGAGTGGCAATTAGCAGCAGGGGTCATGGCGTCCAACCAGAGAGAATTGAATCACTGCTCTACCACAGTCTGCCTTTGCTAGATGGTCTTGGCCAAGGAGCTTCAGTACTCTCCTATAAAATGAGGAAATAATACTCACATGGAGATGCTGTCAGAGTGAAATAGATAATCTGTATAATTCTCTTAGCAAATTAGAGTATTTTAAGGAGTGTGGCTCACTGCAGTATTTTGAGCCAGACAATATTAGGAACAGTTTGATTCAAAAGGATGTGTAGCAGGTGTGATACAGGGGAGAACCAAGTAAAACATGTGGGGTGCAAGATTTAAGAGAATACCAAAAACTCAATATTTATTTTATTATTATTTTTCTTATCCATTTTTGAGAGAGAGAGAGAGAGAGAGAGAGAGAGAGAGAGAGAGTATAAATGGGAGATGGGCAGAGAGAGAGGGGGATACAGAATCCGAAGCAGGCTCCAGGCTCTGAGCTGTCAGCACAGAGCCCCACAAACTGTGAGATCATGACCTGAGGTGAAGTCGGATGCTGAACAGACTGAACCACCCAGGAACCCTAAGATAAATAGTATTTTAAAGGAGAACTTACAAATCAGTGCAAAACAAATCCATGATAAATAACGTATAAGTAATAGCACAGTTTTTGAATAAAGGCAGATTAAACTCTGTCTCACTCATCTGGTTCCAATAAAACTTTATTTATAAAAGTAGGCAACCAGGCCATGGGCCCAAGTTCACTGATTTGATTTTTTTAAATATTGCATCACAATACTATTTATCCGGATGATGCAGTTTTTATTTATTTATTTTGTTTATCTATTTATTTATATTGAGAGAGAGAGTGGGGGTGGGCAGAGAAAGAGGGAGAGAGAAGGAGAGAGACAATCCCAAGCAGGCTTCTCGCTGTCAGCGTGCTGACTCCAAGGTGGGGCTCGATTTCACAAACCCATGAGATCACGACCAGAGCCTAAATCAAGAGTTGGATGCTTAACCAACTGAGCCACCCAGGCACCCCTGATTGTACAGTTTTTAGGTGCTTCCTTAACTTTTGTGCCTGATGGGAGTGCCTCACTTATGTAATCCTAGCCTCAGCCCTTGTTTTTAAACATCTTTAAATAGATTTTTTTAAAATTTTAACTGATAAATTCAGAATTCTGTATGTCACATTCTAGACCAAGACCTTTGGGACCATCATGCCCAACCCTCAGTGTAATTGCAAATGCTTTCTAAGCACCACCTTTTTCATGTCAAAGATGGTAACTTAGCCATTAATAACCTGAGACTGAAAAATCACGTAGGCACATGTGGGATTGTCAGGTCTCCAAACCTGACCTTCCGAGGACACTGCATTAGACAAGGAAGATGCCCGCTTGCCTAGACGCCTTTGACTTGGTGTCTAAGTTTAGACGGTGCATTTCCTCCTCTGTTTGTGTTCATTTCCTTTGTACCTTGTGTTTTTCCTGACTTTCTTTGACTGTTTTTTGAGGGCAAATTCTGACTATCCTGAAAATAAGGATCGTTTCAGGAAATTGTTTTCTTTTTTGCTTTTAAATATTGATGGGATTCTGGCAGTGGGAATATAATTAAGCTCACAGCAGTGATCAAGCTCCTTTTTATAATAAGCCTTTTATCCTGTTACCTAACCTGCCACTGCCTTGCCTTGTTTCTCAGGGTTAAATGGCAGGGAGCCATTTGGCTCAACCAGTTGGACCCTGGCAGGACTTGCCATGAATCAGATGTTCTTTTCCTCCTCGAAGGCAGAATGAGCCTCTTACTCAAGTTCACCTCACATTTCAATTTGCAAATGAGCGTGTGGCTTCTGTGTCACCCTGTTGGCAACAGCTGATATATCAACCTAAGTGGTGATGGCCCTTTAATGTGTAATGACTCCAGCTTTTCAGGGCCACCTCCTCCCAAAGCTGCTGTCCCTCTTGTCCATTTTGTGCTTCTTTGAGGGACAATATTTATCCGGGGACCACAAAGGGAGAATGGGAGAGCATAGTAGCAAGATCTGGCCAAACAATGGGCTAAAGGCTGACCGTGGCAAAACTTCAAGTTCTGAGGTCTAACTGGATTGTCGATTGTCCCTGGAAGGGCATGTAGGGTGGTTCAAACATTCTGCCTGGGAGAGTGCTTTGGGGTGGAATACATAATTAAATCACCTAGTGTGGGGTGGCCCTTACCCAATCAGTCGAAGGTCCAACTAGAACAAAAAGGCTGATCCAACCATAAAGTAGAAGGAATTCCTTCTACCCGACCACCTTGAGTGCAGGATGTGGTCTTTCCCTGACCTTGGTCTCTACCTGAACCGTCAGCTCTTCCTCAGTCTTGACACTGTGGCTATGACACCATCTGTTGTCCTGATTCTCAGGCTTTTAGACCCACACTGGCACTACCCCGTCAGCTCTCCTGGGTCCTCAGCTTCCCAATTACAGATCTGGGGACTTCTTAGCCTTCATAATTGCATTTCCTCCTAATAAATGCATGTATAAAAGTAATACAATAAATAATCACACAATAAATATAGAAGGCCCTTCTTATAAATGCATATGATATAATTATAGATACATATAAAGTAAATAAATCAATCTCTTGGTTCTGTTTCTCTGGAGAACCCTGACTAAGAGAGCATAGTATTTTGATCATTCAGAAATTCTCTACATTCTAAGAAGCTTAACGTATGACATACAGCGGTAAGGCATATATCTGATCAAAGAAAAATAAATAGATGTATTCACAGTCACAAGATTATAGAGAACATTTGTCATTTGGGGAATCTGCCCAGCAAATGTGTTTGGGGAAGTTCCTGCCTTATAAATTTTAATGAGAGATAGAGTCCTTTCCCTTATATAGGACAGAAAGAAGTCATGCTAGATCATCATTACTGCCTTCCCTAGTAGGATGGGCATGAGCCATGTGACGTGGATTTGAACAGTCAGACGCACACACGCAAAATTCTGCTGATGGAGTTTGTGACACAGAGAGGTCGAGTCAATGTGGAATTCTTTTTGGTGATGGCTGAACTGACAGCAGCACAATTTCCAAGCGTGGCTGTGGAAATGGTAACTTCAAGGACAGCCAGTGTCTAAATCCAGTGGTGTCAGCAGTTGTGGAGAGCAAGAGGATTGAATGTCAGATGTCAGGGACAGAGGTGCCCTCACTGGGCAGGGTCCGCACTGGGATTTGGCAGTAGACACTCTCTTCTGACTGCATGGTTTCCCTTTGTTCTTTCCGTTTTCCAAATTTGGTTCTCCAGCCTTCATTGGCAATTACATTGGTATATTCCATTTCCATTATGTTAGCCAATGTCGTTCTTGGTTGTTTATGAATCAGGACCAAGTCATTTATTAATTTCCTTGATATTTCTTGAGCCCGTACTATATACCAGGCACTTTTCTACGCAGAGTGGATAGAGCAGTGAATAAGACAGACAAGGTCTTTTCTCTCACGAAGATCCCATTCTTGTAGGGTGAATGAGTGAATGAACAAACAAGCAAGGATATAAGTAAGGAAAAATCGGCTTGCTATAAGCGCTATGGAGAAGATAGAGTGATGTCTTAGGGTGGCAGGAGGACCCCAGAGAGCAGTCAGGGAAGTGCCCTCTGAGGAAATGACCTCTAGGCGAGACCTGAGTGTCTAGAGGGAGCCAGCCACACAGATAATAGAGAGGTGGGAGTAAAGGTTACTTCAAAGGCCCTGAAACAGAAGCAACGAACACAAGTTCTGACTTGAAGGGATTGTACAAAACTCACGTAACCCAAACCCCCAGATGGACAGACAAAGAAATCGAAGCGTAAACATTTTCCAAGCCTCTTGTGAAGACTCCTAATGATGAGTGAACCAGTCATAACTGTGGCAAAAATACAGAACAGAATGCAAGGCGGACGTGAGTGCCCTTCGATGTTGATTGAAGTTCTGAGCCTAAGCTTTTCTCTTCTGTTTGGTGCTTCTCAGTTTTCCTCAGGTTACATTTTCCCAGTCCAGGTCTACCCTGTTTTTTGGCTGTCTCCTAGTCCGCTCCATCAATGGCATGCACGAGGAAAAGGAACTGGTGACTTAGTGGCTACCATTTTCTTTTAGCAGCATTTCTCAGATGTGTTAGGATGGGACTGGGCTTAAACCGTAGTGTGGCTCAAGTTTAAGAGTCACCAAAGAAAAACCAAGGTGCTTGAGAGATCGATGAGAAGTTTGCTATGTTCGGGCCAGGCTCCATAATTCTTCTCAAAGGGAAAAATGTTGATGAGTAAATAGGTTTCCATAACCTTTTTAAACCCTCAAAGCAGTGCTGTCAAACCTTGCATGCATGCATAGTGCAAGCCATGTATGTAATTTTAAGTTTTCCAGGAGCCACATTTGAAAAAGTAAAACACACACACACACACACACACACAGAGCAGATGAAGTTGATTTTAACATTTCATTTAACTAACTATAACCAAACTATTCATTACAAAAATTATTAATGAGTTATTTTACATTTTTATGCTAAGTGTTCAAAGTTGGTATGTACTTTACACTTAGAACCCACCTTGATTCACACCAGCCCCATACCAAGGTAAACAACCACATGTGACTAGTGACCGCCACTTGGAAAAGGCAATGCTAGAGCAAGACTGACTGAATTAATATCTGCTTGGAGACAAAGAAATAGAGTAAGTCTCTGCGCATGAATTCTTGTAAGCCTTGGGTATAGATCTTTATAATGTCTTTCACCTGCCCCTTTGTGAGTCCTTCTCATTCCCAGCAGGCCCTCACCAAGGCTGCTTTTCCCCTCCCTGAAAAATTCTCCTTTATCGTATGATTGTTACGTATTTGCAAGCTTTCTTTTTTTAAAGCTTCCTTTTTTTTTTGTTTTACAGTTCTCTTCCTTGGTGATTTAATTTTTACCTTATCCTTCATTTAAAGAAGGCAGTATCAAAACGCACAATGAACCCTTCTGAGTCAGATGACACCCTCCTTTGTCAAATACCCTCTTCCCTCCACAATTAAGGGTTTATAAAAGGAATCTGGAAGTGTCTTTCCATGATGCTTTAAACACAAAAATAGGAACACGAGAAGGTTTTCTTTCTATATGGTAATAAACTTCTATCTTCTAGAGTCACTGGCTGATTTTTCTTTTAGGGCAGCATGATTCCTACACACCCACTTAACCTCTCGGTGCCCAAAGTGAACATTATACAGCGTTTCTTTGTGCGAAAAAAGGTTCTACTTCTCAGGGCACCTGGGTGGCTCATTCGGCTCAGGTCATGATCTCTCAGTTCATGGGTTCAAGACTCACATCGGGCTCTATGCTGACAGCTCAGAGCCTGGAGCCTGCTTCACATTCTGTGTCTCCCTCTCTCTCTGCCCCTCCCCCGCTCACTCTCTCTCTCTCCCTCTCTCCCTCTCTTTTTCTCTCCCTCAAAAATAAATAAACTTTAACCATTTTTTAAATATGAAAAGATATTGCTTCTCTAGTTATCAGATAGACCAATGGTGCCTTTTTTGTTCTGTGTTCTCATAATTTTAAGAGGTCCACCCTTTGTCAGTCATGAGATGCTGCAGAGATACTAGTAATCGCAAAATAAGAACAGTGCAAATATATCTAGCACTGACATATCCACCCACTTTTCAGTTTATGATTGATCCTCCTTCCTGGTATTTCAAAGAAAACAGGAAACAGTTAAATGGGTGTGTACCTGAACCCACAGTATTCCCTATTTTTATTCACTTAGTGCATGATCAGTCACGAAGCTTTAATTAGCCAATCACTTTCTTGATATTTGGAGATAGACGAAACCCTCTCTTTCCATGATAAACTTCCCAACTATGTGGTGCATAATTCCTCACATCTGTGGAAAAGTTGCATGTTCTTCACATTTGTGGAAAAATAGAATGCACCTCACATCTGTTGAAAAGTTGAATGTTCCTCACATCTGCGGAAAAGTTTAATGTCTTCACATCTGTGGAAAAGTTGCATGTTCCTCACGTCTGTGGAAAAGTTGCATGTTCCTCACGTCTATGGAAAAGTTGGATGTTCCTCACGTCTGTGGAAAAGTGAATAAAAGTGATATTGCAGTTGCCTTGGAGTGTAAAAGGCACCACGCTTTGTCTCCCCAGGCAAGACACCACTCAGGACACTGGACTTTCTTCAGCTATGTAAGGAAGGCTAGAGGAGGACCTATTTCCTTTGTATATATATATAGTAGGAGCTTGGCCTTGTGACCATTAGGGCAAACCCACTGTATAGTAATCTGGTCCCCTTGTGATGTGAGGCAGATGATGACTAGAGTTGCACCGAGTTTCTCAATATTTCACATCAATACTCAAGAAAAACATGTTTTCTACACCGACTGTAAAATAACAATAAAGGCTGTTGTTACACATCAGACCTACCCTGTGGGAATAAGGACTGAGCGATCAATACATGGGCACACCTGTAAGCCAGTCACAGAACTCCAGTGGTAGAAACTCTGACCTAGAGAGTGTTGGTTATTCTTACTCTTTAAGGAAAAACTAAAATGAGTGCCTTATGAGTGGCAGGAACTACTCTTTTGGGAGATGCTCAGAATATTGTCTCCTTGGTGGTAGATTTCAAGGGCCTCTATTTTAGCAATGCCTGGCTTGCCTCAGAAAAGAAGAGGCTCTAATCATTGTCTGCCTCACGTCTTACAGTGTTACCATATTACTATATGATGAGTTTATCTTAATGATCAAAAGGCTAACCTTCCACACAAGAAGGAAATAACTGCTTGGCCATGGACTAGTGCATCTTAGGAAATGAAAAGAATATAGAAAAACACTGACAGCCCAGAAAGCATGGAGCCAAAGCTCTGTGTTTTTGATGCATCTGCTTGGATGGAAATCAGATCTCTTGACTGGTAACTCATGCAGAAAGAAGCCACTTCGAGTCTCCTCTGGACAGAATCTGCCTCTGCAGAGTGATGGATGTCAGGGCTCAACTTCGTAATTAAGCTCCTGGAATGAGTTGCAAAGTTAAACACTTGGCAAAGAGAAATGCGGCATGCAAGCTACTTCTGGTATGCTCTTAATTTTCAAGTTCAGAGCTGCATTTGGGGATTCTGAAAGACCTAAAATGTATGTACTTTCCTAGGGAACTAAAATGTCCCTTGGAAGGTGTCAAAAATGTCCATTTATAGGGCTGGCTTGGAAGACAACAGTAACCACATATATTGAGTATTTACTCTGTGCACACCGCTGCATTGGCCGTCAGTCAGTTCCCCTGTGGCCTCGCAACAGCCGTAGGAAACAGACAAGTTATCATTCTTGTCAAGGATGACACTCAGGTTCAGCAGCTGTCTGAGAATCCGTGTAAGGAGATGACAGGGCCAGGAGCTGAACCCAGGTCTCCTCTTGTATAAACCCCTTTATGTGACCAGCGGTTGCACTACTTCTCGAGAGAGCATGCTTCCCACCCCCAAGGGCTCCCACTAAACACTGGGCAGAGACATAGGAAAGGAGGTACCTGTACGGAAAAACCGGCTGAACTAGATAAGCCCTTGAATTTCTCTCCAGTTCATGGGTTCTCTAATCTATATGCTTTTATCTCATATATGGAGTCTTAATGATTCTAAAATAGCAATTATAAAAGGAAAAGTGATCCTCTTTGAGTTTAAGTATTTTCAAAGCAATCCAGCATTTTAAATTAATGTTATGGCTCATGAGGCCGTTTGGTTTCTTCATGCTTTTCACACAGTTCCCCTTTTAAAGCTTTGAACATCCTTAGCCAGGATGCCTCGCGTTTGTTGAATTTCATGGGTTCTGTGAATAATTCTTATTCTCTGAAATCATTAGTGCACGCGCTGTCGCGATCAAGGTAACAAGATGTCCGGTACCATCAGGAAGGGTCCTGGAAGCAAATATGGGGTAGCCCATACTTTCTCAAACCTGCAGCAAGAGTATTAGTCTCTGTGTCTAAAGAGAGGGGTCACACGCTTGTAACAAGTGCCAGGATATGAAGATCTTCTTTAACTTAGTATGTGAGCAAATGCGAAGTACTTCTATCATGGCATGTACATTTACATTCACGAATAGTTCATGAAGAAACAGTACGTGGTGTCTTGGTGGACCTGCAAGTTGTATGTCATGAGGCCGGCCACCATGTTTCTTGCTGCGATGCCCGAAAACCTATCTCGCTTCTTTTTCTTTCAGAGAAGTGATTAAGGAAGAGAAATCACAAAGTCCTCACTGACTTCTGATAACAGTTATGAGTCACCACTTTGATTTTGATGAAGAAGTTTTCCAAAAGGGTAAAAAATAGTAGTAAGTCTTACATAAGTTCTGGGAAATTATAATGTGCTGTAAGTTGGCCTTTATTAAATAGAGGGCATTTGGAAAATGTTTGTTTTTGTGCCCTTCATCCATTATTCTAAACAGTGGTACCAAATTGCTGGCACTTTACTGGAACCTAGATCCTGGGGGAGGTAACATGGAACTGTAGGGGCGTTTTCTCCCTTTGCCTCAGGGGAGCCACTTTGACTTGAAAGAGGTCCTGACACCTGCATTTTTCTTTTCTCTTTTTAATGCTTATTTATTTTGAGAGGGAAAGAGTGTGAGCAGGGAAGGGACAGAGAGAGAGGCAGAGAATCCCAAACCAACTCCCGCGCTGTCAGCACAGAGCCCGATGCAGGGCTCGATCTCACAAAGCCCTGAGATCATGACCTGAGCTGAAATTGAGTCAGAGGCGCAACTGATGGAGTCACCCAGCCGCACCCTGACACCTGCAATTTTCAAACTACTACTAAATCCATCTCTCAAAGGATCTCCTCAGCATGAATGCACTTCCATCTCTTATACACAAAGGCTATTGGAGATACGTAAACCACGCAGGCTTAAGAATTGGATTCAAACCAGATTGGACATGTGAGCCGTGGACATGTACATCTGACACATATATTTGGGAAATGGAGCCTCTGGAAACCTTTGCCAGGAATCTAAATATTTGGCCATTGTAGACAGCAGTGTCCTGCACTTGGGTCTCATCCTGCTTCTCCAAGTTGTGTGTTTTGACATTAGGCAAGTTTGCTCCCCCCATAAAAGGTGTCGGAAGAGACATAGGGGCCCCCTCTGGGTTCTCGCACACAGAAAGTGGATGTGGAAGCCACTTGGCTTTCAGCTCATTAGAGCATCTGCCTGAGCTTTAGGGAGACATGGCACATTTCCACAGTGAGTCCAGTGTTCTAGAAACGAAGCTGCACAATGGGACCTGGAAACACCAAATAGTTTACTCATCTAGCAACTGGGCTGTTGTAAAGACAGGGGAGCAATCGGTGTTTTGCAGTTCACCCTGCTGTTTGTTCCTTTCTCTGTCAATTGCCCGTGGAGCTCCCCACGGATCAGAATTCTGCTCCTCTGCCCTCCTCCCCCTGCTGTGATTCTGGCTCCCAGCTTCTGCAGTTAGGCTGTCTCCAACTGTCTTCATGATGTTGACTCCCCTGGTGGGTGGGCACAGCGGTGTGCAGTGACTCCGGGCCTCCAGCCTGCTGCTGTTGAAGTCAACCAGTGAAATCAATTTGTTGTTCACAGGTGTTCCTCTCCGCACCCATTCGGGAGTTTATAGATCATTCCTCTCCTCCTTCTTGGGGAAACAACCCAGTCCAGGCACCTGTAGGTCCACCAGGACTTCTGACATTTCTTCTATTTCTTCTACATGGCTTGTAGCCTTCCTCACTGTCGCACTGTTGCTCTCTGGCAGCTGACACCGGGGCAGGATGAGGCCAGAGCAGGATTGATGAGCCATGCCCCCGGGAGATGCTCTGAGTTGGAAGCCTGCTTCTAACTGAACCCACTTAGGAAAACCCAGTTCAGTTGCCCTAAAGACCCAGAGCTCTTTAGACAGAGAAGGAAGGCGTTTTGCAAAGAACCCATTGTATTAAGTACTCAGCTTCTTGGCAAAAATTAGGCATATGGTGGTTGTTTTTTTTTTAACCTGAGACCCTTCCACTTGTATATACTTCATTGGCAGTGGTTCATGTCACCATGTGCCACAGAAGATCCATACTCTGCTAATACTTACCAAAATGTGCCAAGAAATAAATGTGCCAGACATGTTCCGATGAGTTATATTTCACTTAATACTCAAGGCAGATCATCAAACAGGTATGATAATCCTCGGAAGGAAACACGGAAATTAGGAAACTAAACTTTGTTTAAACGGTGATTTAGACTTTTTTTTTTTTTTACAAATATTTACTTGAACTGCTGTATGTTTTTTTCTTGAGTGTTCTTGGTCAGTGGTACATACACACATTTTCTCAGTGATTTCCAACTCTGAGAAGTACAGTGTAATAATTTGACAATTTCAAAGGCTGAATAATGGAATTTAAGAAAGTTTGACTCCTTTACTAGTAATGATCAGGGTGGAACTATATATGTTTAAGTAAATAAGGATGTAAGACTTCACGACAAATTACCTAATGTTAAAATCATGTTTCTACCCACTGCCTCCGGCGCCTGTGTACGTGAATGTGTGTGTGCTTGTGCACATGTGTGCGTCTATGTTGCGGTAATAAAGAGAGAAGGGAGGGTGGGAAGGAGAGAGCAACTTTCCTCTGAGACTCTTGCATCATTTCTGCCAACATCTGGCAGTTCTCTCTACTTAGGTAACAATTAGGAGGTTCTCAATGGGCTCCAAGTTGTAAGGTTGATCCCTTTTCTGTCCTCTTTTTCCTCTGGTTGGGAGCAAAGTTCTATTTTTCCATCAGCCCCATAACAGAAGAAAGCCCTTCTCCCATATGCTGCTCGTGAATATTTTATGACTGTGTTTTATGGCAATGGGGCAGTGCAGAGAAGCCGATCTGGGGATAATTGGGCTCCTAAATGAAGGACATGGATTTAAAACCAATTAGTGCACTGTTGCCGGAGAAACATGTGTGGCGAGGGCATGGGGGAACAACAGCATTAATGGAGTAAACAACTGTATAACAAGGTATAATGTGTTGTTTTGATTTGGAGTTTGTGTATTGCCCCATATTTAACAAACAAAAAATATGTTATTATGCGATATTCTTGGCATGGATGACATGTGATTACATTGACAGGATTTCCTTTATCTTTTCATCACATGATGTAATACTCCTGCACAAGCACTCTACCAGGTTAATCTTACTATGAAACATTTATTAGTCGAGGTTCCAGGCTGATGTGGTGGGGGGGGGGCAGGGAGAGAAGATGAGGGAAAGAAGGAGAGAATTCTTCAGCAAAAAGTATCTCTAGGGCCCCAGGAAAAAGGAGGATTAAAAAGCATGGTCTTAAAACTATAGGTTAATATTTTAAGCACCATTGTTTGAAAACCAGCAATCGAGAATGGCCCTAAATGATAGGACGGACAGTTTTGTTTATGGGGAAATGAAACGGGGTGTCTGGATTGGGACTTGCATCCCGTTTCTTTTCTGAGAAATGGCCGAGGTAGGGAGTGAGGGGGCATTGACTGGTGTATCCACACTGCCCACTGGTTTATACACTCTGCAAAGCTTCCTGTCCATTTGAGTAGCAACCTTTGTGTGGTGGAGACAAAGGAAGGGAAGCAGGGAGTCAGGGGCTGAGGGAGAGGAGATGAGGAGAGCATTACTGAGTAGGTGGCTTGCTCACTAAGACAAGGTTTGGGATCCAGGCTTTGAGGAGGTTAAAGACTTGAAAATAGATGTTTTTGAAACTCAGTTTTGCTTCCGATGCAGATGGTTGGCTGACCAGTATCAAGATTGTTTCTAATCCAAAATGATGAACCTGTTGTCAGCCATTCCATACATAAGTGATGCATTTCTTTGGGTCTGGAAGAGTTTGGGATCCTGGTTGTTTGGTTTTGTTTGATTGGGTTTTCTCATTTCTTTCTTCTTAAACCTTTGAATTTCCCATATAAACACAAACATGAGTAGAAAAAGTCATAACGTGAGCCTTTGTTAGAGAACACTTTGTCCGACAAAATGTCTTGCTATCTCTCTCTTTAATGTTTAATTACTCTGAAGTTGTAGTGTTCACATTATTATGACAGTCAATGTTCCACATAGAAAATATGGGAAAGAGGGATAAAGAAAATTCGCTTGCTGTTCCTCAAACTACAGATACTCCGGCTCAACTTGTGGCTTTGGTCTTTTTCATTGGTGGTAACCAGGGGACGCACGCCCTTCCCCACAGGGACCTGCCACAGAAGCGATGAGGTCCAGAGGGGCAGAGTCACACAGCCTCATTTGTGAGTCTTCCCTGTGACACGTAGGAACTGTGACCATGAGCAAACCATCTGAACTTTCTGAGCTTCAGTTCCCTTATTTTAAAAAGGAGATGCCTATTATTCAGGGCTGTGAAGACCCACACTCAAGTGTGTGGAATGCCCATCCCAGAGCCTGGCACCTGCCGGGAGATGCTCGCCACTCACAGCTCCTGCCCCAATGTCACATTCATCTTCTTGTTTCCTTTTGCAGCAACCAGTGGGAATGTGGTCAAGGTCACTCAAAGTGGCAACTGCAAGAATGATGGGCAGGTCAACGGGTGGGGTGGGGGGAAGGAGTTCTGAAGAGAGGCCTGGGTAACTGTCATTAAACTTGTAATTCTGACCAGGTGGCCTTTGTCTTTCACTCTTCGATACTGCGGCATAAATAGTACAGTTCATGTTTCAGGCTTAATGTTTTTGTCATCTGAGATGGAAGTTATGCTTTCAGAGAGGTATGTGACTAAGAAAATAAAAAGTTTGGATTTGGATTCATTCTGGGAGAATGCTGGAATGAATAGCGTAACTTCCCTTAAATCTGTTTAACAGCCCGTGGTAATAATACGTCAAATACATTAATTATGTCATTACAGAATTCAACTTTATGCCCCTATAATATCTAACATTTTCATTAATCTCAAAATGTGTACATCTTAGAGATTTACTACAAGATATATCAGACTGGATGATTTTATTCTTGACATTTACAACATCTTTTCCAGATTAAAAAAAAAACAATATTAAAGTTCTACACTCATACTACATAATTCTTTCCAGTAATTTTTTTTTTTGGTTTTTAAATGTCTAAAATTTTAATTGCTTGGGCAGAGAAAACTTAAATATGAAACCAGTCTAATTATTCAAATAATATAAAGATTTAGTTAACATTCTGAATTATAATAAGGATAGCTAACATTCTTTGACCACTCCCTAAATGGTAGACATTATTTTAAGAGTTTCATGTGTATTGACTTCATAACCTTATGAAATAACATTTCCAGTTATTCTCATTTTCTTCATGAAGCACAGAGAGGTGAGCTGACTTGTCTAAGGCCACAGAGCCAGCATGATACATAGTCTAGGTAAGCTGACCCTGGAGCCTATGTCCCTCTGAATATGCTGGCTCTCAGGAGTAGGATCCATTTATTGAATATGTTGTATTTGCAAGGCCAGTATTAAGAACGTTGCGTATATGATCTCTCTCTCTCTCACACACACACATCTATCTTGAGGGGCTCTCGACAGATAGGACTTAGAATTTTTTGCAGTTTCCGAAGTGAGCAGAATGGTGTCATGATCCCCATTTACCTCCCTGCCACTTCTCTGCAAACACTGGAAAGAAGGCCCTAGGAAATTCTATCAGAGGACAGATGTGTGGCATTAGCCAGAAATACCCGAGAAATCCTTCCCAACACAAACTACCAAACCAGAAATATCCCAAGGGAAATTGCTCTTCTCCTCATTTATTAGCCCCAATCCCGATGTTTCAGGATCTCATGGTCCAGGCCCCTACATTCATCTTAATATTTCACTTAGTAGGCCTTTTGGGTTTGGGATAATTAGATTATTAGTGGCTTAAACTGGCCTGGTGGACCTCCCTGTGTGTGTGCGCACGTACAGACATGCACATGCGGACTTTGTGCCCTCAGAACGTATTGAGAACCGTTCCCTAAAGTATTGCTACAAAATCACATTAGGAAATGGGCACATTATGCCTCAGGTGAGCTAAACCTTTGAACAATGTAATAAAAAGCTCTATACTTGTGAGTAAGCTTCCCCTATTGTGAATTTGGGGACATTAATGCCTGAAGAATAAAACAATTTTAGGGGAAAATATTGGCTTTCCCATCAAATAATTCAATTTATGGCTGAGTCCCTTGAAATAAATCACTTAAGCCTTTATTACAGCGGAAATTAGGATGGAAACTCATGATCGTTTCAAGTATTCCCTTTTTTTCTTCGGTGATAGCAGCATTTTGCCACCTACTTTCGCATGGCATATAGCACCCAACAATTGCATGTTTTGAAAGACCTGTCAAATGTAATGGAAACTTCTGGATCTTGATCAGAAACAGATTTCTCTCAAACACTTCCTTCGTAGAAGGTCCAGAGTGCTGCCTGCCAGTGTTTGCTGTTACAAGATCTAAGCTGTAACCCTGTCTCCACCAGTTTAAAACCATGGAAGCCAGAGCACAATATCTAATCTCATTCCACATAAACGTGGGGAAGGGGGGAGCTATGCTATAGGATTGTTAAGAGGAAGCATGAGACAGTGCGGTGGAGAGCTTGGAACAGGGCCAAGCAGATGCAGGCTCCCAAAAATGTGTGAGGGTGTAAGAAAGCAGGTGACAGATGACCCTTTGAAGCTACAGAGGCTCATGGCAATTTGCTGCACCTTCTGGCCATGGCCTACAGGTCTCTGTCCTTACCAGTACTTTGGCCATGGCTTTGAAGAAGGTCAGAACTCCTCAGAATTCAAAGAATGGCTTTGGGAAAGGATTCTCCTCAGAACGCAGGCTTCCGACGACAGACACTTCATAAAGACACACCGCTAGTAAATTCAAAAAAAGATAGGTCTGGGGGACCTGGGTGGCTCAGTCAGTTGAGCGTCTGACTTCGGCTCAGGTCATGATCTCACGGTTTGTGGGTTCGAGCCCCGCGTCGGGCTCTGTGCTGACAGCTAGCTCAGAGCCTGGAGGCTGTCTTCTGATTCTGTGTCTCCCTCTCTCTCTGACCCTCCCCTGCTCACGCTGTTTCTCTGTCTCTCTCAAAAATAAATAAAACTTTTTTTTAAAAAAAAAAGATAGGTCTATTTTTCAGAGTTTCAAAGATAATGTCACTTGCAAGAAACTAGTAAACTTAACCATAGTGTTGCCATTGAGAATCACACTGCACTGTTTCATCACCTTCTTAAACTAGGTACCAGTATTTACTTAGTAATTTTTTTTTTTACTATTGTTAACCATGAGGTTCATTTATTAAGAGACTAAATCCAATGACCCATAATGTAATTTCTATACTTAAATGTATTTGGTTCTGTCTAATCACAATATGGTTTAATGGAAGCAAATGATAATTGTCTACTTTACTGGAAATTGTTCACTTAGTACTTTTTCTTAACACAGCTTTACTTTAACCCTAATTTGTTTAAATGAAAGTATTTCTAGCACCAATAGAAAACCAATATAAATTGCCATAGGGAAGTTTAAAAAAAGAAATACAGGGGTACCTGGGTGGCTCAGTTAAGTGTCCGACTCTTGGTTTTGACTCAAATCATGATCTCACAGTTTCATGGGTTTGAGCCCTACATTGGACTCTGTGCTGGCAGCACGGAGCCTTCTTGGGATTCTCTCTCTCCCTTTCTCTCCTCCCCTCCCCTATTCGTGCTGTTTCTCTCTTGAAATAAATAAACTTAAAAAATTAAAAAAAAAATAAAACAAATACATAATTACTTTAAAAAAAACACTGTTCATGTTTCACCTAAAATCATTTGACACCTTCCCAAGTGACAGTTTTTCCACCTTTGGGAAACAGTTAACCCACAGTATTTTATTGCAGTAATTCGCACAGAGTTGATTGTAAAAACTTCTCACCTGAATCTCCAATTCCTGCCATCTTTTCACTGGAAAGACCCATAAGACTCATCGTATCATTCAGCCCTTTGTTTTAAAGTTGAGGAGCAGGGGCTCCTGAGTGGCTCAGTTTGTTGAGCTTCCAACTCTTGCTTTGGGCTCAGTTCATGATCCCAGGGTTATGGGATCGAGCCCCACATTGGGCTCCATTCTGTACATGGAGCCTGCTTGGGATTCTCTCTCCCCCTCTCTCTGCCCCTCTCCCAAATTCTTTCTCTCTCTCTCTCTCTCTAAAAAAATAACAATAATAAAGTCGAGGAACAGGTGGGACACAAAACTTGCTAGAAGCAATGTGCAATATCCTGCTTCGGAGAAGGCACAAGAGAAAATTAGGCACCAGGAATTTTGAGTATGATTGACCATTGCTTTCATTAATACCATAAAAAGATAAAGCCAACCAGAGAATTGTACGGGGTGAATAAAGCCACAATTGTAAACCATGACAAGACTGAGTCTTCTAGACATTGTTCTCAAATAAGAGTCATTTAGACGGACACAGCTCATATTCCATTGTTTCCTCATTGTCCCCATGCCGTTTCTGGTGTGTGGTTGTCTCAGAATGATGCCTCTCTTATATTTGGTCAAATTATATTTCTATTTAGTGCCCTCCTGATGGTCATGAAAACTAGAGCTGCGCCAGTGTATACGGCCCCAAATACAGTATCCAGTATCTCTTAGTTGGAAGAGACTTGGAAAATATTACCCATTGATTTTTTTTTAATCTTCCTTTCAAAGGAATCCTCACCCAGTCTTAGATTAGAAACATAGCAAAGCCCTGTGAGAAACACATACTTGACATTCGCCTCCCTCCCTGGAAAGAAAGCAACTGGGTTCACTTTCTGTCTTCCTTTGCCTCTGACAGGCCGTATGAGTACATAGTCATGGTGTGACTTCTTTATGCTTCCCTTACGCTGGCCTTCTAGAAACTGTGAGATAGAAGAACACGAGGGGGCACAGTTAATTCACTCATGATTTATCCGCCTGCCTTTGAATAATTTAGTTTACCTCAACAAGAATTCGATAGCTCTTCCTTTTTTTGCCTTGAGAGTCTGTAATTTTGTGTAAAATGGTAGCTCAGGAGTCTCAGATATGCCGAAACCGTACAGGGAACATCTTCTTACCCAACTCTTCGGCTGAATCATGTGATACTACCATTTACATATGTCAAAATGGCCAACTATCAGCAATTTTGCCTACTTTCACGTGTAGAAGGTGGGGAGAATATTTATCGCAGCCCTGCAGCCAAGTCCTCTCAACACGAGGCCAGCAGCAAGTAGGCATCAGTTGCCTGTCACATAAGGACCTATATTTAGATGCCATTTCTAGTCCTTGGAGGCCACACCATCTGATAAATGTTCAGTTACAAAAAAGAATTAGCGAAGATGAGATCTAAGCTAGTCAACCCTGTCTCTGGCTGGTCTGGTGCGGAGAATGAAGGAGAAAATAGTCAACATGACTGTCGCACGCTGGCTGCCGGAGGATGTTGGAAGCACCAAGAAATACTGTAACATGGAGTTACAACCTTCAGATGTGTCACCAAGCTGTCGCCTCAGAAAACTGAGTGGAGGGCTTTTGAACCTGGCAGACAGAGTTACTAATGCAGTGACTACTCTAGGGAGCACCAGGGGGTCAGCAGAGGGACCAGGAGGTAAGAGCCCAACCTCAAGGTCTGTTTACCCCAGGGTCACAATCCAAGGGAAAATTTTCAGGCATACAATGTGGGAAACACACAGGAGTCACAGAGATGCTACACCTATATAGCAGGACTTGCTTTGGATTGTTCTGGGGTGAGAGTAACATTTTTCAGGACTCAGCTATGTCTTATGTAAGTATTTCTGATTAAAAAAAAAAGACATATTTTTTTATTCTAACAGGAAACCACAGCTGCCTCGTTATAAAAATTCTATTTTTTTCACGTACTTTTGCAACGTGACCCAATTGGAAAAGTAGAGTATTGTGATTTTTATCAAGTGTTCTCATATTTCTATGCTTTAAACTTGTCCATACGATTCAGTTATTAAGATTTCACAAGAAATAATGTACTTCGTTTTAAATTGAAATGGTCTCAGGTATCTAGTAAAGGTGTGTTCTATCAGTGACAGTGACTGATCCTCAAGTAAGTAAAGGAAGAGGGAGAAGGTGAGCAGTAAACCCGGAGGAATCTTATGTAAAAGAATTGAAGGACCAGTGAAACAAAACAAGATTTTAGTGGTAACCATGGCAACCTGCAACGGATAAGGAAGAACATGGGGCTTTCAGGTCATTATTATTATTGTATTTCAGCATTTATTGACCACCTGCATGGGATTGGGCTAATCAATTTTTTTCTGGGGAGGAACAGATAAATGGAGATGACGTTTCCCTTTAGGGAAACCAGCCCATTCTAAGAGCTTTTTAATGAAGTTGGGACTGTCAGATGACAAAGGAACAGTAAGGCCTCTCTGCTGCATCGTGGAGAAATTTTTAAAACTTAGAGACCGTGGCAGGAAGGGACCGTGCGGTGACATTTACGCCAGAGACATCTGACAGGTAAAAAGATATATGATAAAATCAGTGATGTGGAACAAAAGAAGCTGTAGGTTAGGTTCAAGATTAATCGGGTTCTTGTTTGGAGAGAGAGCCGATACTATTATTTTTTGGTCAGCCATCTTCTTGTGGGATCCCCAAGGCAAGATCTGTTTACCGTGGCTGCCTAATTAAGCTGCTGTTCTATCAAAAGAGAACCAATGTTTCAATACACCAACTTCTGAGATGCACTTATTTCTTCTTCATACCCAGATGCAAGAGCAGAACTGTTACAAAGCAAAGCACAGCAGAACAAAAGAAAACGTGAAGGCTCGTCTACCTTCCAGGGATCTTCCAGGGATGATGCCATGTCTGCGGGGCGGGCAGGATTGCAGAGCGGAGTAGCAGTGTTTAAGTCTGGCGTTTGTTGGGGTTGGTTGTTTGCCAAGTGAAAACTATTAGAATTATTAGCACTGCCTAAACACTTCCTCTTGGTGAGGATTGCTCGAACAAACCACTTGGGGGGGGGTCTGCTGAAAAGGAGCATTTTGACTTCAGTAGAGTCTGTAGATTCATCAGAATCTGGTGGGACTCCAGATTTGGCATTTCTAATTCCCAGTTGATGCCTATGCTGACAATGACCATATTTTGTTATTGTTAAATGTTTTGTTACTTTTGAGAGACCGAGGCAGAGAGAGAAGGAGACAGAGGATCTGAACCAGGCTCTGAGCTCTCAGGGCAGAGCCAGATGCGGGGCTCAAACTCATGAACCAAGAGATCATGACCTGAGCTGAAATTGGACGCTTAAATGACTGAGTCACCCAGGTGCCCAGATGACCATACTTTAAATGTTTTTTTAATGTTTATTTATAATTTTTGAGAGAGCAAGTGAGTCAGCATGAGCAGGGAAGGAAGGGGCAGAGAGAGAGAGGGAGACACAGAACCCAAAGCAGGCTCCAGGCTCTGAACTGTCGGCACAGAGCCCGAAATGGGGCTCGGACTCACAAACCAAAAGATCATGACCTGAGCTGAAGTCAGACGCCTAACCGACTGAGGCACCCAGCTGCCCCCAGGGACCATACTTGAAATTGTAAAGCTCAGCTTTGTGCCATAGATCACCTGGGGAACTTGCAAACATCTCGTGGCCCAGGCCATACCCCCACACAAGTGAAATCAGCATATCCAGAAGGCCGTCTAGGAGCCGGACACCACCCGTGGGTCAAGGATGGCTCACAGATATCTTTATTTGGCTTACACAGGATTTCATGACTGTTCTTACACCTATATACATGGGGACACCGCATATAAAACCCTTATTTTTAGCTCTTCATTGAATAAACAACACCAGGACCATACTCCCACCTGGTTGTTATCCGTGCTGAGAAGCATGGTCACTCTTGCCTGGGCAGCCATTTTCCCCATTTCTGTTGTCTGTCTGTCCCCGAAAGCATTTGCTCTTGTGTCCCTGCTCAGAGTCCTACTCTAACGCTTCCTCCTGGGTGGATGCTCTGTAGTGCTACCCTCCCTTCAGATCCTTGACTTCCACACGGCAGAGGTGGCGGGTCGCTGGCCTGGATTGCACTGCCCACTCATTCGAGGGTCCCCGTTTGAAGCACTGATGTGGAAAAACGCCTGGGTGGGAGGAGTCCAGAGCCGAGTTCTCGTCAGTGTCTGCCGTTTACTGTTCCATGCTTACTTAGCCTCTTGGACGGTGAGTTTTCCTCCTCCGTGAAGTTGCAATTTGTAGGCTGGATTGAATGTCCTTTGTGTGTGCTAACACGGCATCAGGAACCATTAGGGATTCACTCTGCAGATTCATATTGTTGGCCAACTCTGCGCCAGGTACTCCTAGATGGAAGAGAAGGAATAAAGAGTCAGGTTCAATTCTCCTACCAACCAGGGCTCCGAGGGCTGGGTGAGTTCTCACGAAGGAGATAGTGAGGAGTGAGATGGCCGCACAGCTTCACATGGCCTAACAGCCTGGGTTGTACTTGATGTTCTGGTGGAATCATTAACAGCACAGATTTCACGTGTGAAAGGGGTCTGGTTTGGAGAAGAGGTCGGCTGGTCTTCATCGTTAGGAACAGATTGCAGTGGGAGGTTCGTCTAAGGAAGGAGAGTCTGTGGGAAGCCACAGGGAGGGGATCCTGCCCACCCAGCACCACGGGGGGCACGGAAGGGGAGGAAAGGTGCTCCGGCATCTGCATTCACGTGCTCCCGTGGGCCAGCTCCTCCCCAGCACCCCAGAGGAGTCCTCCTGAGCAAGCTCCAGACTGGAGACAGCGCCTCTAAGAAGTGGTGGGGGAGTCTATCTGGCCAGACCTGGGGGCCTCTTCGCACACTCTGCTTGGCCTCAGCGGCCCTGACAGCACGAGATGCATGGCCAGTTTCCCGTTCCTAGTCTCTTATTTCTCTCCTTTTTCATCTTGCATCTTGTCATTTCTAGTCACCTAAGACTGCTGCTGAAGTTCCCTGCCCTGATCTTTCCAAGTTCTGTCTGAAGCCCCTGGTGACCCCAGGCTGGAGGGGCCCATGCATGCTTACTGCTGCCACCTAGTGGGGGTATCATGTCATGTTGCCTCTCTCTGCTCACAGCTCCAGGCCAGCCTGGGACCCACGTAAAGGAATCATCCAGACTCTGCCTCAGGTGTGACGGGAAGGGCTTGGAATGTGCAGACGTTTCCCAAAGTATACAAATACCTAATTTCTATCGGAACTGGGCTTTGTTGCTGAAAAAGCATTTTAGAAGCTAACTCTAAAACCACCCATGTGCCATCCCTTCGGCCTAGGGTCTGAACAATATTGGCTTGTGGAGTGAATGAAGCCGGGATCCCAGGGAAGAAAACACCTGTTCCCACCCTGACTGAAGAAGAGCCGTGTTCTCCTGTCAGATGTGGGCGGTGGCGTCTTCTTTCTTTCCACGTGAAGAAGTGATTCTTCAACGTGACCCACTGTGATCCGCAGAGACCCCCTTCCTGTCTCACTCTCCAGGCTGTGCTGTTATAATGATGTAATCTCTATAACATAATTACAACCGCGGGGGTTCAAACTAAGAGTGTAAATTCTACTCTCCCTCTTTCGATTCCCTCATTTAAAAAAATCTACCATTTTTCTCGTAGAGTTCAACTGGAGCTCTGTGCTCTCTTCAGATCTCTGTCTTCTCTGTTCTGCCCTTTTCTATATATTGGCATCCACCCCATCTCCTGTTTCCTATTTCTGGATCATTCTGATGATTTTTATCTCCAGATTTCTTCCCACAAAACCTTCTGTTCACCACGAAGATCCCCAGTGGTTGTCATCTACTTAAGTAATTCGAACAGACCGAATTTATCCTTTAATTTTTGAGAAAATGTTCCTTTTAACAGTTTCAGTCTACTGGTATACCTGAATACAGTAAGAATTAACGATGAATAATGTAAATAAAACCACATATGTATTATAACGACTAATGTGGTAATAACCGCCCTGTTATTCCAGTTCTCCTGAGGATTTCTCTGGAAACTTAAGAAGGATATTTTAGGACATAGTTCACAGAGGCCATTGGAATATTTAATAGTCTGTAATTGTTTTTGATTTATAGTATGTTGGTCAAAAGCAGCTTCTAGAAATAAATCAACAGCAGTTCACTCGAGGTAAAAACAGGGCATAAACTGAAGTATGGTCATCGCATTAAATTATACTGCCATATTATGTGTGCCATGTTCGGAGCCGTGTCACCTTCGATAGTCCCAGGCTGCATTTGTCTTGAGCCTTTGCTTTCCAAAAATATTACAAAGACTTCTACCTCTGCTTTTGGTATCATTATTACCTGATTTGAAACAGCAAATGGCAGCTATTTGAGACCATGGCATTTTGTTGCTGAAAAGAACCTTTGTTGGAAAATAACCAGCCTGCTCTTTATTTTGGCATTGAAGGGTGGGAAGCCCAGAGACGTGAAGTCTCCACATGAGGTCCCATAACTCGATCTAAGCACAGTTGAATTGAGTTCTCTTTTGATCATTCTGGCGTGCCATTCATCTTGTTTCTGAATGCACACATATGACTACATGGATAAATTCATGGTATACTTTCCTATACGTGTTTTATAGTTTTTATCTTATTTATGAATGCTAGGTCTTTCTAAGACCATACCTTCCTAGTATTTTCCCAAGAAGAAATGAAAGAGAAATTTCTTTCAAGAATTTCTTAGCTTTTAAAAAAGTAGAGGCAACTATACTTGGCAACTATATACGGCATTTAATCTTAATAGTTAGCTAGGTTAAAATGATTTCAGTGGCTGCCTAAGAAGAACTAACCTGTCAAGATGGCGTTAGAGCGCTGTGGCCATCAGATCCATGAGGCCATTGTGTTTCCAGCCCACTCCTCTGAAGGCACTGACTGCCAGCTTGCGCAAGCTTTGAAGTAGGAGTAACTGCAGGACATGTAAACAGGCCCCTCATAAGATCCTATGGCCATTAATAAGTAATGAAAGACCCACATTTTTCTTTAAGTGGATCTATCTTAATGTGTTCACATTTTAAGGGTGCCTTAATATGACACCATATTGTTTTTTTACATTAGATGAGTCACAGTGGCAAATGTATGTGTCTAGCAGAGTCAAGAAATAATTCTCTCTCCAAAGACCTCAGAGAGATTTTTTTCCCTGCTGTTTTGTTCTAGGACATTTCAAACCCAGATTACTGTGAGGAATGTGCATTTGAATTTGTAACATGATTTTTCTGGTTTATTCTTTTATATTCTAGCTGTATTTTAAAATTTTTGAACAGAATGCATTTCCCCCTCCCTCCTCTCTTCCTCCCTCCCCTTCCCTCCTTCCTCCCCTCCCTCCTACTTCCATCCTTCCTTTCCTCCTTCCTTTCCTCCTTCCCTCCCTCCTTCCTTCCATTCTTCCTTCCCTCCTTCCTCCCTTCCTTCCTTCCATTCTTCCTTCCCTCCTTCCTCCCTTACTTCCCTTCTTCCTTCCCTCTCTCCCTTCTTCCTCCCTCCCTCCCTCCCTCCTTCCTTCCTTCCCTCTGTCTTTCTCTCCTTCCTTCCTCAAACATTTGTCCTGGCACCTGTTAAGCACCAGGCCCTTTGTCGGATACTCTAATGCTTGTAATTTAGGAAAGATTATATTGCATATGTGGTTTCCTTCCATTTTTAGCATTCAGAACTATGTCAAATTCATGATCGTATTCAGAAAGTTCATGTATTTATTTACTTGGACCTTTATCATAATCTCTTCAGGGATATTCTGAAATCCAGCCTAGTCCATGTATTCCCCATTACCCTCAGAGATTGGACCTAGATTGTTCGTGTTGTGAGGCAGAGCCCCTCCATGCTCTGTGGTCAGTGTTGGTCTTCCACATGACCACCATCATCTATTCAAATGTTTAGCGGTGCTGTCTCGTATCTTCGCATGTGTCCGGATGAGATTAATCTTGTCTTATAATCAATCCAGGGGACAGGGAGGGAGAGGCTTTCTGTCCAGGTTTAAGCTGAAAAGAGTGCTCGGTCGCTAACTGGAAGGCTGATTTCCTAAAGAGCTGCTGTGTCTGCCCTTCCAGAAGTCACAGCAGGCGGGCCTGGAATGGGCTTTATCTCAGTGTGGTGGGACGTGGCGGGCTGTGAGCCAGCTGGAGATGATCAGAACCAGGCCTTGGCTCACATCAGCTTCTGCAGGCCGAGTACAGCTTCAAATAGTGTCTGGGTTCCAAAGAAAACATGCCAGGCTTATGCCTGCTGATCCTGGGGCGGTGATGGGGTATATGTTACCGGCTTTGAGGTGCTGGAGGAAATGCTCACTGCTGGTGCAAACACCCTTTCGGTCCTACTGCCGCATGTGCCACATGCAGCAAGTGACACTTGAGCTGCCTGCGTGTGTTCATGGTGCTTAACTGGGTGATTCTTTAAACTTTCAAGAGAAGTCTGCATTTTAGTTTTTTATGTTTCCCCCCACATGGGACTCTTTATTTTCTCCTTGGCCCTTAGAATCATCTGAAGTTATCTTGATGTATTTCGTTAAGTGTCGATTTATCTTCTGCCGTGTTTCCACACAGGGTGTAGAAGCATCGTGAGAGCAGTCAGAAAATTCCTGTGGAGTTACTGAGTAAAGAAATACCCCTTGCCTTGTTTCTTGTCCCCTTTATTTAACTTCCTTAAATGTTTATTTATTTATTTTTGAGAGAGAAAGAGAGAGAGAGAGAGAGAGACAGAGAATCCTAAGTAAGCTCTGTGGGGTCACTGCAGAGCCTGACACAGGGCTTGAACTCATGAACCATGAGATCATGACCTGAACCAGATCAAGAGTCAGCTGCGTAACAGACTGAGCCACTCAGGTGCCCCTTGTTCTCTTTAAATTGGGAGACCAAGCACCCAGGGATGAAAATGTTATCTGGGAAGAGCATCTGGGGCTCACATCTCCACTAACCTCCTCAGTCTCTGCTTCCTCAAAGGTGTCTGAATCTGCATTTTAAATGTAATGGGGTGACATCTTAGGGACTGTCTTGTGTAGGCTCTTTGCTTTGTAGAAAAGGCCCAGAGGACTCAGACACACACTGGAGTACGGTGGGGTGTGTAGCCAAGCCCTGCACGGGCTCCAGGGACACAGAGATGTGTAAGAAAGATGAAGAAAAGAGTCCTTGCCGTCTGCAGTGGTCCATACATGGTTGGGCCCATCATGACTGTCCTTCATTTAGGTAAAAGATGAAAGTGACTTGGCCATGAGAAAGAATGAAATCCTACCATTTGCAGCAATGCAGACAGAACTGGAGGGTATTATGCTGAGTGAAATAAGTCAGTCAGAGAAAGACAGATATCCTATGTTTTCACTCATATGTGGAATTTGGGACACTAACAGAAGACCATGGGGGAGGGAAAGGAGGAAAAATCATCACAAACAGAGAGGGAGGGAGGCAAACCATAAGAGACTCTTAACTACAGAGAACAAACTGAGGGTGGATGGGGGGCAGGGGAGAAGGGAAAATGGGTGATGGGCGTGAGGAGGGCACTTGTTGGGATGAGCACTGAGTGTTGGATGTAAACGATGAATCACAGGAATCTACCCCTGAAACCAAGAGCACACTTTGCACACTGTGTATTAGCCAGCTTGACAATAAAGTATATTTAAAAAAGATGAAAGTTTTATAAAGGACGGTTCTAGATACAAACAGATGGATAGAGACAGAGCTGTCAGACAGTGAGTAGGTACCGAATAATATGCAGGACACTCTGTATAATTGGCATAAAACCGTTAAGGACCTAATCTCCAACTAAATAGACAAAACAGGCGTGGAATATTTTGAATTCATTTCCATTCCTAAAAGACAACAAAGATACGTAAGCGGACGATTCTGTGTGCATGGCGACCATCGGTGTCACCCCCTTCGGTACAGGTATGAAACCACAGGTGAGGTGCACGTAACTGGACTTAGAGAAAACGAGCTCAGGAGGAAAGAGGACAAGCGATGAGTCCTTTGCCTCAACATTTCTCTTTTACTTTTGCTTTGCTGACCTTCCATTTCCTCCTGTCCTGCCTCAGCTCATGGTTTGCCTGCTTGGTGAGTGTTTCCAAAGCCCACTTAGCACATATGCTCCTACATTTCTATTTCCTGCATGGTCAGGCCCGGTGGCATTCAGAATACTACTGTCCGTTTGTTTCCCCATGGCTGTAATCTCCAGCAGTGAGTTAATTTGAAGACCTATAATTGTTTTCGGCAGAAATCTAGCTCCAAAGTGAAAACGTACAGCAGAGAGAGAAAGAGAGACAGACAGACAGAAGCCAAAGAGAAGCAACATAGCATCATCTGAGCCGAGCTGACACGTGTTTCCCTTGGGAAACTGTGGTGTGATGGAGACTGGCCAGTGGCCCACTGCAGACCAATTAAATTCCAAGGTCAGTTACTCACCTTGATCGGCAAAGATAAAAAGGAACCATTTAGCCCTAAAACACCAAGAATTATTTGCCCTGGACCTGCTATGGAGAACGTCAGCCACTCCTAAAGCTGCAGGCTTCTTTACACACAGATCACCGAGCTTTGCACCACGGAAGCCTGTGGCCCGGCCCACAGCTGAGTGTCGGGGTCACCTGCGGTGCAGACCTGGTGTCTGGTCTACCAGGCACCTGTTGCAAGAGCTCCAGACCCAGCAGCTGGAACTGTCCCAGGTGCCGACTAGAGCCTTGCTAGTGAAAGTCTTGTCCTTGCACCAGTAGCACAGGCACCACCGAGGGGACTCTTCGGCCCCACTTCGGACTTGAATCGAACTCTTCATTTTACCAGGATTTACTGGATTCCCAGTTAGTTAATAGGCACAGTAGGTATTAAGGAACACTTCTGTAAAACTCAGTCAGAATCTCTTTTTTGTGGAGCTTGGAGGTGGGACATGAAGAGTGTCACAAACACCAGGTAGGAAAGAACAAGAAGGCCATCACATCAAAAATAGCAGGGGCGCCCGCGTGGCTCCATTGGTGAAGCCTCTGCCTCTTTTCAGGTCAGGTCATGATCTCACAGTTCGTGAGTTCAATCCCCGTGTCGGGCTCTGTGCTAATGGTGTAGAACCTGCTTGGGATTCTCTCTCTCCCTCTCTCTCTGCCCTTCCCCTGCTTGCTCGCTCTCCCTCCCCCCTGTCTCTCTCTCTCAAAAAATAAACTAAAATAATTATTTTAGAACAAAGAAAATAGCAAAGAGGCATTGAGCCAGTGCTAGTCGTGAGTTCATGTCATTCAGGAAATAGAAGATATGAACAAGGCCCCATCAGCTCATGGACAGAGCACAGAAAAAGCTGGGACAGAACAACGCGGAGGGTGCAGGCTGTGAACAGATGAATTCTGAAGCTGATTTCGAGTCAGAGCTGCTTTCTGGGTTCTGGGACAGCTGTCGCATCCTGATGAGCGTTCCATTCTCTACACGTTCTTGTTGTGCAGCTGCTCAAGCCATGGCCCTTGTTTCTTACTCTCCTGGAAACTTCCAGCAAATTCTTTTTAGCTGATGTAACGTGCCAATAGCTCTGACCTTGCCAACCTCAAAAATCCTCAAAAGCGCACCGTTCTGAAGGACTTTCGTTTTTTTACTTTTATTCCCAGTCTGGTTTCTTGGTTTTCTGCAAAAGTTTACCTTCGTGGAAAGTTGAATTTTAATACCACTTTACGGGTTCACCAAGTCCTGATAAAACTATGAACAAGGCGTGGGGGCTTCCAGAATAGTAGTGCCAGGAGCCTGGCAAGTTCTTTCCCTAAAAATAAATGGGGGTTGGGGCACCTGGGTGGCTCACTGGGTTGAGTGTCTGACTTCGGCTCAGGTCATGCATGATCTCACTGTTCGTGGTTTCAAGTCCCTCGGCGGGCTCTGTGCTGACAGCTCAGAGCCTGGAACCTGCTTTGGATTCTGTGTCTCCCTCTCTCTGCCCCTCCCCTGCTCATACTGTCAATCTCTATATATCTCAAAAATAAAATAAACTTAAAAAAATTAATAAATGGGGGGAAAGAACCCTCCCCAAATGGACAAAACAGGTATTTTAGGAGTTTGGCGATTGGCCAAAGGCACAGGATCATTTGAGAACTGTTTATTAAGGGAAGCTACTGAATCCTGGGGAAGAGCAGGAGTGTGCGGCCCTTTTTGCCTGGGGCTGTTCTCATCACTGCCCAGTACTTCATTGTGGTAATTCTACCAGGGCACAGCAGCTGTGAAAACCAGCACTCAGTGACTAGAGAGGACTGATTTGATTTGGTGCAGAGAGTAGAAAAACCACATGTCCCTGGGCGTTGTCAGAAACAATAGTGATCCGGGTGGTGAACGGAGGGGAAGGTCAGCGTTGCAGCTAGCCTCTTGTTGTCCTTGCTGGGAAAAGCAATGAAATAGCACGTTGCCAGTAATTTAATAGAGAGAGCTAGTGAATGGGACCGCGGCAGTGTGCCTTGAGAAGTTCTCATGTATCCCCACAGGTCTGCAAGTCTGTGCACCTGTGTGAGGCTGTGCACAGAGGAGAGATGCAGAAGGCCTGATCTGCACGTATTCCTCATGGAACATGAGGCCAAACACGAAAACACAGGAGACCCAAGAGGATGCACGGGAAAGTAGAAGTCAGGGTGGCTTTAAACTGTGTTCCCGAGCCTTTACATGTTGGACCTCTGATGGGTCACTGGCGACGATTAGGCTATTCTGAAACAGCAGCAATCACTAGAAAGCTAAATTTAAAAATAAAATTAAAATACTAAAAATTTTCGCAGACCCATCCACACTCTCAGAGGGGAGATATAATCCACAGAATTAATCCAGGCACCTTGCTAAAGAAACTAAGAATAACAACAATAAAACATCAAAAAGAGCAACCTCTGGTGGGAAAATCAGGATGTGTACAGACTTACTACAATGTATTACCCAAATTTTCCAATTTTCATAAAAATAATCACAAGCCCTGTAATGAAACAGGAAAGTGTGACCCATTCGAAGGAGCAAAAAGCCAAGGTAAACTGCCTGTGAAGCTGGTCAGTGAGAGACTCAGCAGACAAAAGCTTTATGTCAGCTACTAGGAATATGTTTAAAGAACTCTGATAATAAGGATTCATCAAATAGAGAATATCAATAAAGACAAATAAATTATTTAAGACAGTGGAAATTCTGCATCTGAAAAGTATAACTGAAGAATTCACTGGGGAAGCTCACCAGCAGATTCAAGATGGCAGATTCAAGATGGCAGAAGAAAGGACCAGTGAACTGGGAGATGGACCAGTAAAAATTATTCATCTTGATGAACAGAAAAAGAAAGAATATTAAAGGGCAAGTAGAGTCCCAAAGACTATTAGGACGCTATGAAACATTCTAACGTATACATAATAAAAGCCCCAGTAGGAAAATGAAGGAACAAGGTAGCCAAAGGGCCAAAAAAAGTATTTGAAGAACTAAATAGTTATAAATGTCATAAATTTGATTAAAGAGATTTAATTTACAGATGTAGGAACCTAACAAACTCCAAGTGGAAGAGACACAAAGACCATCACACCTGTGTACTTCATCGTCAAACTGCTGAAAGCCAAAAAGATCATCCCAAATGCTGCAAGAGAAACAGAATTCATTCTCTACTGATGACCAGCATCATTAACAGCATGCTTCTTATAAAAAATAATGGGGCTGGAGAGCATTGAGGTATGAAGACAATTACTGAAAACAAAACACAACAGAAATACATGGCTATTGGGGCGCTTGGGTGGCTCAGTTGGTTGTGTGTCCGACTTTGGCTCAGGTCATTCATGATCTCGCAGTTCTCGGGTTCAAGCCCCACATCGGGCTCTGTGCTGGCAGCTTGGAGCCTGGAGCCTGCTTTGGATTCTGTATCTTCCCCTCTCTCTCTCTCTGCCTCTCAGGGCCCTGCTCATGCTCTGTCTTCCTCTCTCTCTCAAAAATAAATAAACATTTACAAAGATTAAAAAAAAAAGAACCACAACATTATCAAACAGGAATTCTATATCCAGCAAAAATATTCCTCGAAAATGCAGGTTCAGTAAAGATATGGTTAGATACACAAAGACAGAGAATTTGTTGCTGGCAAACATGGCTTATAGGCAACTATAAAAGACCATATATTTAGTGTTTTCCCCCTTTTCACCTAGCTGACTGAAAAGACATAAAGCTGTATAAAATAATAATTATAAAATTATTTTTTAAATATACAAAATGTTTAACATATATGAAATGTCTTTTATATATGTTATGTTCATATATATGTGTCTTATAAAATGTTAGGACATATAAAGATTATAGATATTATATTTATATGTATTATACATGTAATACATATATACATGCATATATAATGTATTACGTATATATAATGGATTAACAGAATGGAGAGAAAATGGAGCTCTATTGGAATAAAGTTTCTATTTTCTTTTAGCAGATTTGTTAGTATTAATTTGAAGTAGACTATGATAATTTAAGATGTATATTGTAATCCCTGGACCAACCACTAAGAAAACTCAAAACAGTATAGTTAAGCAAATCTAATGAAGAAATGTAAATTGTATATAGGAAAATAGCTATTAACACCAAGAAAAGCAGTAGAAGTGAAACAGAAACAAAAACATAAGTCATAAAGGGAAAAAAAAACTGGTAGATGTCAATCCAATCATAGCAATGGTAACATTCTGTTGAATAGATTATACTTTCTAATCAAGATTTTAAAAGGTTATAACGAATGTTTTAAATAAGTACTGAAAAATTAAAGAACTTCTATGAAATGGACAAATTCTTGGAGGGAAAATGACCAAAACTGATTCAAGAAAAATGGAAAACCTAAATGGATGTATTTCAAATACAGAAAATTGAATTATTAGTTAAAAATCTTCACACAAACAAAGGCTAGCCCCATATGACTGCATTGGTGAATTCTACCAAACATTTAGAGAAGAAATTCTACACTAATTCTTCACAAAATTGAGAGGAGGATGGAACACTTTCCAATCCATTTTATGAGACCAGCATTAGCCTAATAACAAAGCCAGACAAAGACATCACAAAAAAGAAAACGACAGATCAATCTTCCTCATTAATAGAGATGCAGAATATTCAATAAAATATTAGCAAACTTAATCCAGCAACATAGACAAAGGATTATACACCATGACCGATGTGGGATGCATTCCAGAAACATGAAGTTTCTTAACATCAGAAAATCAATTAATATAATGCACTATCTTAATAGAATAAGTGATAAAAGCCACAAGATCATCTCAACAGATGCATAAAAAGCAGTTGACACAATCCATGAGAACAAAATCTCAATAAGAACAGAAGGAAACTTTCTCAGTTTGATAAAGCGCACCCATGAGGAACCCACAGCTAACATCATACATGTCAGTGACGACTGTGTGCTTTCTTCCTGAGGTGAGGAACAAGGTACACATGTTACTCTTATCACTTCAATACCATACTGGATTCTAGACATTACAATAATAATAAAAAAAAAGAGATGAAAGCATTTCTTCCTTGAAAGGAAGAAATAAAACTGTCTTTGTTGAGGGGCGCATGGGTGGCTCAGTAGCCTAACTGACCAACTCTTGATTTCAGCTCGGGTCATGATCTCATGGTTTGTGAGTTCAAGCCCCACATCGGGCTCCATGCTGATGGTGCGGAGCCTGCTTGGGATGCCCTCTCTGCCCCTCTGTGTTGTCTCTCTCTGTCTCTCTCTCTAAAAATAAGTAAAATAAACTTGAAAAAAAAAGATCTTTGTTGGTGGATGACGTAATGCTCTATGCATAAAATCCTAAAAATACAGGTACAGTCACATGCACTTGTGACCCCCGCCCCCACTATGTAGAACTAAATAAATTCAGCAAGGTCAAAGGATGCAAAATCAATATACGAAGTCAATTGTATTTCTATATACTAATAATGAACAATTTGAAATGAGAGTTAAGAAAGCAATTTCATTCCCAGTAATATTAAAAAAATAATACACTTTGAAATAAATTTATCAACGGAAGGCAAGATTTATACAATGAAAAACTTTTGAGGGAAATTAGAGACAATCTGAATACATTGAAAGACATTCATGGATTGACTCAGTATTGTTAAGATGTCAGTTTTATAACTGATCTATAGATTTGATGTAATTACTAATGAAATCCCAGCAAGGATTTTTTTTTTGGTAGAGATCAACAAACTGATCCTAAAATATATGTATATGATATGCAAAGGACTCAGGTTAGTCTAAATAATTTTTTTTATTTTTGACAGGGAGAGAGAGAGAGGGAGAGAGTGAGCGAGGGAGAGGTAGAAGTAGAGAGAGGGAGAGAGAGAATCCCAACCAAGCTCCACACTGTCAGCACAGAGCCTAACATAGGACTCGATCCCATGAACTGTGGGATCATGACCTGAGCTGAAACAAGAGTTGGATGCTTATCTGACCTAGCCACCCAGGTGCCCCAAGATAATTTTGATAAAAAGCAAAGTTGAGGAACTTATACTTCCTGATTTCAAACCATATATGAAACCTGCTGTAATCAAGACAGTGTGACAAGGAATAGGAATCAATAGAACAGAACTGAGACATCTGAAAGACAGTCTTAAATTTAATATATGTTGATTTTCAACAAAGATGTCAAGGCAATTCAATGGGGGAAGGGATTGTCTCTTCAACAAATTGTGTTGGGATAATTGGATGTCAGCATACAGAAAGATGAATTCAGATCCTTACCTCACAGCATGCAAAAAATTAACTGAAGATCTAGACCCATACTTGCAATCGAAACCTATAAAACTTCTACAAGAAAACAGGAGAAAATGTTTGTGACTTCAGGTTGGACAAAGTATTCTTTTTTTGTCTTCAATGTTTATTTATTATTGAGAGAGAGCAGGAGCTGGGAAGGGGCAAAGAAAGAGGGAGGCATAGAATTTGAAGCAGGCTCCAGGTTCTGAGCTGTCAGCACAGAGTCCAATGGGGGGCTTGAACCCGTGAACCATGAGATCATGACCTGAGCCGAAGGCAGACGTTACCCGACTGAGCCACTCAGGTGCCCCAAACTGAAAAGTTTTTACTGAACATTATCATTAAGAAAATGAAAAGACAAGCCACAGATTAGGGTAAAATATTTACAGGTCATGTATCTGATAAAACATTGTATCCAGAATATGTGTACAATGATTATAGCTCAACATGAAGTGAATGTTGCCAACTAAAAAAAGAGAGAAAAGACTTGAACTGGCAGATGCTTTGCCAAAGAATACACATAAATGGTCATATAGAAATTACTAATGAGCACCTAAAAGATGCTTAAAATCATTAGTTGTTAGGGAAATGCAAAATCAAACCACAATCGAAAAGCACTTTATGCCACTAGAAAGACTACAGTCAAAAGACAGACAATACCAAGTGTTGGGGACAATGGGAGAAACTGCGCCCTGTACACTACTAGTTGAAATGTAAAATGATACAATCTCTTTGGTAAGTAGTTTGGCAGCTTCTTAAAAATTTAAACTTACTGTACAGCCCAGTGATTGCACTCCTAAGTATCCTTCCAAGAGAAACGAAGACATGTGTCTCTATAAAGTGTTGTACACAAATGTTCATAGGAGCATTACCCATCCAAACTAGAGACAATCTAAAAAATGACCAGCTAATGAATGGTAAAACAAAAGGTGATGTAGCCGTACAATGGGATACTATTTAATAATAAAAAGGAATTGGGGTGCCTGAGTGGCTCAGTAGATTAAGCAACTAGATCTTGATTTTGGCTCACGTCATGATCTCACAGTTTCACGAATTCGAGCCCCACTTCAGGCTCTGCTGTTGGGGATTCTCTCTTTCCCTCGTTCTCTGCCCCTCCCCTGCTTGGTACTGTCTCTGTCTCTCCCCAAAATAAATAATAAACTTTAATAGTAATAATAATAAGGAATGAACTACTACATGCATGAACCTCAAAAACATGCTGAAGGAAGGAAGCCAGATGTAAAAGACAACATCTTGTATGATTCATTTATGTGTAGTGTTGGACACACGTACACAGTGAAGAACATCAGTGGTGGCCCAGAGCTCATGGAGGGACCAAGGATTGGCTGCAGTGAGCATGAGAGATCTTTGTGGTGATTCATTAAAATGACCATAACTATTTTAAGACTTCAGATGTTATAGTTTCTATATTTGTTCAGGTAAGAGTATAAGTTAGACTTGTTGTTATTTTGTAAAACCAAGAAATGACAAAAAAAAATGCAAACTATAAAAACAACAACTCACAGCTTCAGAGATTTAGGAGGGAAACCTTCAGGAATTAAAACACAAAATCAAGTTGAGCAGCACAGTCCGACAGATGTTTAAACAGATGAATAAAGTGTGCCTTGTGAATTCCTAATGAATTTCAAAGAATACCGCCTGATACTGAGAAATGCAGCAGATCGCCTACATGGTGCACGGTGCTGGAGAATGGTTTCTACAAAAATGCCTGTTGCAGGCAGGGCTCAAGTGCCTCAGGACATCTGCTTCTAGTTTCACATATATATTTCTAACACACACCGTTGAAGATCATGGCTGGCCTAAAGTGAAGAGGAGAGCCATCCCCTGCGAGCACACAGGGTGTTTTGTTTCTTGGCCTTGTCCCACCATATCCTCCGGGCCAGCCCCTCCTATTTCTACTGTCACTGTTTGGTCATTTAACGGAGTGTCTCTCATATTTATCAAAGGATGTACAGCTATCTTGACGATAGCATTGCCACACTTTCTAAGTCTGGGTAAATGGAATAACCACCACCTTTGAAAATAAAACATAAAGCTTTTTAGGACAGACATTGAGGCATGAAGAAGACAGTAGACAAATCTTCTTTACAGCATGGATATTCTTCACCAAATTCTCTAAAAATGGCCAAGTGCATGTCAGGATGTTATCAGATAAGAAAACCTGGCACCTAGTAGATTCTTGACGAAGGTTTTCTAAAAAAGAGCTACAAAGAATGAAATGACAACGTGATTTGGGAAAGGTGGAAGAAAGGGGAGTGTGTGCTGGATGGATGTTGTGGTTGGGTAGCCTGGTGAAGCTGAGAAGGGAGGCTAAGAAATGAGACTCCTTCATGCAGAAGCAAAGGACATGAGCTTTGAGACTGGATGGATCATGGTTTGAATCCTGCTTACCCCATTCACTAGCTTGGGCATTTTCACACCTTCTTGGAGCCCTGGGATTCTTCTCCATTAAAGGGCTTGGTTGTTATGATTAAAGATCTCATATGGAATAGCGCCGGGATGCCCTAGTCGGTTAAGCATCTGACTTTGGCTCCGGTCATGATCTCACGGTTTGAATTCGAGCCCCGTGCTGGTCTCTGTGTTGACACTGTGGAGCCTGGTTGAGATTCTCTATCTCTCCCTCTCTATCTGCCCCTCCCCAACTTGTGCTTGCTCTCTCTCTCTCTCTCTCTCTCCCCCTCTAAAAATAAATAAATAAATTTTAAAACAATTTTTAAAAAAGGAAAGAATTGCATATGGAAAGACCAATACATGGCCACTATTTTAATAGGATAATCTGAGAAATAAAACTGCATGAAAGGGAAAATGAATGATAAAAACCAGTGTTCCCCTTCACAGATTTGGCTCTTAACCAACCTAAAGGACCGGCTTTATCATGATATAATCCCAGTCAACGAACAGTAATGGGGGCCCATCAATGCCCTTGTAGTCTCCCGTGTGGATGATGAGAATAAGGCATATTAGGACTATGTGAAGGAGGCCTCAGTTGATGACAATCGTGTGGGACCCATGCATAAAACAGTGTTTCAAAGTAATAATAACATCTGCCATATTAACTAAAAATAGGATCTTCAGACACAATGCCCAGCCGTGTAACACAGACATCTCCCGTCATACTTCGATGGGAAAAGTGACGGTCAGTCTCTATACTGGAAACTTCATCCATCTGATATTAAAACCTTTGCTATCGAGGTAAGGAAATGGAATAGGAATATAGCAGGTTTTTCTAGCTACAGCTGGTACCTAACAGAGCGGTAACCCAAACCCAGATTTTCTAACACCAAACCCAGAATGTTTCCCCCTGGGTATTGCTACGGTTATTCTCAGAGCAGGCCTACTTCTTTACACAAGCCAGCAACCTTTGCAGCTGGTGTCTGGCTGCTGAAATGCACAACCAGGGGAGAGAGTTTCCGCTTAGTGTTTTGGGGGCAACTCAACCTCAGGGCAGGGTGCCTTCAAATCCATGTCACGGGCTGCAAACAATCTTTTCATCTCTCTGCTGTCCCGTCCTGCTGCTGCCATCAGTCGGAGTGTCTGACAGTTCATCATATTCCCAGCAAAGTCAAAAGACAGAGTAGCGATTAAAAGGGGGGCAAACTGCAGCTTTTAAGAAAATGGCATTTTTCTGGCATTGCTGAAGCTATCAGCTGCCAGTCAGTGGAGAGTGGAAATTGTTCTAGATAAAAGAACCCTGGCCACAAGATGCATGCTAAATGAGTATAGCAGCCACCTGGGGATAAATTTCAGTAACAACGGAAGCACCTGCCCAGACCGAGAGGCAGTTTGCATCCTGTGGCTCTTCTTTTATGAGACTACACTCTAGCACTTAGGTGAAAATACAGTACAATTTGGTTTGCGAGCATAATTCGTTCTGGAAACATGCGTGTCATCCAAAGTGCTCGTTTGTCAAAGAGAATTTCAATAACCATTGGCTCAGTTAGGATCATGTGACGTTGGGCATCATGTACGACTCGTATTGCAAGACATAGCTCGTTTATCAAGTTAAAATGTTTTAGACACGTTTGCTCATCTTGCAGGACATTTGCAGAACCAGTTACTCGCAAGCCAAGGTTTTACTGTATCTCCGTAGAATAAATGCGTCACGGTCTTGAGGATCCAACAGGTGATGAGAAAATTACCTCTGCATCTCCCTCAAGTCATTTTTAGGGATTATTGGACGTCAGGTATATTGTATCCATGCACGTGAAGCAGCAGCAGAAACCATTTGCAGATTCCAATTTTCTGAGGTTGGTTTGGTTCTGACAGTAAGTCCCTTCAGATGGGAAATGCTGCCTATCTGCGCGGGTCCACTAAGAAGGATGTGCTGAATGAAGGGTCGTGAAACTATTGGTATCTTAATCTCTTGCTGCCTTGCTTGCTCTAAGACTGAAGTCATGCATAACAGAATAGGCAGGAAGGTGTTTTCTGGCATGAAATTTGATTACCTCTAATTTGTGTGTAAAGAAGAACATTTTCATCACCACTTTTAAAATGTGCCTTCTCTTTTTCCTGGATAATTTGACTCTCACTGTGTTTTAAGAAGGCAGGATTTAGGTGCCTTCATTGTCATGGCTGTGGAGGGGCTTGGTCCCAAATGCCCTGAATATAGCCCACCTCCTTAGTCCCACGATGCTGGGCAACTTCGGCCAGCATTTTTGGCTTCTGACGGCATTGTGCCTTGTTGCTGGTTGGTTGTCATTTTTATAGCAAACCGGGATTTATTCGTAGCCTTTCATGGCTTTGAGGGCAGTATTGGTTGTAATTTGCATTTCCCGAACCTTTGTGGGGCTTGAGTACAGGTGTGGACTCTTGGTTTGTAAAAGCAGAATGAATAGCATCTGGCTGGCCCCAGGGGTCGTCGCTTGAGACTGTACTTCATGGATGAAACAACTCGTAGAAACTTTCTGCACACACCCAGCTTGCCTGTGCATAAGCCGTCTGGTCATCACCAGAGACTCATACCCTAAATTCTCTTCCTGCCATTACATGAGTCAAGAACGTAGTGTGCAGAATAGCGAACTGACTTGCCACAGGCTGCCTGAATCCGAGTTCCCAAGAGAGAATCTGAAGCCAAGCTTGTTCCTACAGGCGGGAGCTCGCCAGGGTACCATCCCAGCTGTCTTCCCTCTGCCTCCCTGCCAATCGATTGCTCAGTGATTTATGTTCTGTCTTGTGGCATCTGTGTGAGCCAAGTCGACTGCCTGAATTCTGGCCCTTCTACTGTCCGGATAAAGTCTTCTATTTCCCCTGAAAATCTAACTAGAAGAGAGGGTTCTTCCCATGATGTGAATTCATGGGAGTGGTGAGGGCTTAGAATTTAGAACACCCGGATCTGATCTTTGTCACTCAATTTTCCTTTGGTGTTGATCAAGTCATGCTACAAGCTTGTTTCCTGAACTAGAATATTCTCTCTTTCCCGGAGTACTGAGCAGGGAACTTTCCTATGTATTTGACTTCTAGCACACAACTTCGGTTTATGATAAACTCTTGGAAGACAGAAACCGTGTACTTGAAATCCTGTTTTTTTTTTCCCCCCAATGATTGTTGATAATTTCTAGCAACTAAATCTGGTAAAATAATTATAGTTTTCTGGAATCTGAGGACATGTGGAACATTCAAGTATTTGAGATGTAATTGAATAAAGAGGGATTTTTTTCTCCTAAGTAGCCTCCTAAAAGTCCTATGTTAATGAATGCTCTAAATCAGTGATTCTCCCGTGAGGGTGACCCCTTTCCCCGCAAGAAACCGTGTCAGATGACTATTTTGGTTGTTACAACTGGAAGAAAGAGCTGCTAATGTCCTCTGGTAAATAGAAGCCGAAGATGCTGCTAAGTATTCTGGAACGTATAGAACGGTCCCCATGACAATTCTCCAGATGAAAATCTTAATCATGCCGTGGCTGCTCAGCCCTGAACTCACACTGGTTCTTGGAGCAACAACACTGGGCTCACCTGGAAACTTACAAGAACTACAAATTCTCAGACCCTGCCCTAGACCTCCTGCAATCAGTCTTGCTTTTCCAAGATCCCCAGGGCATGAGCCTGTCCATTAATATTTGAAACACACTGTTTTCAAATAGTGCTAGTTTCTAAAGCTTTACGAATGGTTCAGGTTTATGAAAAGAAGACCACGTAGAGGGTCCGTATATACCCTGCACGAGTTTCTCTTACAAATAACTCGTCTTACGGTAACTGTTACAACTACTGAACCAATAGTGAAACTTCATTAGGAAGGAGAGCCCAGGCTTTATTCCTATTTTGTTCAGTTAGTTTTTACCTCATGTTCTTTCTCTGTTCTGGGATCTCCTTGGAGATCCTACTTCACATTCTGTATCCTGAGGCTCCTCTTGGCTGGGAGAGTTTCTCAGACTCCTTTTGGTTTTGTTGGTCTTATTAGTATTGAGGGGTCCTGGTCAGATATTTTGTAGGATGTTCCTCAGTTGGGATTTGTCTGTTTCTTCCTCATTGTTAGACAAGGGTTAATGTTCTGTCGGGAGGAAGACCACAGAGCTAAGTATCCTTCTCATCATCTCACGGGAGCTTACTGTCAACATGACTCGTCATTGATGATAACAGACTTGATTACCTGGCTAAGCTTGTTCTTGGGTAATGTTCTTAGAGTTTACATTTATTTCTCATCTGATTCAAATTTGCTTTATTGGCCAATCAAGGCTCTGTCTTTCTGTAGCTGTCTTCCATTATGGAATTTTAAAGGCTTACATCATTAGAATTGCCAGACTTACTGTAGGTATGAAACCTGAAATTATGAATTTACAAACGGGCAATTTCAAAAGATTAAATAGCGGACTTAAGTTTCAATAAGGAAGCAAACATCGCAGGATCAGGAAAAGATGATTAAACATGTTTTTAATGTTTATTTATTTTGAAAGAGAGCAAGCATGCATGTGAGTGACGGGGAGAGAGACACAGAGAGAGAATCCCAAGCAGGCCCTGAGCTGTTGAGTGCAGAGCCCAACTCAGGGCTCGATCCCATGAACCATGATACAGACTGAGCCACCCAAAGGCCCCCAGGGTGAATCTGATTAAGGGAAAGAGCTAAAAACCACTGGAACCAAGTAATTATCTTTGTCTACAAAGGAGAAACCAAATTAGCAATTTCAGATCTGAACTCTGAAACCCATTAGATAGGAAATCAACATTTGTAGTCAAATGGGTGGTTTCAAAACGGGAAGATTTTGCTCTCCTTAAAAACCCCTCCTGACTCGTGCCTCCCGGTGTGGTAGAGCCCTGTGCTAGGAGGTGGGAAATGAGGCCCACAGTTGTGTACACACACTGTGGCTTCTAAATCGTCAGGCATTAGGGATTACTACATTATGCCTTGGTCTCTTAATCACATTTGGATAATTAATCCTATTCTCTATACTTTGTGTTGTTCCAGGCAAATGAGATAAGCAGATGTAAAGTACTTTGACCTTTTAAAGCCCACCTCCTTGTAAGTTCCACCCATTACTTGTTACCATCCAGTCTTTCTTCTCTCCTGCCTCTGGCCTCCCTACCTCTGTGTTGGTGGCACAGCTAGTTTACCAAAGTGCTCTTCTCCAAACTGGGGGGCTCCTGTCCCACCTGCAGAGCTCTGCTGACTCTTCTATTTAAAAGGTAAAGCTATCCCTCCTTGCTAAGATCAAGGGTAAAGGTAAAGCTATCAGTGGGTCTCCAAACACAGTCGGGAGGCCTAGAAGTAGCTGTACTCCTTTTCTAGACATGTAGATCCTACTCAGCAAAGAGCAGTTTGAAATTTCAGCGTTGGGGAGCCTGGGTGGCCCAGTTGGTTAAAGGTCCAACTTCAGCTCAGGTCATGATCTCACAGTCCGTGAGTTCGAGCCCCATGTTGGGCTCCGTGCTGACAACTGGGAGCCTGGAGCTGCTTCAGATTCTGTGTCTCCCTCTCTGTCTGCCCCTCCCGGACTCAAGCTCTGTCTTCTCTCTCTGAAAAATGAACAAACCTTATTTTTTTTTAAATTTCAGCCTTGTACAAAAATATCCCACCCTCAATTCCTCTTAGACTCTTGAGGGAAGCATGTTCTGAGATTTCCGGGCCAGAATGTGAAGAATCCAGGAGCCATTAGGGACCAATGGGCTCTAAAAACTACTCATGTTTCTCGGTGCAAGGGACATGGAAAGGGACAGGGCTCGAATAGTGGGAAACAGGTCTCTAAAATGAACGAAATCCCAGCTTTGGCTGCATATATTTGTACATTAAAGCTTCTGTTGAGCTTGGAGAATTCCCTAAGGCTGTTTCTTTAAAAATAAAATATTGAAAAGTAGCTTTAACTTGTACAAGACCTTTCATTTTCTCTTGCAGTAAACCTTTAAGAATCATGTAATCACACAGTGGGGCTTGAGCTTGAAACTATCCAGGATCACTTTGTATATGAATACTGAAGCCACAGAGAGTGAGAGGGTGTGCATATAGTCGGCTTAGGGAGCCAGGGCAAGAATTAAGTTCTTTGGACACCAAGTGTGCTATTCCATTTAGTATCTCACACTGCACTGTATCTCCACATAGTATTAATGTAGCTTTAATTTTTAAGTAAAATGGTGTACAAAACCTTTTTCTCCGGGGAAACTCTAGGTGACACTATGTTGGAGACTTTTTTTCATTGTAACAAGTTTGTAAAGGGGAACAAGAGTAGTGAAATACTTAGAATAAAGATACTAACAGAACATGAACAAATCAGGTCAAAGGGAAATAATAACATTGAAAGAACATGAAACTTACATGAAATGCAATTGCATGAGATACTTTGATGGCTCTGCTATGTATTCTACAACATTGTTAAAGTTTGGGGCTTTAGAGTGAAGTTAGCACACAATGCTACATTCATTTCAGGTGCACAACTGTGATGCCACAACTGTTAACACCGTCTTTTTTTTTAAACACATAAGTATCTTTTTTTGGATGAGAGACCACAAAGTGAAGGTCATTGTTCTTCTGTCTTGGGAAATAGTACTAAGTTGTGGGGGGGGGGGGGGGTAGTGGAAGATTTCAAGAGCTTGCACGGGTAGAAACAGTTCCAGAACGGCTTCACTGTTAGCATGCAGCAAGCAACACCTGTGGAGGGAAATGTATCCAAACTCCATGACGATTATATACCCACAGGAACCAATTTCCAAATCAGAGCGAGAGTTTGTGATCATTGCAAATTAGGTCCTAATAACTTTGACCTAAAACATTGCTGGAAGGCACAAAGTTAGATCCTCACCTTTGTGAATCTGATGCCTCCGCGGAGATAAAATGCTAGTGCGTTTCTCTGCTTTAAAGGAGCTTTCTGAAGGTGCCTCTCTGCGAAAGGTGGAGGGGTCTCTAAAGACGACCCAAGAGAGCAACGGAGACTGTCGAGCAGGTGGAAATTCCAAGGATAGGATTTTCCTGGCTCTGTCCCAAATGAATGGAACTGGAAAGAGGACGTGTTGACAGGCCATAAAATCAGGGAAAGAAAAGAACAGGTAAAATAATTGCATGTGGACTTGAAATCTTGAACTCCCTTAAGGTTTAGAAAAGAGCAATGTAAGGCCTCTGCAAAATAAAAATAAAAATAAAAATAAAAATATCCCTGCTTCCCAGAGTAAGATGCTTCCCTGTAACTTTATCCTGAAGTCTCAGGGTCCTGTGTGCCTCCGCAGGGGCGATTTGCTTCCTAGGTTCTGTTCTGACCCTGGATGGTGATCAGAGAGAGAAGTTGGAGGAAAACTAGCAACTAAGCACCAGAAAGCTAGTCTCCCTTTCTTAGTTACATCACCTTTGTGTTCTGTCTTGTCACGTAGCACTTGCTCCCCCTGAGGTATTGCGAGTTTATGAACGAGACACTAAAGCCTAAAATAAGTGGGTAGCCTAGTTGGCAAATGGAAGACTTCTTCATGGGTCAATTTCTTTTCATAAATTGACACACTTATTTTTAGCCACATTTTTATATGATCGTTGTTTCGGAAGTTTATCTACATTATGTCCCTCGAACGAAGGCCAGCATGCTTCTGTGTCCATTCTACACTGGCTGCTCTAGGGACTGGTAAAGGGGTACACTTAGGCGAGGGCACCGGGCGTGACTCCCCGCTTCCGTGCCCTGGTCCTCAGCATTTTGAGAGCAGCAAGGACGTGGCAAGACCCCCAAAGAAGTCTGGATAGGAGACCTGAGTTCTGATTCTCTAGCAGTTTTCCTCTTGCTATGCTGCACAGCTTGCTGGGACCGAATTTTTCTCCTCTCTCAAGTCAGGGGTGGGCCATGATGACCCAGCTCAAGTATCCGAGGACTCGAAGCAATTACTCTCCTGGGTCCTGTTTCCCCATTCTCCTCCATCTGAATCCAAGATGTATAATTTCTTCCCGTATACTAAGTTTTAGCTTCAGGTATTCAGAATCCTGATTCTTGCCTCTAGGCTATTTCTTTCCGATTTGAGCATCTCTTTACTGAATTGCTAGAACATTAGTTTCCTGACTTTAATAATATCTCCAGTTGAAATTATCTGGAGTTATTCTTAGTTAAAACTTGGGAGTTTTACTCTTCTCATTATTTTTGCCAGAAAAGAGTCTGTATATTAATTTACTTTCTAAAGCTCCCTCGTTCAATATTTTGATTATTTGTGGACAGTGAGCTAATCAACCATTCAAAATTTGAGAATCCACTCTCAATCAAGCTTTGTGCTAAAAGTTTCAGTTTTTCGAAACCGCCCTTGTTTAAGTGCTATGTTTGTGGATTCTGAAACACTGTATATTTTTAGCACTAAATTAAGAAAGTTTGTTTCTTGGTGTTTGAACCATTCAGTAAGTGAAGGAAAATGAGTTCTACTTCAGATTAACCTAATTTAATCACATAGCTAATTTCTGAAAGTCATTCTGGTAGTGTCAGGATCCTAGTATTTCCTGCCTCTAAGCCACCCCTCTTCCTCATTTGTAACAGAGGAAGTTCCAGCCACAACAGAAGCAATCTCTCAGGACTTCTTTCCCAACACCATACAACTCTGATTAAATTGGTCTATGATAATAATGTGCCTCTTTATTCACATTAATCTTAGGATACTTTTTAGAATGGATTTACTTAATATAGCTGTTGTACCTATAGGTGCCCTAGACTTGTGGTTTGAAATAAGTGAGGTCAATCCATGAATTGCAGAAGAAGTACATTCCTTTAATTAGAGTGAATAACGAAGTACCTTCCTTGGTTTATTAATATGCTTCTATCCAATTCAAAGGATCTATATTAGTAGAAAAAGTGGCATCGGTCCCTGAACATCAAAAAAGTTGTTTTACTTCCATTGTAACATGCCAAACCACTTAGTGACTTAAAACCATTGATCTCTCCTTGGCCTGTTTCTGTAGATGTGTCCTGTGTGGGATCCCTTATGTGACTGTAGTCAGATGGCAGCCGGCGAAAGTGTTATCTGGATGTTCGAGATGGCTCTGTCATATGGTCAGCAATTGGTGCCGACTGTTGGCCGGATTTCAAATGGAGTGTCCAGACATCAGCCTCTGTAGCTTGCGGGTCACACAGCATGGTGGCCGGGCTCTGAGGGGAGCATTGCCAGAGACAGGAGGCAGAAGCTAGGAGCCACTAGGCTAGCATCGTCTCCACCATATTTTATTAGCCAAAGCAGGGATGGGGCCTTACCAGATTTAAAGAGGTTGAAAAATAGAAACCACCTCTTGATGGGGGGAGTGGTAAACGCATGTTGTAGAAGAGCATGAGAGATGGGGAGGACTGTTATGGGACCTTGGGAAAACACAGTCCATCCTCATAGGTTTTAACAAATGTCCTCTGAAAAGAAAGAAAATAAAAAAGAAATGTCTTATCACATTCCTTAATGCTCGGTTCAACAAAGTATAGTTGGAAGACCACATCCGGCTCTGTTTTGTAAATAAAGTTTTATTAAAATACAGCCATGTTCCTGCATTTATGTGCTGTCTATGGTGGCTTTCATGCACAGTTGAGTACCTAAATATTTACAGTCTTGTCCTTTACAGAAAAGGTTTGCCAACTCCTGCTTTAATGTCTTCATTTTTATTTTTTAATTTTTAAAATGTTTATTTTTGAGAGAGTGAGAGCGGGGGAGGGGCAGAGAGAGAGGGAGACACAGAATCCGAAGACGGTTCCAGGCTCCGAGCTGTCAGCGCTCACGAACTACGAGATCATGACCTGAGCCAAAGTCAGGTCATGGACTGAGCCACTCGGGTGCCCCAATGTCTTCATTTTTCAAAGAACATTATTTATTGAAGACAGTTGTTAATACTTACAATAATTAAACTTTTTATTGTCTGAGAATTTTTCCTATTGCCTGTTTCTGTAAGTGGGCTCAACCAGCTGTAATAGTGCCCATGACCCTGTCACAGCCTCTGCTACAGAAAGTTTCCATGAAACCAGTTTTTCCTCTTGAGAATAGAAGCCCTCCCTTCTGCTTCTATCCCCACCACCCAAGTGTGGTCTTCCTTGTCTGATGTGATTACTTTCTTTGTTTTATCAGCTATTCTATGGGTTACAGTGGTCCTCAAGCCCAGCCTGTCGGCAAATAGAAACCACCTGGGGAGTATAAAGAACTACAGAAGTCCACACCCCACTCACAGAGATCCTGGTTTACTTGACCTTGGTTATATGCATCAGTCCTGAAAAACGTATACGTAATGTGCCTAGAGAACACTGAACAATTCTTGTACATTATCTAATTAAATCCCCCAATAAAGCAATCCATCCTCTGAGTTAGTAAAAATATACCTACCTCTTGCAAAAAATGGGCTCCAGTTTGTTCTGAAAATAGACTTTGTGTGCTCATTAACTGCTAGAAAGACTTTTTTTTTTTTTTTAAAAAGAAGACACAAGTGCCTGTGGTGGGAGGCAGTAGTACATTTATATATATAAAGAATGATGAACAGAGAAGGTGAGATGGAATATGGGATGAAATAAATGGTGGTGGAAGTGGAGGGGATTTTAGTCCTCATGACAGTTGCTTACTGTGATAACTAGAAATACCTGGTAGGAGAAATGATGTTGAAACTGAGGTGTGGGAGATCATGGAGTTTTCTGGAAAGAAGAGCTGAGGACCAAGAATTAAATACTGCCTTTGGCATGCTGCTGTGGATTCTTTGTCTGTTTGAGGCACGGGGCGGAGGGGGGGGGGTGAGGAAAATTGGAGCCAAAATCAAAGGTCAGACTTGGGGGTGGGAAATCCTGCTTTGTTAAGTCCTGTCCCCTTCCATCTTAGAGGTGAAATCCCACGTGACGGAAGCATACACCGTTAAAGGTGTTATTAACTACGTTGATTTGAGGTCGTTCAATCCTAGAACTCAGTCATAGTATGGAGAACCTGTGTTTATCTGGATAATGAAGGAAAGGAAAGCTAGCTCACTTCTAAAAGGCGGCATCTTGAATCCTTTCTGTAACTGTAATATCAGGCATACTAAGTTGATAACTTAGATATAATTTCGGATGGTAATACTATTTTCATTTTTAATTAGACCGAAAGCTTCAGCTGCTGGTATGAATGGAATACGTTTTCTGCCAAAGTCATGCTGCTGTCATGAATTATTTATAAGTGCCACCAATTTTTTTTTTTTTTTACAAAACCATACACGATTTGTCTTCCCCCCCAGCCATAGATGTTAAAAACTAGGAGAGATAGTAGGTAAATCAACTAAAATATAGAAAGGTGTGGTGTTTTATTTATTTTTTAAGTACGTATTTTGAGAGAGAGCAGGGGAGGTGCAGAGAGAGAGGAGAGTGAGGGAGAGAGAGTCCCAAACAGGCTCCACGCTCAGCACTGAGCCAGACTCAGGGCTTGATCTCCGGAATGTGAGATCATGACCTGAGCCAATATCTGGCCTGAGTCAGACGCTTAACCTACTAAGACACCCAGGTGCCCCATAGAAAGGTGTGGTATTTTAAAGAATTAAACGTGTGGCAGGGTGGATCTTGGGAATGATTTTTAAAAAGTAATGTTGCCGAGAGCATGAGTGAAAAGTTTGTCTTGGCTGCTGAAAGAAGAAATGATTCTTCCGAGGGAGGACCGTTAGAGATGTTACAAGATAAACAGAGGCATATTAAAAATTTTAAGAGTTGATTTTGGCAAAAGTCAATTCAACTCGGGCAGTCTCCCAATGAGCAGACAGAAAGGGGCTCCAAAGGGCTGCACAAAATGAAAGACTTTTATAGGCAGGAGGGAGCAGAAACAAGGAAGTTAAACCATGTGAAAAAGTGGGTTGGTTATTGTGAGGTTACCTTAAGGGAGGGTTGGGGTCTGTCAAACTGATGATTGCTGATTGACTGCCTTAAGATTCCATTGCTGGGAGAACCCAAATTGTAATTCAGGGAAGTTTTGGTTTGCTGACCTGGGGCTTAGCCTAAGTGATGACATTTGGGGCCTGTTATCTGGTTTTTAATTGAGGGAAGAGGGTGTTCTGGTGCTGTCCTGTAGAACCTTCTGAAGGATGGCAGGAATATTCTGCATTCCTCAATGTGGCAGCCACATGTAGCCAGTGTCTAGGACAACGGAAAAACTGAATTTTAAAATTTAATTATTTTAGATTAACCTACATTTAAATAGCCCCATGTGGCCAATGACTGCCATATTGGAGGGCACAACATAAAACAAAATGTTCTTGGAGAGGAGGATAAAGGGTCTAAAAACAACAGTTGCTCATCATTGTAGCGACACTCCGTAAAACGGTGTGTTTAGATTCCAGCTTCATCATAATCATCACAGATGAAAATGGACACATTTTTCTTCCTAGAGATTCATTTTAATAGCGTTTCTAGAAATTATGGTAGTAAAAGTGAGCCTTCGATTAGTCATAAATCTAGCCTGTCCCTCAGGTAACTGTGATTCCGGAAAAACATGTTTCCATACTCTAGTTGACAAAACTTGCTATAATATGCTGTGTGTCACCTTTAGGTTGAATATAACAAAAAGACAGTAAAGCAGACTTAATCACCAGAGATCTCTCATCAAGTAGTTAATTTGTAGAAAAATTTCATTTTTTCAATTTGAGTGAACAGATGGCCTATTCATTAAAATTCAAAAGTAGATAATTACTTGATTCCAGTATTTTTAGCAAAAGGACATTTTATAACATTCTGTTTGGGGAAAACTCATAGGTCTTAAAATGTCTTGTGTAGCTGGACACACAAATCCCTCCCCCATCCACAACTGCCAGCCATGCTAACTGAATAAGTCAGTTAAAAATAAACTTCCAGCACAAAAACACTCACTTAAAAAAATGCTTGTCTCTCTGAACAAAGATCTTCACATTAACCCCTGAACCCTACCCAAACATCCAATTAGCAAATGGTTATCATTTTGTGCTAGAGGCTTGAAACTAGGATATACATTTGAAAAGATTGTCCCTGCCCTTAAGAATTAAAGTTCAGGGGCTCCTGGGTGGCTCAGTCAGTTGAGTGTCTGGCTTCGGCTTAGGTCATGATCTCATGGTTCGTGGGTTTGAGCCCCAGGTCAGGCTCTGTGCTGACAGCTCAGAGCCTGGAGCCTGTCTTCAGATTCTGTGTCTCCCTTTCTCTGACCCTCCCTTGCTCACGCTGTCTGTCTGTCTGTCTGTCTTTCTCTCTCTCTAAAAAATAAATTTAAAAAAAGAAGTAAAGTTCAAAGGTAAATATTCATTGACTTAAACTTGCTAGATGTTATTACAATTGATCTCTTTGTTCTTCTTCCCTCATTTAAGTAGTTCAATAAAGTAGATATTTAGTACTTCACATCAGAATATTCATGTGGGTAATCATTCTCTGTAGGGTAAGTCTGCTATAGAAGATGCTAGTTTCTTGGACTAAGATGCTTATTCTGATTTCTCTTAAAACCCACAGAGAGTATTTGTTTTTTCCAGAAGGATTCTTTCTACCCTTACCTACGTAAGATGAGATGAGAGAGAAGTTACTGATTTGCCTGATTTCCCTTGTTGTTAGGAAGCTCGGAGTAAAGTTTATCCTTCAACACTCTGGCCTCCTCACCTAGAAATTCTTGGTTGGTTTCTTCTTTATTTATTTCGTAGATCTTGGCTCTCCCTATATATCAGTTTTTACTTTATTCCATCTCAAATTTATTTTGCAATAAATTCCTAACTTGTTTTTTCAACAAAGTGCATGAGTTTCCACAAACATGTTAAAAGTTTCTACGAACTGTTTGAAGATTTAAGAAGTTGCAGCTGACATCCTTCCCATGAACCAGGTTATGTAAAGGAACTTATTTCGCATTTTAAATCAAAAGAAAGGAACTATCCTTGTCCATTAGATTTGATCTTCATCCTCTCTTCCATGTTCTGCCTTTTTTTTTCTTTTTTCTTTTTTCCTTTTTTTTCAATTTTGCTCTAACATACTTTCTCCATCTTTACACTTTGAGAAGGATGACCCCCTAACATAGGCATTTTTGTAGGTCTGTCTTGAGAAGCTAATGGTAAAATCTAGGAGAATAAGAAATAGATGTCAGTGCCTGTACATTCCCATGTTCCCTGCTGTCTGTAGTATCCCAGGTGAGAGGCGAGCTTTTCACTAGATGATGTCCCACAAGGACCTACTCCCAATAAAGGGAAATGCCTTATTTAGAGAACAGTAGAGGACCTGTCTGCAAGCTCTTTTCCAGGACCCCTGGGGTCACAGGTTGCAGAAACCATCATTTTTCAGACATGAGAAAAGTAATATGGTACGTATAATACATATGCTATAATCCCCCCCCGGGTCTGGGATAACCCCTTACAAGGAAATACGTGAGCATTTCCATAGCAAGGTGTGTAAGTAGTCATTTAGGTCCGAGACACACTCCATGTGGCCTCCTATTCAGGTCAAGTTGAAGGCAAATGAGACAACTGCCTGGGAATTTAAAAAGCAGTTGGGGAGTTGAGGACCTGATAGTAACTGATAGTAACCTATGCCACTGTCCCAGTGACTGAATATTCAACTGAGCAGCACAGCTTGGCCGTCTGGGATCTGTGCGTAAGGAGTTGCGTGAAGAATGGTCAGCAAGAGTTAGCGTGCCTGAAGGTTCAGCTCGGACCAGTATTCAGAGGGTTTATTTAAGAAAACTCTTCTAATAGCCAACAGGAAACTCCAGGTAATCAGAATCCCTCGACAGTTCATTCCGATGCCATAATGTCCTCCCTTTTCTCTTTGCCGCTTTGCGTCCTATTTCCTGAACCTTCTGTCTTCTGTCCTTCCACAGTGTGCCCCTCATAGTCCCTGTTATTCTGAGGCTTCGCTCCAGCTCTTCTTTCCCTACACCTACTATAATGTGATATTCATATTCTGTCGGCCCCATACCTAGAGATGATACGTGGGCTTGGGTTTTTGTCTAAGTGTCTTCGGCAAGAGGCCGTAACAAACTCAATTCATGGGTACAGTTACTTTTGAAGACTTGTTTGCAACACACCTTTGTGGAATTGCAGAAAGCTGGAATGTACCTATTGGGAATACTTGTGAACATTCCATTGTCTTCTGGAATGTGACCATAAAATTCAAGGTCACAGATGACTGCTCATTAATAAGGCTATTCAAACCAGGATCTAATGCCTTTGAGAGAATCCTGGATTGATAACTGGGCACAGAGAGGAACTAGACCAGGGATTTTGCCCATTATAAACATGGACTCACTCATCAAGTTGACATTCATATTTTTCTATTAGGTAGAGATTTTTGTCTGCTTTGCTGTCTGTGCCTCTCAATGTATCTCTGTCTCCCTGCAGGTGGGAATCCTCTCTGGAGGTTTTCTTTTCCTGTTTTTAATTCCTGTGGATTTGGTCATGATATCCACATAAAGGGGGGAGAGTATTACCTTGTGAAATTCAACCAGGTTCATTTTTAGGATTGGCTGTTTTTTCTATCTATAGACGTGAAGAAGCTGGTGCTTATTCATTAATCAAATAAATTATTGAGTGACAGCTTTTAATTTTTTCCAGAGCAAATGAACAATAACAACAAAACAACAGAAGTCTGTCTCTATGCCTTTATTTTCTTAGTGTATTAAAAGCACAGGTCTTGCATACCAATGATAGTTTTTAAGAAAATAGAACTCTTAATTAATGGATTTTTAAAAATATTTACTTTGAGAGAGAGAGAAAGAGAGAGATCAAGCGAGCACGCTTATGCAGGGGAGAGAGAGAAGGGAGATAGAGAGAGAGAGAGAAAGAGAGAAAAAGAATCCCAAGCAGGCTCCACACTGTCAATGCAGAGCCTGATACGGGGGTTGAACCCATGAACTGTGAGATCATGACCGGAGCCTCAATCAAGGATCAGATGCTTAACCAACTGAGCCACCCAGGCACCCCTATGAGTGGCTGTTAAGCTACCTTCTCTAATAATAAAAATCTATGATTCATTGTTTTTTATTTAGGACAATATTTTCCAGGACCTGTTTAATCTTTACACTCCCAAAAACCTGTTCATTGTAGTGACTGAATTTCAGTTGTGGTCACATTGGCACACTGCCCAAAATGGGGTTAAATCATCCCTATGTGTTTTCTCATTTCTACAGCATTGGGTTAGCACACAAAAGGCTTCAGAGTTTGCTGTGCTTGGTAATGAATAAAATATGTGGGAAATGTGAAGGACTTATGTAAGCTCTTTTGTCTTCGTCTCACTGAAGAGCTTTAATTTTATTCTTTATAATCCTGGAGATGTCAAGTGGCCCCATGCCATCTTTCATGACTTGATACTTTCCCAGCAGAGACCGAGGACTTCAAAGTCTGTTAGGAGAACATAAAAAAATAAAGGCCCAGGGCTAGTGAACTTTAATATTATTTTTCCCACTGAAGCAGCAGTGATACACAATGCAGTGTGTTTTCTTAGTGTTCAAGCATAATTTAAAACCACACTGCACCAAACGTCTTCTCTATTAAATCTATGTTCTGAATCCTAATGTCAGGCACCAGAGTTTTCTCCTAATATTTTGGTTGTATTTTTATATCCCATTTTAGGTAAAACCATCTCTTGGACAGAAGCATAGCATTCGTTTAATATCTATTTTTAATCTTTACAATGTAAAATACAATGTTTTTCCCTTTCAACCTGTTGGTAGTCATTACCCTGTCTGGAGGCGGAGTGCAAATTCCTATTGGCTTCTCTGGGGTATGGGTGTGGTGGGAGACAAGTTTATAAAAGAAAAATAAACTCACCACTCAGATGAAAACTCCTGGCCTGTTCTCCTGTGAGTTAGTGGATGAACTGAAATCAGGAAAAACTGAAAAATAAATAGGGTCCTCCGTATCATTTAGACGTGCTTGAATTCAAAACATAGGGACAAATTATTCATGGACAGTGCTAAGTCATTAGGAATATTTTTCTATGGGAATTAATTTCTTAAATTTATTCATTGCTGTTCAAGATGAGTAGAACTTCACATCCTTTTAAGTATTTTAAGCCTATTGAGTTTCTTCATCAAATTCCTCAACACAGTAGAGGGATGATTAACATAGATGTGTTAAGTTTTTATTTTTAATATCCCAGACAAAATTTATATTTTTATAGTTTTCATTTAAATAGTGTATCTCATTTTTTTTCTCGTTATTGAATTTGTGCTGCTTAAGACAATACTTCCGCTGTCCTTCCTATGACAAAAGATACATCAATAAAGTTAATCTCTACAGTGAGAGGTAGCCTAGATGTCCAGGGAGTCAATTACTGATAGCTGGCAAACAAGGAGAGGAGATCCATGATTTTAGATTTGTAACAAGTACTCCAACAAAGCTTGTTTTGTTCTAAGTTGCTTTGTTTTGAATTGACTTTGTTTTCTCTTGGATAAATTCTGGGCTGTCAATGATAGTTATAATACCATGGTAAGATTCTCTGAGGAATCTAGGGGATTATTCATTTAGCCCGGGGTTCTTGATCTTTTTTTAATTCCAGGGACCTCTGTGGAAGTCTAATGTCTGGGAACCTCACTTCAGAATATTTTGAAGTGCATAAAATGGACTAGATTACCATGGGAACCAATTGTATCAAAAATCAATAAATTGTAATAGTTGTGATTCACTAACCCATTGGTATTTTTCACACATTAAGTAAGATCTAACACTGTGTTTAGTAATTACCATGAGTTTGAAGGATGGAGTGTAAACAATATTTTAAGGTATCTACAGCTGTCAGTATCATAATAAATGTGGTTTCCTTTTTTAAATATATTTTTTTAGGCTTGTTTATTTTGAGAGAGCAAGAGAGTGAGCGGGGGGGGGGGGGAGCAGAGAGATAAGGAGAGAAAGGATCCCAAGCAGGCTCCACAATGTCAGTGCAGAGCCCAATGCAGAGCTTGATCTCCTAAACCATGAGATCATGGCCTGAGCTGAAACCCAGAGCCAGATGCTTAACTGACTGATCCACCCAGGTGCCCCTCAAAATGTGGTTTCTGTTGGTGACAATGTTCTAAGTACTGTTAAACAAATATGGCTTGTTACTATGGAAAAGCTGCATTTCAATTAGAATTTAGTAAAACTAAAAATACAGAGATTTTACCCAAGTTCTCAGACCCCTGAATTCTATTCGGTTAAGAACCTTTGAACTAGACCATGAGGTTTGAATTCAAGAATGACAGGTGATGGTTCAGACTCGGGTTAACTGAGAGAAGACCCCAGTTTGTGCAAAGACTGGACAGACAATGCTAGGAATTGGAGTTTCATCCCAGAGAAACTAGTATGAATGGCTCAGCAGGGGGCTATTGTATCAGAATAATACTCACGGAAGATGATCTATCGTCTTTGCTGTATTCTTTCGTGGCAGAGAGTCCAGGGAAGGAACCATGTCCATTGTGAACAGGGCCTAAGGTAGAGGTTCAGTTAAGGGACAAATTTGGTGCGTTACGCGTGCTATTAGATGTATTTGTAGCCATGAATGGTGTGAGGTACGGATGACTTGGCTGTTCTTACTTACAGTTCAGTTGAGATGGATGGATGGTGATTTTGGAAGGACAAAGAGGTTAGACGTGAGGACCCCCCCTAAAGAGAACAAGAGAATAGTTATTCAAGAAAACTTGGGGGGCCAAATCCTCCCTGATTCCTAAACATTCTTGTAAAGAGCAATAAAATATTATGAATGACATTGGTAGCCAGTATTCTCATTGAGCAATTACTATGTACCTGTGTTAAATACCCATGTTGTGAGGAGCTTTACTGGGATACAATTCACACCCATACAACTTACCATTTTAAGATAGTCAATTCAATGCATTCTGGAATATTCCAAGTTGTGCATCTGAAGCCACGGTCCAGTTTAGAACATTTCATGGCCCCCAGAAGAAACCCTGTACCCCTGAACTGTCAAACCGCAACTTCTCCATCCCTCCTGGCCCTGGGCAATTACCAATATACTTTCTGCCTCTCAAGATATGCCTGTTCTGATGGTTGCACGTAAATGGAATCCTCCAGTCCATGGTCTTTGAGACAGGTTTACTTAGTATGTGTTTGGGGTCAGCGCTGCTTCCAGCAGCACTTCCTTCCTTATACGGCTGAGTGACCTGTCACCTTGTTTACACATTTACCAATTACGTCCCCTGTATGTGTTCGTGCACTCTGCCGTTTGCCCTGATGGCACAGGAGAGGAGTGTCTCGCTGTTTGCTTCCACCCTCTGCTTCTCTTCAAATACTACCTTGAATCCACCTTACTTTGTTCTGTGGTACAAGAGGGTGAACACTATCTCCTTTGTCGAGGCAGTCACTTTCAAACCAAATACTCTCCTTCCTCACCTGCCCCAGGCCATTTGTACAACAGCTTCCCAAGAGAATACATTCAAATGTTGTTTTTCATCTTCTCATAGATGTTTAGAGTTATTTTGCAGGGTGGATGGTTGTTCCTTTTGGTTTTTTTTTTCTCTCTGCTTTTTAAAAAGGTGAAGGTAGGTAAGTGCTCACCATAGACTCTGGAGAATGCTGGCTTTGTGTAAAATGGAAAAAAAATATATATATATATTACATCAACTGTAGATAGTTTAAGCTGTCAAGTAAAACTTTTCCTTTTGAGATGTGTACTACTGGGTAAAAAGTACAGAAATACTTTTAATAAGTACAGTGGGAGGTGGACACTTTTTCTTTTGAGAGAAAGAGATAGTGGGGAGGGGCAGAAAGAGATGGGGTCAGGGGGAGAATCCCAAGCAGGCTCCATGCTGTCAGTACAGAGCTTGACCTGAGCTTCATTCCACGAACTGTGAGATTGTGGCCTGAGCCGAAGTCAAGAGTCAGATGTCCAACTGACTGAGCCACGCAGGTGTCTCAGAGATGGACACTTTGAATTTTTGTTTTTATTTTTCTTGTGGACTGTACAGGCAATATAATAAAAATGAAATCCGAAGGCTTTCCCACAAGCATCATGACAGTTGTGGACCTTTTCACTCTTCTTTCGATCTGTTCACCAGTGAGCACCTAACCTCCCTCTACTTACAACCGGGCAATAAATGACTGTCCTTCTGTCAGCTGAGAGTTTGCTGATAGGTGTGGAAAGCTTCCTCACACCCAGGCTTTCACGGAAACCTCCCACGTGAATCCTAGGAAGCAGGGGGCAAGGATCCCCATGGCACTGATGCAGAAACTGAGGTCCGCGCAGTCCACAGCAGCGAGAGCCAGAATGGCAGCTTAGAACTTGTGAACTCAAAACCTTCAGCCTCAGAACGGCCTTCACAAAGCTCAAGAAAGGTGTCAAATGGGCTCAGAAAAAGATCTCTTTGACTGGAGCCCCATTCACTCATTCATTCGCTTGTTGACAGAGATTACTTTTCTAGCCTTTCTACTGTCAGGGGAAATTGGATTAGGTTGTCTTTTGAGGGGTAAAGGTTGGTACCCTCCCCTCAAATTCCAGAGTCCTCAGTTTCTCACAATTGGGTGATTTACATGATTCTGCCAGGACCTCCTTCAACCTGAGCCCTTGCTTTACTTGTTCTTTGACTCCCCCAAGCAGCTCACCCTTCCTCAAAGGGTCTCCCTCTCCCAAACCCTGTGCACCATAAATCTGTGAAGCAGGCTAATTTGGGGGAGAAACGTAGGACATTGATTCAAATTCAAAAAGATAGTGGCATCCTGTACATTAGCCATCCCTTCCCCTTGAACTTGAAGCTTTCCTATGGGCCCCTCTCTGGGTAGTTTCCAGCTTCTTGCCTATTTCCTTGTGGTCTCCCCTCCTCCCTTGGCTCCTGTTTTCCTCTGTTCTTTCCTGATCCTAAATGTGAGGAACCCACCTTGGAGTTCACTCTCCTTGAAACTGTCTTTTTTTTTTTTTTTTTTTTTTTGGTCTAAAGGAAATGGTAAGAATGACTCCATCTATATCTTCGTAAGTATTAACTAATGATCCTAACCCCATAAACTATGATATGGTTACCCCAGATCTATAGTAAAGTAGATGGAGACAGAGATAGAGAATGCACTCAGGATCCCGAAGCCAGTGAGAGCTACAGTCGGGACCCAGTAGTCTCCAGTGTGTCTGGAAAAGAGCTGCCATTCCAACAGCAGTAAGGTCTTCTTAGAAGTCCTGCTTCAAAATATCCTGTTCTTCTATTTGAGATGACATCTGCTGGGGACAATCATCCAGTAAATAGCCTTGTGGCTTCATTCAATCCAGTGGCAACGTGATTTGCTTCAAGTACTGCACCCTGGTGTTAACCTTTCTTGAGCTTGCGATTTACATCTGGTGGAGGTTAAATGATGAACAGCGGAAGTCAAGAATTTCCCCTTAAGTGTAGAGTGCTGTGTACGTGTGCAGATGACATCAGGTTTTCTCAGCCTGGGCCCAGCTCCCATTTGGGGCCAAAGAATGCTTTGTTGTGTGACTGCCCTGGGTACTGTCGGAGGTTTCCCAGCATTCCTGACTTCTGACAATGAGACTTGGGTATGAAACCTTGGCCCCCACATTGTGACGACCCAAAATATTCCCAGACATTGGCAAGTATTCCCTGGGAACAAAATCGCCCCCAGTTGAGAACCACCGTGTTACGTTCTCTCAAGCTTACTCTTAAAACAAAGGCATGATTCGTGCCCACAAGTATGACATGTGCTTCTCTTTGAGAAGCTACAGAAATGGCTATTCATGGTCTTGGCTAATTGAAGGTGCTCATGAACTTGAGAAATGATAAAGCAAGAATGCATTACATTGCTGGAATTAAGTTTAATAAACTTGACTTAATTAAGACAAATTATCTGTTCAACTCTCATTGACTCGGAATCATCTGTCTGCTCCCCTGTCCTACAAATGCCTGTCGATCTCCATTCTTGGCTTTTCTCATCACTGGAAATTGAAATTAATCCACAGGCATTCATCTAGTGCTTTTTGTATATTTTAAAGTGCTAGGATGTTACTTTTAATCTTTTTAAAATTTGTAATTAAAAAAATTTTTAATGTTTATTTTTCTGAGAGAAAGAGACAGAGCATGAGTGGGGGAGGGGCAGAGAGAGAAAGAGACACAGAAACCTGGCACAGAGGCTGACGTGGGGCTTGAAGTCATGAACTGTAAAATCATGACCTGAGCTACCATCAAGAGTCAGATGCTTAACCAACTGAGCCATCCAGGTGCCCCTATAATTATTTTATCTTTTTATTTTTATTTACAAAATGTTAAATGTTTATTTTTGAAAGAGAGAGAGAGAGACAAAGAGTGAGTGGGGGGGATGGGCAGAGGGAGAGGGAGACACAGAATCTGAAGCACAATCCAGGTTCTGAGCTGTCAGCACAAAGCCTGATGCAGGGCTTGAACTCACAAACGATGAGATCATGACCTGAGCTGAAGTAAGACGCTCAACCGACTGAGCCACCCAAATGCTCCAAATGCTATGATTGTAAACCACAATGTGTATGAAGATGATAGAATTATGATGCTCGTGAAGTCCTAACAGAATCCTGTTCATAGCGGTTAAACGGTTGATGGCGTCTGTGATAGTTTCAGTATTTTCTCTCCTCCGATATCTCCAAGTGCAGAATGCTGCAATGTACGTTGTCCGTTCCACATTTCCACTTGGATGATCCAGAGGATTCTCTAGATACAAATCGCTTACATTTCAGACTGTTTCCCCATCTAGGTTTCCTTTGTGAATATGTGCACGTCCCCTACGACCTCAGTTAGAGACAAACACACTTGATGCCCGGATACCTAAATGTGCATGTGCATGTTTTATTTCTTGTTCTCTTGTGTTTGTTTGTTCTCTCCCTCCCTCTCTCTCTGTCCCCATAAGTCAGATTTGAGGTCTGGGCATCTCATTAATGTTTTTTTTCTCTTATTACCAAAAGTAACTATGATGATTGTATTTCATATTGAGATACATATTGATCTGTTCTAACTCAGTGTAATGAAAAATTGTGTCAAGTCATGACGAGAGAGGAAATCAGATTTGCCTAATTAAAGAAGAAACAAAGGTTTGCTATCCAATATCTTCAACTAACCTCTTAACCTTCAGACTCTTTCATTCCATTTGGGTAACTAGTATTTTTGTGCTCCCTGTAAGAATTATAGATATGATATAAAAAAAAGTGACTTCTTTTGAATAGGAAGCTTGTTCCTAACTAAAGTCTGGATGGCTTGGGGCACCTGGGTGGCTCATTCAGGTAAGTGTAAGACTCTTGGTTTCAGCTCAGGTCATGATCTCACACATCGTGGGTTCAAGCCCCATGTCGGGCTCTGCACTGACAGCATGGAGCCTGCTTGGGATTCTCTCTCCTTCTTTCTCTGCCCCTCTTTCTGCTTGCACTCTCTCACTCTCTCTCAAAAATAATCAAACATAAAAAAAGAGAACCTGATGGCCTGATATTTAAAGAAACTAAAATAAAAATATTTGAGGGGGGGAAAATCCCATTTTCATCCCCCAAGAGAAAACCAATCGGCAAAATACCTAGAAGTGGGTGAAGCGAGCTTTGGAAGAAATATGTAATACTAGAACAGGAAAGTTTCTCATGGAGTTCCATTCAAGAGCCAGAGAAGATTTTCAATCAAGATTAACACTGCATCTTAGGAGCAAAGTGTAGATCCAAAGAGACTATGGCCATTTGGATTTGAAAGCAGTCTTGAACAGAAAAGTGATAAGGTGCTGACATCGTGCTATTTTTTTAATTCAAGAACAAACTCGTATCTCCTAGTGAGGCTGTCTTTTTCCTTCTTATGCTGGCTTTGAAAAAACATACCTAAATGCAGTACAGGTTTGAAGAGGGTATCGAAGAACAGAGTCTGTCCCTGTCCCTGGTAACTGGGTGGTTTTTCCCTCTAGCCCATAGTAGTCTTGGCAATGTTTACTTTCTTCCCGAGATGAAACACCCCCAATCTGAAAGAACCCTGCAAGGCAAGTCCTATAAAATAGTATCCCTAATCCATTTGGAAAGCAGAAATTAGGGGCTAAAAATTCTCATCCTAAAAAAAATATTTCTTACCTCTATGAGATGAGGGATGTTAACTAAGCTTGTTGTGGTAATCATCTAGCAGCATATGTTAGTAAAGTCATTATGCTGTGTGCCTGAAACCTACATAGTGCTATAGGCCAATAAAATCGTAATAAAACTGGAAGAAGCAGGAGAAGGAAGGAGCGGAAGGAAGGAAGGAAGGAGGCGAAGGAAGGAAGGAAGCAGGTGAAGGAAGGAAGGAGGTGGGAGAAGGAAGGAAGAAAAGGAAGGAGGGGGAGAAGGATCACAGAACCTCCTCTCCTAGAAGAAACAGACCCACACCGGTGACCACACAGCTCAGCCGTCGCATGTTGAATTGTTCCTGTTGAAACTAGCAACACCAGAAACCCACCTGAGAGAATTCGTAATGTAAAAGCTGTGGTCTTGAGCCTACAAAATCACAAAGCGGGTGGTCCAACAGATGGGAGGAGGAAAATGCTGGGGGAGGTCTTGTCTAGATGGGACCTTTTAACATAACACCTGTATGCCTTTGATGACCAATCAAGTTGTCCTGAGGGTTCCAACCAAGGTTATTGGAACTAAGCACAGAATGTTCATAATTCGGTTACTGCCAGCCATTCTCTTTCAGCCTGCAAGTAATAAATCTCTAAGCTGATTTGCCTTATCGTGAAAGTTCTTATGGCACAAAACCACAAGTTAGTGAAAAACCCATAAAGATAATCTAAACCAGGCACTTCTATGTCTCCTTGTAAACTCAATTTATTTGATTTACAGGGCTTAATTCTTATAAGAGATAGACCAGAGTATAGACACTGTATTTTTTTTAATGTTTATTTATTTTGAGAGAGTGAGAGAGAGAGATGGAATCCCAAGCAGGCTCCACACTGTCAGCACAGAGCCTGATGTGGGGCTTAATCTCATGAACCATGAGAACATGATGTAAGCTGAAATTGAGTTGGGTGCTTAACCAACTGAGCCGCCTAGGTGCCCCCGAAAGTATAGATACCTCATAATGGGTCTCTCAACACTTGGCATCTCCCAGGAGGGGCAGGTGGACTGTGATGCCAGAAAGCACGAGGGGGGAGCTGAGGGATGCTCAAGGTGGCCCATGGTAGAATTTAGGACTCAGCCCAGCTCATTACAGATGGGCACATGGTCCTTGAACTAGAATGTAGTTTGTATTCTAGGTACTGTGGTAAAGCTTTCAATTGTTCATACTCCTGGCTGGGGTCATAAGAGTGGAATAAAACTATAACCCTTAAATCTTAGCCAACTGTCCCAACATATCTTCTGTAAACAACGTTCACAATGGAGCAAAGCCAAATAAAAATGATTTGGATGTTTCTTTTTTGTGGTTGAGCTAGTGCATAGTAAAAATAATGCCAATATGATACCATATTTCTTAAGAGCCAAAGTGAATATTAAGAATAAAAGCAGATAATACAGATGGACCGCATTTTATATTGTCATTTGTTCTCCCAAATAACAGTCCTGTTGGCCTCTAGTCACTGTTGAGTCCAGTTAGAGAACATAATGGAAAAATCTAGAACTTGACTAGGATGTTCTGAAAATGTCTTTCTGCTCCTCTTGGGGGAAAAAAATCTTTGATTTGAATTAAACTATTAAAGAGTCATGAATAAATTGCTAATGAATCTCTGCTATTTCTTTTAAAGAAATAGAAATTACATTAATCAACGCTGACCTGAAGTGAATTTCTCAAAATGCACTCCTGAAGTTAATAGCAAATTATAATTCTATAAAACCTCCACATTGGGCTATTTCAAAGTTGGTGTAAGCCTCTGGCAAACGCATGCTACATTTTGAGCCTAATTGACTTTTTCCCTATTTGTTGCAGCCCACATTGTTTCCCTCAGCAGCAAAATAACCACACATAGTCCTCCCTACTTTCTATGCAAGGGAGGTCAATTTAAGCCAAACCTTACAGGGAGCCATAGAATGGAAAAAAGAGGTGGGGGGAGTGAAAGAGTAGGGGAGTGGCTTTAGGATGGTCCTGATACTTGCAAGGACTTTGATTAGGTGGTAACAGGGGATCAGGAATATGCAATAAGCTTGTGATGGTCGTCTTCTTTGTTTTCATAAGTGGGCCACACATTTGTACTTGGAAATCCATTTGTCAGTGTGTAATCACTTCTAATTTGGCTTCAAGGTTACTGTGTGGCATAGTGAGTGAGCTTAGCCAAACTCACAGTTAACATCAATAATTTACCTTACTGGGCTCCTGGAAATCTGGACATTTCCAAATGTCTCTGAAAGAACTCTCTAATTAACGCCATGTGTATTCTTACCTTTCTTTTTAGCTCTCAGTTGATCCCGCCTCCCTGGGTTACTTCCTCCTTCCACACAGCAGGGGTAAAGACGGAAAAGTGACCACACAGTGACTCAGTAACATTTGACAAACACTGTGTTTCTGTTTACCATTTAGAGGTGTCTGTTTACTTTTTTAAAAAATGCTTTTTGGACCATTCTTTATTACCTGTGATCAGATTCCTCACTTTCATGGCTATTGTGAATATATTGAATCTATAGTATTTAACTTAACCTGGAAAAGGTGTTTTACATCCAAATTTCTATTTCTCAAATACAATTCCAGTAAATCTCTTCCTAAGTTTTTTTTGATATTTTTTTTTTCTTTTCGGTAATGTTTGTTTATTTTTGAGAGACAGAGAGACACAGAGACAGAGAGAATGAATTCAAAGCGGGCTCTCTGCTAACAACAGAGTTCAATGAAGATGTGGGGCTCAAACTCATGAACTGTGAGATCATCCCCAGAGCTGAAGCTGGATGCTTAACTGATTGAACAACCCAGGTGCTCCCCACCCCCTTTTTTGCTATCTAATCGATATGGAATATATTCTCTACTCTTCTCAACACTAATGATTCATATATATGAATACCTATCATATGTAGGCTTATTTATACTTCTCTTTATATACATATATACATATATATGTGGATACCTATTTTTTTTAATGAGTTAGACATGAGAAAATTAGGCAAATATGAAACCAATGAGGAAAATGAGTTGGAACCAGAAATACATTTGTACACACATTTCAGACCCAAGTCTTATATAATTCTAACTGTGAGATTTCTAGAGTTTCTATCAAAGGAAACCTATCAGTTAGAAGATTAACTATCCGTTAATATCAGTCCGTGCTGAGGTGCCTGGGTGGCTCAGTCAGTTGGGCATCCTACTGTGACTTTTGGTTTTGGCTCAGGTCATGATCTCACAGGTTGTGAGTTTGAGCACCATGTAGGGCTATGCACTGACAGTGTGGAGCCTGCTTGGTACTCTCTCTCTCTCTCTCTCTCTGCCCCTCCGCTGCTCACTCGCACTCACGCTCTCTCTCAAAATAAATAAACTTGAAAACCATAAACAATTCTACATGAGCACGGTTTTTCAGAGAAGGAAGGGACATCAGGACTAAGTAGTGTGGTCACCATGGTGTAGGAACAGTAAAACTTATCAGAGTGGGGGATATCTGGATTTTATTAATTACCTTTGATGTGATAGGTCCACAGATGTCCCTTAAGAAACCACTGAGCTAAAATAAGAGCTCTGTGTTTGTCTTTTATTAGTTGAGAAGCCCTAATTCTTAAACTTTCCAGCAGGATTCTTATTGGTGGTCTTGCTCCTATGGGTCTCTTTCCACTGAAGTCTTTCAACTATGGAAACTCAACAGAGAAGTAGACTTGTACAAAATCAGTTCTGTATGAAAGCTCTTTAGATACAGTTCATTTTGCCTTTAGTTCTATTAATATAACTGAAGCTAAACCTTTAAGTCAGGAAAATACTGTAATGCACTGGAAAGTTGGTACTTTGGGGATGCCTGGGTGGCTCAGTCGCCATTTGACTTTGGCTCATGTCATGATCTCAGAGTTTGTGGGATCGAGCCCCACCATCAGGCTTTGCACTGATGGTGTGAAGCCTGCTTCGGGTTCTCTCTCTCCCTCTCTCTCTACACCTCCCCCCACTCTGAAAATAAATAAACTTAAAAAAAAGTTAACAACCTCTTTGACCTTAGCTGCAGCAATTTCTTGCTTGACATGTCCCCAAAGGCAAGGGAATTAAAAGCAAACATGAACTATTGGGACCTCATCAAGATAAAAAGTTTCTGCACTGCAAGGAAACCATCAACAAAACTAAAAGGCAACCAATGGGATAGGAAAATATATTTGCAAATGACATACTGGAAAAAGAGTTAGTATCCAAAATCTATAAAGAACTTAGCATACTCAATACCCAAAAAACAAATAATACGGTGAAGAAAAGGTCAGAAGACATGAATAGACACTTTTCTAAAGAAGACATTCAGATGGCCAACAGACATGTGAAATGATGCTCAATGTCACTCATCATCAGGGAAATCTAAATCAAAACCACACTGAGATACCACCTCACACTGGTCAGAGTGGCTAAAATGAACAACTCAGGAAACAACAGATGTTGGCGAGGATGTGGAGAAATGGGAACCCTTTTGCACTGTTGGTGGGAATGCAAACTCATGCAGCCTCTCTGGAAAACAGTGTGGAGTTTCCTCAAAACATTAAAAATAGAACTCCCCGATGACCCAGGAATAACACTACTTGGAAGTTACCCAAAGGATACAGGAGTGCTGATGCATAGGGGCACATGTACCCCAATGTTTATAGCAGCTCTTTCAACAGTAGCCAAATTATGGAAAGAGCCTAAATGTCCATCAACTGATGAATAGATAAAGATGTGGTTTATATATAGAATGGAATACTACTTGGCAATGAGAAAGAATGAAATCCTGCCATTTGCAGTAACGTGGGTATTACACTAAGTGGAATAAATCAATCGGAGAAAGACAGATACCATATGTTTTCACTTATATGTGGAACTTGAGAAACTTAACAGAAGACCATGGAGGAAGGGAAGGGTAAAAAATAGTTACAAACAGAGAGAGAGGGAGGCAAGCCACAAAAGACCCTTAAATACAGAAAAGAAACTGAGGGTTGATGGGGGGGTGGGGGAGAGGGGAAAATGAGTGATGGGCATTGAGGAGGGCACTTGTTGGGATGAGCATTGGGTGTTGTATGGAAGCAATGAATCACGTGAATCTACCCCCAAAACCAAGATCACACTGTATACACTGCATGTTAACCAACTTGACAATAAATTATATTCTAAACAAAGTTTTTAGTCATTCCTTGCTGAAGCAATATTATGTCAACTGTTATCTGTACATGACTGAGTGGGGGAGAGGACAAAGATAATGCAATCTGCCAGGTAAATCGCTGTGACTTCTTACAATTCCATGTTCTTCTTTCATTGTGATAGTGATTTGAACCCCAAAGTTCCCAACCCCCATATAGAGAGAATCTGAAACAAATACTTGCTCCATTAAATAACAAAAACAAACACACAAAACAAAACAAACAAACAAACAAAAAACCTGGGGGGATGTTGGTTGGTTTCTGTAATAGATAATGGAATACTGTGTTTCAGTATGCTCTCATAAGCCCTCCTTTCTCTTATGTAAGTATGATGAAAATAATACCAATAGTAAAAGTTAGCATTTATTGACCATTTGCTATATACCAGGCATTGCCTTCAGCATTGAACCTGCTTTGTTATGTCATCTTGTCAACTGCCCGATGAGATACATGCTTTTCTTTTATCCATTTTATTAATGAATGAAATTGGGGCATGGAGAAATTAATAACATGCCCAGAGTCACCAGGCTTGTAAGGAACAGATAAGAGAACCAGAATTTAACTCCTGGTCTAACTTCTAGTGATGTATAAATCTCTTAACCGCAATAAATTCTGAGCCTGTTTCTTATTCTTTAGTAGCAGGTGAAATTCCTAAGGGGACAGGCTCACCAATGAAAGGGAAGGGGGGGGAGTACATGATGTGGGGAGGGGACATCTGAGGCTTGTGAAAATACGAATTTCCTGGGCTGCTTTTGATATACCTATTAAGAGACAGAGTTTTATTTTCCACAGTCGAGAAGTAAGGCGTGACAAACTAGACTGAATTTGGAGTGGCCAGACTTCATAAGAGAGTACATCCTAACTTTGTAAAATGTTGGATTTGTTCATTCCCAGATAACTTCTTTACACACAGAGGAGGCGTGCACACGCAGTTCAAGACTAGCGAATAGATTTTATGTGAAATTTTATCCTATTTACCACAGAATTCCCTCTCCATTGATACCGTTTCCATGAAATGGTTTTTGAGGTAGAACAAGATTGTCTGAAGAGTTGACCTTACATCACTGGTACATGGATGAAACTTGCCAAAAAAAAAGTTTTTTGATATTTAAGATTTTATCCCAATAGGTGTCTGAAGAACACCTGAAACCTGTGATTAGCACATGAAACCTGTGATTTTCCAAATGTTATTATTTAGTTGAAAGTACGTTGATATTTTTAGAAGAGGGAGTAAGTTTAAAGCCCAAACTCTACAAGTTAAATATCACAGGAAATGCATAGATAAAGGGACGATTATGAAATCAATGCATGGGGGCCTGAAGTGTGGAGAGGACTTGCTCTCCATTACTTCCTCCCATGCACTAGCTATTGCCACACAGAGGTTCTTCTGTAGACTATGAATAAGTCACTTGGAAGAAAAATAGAAAGGGGGAGGATTGGTCTAGAATGCATTGTGTTGACCTTTTATTTCTGGTTCCTGCCGCCCGTTGTGTGAGGTGATAGAATTTCTAGCTGCACGTTTTTAAAGTCTATTTCTTCCATTTCTCTCATGAGTAGAATTTGCCTTACTCACAGGCAACCATGTATATCCAGGGTTCTTGTTTCCCTAGTCTTTCCTTCCTTATCATTTCATTGTCCCATTCTTTGTGGACAAAGAACTCCCATGGACCCCCAATCTTCGTAGTTTGTTTTTCCTTACAGTCCATGTTGCAGGGCTGGGAAACTGATAAAACAGTCTTGCCCAAGTAAGATAAGATGCTTAAAAAGAAATGATACCATGAGCTTCAATTAAACAGTGCCCAAGGGTCAAAGCAATCTCCCTTTCCCTAATCACTGTGCCTTTCCCAAATGAGAATTCCCCAGAAAATGTACCTGTTTACTCCGCTTTCCTCTCAGATCCAAAATGACATTAACGTCAGAATTACCAGAGTTTTCTAAAACTTGGACAGACACAGGTTTCCGTTTTTGTCCCCTTTTCAGGCTTTCTTTCAGTTTTATCTCCCAATGCTACCAGTGATTAATTTAAAGAAGGGTGGCATTTCTTCACCGAGTTGATTTATTGCATTTCCTCCATTGCATCCGGGTGAAGAGTTGGTGTTCATTGGTAATTGCCTCACAGTTTTAAAGATGAGCCTGGTATTCCTTGGCCTATTGCAAATGCAACAGATCAGATGAAGCATGAGCAAGAATTAAAGTAATGCTGTCTCTTCTTTTCAGATGGGAAGGTGGAAGTCACAAAAGAAGGCGTGAAGCTGTGCACCATGGGTCCAGGAAAAGTGTTTGGGGAGTTGGCGATTCTCTACAACTGTACTCGGACAGCTACCGTCAAGAGTAAGGCTGTTTGTTTATTTTGCAAATACTTCTAATGTCTTTTTTCCCTAGACCTTTGAGATATTGGTTGACATACTTGTGGATTCAATCTCTGTGATTTTGTTAACCTATATTTTAATTCTCACCTTGCAATGCGGTTGATACATGGGTTTGTCCACTAAAGGAGGACTAGCAATCAGTTGTGCCCAACTTCAGCTTTATCGCTGACTTCTGGAAAATCTTCCTTTAACCTGGATTTCCTAGAAATTCAGATTTACAAAATGTGATACATGAAATAGAAGGAAGACCTTTCGTTTTCTGCCTTTAAGCCTCAAGCTAATACTTAGGGAATTTTTACATATCTTATCTATTCTGGGTTACATTCCCCCATAAATTCCACTTGTTCATTCATTGGGTTAGAAAAAATTTAAAGGAGAAATGTCCTTCATCTTATTCAAGCATCATTGGGCAAGATATATCCTGAATTCTAAAATTGCGTCTGAGTATATTCTTGTCTTCAGCTGCTCATCAAGCTGTATATTATAGTATTTTTCTTTTCTACTGATTGAGCTTATTTTAAATCAGGGCAATAAAGCAGCTTGTTTCCCTAATTTTACATGTATGTGTATATATGATTTCTCTAGCAACTTTTATTACTCGGTAGAAGCAGCTGCAGTAGTTGGAGTGAGGGGAAGTGGTGGTTTTAAATACTCCTTCCTGACTGCAGGGTATAATGAATGTGTAACAGACAGCTGAGTGCAAAAGCCAACAATGGAAAGTCCATTGCATCTTAAGGCAGATGTGTGTATTTCGTGTTCGAAATGGTCTTAGATACATAATCCTGTGTGTGGGTGATGGCAATCACAAGTCACTTTGATTAGGTTTTCTTACTTAAAAAAATACTGTTGGCAAAATGACAAATTATCAATTAGTTTTAGCTGGATGCCGTTGATTATTTTGAATGCTGTGGTTTTTTTTCTTTCTCACAAGTATGACATATGGCTAACAATATGGCTCTGAACCTTAGATTGTAAAGAATTCAAGAATGCATGGCCGCCAGAATCCCAGAAATTGTCCTATTTGTCTTGTTCATGAAGCACTTTGTTATTCATTGAAGTCACTAACCCCTCAGTTGCAATTGGGTCCTTATAGGATGAGTTCTTCTTGATAGTTTATCTTGATCTTTGAAGGCACAAAACTCTTTTTTGACTGATTGGCACTTCCATGTTTTTATTTTATGTGCTCATTTAATTATATGACTGAAAGAATAATGAAGCCCAGTGAGGCATTACAGAATCTGCCACAACTTTACCTTGTTTAAAAAGTGCCTTAACTAGAAAAAAGAGTAGTCATGACACTATTAAGTGAAACAGATGATCCTATCATGCTGCATTTTTATGAGAAATACATTTCCTGTAGGTCACAAAAAGGGGCCAGAATAACACATTTTGATTAAAACAAACTTTCTCTGAATTGTGAATAGTGAATTGTGAGTATTTTAAAATATTTCAGCCTTGTATACTTCTCATTTAATCCTAATGAAAACCACAATTCCCAAAAGATCAGCAGTTGGTAATAACATGTGCTTAATCTTTTGAAACTTTGCCTTATTAAAGAAATATATTAGATAGACTAAATAGTGCATTTAAATGAATTTTACTGCAAAGATTTTTTTCATAAAATGATTGCTTGATAACATTTATTGGGTTCCTATAAAATGGAGTTAGCTGCAGTAGCTTCTAATTGTACTTATGTTTGATCCGTTGAAATACGTGCTATGTATCTGATTCAGTGAGAAGAAACTGGGTGTTGAATGCAAATTAATTCTAACCATTTGGGGTGATCAGAACATCTACATCAAAGAAAATGAGTAATAGAGCATGTTCTTTAACACAGACTCAGAAAAGATGCACACGTGTGTGTGTGTGTATTTCTTCATAGTGTGTGTGTGTGTGTATTTCTTCATAGTGCCTACTTAAGATATGGAATGTGTGTGTGTATTTCTTCATAGTGCCTACTTAAGATATGGAGGTTGTACTGAAGAAAGAGCCTGAGGTTGAAGGAGTATAGACCTATTTCTGCATTTATAGGTGGAGAGGTTTCTGCATGAGTAAGGAATAATATCTATTACCAAGATATTCTCAGTATCATGTAAAAAAACAGTAAGGTGTGAATAATGATTATTTCTTATTCAGGACCTTTTGTTCTGTCTCTCACGCTATCCAGGCAGATTATACTTAGGACCATGATCCTTAAGTACCACTTTAAATTTATGTTTAAATTAAACTTTCACACCGATCACCTTATAATTCTGATGAGGTTCCATTATGGATACTAATTTTACCAAATGACTACAGAATATAACCCCCCCTCAATGCTATCTTACTCTTTACGTGTAATGTTACAAAATGGCCTTATTGGGCTTTTTAGATCCAGTTGTTTTTCAGGATTCAGGATTTTGTTGACTCTTGTCCATTTTTCTTAGCCATCATTTTGTCAGTAGTGACCATTTGGAGTATGGATTCATCCATCTGGGTGTGACCGTGTAAGTTTCAGGACTTTGCTCATCCTACCCAACAGCTTGTTTATCCATGCGTCTTTCTTACTCACTTACGTGGGTTGTGACGCCCTTTCTGTCAACATCACCTATTTTGTTTCCTGATCTTTCATCTTTCTTTCTGCCTAGGTCAGCCTGAAAGCTCCCTAGCATCTTAATGCATTTTTAATCTCACAGGGGTAACTAAATCCTGGGTGACATTCAAGAGCTCCACCATGTACATGAGTCATTTCTTGTTCAAAAGAGCACTTTTTTTGAAATTGTATCAGGCCATGAATAAATAAATCCCAGTGACTTCCTGCTAACAAATAAGATTCTATTACCTGTGGGCTTTTTTTTTTTAACTTAGGGTATCAAAAAATTGTTTTCTTATTAAAGCTCAAGACTGATAGATGCTATAACATATGATGAGCTTATCCATAGTTCAACCAAAAGAAGCACCGTGATAGTTTGAAACAAGCCTTTTGTTTTTCATCTGGGAGAAATCCATTAGCATGCCTCTGAAAATAAATGTCTACTACCGGTTATTATGGTAACACCAGGAGAGGGATCTGATGGCACGAAGAATAACTTTTTAAAACATTGAAACCATAATGACCTAGAGAGAAAACATGATACTATGGTGCAGGAAATCTACATTCAGAATCCATTCCTATCTTGTAAAACAGCACCATTGATTTTTTTTCTTTCCCCTTGAGGAATGGATATATCAAAACACATAAAATTAACATTTTGTTGGAAACAAATGTAATGGATGGCTTGAGGTCATGCATGGCTTAAACACCCTCAAGTTTTCTTTGTTTACTGTGATAGGAACATGGCTGCTTGAAATGTCCATTCTATTATAAACAGTCCAGATGCCACAGGGAGGAAAAAAAATCACTTGTTATGTTGGATTTTCACAACACTAAGCAGTGTCTCCAATGGCATTTGAATTTCACATTTTATCTAAATACTTTGGGGTTGTGGAGACAAAACAGTTTTACTGTCCATTTTCAAACCCCACAAAGGTTAGGGACTTCTTTTTTTTTTTAACTTTATAGTTTATTGTCAAGTTTGTTTCCATATAACACCCAGTGCTCTTCCCCACAAGTGTCCTCCACCATGACCATCACCCCCCTTCTAATGCATGCGTCAGTAACCCTTGCTTCCTCGGTGCCCATACCTGCAAGTGTGTTATTGTCTTGTCTTCCTAAAGTGTCATTTCTGCTCGTGATTTCACTTTTCACTACCCTCACAGTGAAGCAATATCAGTTTATACTCGCCCTGGTCCTCTTACCTTGCTTCTTTGCCCAAAGTTCCTTAAAATCACACACACACATGCGTGTGCACACACACACATACACGGAAACATTGACACTACTGGAAACCTAAAAATAGAATGGAAAAAACATTTCGTTTACAATGAAAAAGGGGTTCAGGGATACATGCCATATGTGTGACTTTGCAAGGACATTGATCGAATTTTCTTGTTTTACCTGGATTTCCCACAACCAGTCCTCAAAACTACAGGGTGATTTTTTTTTTTTTGAGGTTTGACTTCTATGGCTCTTGGATCCCAAATTCAGTTGTACACAAATTGGGATATTTTTGCCTGAAGATACTAAATTGAAGTCTGTTCTCTTCCTTTGAGTGTCCAGTTCACAAATCCCTACACCTTAGGCAGTAGTTTATTCAAACAGTCTCACTCAGACTCCAGTGAAATCCAAGAATAAAAGGTCTCTCCTTGCAGGAAAACCTCTCAATACTAGGTTAAGTTGATAACCATGGAAAGTTGCCTGAAAAAATGGTCTATGAGGGTGTGAGGCTCTTTTGTGAATTGACTTAGGCAAAGTATCTGAGCAATTATTTTTTCCTTACATGATAGATAGCAAGTATTTAAAAATTCCTCAGTATTAAAATACTTGAGTACTATCATAAAAGAGCCTAAACAAGAAATCTGACAAATTGGTGACTTCGGTAACGTCTGCTAAAACTATCTTTCTACCTTAGCTTTTGAATACTTGCAAGTTTACAGAAGTTTTCCTAGGATATTTGTACGGGGGGAGTTGACTCATTAAGATATTATAAAGGGTCATAGACAGTTTAAGAACAAAGTTAAAAGGGTGGGATTTTTCAGTGTGTTCTTCTTAAAACTAAGTCTATGCAGTAAGGTGGTTTCTACATGCCCGTGTAGCTTTGTTTCACACCTGTTACTCAACCTGACTCAGAAAAATCTGCCTACTGTAAAAACAAACAAAAAAGCTAAAGAATGGGGGAAAATAGACCTTTCTTGCTCAAATACCTCTCTGTACAAGGAATGTAATACTTAGAGGTCAACAGTACCTTTTATTGGTAAATGAACAAAAGAAATGAATGCCAATTTCATTAATAAAAGGGAATCCTAGATAAAGTTCTTAGAATGGCTGTAAACCTGACATAGGAAGGTGATTGCATCAAGAAGTGACCAATTAGACACTCTTTAGAAAAACTTCCTTATAGGGGCGCCTGGGTGGCTTAATCGGTTAAGCGTCTGGCTTTGGCTCAGCTCATGATCTCATGGCTCGTGGGTTTGAGCCCTGCATCGGGCTCTGGGCTGACAGCTAGCTCAGAGCCTGGAGACTGCTTCAGATTCTGTATCTCCCTCTGTCTCTGACCCTCCCCTGCTCACACTGTCTCTCCCTGTCTCTCAAAAATAAATAAAAAACATAAAAAATTTTAAAAAAACTTCATTATAGACTTCCATAAAGCATTGTTTATGATAGAGTTACATTCCCATGTGGAGACGAAGCAACATCGTCTGCAAGTCCCCATGACTGTCGTCATTGCGGTTACTATCTGGGGTTTTGACGAGCAGCATCAGACCTGGACTGTGGGCTCCCTGCTCCACCGCACAAAAGCAGAGGAGATAAGTATGGTAATGAGGTTGGCTCTGTTCTGCCTTACAGAGGCCAATTAAAAAGATGCAAGCTTTGCATTCTCCTAGTCTAATGCATGCCTTCTACTAACCATCCTGAAGGGAGAGAAGAAACAAAGTAACTTTAGGCTGAAGATGACTAGAAATATGACCCTGATTACGGAAGGAACAGTCCAGGAACCTCCCAGGAATTGTCCTCCTGGACAGCGAATCCGTGTTACCGCAGCATCTCGGGAAAGCAGGGACATGGCTTAGTGAGTTAGCCAGGATTCTGTTGAGTAAAATGTTATTTTTTTATCACATTTGTCTATTAAAGAATACTGTGAAATTAGTAACATAAATCCAATTATGTAATCCCTGAGAAATAAATTCCTTTATTAAAGGAATCAATTCACTAGGTACCCGTGATGCCTCATAACAGACTAACCTGAATAAATGCACCATGCAAAAGCCATTTGAACTCATTTCTGTATCGTTGAAGTGAAATACAAGTGGATTTCAGAGAAGAGGAAAACAGTAAATTCCCATGTTTTTCTTTCATAGGCCGAAGGTTTTTTTTTTTTATCTTGATGGGAATTGTTATAGTTAGAATTTATTTGATTTATATTTACTTCCAAAAAAAGATTGGAGTTCAGTATTGATTGGGCTTGATAGACAGGCATATGTTAGCAGTGCTTCTTGAGGGAGGAAGGGAATACCTCTTATGGTCCAAGGAGGGCAATATTACTTAATTCCTTCTTGTGGCAAGATAAATGACTCTCTCCCTCCCTCTCTTAATTAATCAAGTACCTTGAGTGTTCCCTGTATCTAGAGAATAGTCAGGCTTTAACTGATGGGATATTATTTTCTAAGGATCACAGTTAATTTAATAGTAAATGTAACAATGGGCAAGGAAGACTGATTTTTTAGTCGTTTCTTAAGCTTGCAGAATTTTCTGCAAAGAACTGCATCCTAAAAAACAACCACACAAGGGTGGAGCGTGTGGCTCTTGATCTCAGGGTCATGAGTTCAAGCCCCATGTTGAGTGCAGAGTGGACATTAAAGTTTAAAAATTAAATAAGATTAGTGTAGTCCATGGGGGCACCTGGGTGGCTTGGTCGGTTAAGCATCTGACTCTTGATTTCAATCATCTCATGGTTCAGTCATGATCTAATGGTTGGGAGCATGGAGCTGACTTTGATGGGTCGAGGCTGAGCATGGAGCCTGCTTTGGATTCTCTCTCTCTCACTCTCTCTCTCTCTCTCTCTCTCTCTCTCATGAATAAGTAAACATTAAAAAAAATGAGTGTCCATAAAAAGCTCCCAAACAATATCAAGTTTGCATCAGTTTTAGTATACTGAATCTTAATTTATTCAAGAATTCTCTAAAGGAGAATTTACTATACTACTACAGTAATTTAGTATTTACTCAGGTGATTGAAGGAAGAAAAAGCAAAGTAGTAATGTACATCAATACTGTATATTATGTCATTTTTTAAGAAAATGAACAGGAACAATGAAAAGAGCAGAGAACATTTGAAGGCTCTGAGTTATGCTCGAAATTTAGGGCTTAGGGGCATGGTGTGGTCCACCCTCATTTTATTGCTGAGACAACCGAGTTTAAGCGACTGGTCCCCTGTCCCCAAGCTGTGTACTAAGAGGGAGGTCTGTGACTGTGACACTACTTTCCTCTGCTGCTGTCACAAGCTTTTACATTGCATCGTGGTGGCTCATTTCGCTTTTCAACACAAGTGCCTCCGTAGGACCTCCTATTGACCTAAGACTTCATTTCTGCAAAAAAAGCTGCACAAAATGTTGTAATTGTGGGTTTTTAAAATTTTTAGAATGTAACATATGGACCTACATTAAGTACATCTGTTATGAAAGGATGAATCCTGTGATAGAATGAGGAGAGGGTCATAAACTTAAAGCCTTTGAGACACATAACAAGCAGTCTGAACCAATTTGGGGATCTAGTTTTTGCAGTGTATTGAGACACTTGAGTGTCTAATGCAATGAAACTTTATAGTTCAACATCTGAGACATGACTAAGTAGCTACATATTTCTTTTATGCAATATATTAGCAATGGATTTCTTTAAAGCAGGAATTACAGAAGTTTAAACAGCAACTGAGAAACATTGTTTAAAGGACTTTTTAATTTTTTGTTATGTAACAAATTGAGTACAGTAAAAGAAAAAAATTGAGTCATGACAAGCATGTTTACTTTTGTTTTCCCCAGAGGAAAAACCATCTCAACAATTCATTGGCGAATCTCAGCAGCCCACTCTTCTTCTGGAACGTTCTTTGTTGACTGGATACATTTCTAAGTAACCATGGTAACAGTGCTTTATAATTTACAACCTGTTACCCAGGCATTACCTAATGTGATCCTCAAAATATCCCAATCTAGTAGGTGAGAAAGGTTGTCCCTAATTTTCCAGATGAGAAAGTGGAGGCCAAGATCATTTACAAACCATCTGATACAAATTTAGGTAGCTGTGTTGGAAACACTTAGCATAGACAACCCTCCCTTCCTTCCCTCAAAAGTGTAGACCTTTGAATAAGTCTGTAACATGCCTCTTACCCCGACACAAGTGTGGATGCCTGATTAGGGAACTTTAAATGTTCATTACAGTATTGATTAAACTGTGGTGCCTGGAATGACATCAGCATCCTCCCGGCCCTTGTTAGAAGATGCAGGAGATTTTGCATTTCTATCATTTCAGAAATTTTGGGAGTGGGTCACAGCAATCTATGTAAAGCCAAGTCTTCCAGCTGATTCTGAAGCATCCAAAGTTTAAGGACCACTGATCATACCCGAAAGGTACTTAATTTGTATTCAAGTAACACTCTTCCCTGCAATTCGAATGTCAATATTGAATAATCTGAAAGAAAACAGCAGACACTAATACTAATTAACTATTCTTCTGGGCATCATTGTAGATACTCTTTTCCTTGTATTTTCTTGCTGTTGAGTAGAGATATTGAAGAAAAGTTGCATTTTTTGTTTTAGAGTGAAACACAGCATTAGTGGAAGACTACCAGCGTTGTGCAGATGATTAACATATTCTTTTGAAGAATAGTGAGAAGTAAAACTAAAAGAGAAACAGGTTGAGAGGGAAGGAAAAAAATTAAAAAATCATGGACTGCTGGGCTATGTTGTTAACAAGAATAACTTTTAGATTTATTGAATTTGATGGCTAGGATGTTGGTAGGAAAACAGAGCAAGGAAAAAAGTTATATTTGATTTTTGTTCTTTCTTGTGGTCATGAATATGGTTTGGATTTGGTGAAAGCAAATATGGATGGGCAATTTTAAGAGAACAACTGAAGTGAAGATGTCTGAATAAGTACACTGCTTTTCACTGTTGGGTTAAATCCAGTCCATTGGACCAATAGTGGAAGAGGTCCTTTATAGTCTGTGGAGGTGGTCATTGATCTAATTCCAGTGAGGGACCCAGCAGTCCTAGACGGATTGCAGATCTCTTAGTATCTAATAATTAGAAGATAAAAAGACATTTCATGTATTGCAGTCCTTGAGAAGGAAATGGTGGGGGTGGTGCTTAGAATTAAGATGGGTAGAGAGCTGAGTTCTGTTATGTTGCAGGTTGTCAGTGAGGAAGCTAGCCAGTTCCTCCTTTCTGCAGGAGTATTGGAGAATTGAGTTTTTGCTGTGAATATGGCAATAGATCCTAGAAAATTAGTGTCAACTGCCCAGAAAGGCAGGGACGAGAGCGCTGAAAAATGATGGCAGCTTAGGAAGCTAGACTGTGTCTTCTGTATGAGTGTTCTTTACTCCTTTTTTCTAAAGGATAGTCTGCTTTACTAGTAATACGTATTTTATGCTCTCGTAATTCCTCTCACTTGTAATAAAGCAACTTTTTATAGACTTGAAAGCATTGTTGTCCATAGTTTTCTGAATGGGATCAAACAGTATTCTGCAAACTATCTTCACAGCTGAATTCTTGTTTATTTCCAAAGCAAAACCTCATGGAGTACTTTTGTGTATGGAGTTTGTAAGAGTGGATTTTGCTGGTTACAGATGGGGGAGAAGCCTCCAGGACCCCCATCTACCTGTTCTGGACCCCCTTACTCTTGATGCTTTCATTCTCATCTCCCTGGCTTCAACACTTCTCTGACAATTGTTGTTGTTGTTGTTCAGATAACACGGTGTGAAAAACACTGCTCTAGTTGAATCCAAGCGTACTTGGTGTATCTAAGCGGTGGTAATTTTTGGCAAACTATCTTCATGCCCTTACACAGGCTGTGAGCATGCTGTCTACCCTTCACAATGGCCCTCTACCATAGGGAACAATGGCACTGATGGGGCAGCTGAGCCTTAGAAGGCTTGAGTGACTTCCTTAAGGTCACACATGTAGATTTCTAAACTCTACTCTCTCCTTGGCATTTCCCAGTAAGACTTTGAATGGTATCGCCTCAAACTTTGTTCCTGGCGATTGGTAGCTGAAGACCCCATTTCGGATCTGTATTTTGTCATTCATCAGGAATTTCTTAAACTTCTGTCAAATTCTTGAGGCATTGCTAAACATACCAGAGCATCACCCAAGAGAGGATGTGTCCCTACAATCAAAGTGTTGAGAACCTAGTTGGAGAGACTGGTTAAAGGTAGATTATAAGGAATCCCTGGCAAATGAGAGACAGAGAAACAGAGGAATTTTCAGGGGGAAAGAGATGGCTCTGGGTTGGCATGGTGGGGGGAGATGGACCCTGACCTGTGCCAAAATTAATGAGTAGACTAGTTCAGAGTATAGGCTGTAGAGTCCTATTGCCTGGGTTCAGATTCTCGGCCACTCACACTGTGCCCATCGAAAAATAATTTAATGGGTGTCAGTCCTTCCTGAGCCTCAGTTCTTTTACCCTGAAAATAGTAAGGACCTCGCTGATGATTATGGTGAAGATGAAACAAGGGACTATCTGTGAATGGCTTAGCGCAGGCACAAGCATGTAGTGCATTCAGTAAGCATTAATTGATCGTCTGCAGCTGTTCTCCTTACAGCTAAAACCACAAAAGCAGGAAAGGATTATGTAGTAGTTGGGACCTTCATTATCTGAAGAACCTGAGAAGTACCCCTGAGGAGAGCAGAGCATAGTTTGACACCCCAGAGATAGAGCAGTGAAGGAAGAATGGGCCACGTTCCCGAGGCTGAGATCCCTGGAGAGACCCCACATCCTGACATAGACCTCCTTTTGCCACTGCTTTTGCCCAAAAATGTCAGTGCAGATGTACGCTTTGAATGAAGTGGTGTAACAAGGCCCGACATCAAAACCAGAGTATGGGTAAGAGTATAGGACACGGTGGTGAGATTACACTTCTGTTTGGACACGTGCCTTTTGACTGTGTGGAAGGAAAGAATATCTGTGCTATCTGAAGCTTTCTTGTTCTCACTTCCCGCCTGGGATGAAGTCTCAGGACTTGTGAGAAATGTGTGTGCTGGTGGTGTGCACAGCCCTGAATGGGAGCCTACTGCATCAAGGCCTTGGACAAGTTAACAATAGACAACTAGTGGACGTGTTTTTAAAATGGCAATTATTTTCCAAAGTAAGATTTCAGGCAAATGACACCTATAATTTTTATCTTAAGGTGTAGTCTGAAAACTCAAGACTTCTGGTGTCTGATTAGTTTGGCCCCTTTGATTGCCTCAGGAAAGAACATTAATCTTCTCTATATTTACCATGTTCTTTCTGGATAAAGATGGTGATGATGGCCGCAGTTATGGTTGAAATCCATTGTCTACCCCACTCTCTCCCACCCCAACACATCCAACCTTCTTACTTCCTGGCCAAAACCTTGGCCTTTGATCTGTATTTGAATTTAGCAATTCCTGGGTTCCCTAAAGTTAGAGTTACCCAGAGTTCTGGAAATTGTTCATATTTATTGCCTTTCACTGTCATTGACTACTTTGAGGCAGAATTCTAGCAACTTGAATAGAATTTACCACTGAAGAACATCTGATCACAGTTGTCCATGAAGCTTGAGCAAAACATGAAACAAAGTGAGCTGCTGACACACACACACACACACACACACACACACTCACACACTCACACACGTGCCAGTTCTGAATGTTGGCACGTGCTTCTTTTGTTCTTAAGGTTTTATTATGGGTCAAGGTGGCTGCATTTCGTTTTCATTTTCTCTTTGAGCTTGTCAGTCCTGTGGTCACATTCGTGTTCTCTTTCTTCCATTCCTTGTTTTCCTGTTCATTGTTTGCTATTAAAAAGTGGTTTCTTTTCTGCTCATGACATGCACTATTCTTCTTGGTCCCTGCAACTTAATCACTTGAATATTAATACTTTATATTCATGTTTCATGAATACTTGAATTAGAAGCTGTTATGTGTGCTCTTTGTTAACAGAGCTGATGAAATGGGAATCGCAGGTCGTGAGAGAGAATTAGGACTCGGTATAGATACGTTCAAGTGTAATACTTACCTGCTGGTTGACTTGGCATAGCTTCAAAGTTACGATGCAACATTTGAATCTTAGGTTTTTTTTTCCCACTTTTTACAATGATGTTCTGGCATTCTGTTTCAGGACTTAGATGCTTTACTGAGTTGAGTCACTGATCGCTTAAAATTCATGGAATAATAATGCTGACTGATTTTAATTGCTCAGCAGAAACATTTAAAAAAAAAATTAACACTGGCAAGTTGGGTTTATTTACAGCCACGGCATTAAGGTCTCAGAGTGTTAGTTATGTAGGCACTAGATTTCTCTTCGAGATGATCTAGGAAGGCATATGGATTTATGGCATTTGGGGTAGCAAACGTGGACTTCTTGTCCTATGAACTGATTCTCAGTTGCTATTGATGTTTGGAAACCTGTGTTCATGTAGTACACGACCCAGGACAGTTTTCTTTTTTTAATATGAACTTGATACCTGGTACCCACAATCAGATAAGCTACCTTCTGATAGGATCTTCGTTTTCAAAAGGCGTTCTTCTGAAGTCTTCCCATATGGACACCTAGTTATGGCGTTCCTATGCTCTCTTTAACCAGTAAGGAGTATCTGTCCACATAGGTGCTTCCCAAGTATAACTTACTCATCACACTAGGCTTATAATTTCGGCTTGTAACTAAAACTCTGTCCAGAGTATATTCTCCACAGCCCTTGTACAGTTCTTTGGACATCATCTTTTGGAGTAGAATAATGGCATTGCTGCTCAGATCGCCTTTTGGGGACCTAAAACAAAAGTTGCAGATGTTGATAACAAAGTCAGTGGCTAAGAGTCTTGTAGATTTGACCACCATGGAGTAGTTAGGAGCCCTGGCTTTGACCCAGTAGTGTGTAGAAGCCCATAAAAAAACCTTTTCTTTTACAACAGAATGTTTAGAACATAGAGAATATTGATAAGAGGATATTAACATGGGTTATTGATAATATGGAGAGATGGGTAAATAGTATTTGAGGTCTTATATTTTTTAAATAAATGAGGTCTATTGGATAGTCAAAAAGGATTTAAAAAAGGCAGAGTTCAGAATGCTTATTAAGGAACATAAACGTAAAAGCAAACTTTAATTTAAAAAACAATAGTTTTGGGGCCACCCAGGTAGCTCAGTTGGTTAAGCGTCCAACTTCGGCTCAGGTCATAATCTCACAGTTTGAGTTCGAGCCCCGCATTGGGCTCTGTGCTGACAGCTCAGAGCCTGGAGCCTGATTCAGGTTAAGTGTCTCCCTCTCTCTCTGCCCCTCCCCCACTCATGCTCTGTCACTCTCTCAAAAATAAGTAAACATTAAAAAATTTTTAAAAACAATAATGTTATGAAAAAAATTGATTTGGTTATTTCTCATAGAGGCCAAAACCTGGCATATCCAAATGTTGGAAAGAGCTGTTAAAAATGAGAAAACGACTGTGGACATCATCTCTGTAGCTCTTGGCTCAGTACACAGGAGAATGGAGGAGAGAGGGAAGGGCCGCCTAGCATCCAAGCATGTGGACGCGTTTACAAATAAAACCAATTGAGATAACAAAGATGCCTACCATGCCTAATGTATGTGGCACTCAGTAAAACTCACATACAATCGGTCTACTCTGCTTTAAAAAGAATCAGTTTGAAATAAAGGAATGATACAACAGAAAATAAAATGGAAGAGCTTTGAATATTTGTTTAGCATAGGGCTGTTGGATTATTCAGATGCTTTGGTTCCTTAGAGTACATTATTTTAAATGTATATTGATTAAAACATTGCGTATTCTGGGTTTACTTGGAATTTTACATCCCAAGTAACTCACCATTGGCATAGGTCCATCAGCGCCTAATATTTTCTCTTAAGAGAAATAACAACTTTGGAGCTCACGAATTAATTAAAGACTCATTTGTGTTTTCCTGTTAGTGCTAATATTTTCTGTTTAGCACTTTTATTTTATTATTATTATTTTTGCCCTAGTATTTTAAAAGAAGCCTTGAGATGTTTTTCAAATATCTTAGCACATAGTGAGTCTAACATCATATCATGATCCTATGAATTGCAGAAGCTTGTCTACATAATTTAAGGACCTGTTTTAAGAAGAAGGAGGGAAAAAATGTTATATATCCTAGAAAAAAATCCCTTTTTAGTTCATCTTCCTAATGTGAAGGGGAATTAGCTTTTTCCGTTACATGCTTCAAAAGAACTATTAAAGAGTTCTTGGAAATATCTTGAAAAGCTTAGAGGCAGGAGTGATAAATAAGCTGACAACAGGCAGAATGATTTTCCACCTTCCCTTCTGACCTCCCCTGCCCCATGTTCAGTTTTCTTCAGTCCAGCTCTCCTCACCTCCAAAGACTGTGTCATAACGACAGAAGGCAAGGATTGTAGACCCAACTTTGATATCAAGGGAGACACACACAGTGAAGCAGGAGAATGAAACCCACCTGGATGAATAATAGGGTTTTGTGTCCATGGAGTCCATCCCCAACTCCTCACACAGGATGCCACTGGCCGGACTCCCCTGCATTGGGACTCTCCTTCCCCCTTGGAGGGTAACAGACAGTGGCCTCCAGTCTTTTCTTCCTTGCATCTACCCTGACCATAGATATCAAGTGAATTCTATTCCTTTCTAACTTTTCTTTTTTTTTTAATTTATAGTTTATTGTCAAGTTGGTTTCCGTATAACACCCAGTGCTCTTCCCCACAAGTGCCCTCCTCCATGTCCAACACCCCCTTTCCCCCTCCCCCTTCAGCCCTCAGTTTGTTCTCAGTATTCAAGAGTCTCTCATGATTTACCTCCCTCCCTGTCCCTAACTCTTTTCCCCCACTACCCCACCCCATGGTCCTTTGTTAAGTTTCTCCTGTTAGACTTATGAGTGAAAACATATGGTATCTGTCCTTCTCTGCCTGACTTATTTCACTTAGCATGATACCCTCAAGGTCCATCCACGTTGCCACGAATGGCCAAATTTCATTCTTTCTCATTGCCATGTAGTATTCCATTGTATATATAAAACACATCCTCTTGATCCACTCATCAGTTGATGGACATTTAGGCTCTTTCCATGATTTGGCTATTGTTGAAAGTGCTGCTGTGAACATTGGGGTACATGTGCCCCTATGCATCAGCACTTCTGTATCCTTTGGATAAATCCCTAGCAGTGCTAAAGCTGGGTCATAGGGGAGTTCTATTGTTAATTTTTTGAGGAACCTCTACACTGGTTTCCAGAGCGGCTGTACCGATTTACATTCCCACCAACAGTGTAGGAGGGTGTCCGTTTCTCCACATCCTCACCAGCACCTATAGTCTCTTCTAGATGGCCAACAGATACATGAAACGATGCTCAGTGTCACTCATCATCAGGGAAATACAAATCAAAACCACACTGAGAAAGCACCTCATGCCGGTCAGAGTGGCTAAAATGAACCTTTCCAACTTTTCTGAAAGAGGCATCTGGTTACAGCACTCACTTGGACCTCCCCTGGCCTTGGCGGCTGCCTTCCCGAACTCTTCCCTGCAACGTGGTGGGGAGATAGGGGACTGGCCTTTGAGTTGACCCAGGTGGATTGAATGCTGAATCACTTTGGGCTTTAGCAAAGTTTCCACGTTCGTAAAATAGGAACAATAAGGCATATTTCATTGCTTATGGTGACACTCAAATGAGGCAGTATATGTCAAGTGCTGATTTTGTGCCAGAACCAAAATATGAAATCAATAAATAGCGATTGTTAGGATGGCTTTCTGTCCCAGGGGAACCACTGTGATTATCCCGTAACTTGAGAAACTGATTTCTAAGGTTCCTGGAATATTTTCTGTGCTGGTACCTTTGTGCAGGGTATTCTTTCCATGGAGAATGGCTTCCATGTGCAAATGTCTGTCTATCTAATCTCTCCAAGTGAAGACCATACTCAGTTTTCTCCTCCTTCGTTCTTTTTAAAAACAATTTCTTTTAATGTTTGTTTATTTTTTGAGAGATGGAGAGACAAACCATGAGCTGGAGAGAGGCAGAGAGAGGGGGAGACACAGAATCTGAAGCAGGTTCTAGGCTCTGAGCTGTCAGCACAGAGCCTGATTCAGGGCTTGAACCTACGAGTGGTGAGATCATGACCTGAGCTGGGTCGGGCACTCAACCAAATGAGCCACCCAGGCGCCCCTCTCCTCCTTCGTTCTAATTTCATTGTTTGTATCTCATTCTGAATGGTGATGATGTCGCCTTTACTAAGTTATCAGGCCTTTGTAGGTCTAGACTATGCCTTAATTACCTTTTCCACATTTCCACTTTGCATTTTTCCACATTGGTCCAGAAACTCCTGTTGGAACTGCCTGGAGGTGAGGGATGGTACTTATGGAATGAAGAAGTTCATTTGTGACCACCTTCAAAGAAGGTTCTAGAAGCTAAAATACTCTCATCGAGGCATTCCTGCAACTAAACCACGGAGATTTCTTACTGATGATGTATTGAGCATATCCATGAGTACCTATGAAGGCCTCATAACACTCATTTGCGGGATCTTAAACAGTCTGAGGGTGAAATATGTGCAGATACCGTGCTAAGGTTTTCATGTATACACTCAAGTTTTGATGGTACCTTATTCCCTCCCTCCTCTTGATAGTGAGTTAATTTGGAAAACCAATAATCTAAGCACATTGATAAGCGAGACATTGACCTATGAACATCAAGGAGGAGTAGCTGTAAAATAATTATATGCCTAAGCTGTGTTTTCATCTTATTCTACTTGTGAGTCTGAAAATCTTGTTGATGCATGAAGTGATATGGTTGGCATAATGCTGATGGATGAGCTGACTGAACTTGCAAATGATACAAAACCTTGATTTGAAGTAGGCCACCACTCAGACAGAAGTCCGTACGTAATGTGCTTTCTACCTGGACTTGCCTTACTGATGCTCTTGTTATAGGGGTAGTCATTTGCCAAGCCAGGACATTTTTCACCTGGGCCCTCAGTGCAATCTCTGCATAGGAAAGTGATCGTTTCTATATCTAAAGGCCATCTCCTCTGGACCCTCAAAGAGAAATCACATACTTCTTCTAATTGACTATACGTTTAAATGTATGCTCTATTTCAATCGAATTTTTATTGTGCACCTCCTAAGCCCCCCCTCATCGTGAGATTTATTGCTTACACAGAATACCTCTGTGAATTGGCCCTGGAGAGTTAGGAATATGCTAAATAAGCGTATGTCCTCTACATCGACTGTACAAATGAATGTTTTTCAAATATGAATTACTATGCCTGTAATTCTTTACTCGGTACAAAAAGCCGTAGTCTGTTTTTCCTTACTGGAAGCACTTCTGTCTGTGACTGTTCTGTTATGAATTCCCCCAGCTTGACCAGGCATCTGGCTTCTTTCTTTTAAATATAGAGATAATTAGTATCGAACAGCAAAGTGGAATATGTACCAGCAATCTCAGTAAATGGGTGCAAAATCAGAAACTATAGATATAAGGGAAGTTGAACTTAATGCTGCCCCATATTATTGAGGAATAGGGCCAACGGTTTGCTTAGACAAGGAGAAAATCTAATACCTGCCTTTTATTCAAGGCTTACATTGAAATCAGCTTCCTTAATATAGAGGCACCTGTTAGGCACATTATTAGCCACAATTAGATGTTAGTTGTGATATGTATACACACACAAAGGGGAAAAATACAGTAGAAAATACAGTGTATAAAACCATCTCTTTATTCTTGCTTGACCATAGTTCCATTGATAAACTTTGGAACATTTCCTTTGGAGTTCCATTTATGGGAAAGAAACCACTTGGAATTATTCACAGGATTAGTGGACAACGAGGGTCCTGCCTTGAGGATTTTCTTGTTTTGAATAACAAATCTCTCCCTGTAGATGGTTAGACAGAACTCATTTGCAGTAGGCGCCGGTGTACCAGAACTTGGAAGTAATTAGATTGCTTCATAGCTTAGCTGCACGAGCCTCACTCAGTGTATGGATTCTTAAATAAACAATAAGAAAATTACATTAGGAAGAATGACAGCCCACATGCAAATCCCCTAGTATAATAAAAAGTGATTAAAGATGTTCAAGTGAGGCAAGATTCCTAAGCATCTGCCTACAAGACTCTACTAAAATGTATATTGTCACTAAATAAATATCAGAACACATTATGTTACATTGTTTGCTTTTGTTTTTTGTACATGGCGAGCTGGAAAAGCCTCCTTTGGAAACAAAAGGAAAGGGATACTTCTTTTCCCCACGCACGTTCACAACTGTCTTATACCTGCAAGAAAAGAGTAGACATTGTTGGGGTCACATTACATCCTCTATGTCTTCGATGTGCTGTAATATAGCCCAAGCTAGCAGTTGGTAACCCTTGTTAGCAGGTGCTCACGCCAGCTAATGCACCACTGGTTGGAACGCTCCTCAACCAGGCTTCCCCAATAGGCAGCGCTTCTGAGAACAGTAGATCTCTTTTCCTCTCTTTATTTTATAGATATGTCAGTTACCCTTGTTGTCAGTCTACCCCTCCCTCTAATTTCTCGAAACCCATCTCTGAAGCACTTCCCTTGGTTTTTAATGTGTTTTTATAAAAGTACTTAATAATTAAGTTTTGCCAGATGTTTGATTGAAGGGAGGTGTTTCTGGCCTTTGAATGTCTACTTGTGATAGCCCTCTCTGTGCTTTGAGTAATCTCAAACTTGAAATATCTTTATAGGGAGAAGTGACATATCCTATTCCACTTGGTCCTCCCCTTTGAGGGCTAGCTGGCCTTTAAGTGTTTGGGTCAAGGCTAATGAGGGAGATACTGAGTTTACTTAGTGGACTTTGATACCACTGAAGGCATATAGGCTTCACACAATTTTGTGCCTTTTTAGCAAAAGGTGTCACTTCCAAATCTTGTAACTCAGTTTCCAGTGCTCACTATTTTGTCACTCTGGAATTCTTAAATTCTATAATGAGGTGGTCATTTTTCTGCTGAACATTGTTTTTCAAGGGGTGACCTGTCTTCAAATTCCACTTATATTCAGATTGGCATCAAAAGGGCATCATTAGGTCTTGACGGATGCTTTTTTAAATTTATTTTTTAAAATTTAAAAAATTTTTAAGAGAGGGTGACCATGAGCACAAGCAGGGGAGGGGCAGAGAGAAGGGAAGAGAGAATCCCAAGCAGCCTCCATGTTGGTAATGCCGAGCCGAATGAGGGGTCAAACTCTCCACGAGATCATGATCTGAGTCGAGATCAAGACTTGGACGCTTAACCGACTGCACCACCCAGGTGCCCCAAACCTGACAGATGTTAAACAGTGTTGGCTAGATGTAAGGAGTGTAGGCATCGCTGATTTGTTTTAGTTGGGCTGAAAAAGGAAAAACAAAACGTGAAGTTAAAAGTATACAAACTTTACAAATACTGCCAAGCCAGTTAACACCTGTTCAAATCATTTAAAACAAAAATTAGAATATTTGGAATTTGAACCAAAGCTAAACAGTTCTATCCCTACCAAAAAGGTCAAATATAATTGTAAAAAAGATCTAAATCCTTGGACCCTAATTTAAAAAGAGACTCCATTAAAAAATTATGAATTTCAATCTGACCGAATGCTGTTAGACGGAATCATAATTTACCAAGAAATGTTTAGTTTGGAAATTTTGGGGGAGAAGAGGAGGAGGGGTGTTTGGTTTAGTTTACATTTATTGTATTATTACATTATTTTGGAGATATTACATTTATTAATATAGAAGGGTCTCGAAAAATAGAACTGTACTGTACAAGCGTGAATGCTAGAGTCAAAATAAACAAACTAATAAACAAATTAGTAGGAGTCAGAGACAAGATCTGAAAAATCAATAAGTTGTATAGTTGAGGTCAGTGTGTTTGCCAAAGACCCCCGACTCCTGATGTCCGCCCTCTTGAATTCTCCCCTCTCCTTGAATATCGACCGGGCCTAATGACTTGCTTCACATGAAAAGAATAAAACAGAAAAAAAAAATAAAGGAAGAACCAGACCAAACAGAAGGTGGTTTAAACTAATTTTAAGATAATCTTAAGGAATTTGTCTCACCGATGGGGAAACGCTAAGACAAAGACTATATTGACAATAGAGCTCATGACTTACTGGCATATAATTGAGAGAATATACCTGCCATCGTTAAAAACAGCATAACTGGAAACAAACTAGAAATCCTGTTATGGCAGCTACCATGAATATATAATAAGGTATTTGAGTTATTCCTTGAAATATATTTGTTCCTAATATTTGGGGACTGCCGAGATAATGAATCAGAAATAGCTGAACATGTCTTCCATGTTGATATAATTGTAAAAATTGGCAAAGAGCTTTCTTTTCAAATCAGCTACCATTTGTTGAGTACCCTTTTTTTTTAAACCAGGTATTAATAATTACACTGTAATCAATGAAATCAGTGGGAAAACTCTCACAATCTAATCTGAATTCTTCACAACACTTAGGATAATGCCAGATCAGCCCTGGTTGACTCAGAGACCTGTAAGCCCAGGCTAGCCTAGTATAGAGACAGGAAATATTGACAGCAATATTAATGGTTTTCTTAAAATTGATTCTTATTGTGGTGTTCCTTTCTTAATATTTGAAGGTTGAGCTTTGCATATAAGACTGTAACATAATTCTCTAGATGTACCTTGGCCATTGTAGATTTTTTTTAAAAGTTACTTTTAATGTTTACTTATTTTTGAGAAAGGCAGCTTCAGAAGGGCAGAGAGATAGAGGGAGACACAGAATCCAAAACAGGATCCAGACTCTGAGCTGTCAGCACAGAGCCCGATGCGGGGCTTGAACTCATGAACTGTGAGATCATGACCTGAGAGGTGAAGTCAGATGCTTAACTGACTGAGCCACCGAGGAGCCCCAGGCCATTGTGGATTTTTAAGTGGCCTGCAAGATGTGATTCCTAGCTATTGCTTTCAGAGCTTTTAGGTTCCAGCTAAATCTGTATCACAGTAGAGAGACATTTTAGCAAAAATTTTGTAACGTCAGAAAGCTGAAAAACTCATTATGTTTGAGGAATTAGATTTTCTTTCTGAATATAATTGGAATGGAAGTATTTTATTTGGTTGATGATGGCACTATAAACCCAGCCAGGCAGTCGACTCTGACATCTGTATTTACTGCTAGCTGCTGTTTGTGCAGACCTTCACTTGGAGTTGAAATATAATCGAGCCTTGATGTGTTTCACAAAGATTCTAATCATTAAATCTTACCCAATACGAAGCAGAGAGTCATTAGATGAAAGCTGTGTGGCGTTAAAAATGCAAACAATCACACATATCATCTAAATAAACTAGAGAACAAAAATACTTGCCTGGGGGTTCGTCACAGGGCTTTCTGTAGCTTAGACCTCTCCTGTTCCCCCTCCCCCCTCCCATGTCCACCTCTTGTCTGGTTAATTAGCCCAGGGCCCAGGCTTCACTCCTTCTCTACCTGTTGCTTCACTTCTGGCTCCTTCTCTAGTATGTCCGGAGCAGGATGAGGTCTTTGCAGCTTCTTATTCACAACTCAGACGGCAAGCACACGGACCCTTTTAGGATATTCCCAGCAATCACCGCGTGCAAGTGGATTAAAACAAATAACCCTCATTGGCACACTGTCAAGGTGTTAGAATCGTTGTGCCTGATGCAGTGTTATCAACACTGGTTGAAAAAACATTTGCATGCCTTCCTACCCTGTGTCAGGCATTTCCTTACACACTGAGAATACAAAGATAAGGACAACTGGCCTTCAGGGACCTCGCCAGGGAGTGTAAATAATGCAGTTGCCGCACAGCTTGTTAAGGGCACAGTGGGAGAGAAGGAGATGCATGCTATCGCAGGGACACAGAAGCTTGGAGGGGGCGATGGCTGGGTGGACATGAACCTGTGGACCACATGGGGAGGCAAGCCAGGGAGACCAAGTGGCATGTGTGGAAACACAGGAGTAAAAGAGCATGATGGATTTGGGGAAGTGTAGGATTTTTCTTCTAATTTTTTAAAGTTTATTTATTTATTTTGAGAGAGTAGAGAAGGGGCACAGAGAGAGAAAGAGAGAGAGAGAACCACAAGCAGGTTCTGCACTAACAGTGAGGAGCCAGACTCAGGGCTCGAACTCATGAACCGTGAAATCATGACCTGAGCTGCAATCGAGTTAGACACTTAACTGACTGAGCCCCCCAGGCGCCCCTAGGGGACTATAGGATTTGAAGAGCACCGTGTTGAGCACTGGGACCAGTGAGGAGGTACGAGTTGTTAGATCACTGGTTCTCAAAGTGCTTCTCCCCAACTAGCAGCATTAACATCACCTGGACGGTTGTTAGAAATGCACCTTCTCAGGCCCCACCTTAGACCCGACCGAGAAACTGACTTACATAGCCCTCCAGGTACTTTCGATGGCACTACAGTTAAAAATCTACTGCATTAAATTGCGTCTGATTGTAGCATGGTCCTTTTCTCTTAAAGCCAGTGGGTGTTTTAAAATTTATTTATTTATTTTGAGAGAGACAGAGTGCAAGGGAGCGAGGGGCAGAGAGAGAGAGGGAGACAGAATTCCAAGCAGACTTTGCGCCATCAGCCCAGAGCCCGATGTGGGGCTGGAACGCAGGAAACTGCAAGTTCATGACCTGAGCTGAGGCCAAGAGTAGGACGCTTAACTGATGGAGCCACCCAGGCACCCCCAAAACCAGTGGATTTGCAACAGGGAAATGATGTTAGTTGAATTTGATATTTTATCACAAGTGCTGCCTGGAAGCACTCTCGAGAATAAATTAGCCCTTATACCACGATCCAGGGAATGAGACAGAGGGTGGGGAATAAATCTGGATGATGCTTAAGAGGCTGGGCGGAAGTTCAGGGGACGATTGAAGAGCTTCGGTAAAGACTTGAAAAATACTCAGCAGCTGCTTTCTCATTTTCACCTGATTGGAGGGGTCCTAATGCCATTATTATTGTTCAGCTGAACTCGGGCTCATTGTTCATCACTCTCCTCCTACTGCCATTTGGTCCCAGTTTTAGTGATGGCCCCTGGAGCTTTTTCTTCCAAGAATAATCAAAGGACCAGTGTTCCTCTTGCACAAGTGTTCCGTTTCATTTCTGGACACGATGGAGCAGACAGGTAGGCTGTTGCTTTTGGTATCGAGACAGGATTACATCCGAGTGTTTCCTCTGGCCTTGAGCCAGAGTTTCCACTGACGTCTCCCACTCATTTGAACAAAGTTGCATTTATAGCAAAGAGGATTGTCTTCATGGTGTAAACAATAATGTTATTATTTCTTCAATTTAAAAATAAAAACATAAGAATTATTGTGGACCTCTTCCAGTGGTATCACATTTGTGGTCTTTACCCAATAGATGTTTGATATGCTGCATTTCCCAGTAGAGATGTAGTATGTGCTTGAATGAAGTCACCTAAGTAAGTTGTGTAGTTTAAATATATGATATCACATTAAGATGATGATGAAGATAGTATTTAAGAATCATTCGGTGCCCCGAATATTTACTGCATGTTCCTCTATTTTGGGCACTGGGTGAATACAGTACTTGATTATTTAATTCTCAAAGCATCTAGACAAGATATTATATTTTTCATACTGATATGTTTTTTATACCAATGAAGAATTTGAAGAATAAAGAGGCTAACTAACCTGTCACTTCTAATAAGTGACTGAGACTATTCAAGCTTCAGAACAGTCCAAAAAGAAAGTCAAGGAAAATACTGCCCCTTCTCATAGGTCATTCTGAAAAAGAGACGTGACGATGTTTGGTACAGGTGCAGAGACTTATGGATTCTTCTATATTATTGGTTCATAGGGTTTTTCAAAAGCAACTGAGCACTGTTTATCTAGACAGAAGCAGAAAGCTATCCATACGAGCTGATGCAGTCACTCCGCTTTTAGGCACCTAGTCAATTAAAATAATCTGAGAGGCAGGAAAGAAATATGTATGCAGATGTTTTTCAGAAATGTTTTAAAAAGGAAAAAAGTACGACAAAGATAGTATCTGGCATCTATTCCAATGTTTTATATATTTTATATGAACGTGCCGTTTATATAAATATATTAAAATATACTTTAAATCAACATGCCATTTTAATGTATTAAATATAGCAAACATATTTAGATATTAAATATAGTATACATACACCGACATGTTAATTATGGATGAAATTATTGGTGATTCAATTATTTGATGTTATTTCCTTATGTTTGGAATTTTCTTGACCAAAAATTACTTACAACTCAGAAGTAGTAAACACCCTATTTCATAAACTAGTCAGAAATCGTGAGCACCCATCTTGATAAACTAGTCCAGAATATGTATTTGCAGTTATTTTGTGGAAGAAAATAAAGTCTGTTTTTGAGATAAAGTGGTCAGAATTACTTCCATGGCATTACTGTTTAAATTATAAGCCAAACACTTTTGGATCATTTTATTAAATTTTCTGTCTCAGGAACAGAAAGCAGTTACTTCACATTTGAGCAAATCAGGATGAGAGATTGCACAGAAATTGATATTGAATAAATTCTGATATGGTATAGAGACCAAGTGTCCTAGATCTGATCAAATATTAATTTGATTGTCTCATTGAAAGGTTCACCTGATTTTGACCTCCAAGAGAAATAACAAAATCAAAACATTTTCAGTAAAAAACATGATTGTTCTCAATCACAATTTTTACTTTTATATTCCTTAATAGGGATTCCAAAATGTATCTTTATTCTTTCCAACTGTCTACTAGACCTTAAATTAGTAAGCGTATTACTTTTAGTGTGTATTTTGACTGATAAGCGTTGCTTAACTTTGTGAAAACTTCTCAATTCCCGCAGTGGTGTTGGAATAGGAAGAGGGGGCAGGTCGAATAATGAGATCAGCTGATTCTCCACATTTTCAGGACCAGCAAGTTCAAATTTCTAAAGACCATAGTAATAGTAACAATGGCTTTTACTTACATAATGCTTTCTGTGTTCTAGGCACTGCTGTAAGAAATGCCCCGCATATTAATTTCTAGAATACAACAACCTAAGAGGTGAGGACTACTCTATTATTTTCAAGATGAGGAAACTGAGGCACGCAGATATGAAGTAACTTGCCCAAGGCTACACTCACCATAAGTGTTTGACCTAGAATTTGAACCCAAACACTGACCCAAACCCATGCCCTTGTCCATTATGGTCTGTAACCTTTAGCTGATTGCAGTCAGCTCTTAGGGGCGGTGTGAAACTGATTCTCAAAAAGCCCAGCCTGATGACAAGGCATCATGGGAATCCTTCTAAATGATTTCAGAGATGCAAATGTGTAAGAGAGGTGTGAAGTCTGAAGTCGCAAGCTTAAGTCTGATGAATCCCCTTGAATTCCCTATGTTAGTTGATGGTTTGGGGGGAGGTTTTATATTACACAGAGATATGTTAGTAGTAACATGAAGGATAGATTTTAAGATAAAGTGATAGAAATCGAAATTACTTTATAACCACTTTGAGACGTGCCCAACCGCCCAGGGGCAGAGTTTCCGCTCCTCTGCTGTCAGAAACTTTGGTGGGATGTTTGAACAGTGTCCATTTGAACAAATGAATGCTGGTAAAACTAGTAACATTTACCATGATTAAAAAGTAATGTTATAAAATTCGATGGAAGCCAGAAAGGTTATCAAACCTGTTTTACAGATTAAAAAAGAAAAAGAAAAGAGCTTGAGAAAGACAGTGACTTACTCAAGGATTTTTGGATGGTTCTGAGCATCACTGAAACTGCAACTTGGACCTCCTGATTCTCAGTACTTTGTCAGCTGCCTCTAAATTATTGAAAACGAGGTAGTATAGCTGATGATATTTTTCATCTCTGTGAAAGTGCAGATAATTCAGCTGGGATTAGGTGAGAGGCATAATCAGATTGCAAAATGTGAAAGCCTTTCCAAATCACATGCTCTTGAAATCACAGAGAATGGACTGTAGCAAATGTTTTGTTACTCTTAGGTTTTACAGTCTGGGGTTTATTTAGACTAACTCATAGAGAAATCATCATTTGTTCCTTTTTTTTTTTTTTTTTTTTCTCTAAGCACCTACTCCTTCCTCGTGAACAGAGAGTCAAGGAAGGCAGTGGTTTTCCTGGGGGGAAGAACCACCCTTGTAGGATTCCAGACAGTAAAAAGCCCTAGTTTCAGTTCAACTCTTATGTATGCCATTCTCTGATCTAGGTCAGGTCAGTTTATCTCTTGGCCACATTTTTGCTCAACCGTGATATGTATGTGCTTAAAAATTGAAGCAAAGGAACTTACTGTAATATTTCTATCCATATGAATACTAATTAAAGAAGTTTTGAGTATGGATAGATGAGTCAGGGGACCAAGTTGAATAAAACTCGCCTTCTAGAAGTTTCTTTAATGTTTGGAGAGGCAGATGCTAACTTGTACCGTGTCTTCATTAGATGCTTTTAAAATTTCTTAGAAAAAATATTAATCTAATATAACTAAATAATCCACATTTAAAGACCCAGTATTGAGGCTCTATTTCAATACATGGCCAAATGATCATTTGTAGTTGATCTAGGAAATAATCAGTGAAAATCTGATTATGATGTCCAAATGAGCTAACCTAACTTGCTAAAGTAATCAAGTAAATCATAAAGCGGCCACTTTTAAACTTCTTTTGTGCTATGTAAATGTAGTCTTTTGTGATACTAATTTAACCACACCATTTGGTTTTAATTGCCTAAATAAAAGAGAAGGAAATATACAGGAAGAAGAGTAAGTCAAATGAATGAATTTAAAGAATCCTAAGCCTTAATATACTTTAACAATGTTAATATAGTCGAATGTTTTCCTCAAGAGATACTTCAACTTCTAAGACATTAAATAAGAGCTATATAATCAGATGTGTGTTTTAGAGTAGTTTTAGGGGGCCATTCAGTTTGAATGAATTTTGAATGAAAATTTTCACGATGTGCTATGATTATTGTAGGTGACAAACCTCTCTCTGTCTCAAAATAAATAAACCAAAAGGTTATTCGATCTATTAATTAACTTGAAAAACAGAGAATGTGTTAAAATTTGATTGTTACATAAATACATTCATTTTTGAGCCATTAATTTTTTGAAAAGAGTCTATTTCTCCTTCTATTATCTCTTTATTTTCTCCTTTAAAAATGCCTGTACTAAATCTGTTTGATTTTCTAACCACTGCACCACTTTGAGAGAAAGCTCTCTCGTGAACTCCCTGCTCAGTGACAGAAGACATCATTCTGGCTTTTTGTTTATCTTAATGGTGTCCTTCTAATGATGATACATATTACAGCATGGGTGAATCTTCAACATTACATGAGGTACCAAGTACAGGAGAATTCACAGAGACCAAAAGTAGAGTAGTGGTTTGCAGGGGGTTCGGGATATGGAATAATCGGGAATTTAATAGTTTCATGAATATAAAATTTCTGTTTGGGATGATGAAAAAGTTCTGGAAACAGATAGTGGTAGTGGTTGTAACCTATTACGAATGTGCTTAATGCCATTGAATTGTACACTTAAAAATTATTCAGTGCTTTAAAAAGGGCTGTTTCTTGTAAGTAAGTTATTTTTTTATTTTCTTTCTAAAAGTGTTACCCAGTTTTATTTACCCATCATTGGAAGATGTTAATGCGACTATATCATGTTGACTCCTTAGAATACAAGTTGAGCATTAATTATAGACCTGTGCCCTGGTCCTTTTTCTGTTACTACTCCTCTTAAATATTTAAACAAGTCATCAGGCTGGTTTTTAAAAGTTATATTCCAAAATGGGATTAGCAAATAGTTTTTATCTTATTTTCCAGATACAAAAAAAAAAAAGAAAAGAAAAGAAAGAAAGAAAGAAAAAAAAAGAAAAAAATTTACTTTACCAAACATGGATTTCCACCAAGTTGAGAATTTAAGGTGTGGTCTGTTCATAAGGTGATGATCTTTAACTAGATGTAACTCGCAAATTGATCATTTGTAATTGCATGGCTGGGGCTTCCTGAAATAGGTCACCACCATTACTGTGACACTGTAACAACGCATGGCCAAATGCTATACTGCATACAGTGACATTTCACCCAGTTTTTTTTTTTTAAATTATATTTTCATTTTATATTAGAGAGAGAGAGAGAGAGAGTGAGCGAGGGAGTGACAGAGAGACAGAGACAGAATCTGAAGCAGGCTCCAGGCTCCTAGCTGTCAGCACCAAGTCTGACACGAGGCTAGAACTCAGAAGCAGTAAGATCATGACTTAAGCTGAAGTCAGATGCTTAACAGACTGAGCCACCCAGGTGCCTCCCCACCACCCCCCCCAGCAGTACTATCATCACACATGGTTTTTTTTTTTTTTTTAGCTATTTTAGCTGAATCTTTTTAGCTATTGATGGAATAGACACAAACATGTTACTTGATCTGTTGTGCTTTGAGAGACTAAAGGAGTTAAGAATTTTTTTGAAAACTTATGATGTCACTGAGAGTCATAGGGAATTCAGTGAAATTTAGTAAAGAAAAATAAAATTAATTTGGCTCTTAGTGGGTCTTAGCTGCTCCTGGATGTTACCGAACGTATAGTCTTTGCTCTACATTTTTGTTTTCCATGCGTTTGTCTTGGTGGTCTAATATTACCTGAATGGATACATTTGATGATGTGTTTGTTCTTGAACAGCATTATTTAATTAAACTGTATTTTTTAAAAATTTTTTAAAATGTTTTTTATTTATTTTTGAGAGAGAGAGAGACAGCATGAGTATGGGGAGGGTCAGAGAGAGAGGGAGACACAGATCTGAAGACAGGCTCCAGGTTCTGAGCTAGCTATCAGCACAGAGCCCGACGCAGGGCTCGAACCCACGAACTGTGAGATTGTGACCTGAGCCAAAGTCGGATGCTTAACCGACTGAGCCACCCAGGCACCCCAATTAAACTGTATTTTGAATTTGCTTTAAAAGTCCTTCACTGAACCTTATTGAGGGAGTATATAAGTGAAAAATCGATAAAAGCTGGTGAGAAAAATACTTAAATTTGAAACATACAGTTTAGCGAAACTTTTCTTTGCCTGTAGGCTTCTAGATGTCCCCCCGTAGGGTGAGATGATGAGAGCCCCCATAAACCAAACTTCTTTATTGTTTGTATCATAAAAATAATAGTTTTTTTCTACTTTTTAAATAGAAAATTATGTCATAACATTACAAATCTGTCAAATGCCCTGATTTTCAAAATGCCCTTCTCAAGCCCTCTTTGTTCTAAAACTTTTGACCGTTGTTAAGCACTCCTGTTGCTCACTCTAAAACTTTGTCCTATGGTTTCCACCATGAGCTCTGGGCCTCTTTTCTCCAAATCCAGAGCTGCTCTTAAAGCCTAGGATTTTGCTTCTACGAAAGAACTCACTTGATGTGGATATCAAAAGAACCCAGGGAAATTCAAAAGGACTAAGATGAGTTAAAATCTCATTTTTTGTTGTTGTCGCTACACCCTTCTATAAAGATGAAATGATGATAATAAGGCAGACAAACAACTTTGATCAGACAGCCGCTCATGTTTCAAAGATAAAGAAATAAAGTTCCTGTTCTGGACTGCTGTAGGCAATAGATGTAAAGAATAAAGAAATCCTCTAGATATTAAAACAAATGTCCTCCCCACAACAACTCTGTATTTTCATATACAGGACATAAAATTTTTGATTCTGGGGAAAATGTAAAATTAAAGATGAAGAAGTCCTTGCTTTCTTGCTCCTGGATCTGGATATGTTTCTCTAGCATAAACCAAGCTGCATGGGCAGAATTTAAGAAACATCCCTCAAAGCTACAAAATTCAAAATTGGTGGCCTCACTCTGCCAAAGACCATAGTGGGCAGTCACTTATTATTTGTGCCCTATCTGTCTCACCCACTAGACTTTAAATTCTTTTATAAAAATATGTCATCATTTCTCAGTCAAAAGTTCAGTGAATGACCCAGTGTTAGAAGACTATAAATTCTTTCCATATATTTTGAAATAAACCTCTGCAGACCTCACCCAAATTTCCAGGGCTTCTAGATTGACCTGGTTCTTAGATGTGAGCACCAACTTCGAAGCAGCTTGTTGGAATGGATGCCCATTCGCACTGTAGATTTTTTTCAGAGTTTGAAATTGTCTTGCCTTTGCTTTGATTTAGTCCTAGAAAAAAAAAAAACAGAGAAAAATTAGAATTGTTGAAAATCTATTGCTCTGTTTCCTCGAGAGGATACATTTTTCTTCATAGTGTCTTTTAAATAGTTAATGCTGCGAGAGTACAAAGGAACTCTTTTTTAAATAAATGGTTGGGTATTGTCAGAGTCTGTTAACTGTTGGTAAAACCACATTTCAGCAGAGAAACCCAATGGTAGTGTCAATGAGATACTATGGGAGTCTTAGGAAAACTTAACACAGAGTTGAAATAAGACTGCCTCTCACAGCTCTGGTAAGAATAGAGAAGCAGGGACTTACGACGAACGGTCCAGAACAAGTAGGGATGGTAAATATTGCCAGGCAGGCAAAGATGGTAATCACAAGCCATAACGTCCTCGCTAGTAAACTGGACTAAGAATCTACATTTGCATCGTGATGTGTGATTGAGTTCTTACCTGACGTGTTTGCTTTTTATTTTTATTTTTTTAAATGTTTATTTATTTTTGAAAGAGAGCACACAGGGGAGGGGCAGAGAGAAAGGGAGAGAGAGAATCCCAAGGAGGCTTTGCACTGTGAGTGCAGAGCTCAGTGCAGGTCTTGATCCCTTGAACTGTGAGACCATGACCTGAGGCTAAACAAAGAGTTGGATGCTCAACTGACTGAGCCACCCAGGTGCCCCTGACGTGTTTGCTTTCTAAAGTCTAAAACCAGTAGACTTCAAGACAGTGTGTGCCTTCGATATGTTTCTATTAATGGTGTTTGTGATTAGAAAAAAATTACAAGTTTCAGTTTTATAATAAAATTTTACATCTGTGAAGCTATTTGTAACTAGCCATTTCTGAGAAAGAATAAGCAGATGAAGGTTTCTCATTGCTCTTGAGACATCAGGCGATGTGACACAGGTTTCACTCCGAGATCACTTGGCAAAATGTACTGTCCGTTTTGCCAGAAGTCAGGCTATTTCATGAGTGTGGGTGAAGATTTTTTTTTAATTTGTCTTACCAAATTAAAATCAAATGTTCAAATCCACAGAATGTACAGATGTTGTGTCTGAATCTTTTATATTGGCTTTGAACTTGAACACTAATTCTAGGATTTTTTTTTTACAGCCTCATTTCAGATTTGGAGTAATTCATGAGGAAAACTATTGTTCCAACTAGGACATTAACATCAAGGGAAGATGTTATCACAAGGTTTATGAAAGAAATGAGGAAATGGGCTCCAAATAATATTTCAATACTGAAAAAAGGACTAACTTATATATTATTATTATCTCCATTCCCAACAGGGCTATCACATGCCCAAGCTATGAAATGCTAAGTGCCGATTCTTTCAAAAATACACTGATTTACCCTTATAATAAAAAGAAAGTCAAAACATTAATGTGAGACTTTAGCAGGGTTATAAAAGTGTCCTCGGTGAGATAGTAAATATATATTTAGGCAGCTTAAGACCACGTACTTCAGCCAACATGAAGTATAAGAAGGAAAAATAATGGCTTTATCTTAAAAGTGTTGTAGGTATGACTGAGAATAGTTGTTCTTTTGCGTACCCAATTGACTACGTGTGGCCACTTTGATCAAATTTGGCCAAATTTGATCAAATTTATAGAACACACAGATTTTAAGCTGTTTTGTGAAAATTAAGGATTAATGCATTTTTAAGTTAGGCATGAGGTACTTTACATTTATTTTTATCAATTTATATAAGTGTCTACTATGACTGTATACAGTAAGTTCTGGAACAGTACATCTTGTTTGTTGCGTTTGGTACTTGAGGTGCGCTGACAGAACTTAGAGGGATGGAGACAGTGATACTCCTCTCTTGGGACTGGTAATGCTCTGAGTGTACTCTGCCCTGGTGAAATTTCATCTCAAGACTAAATAGATGCATATAATCTGGGCCAGGATGGGGGCCTGCTTTCTAGGTGTTTTCTATATACCATCAGATCAGAGGCAAATACCTGCTCTCCTTAGAAATTAAATCAGAGCTACTCTGGGATTATGTGTAATTGGGTTGCAGACAGAATAGTTCTGAGTTAGACTCTATTGAACATGTCATCGCAGGTTAATCTGCAGAAGTGTGTGATCAGCTTTATACGGAACAGAAGACCGCTAGTCTTCTTTGTCTGTGAAGAGTTTGAGAATCACCCTTGGGCAGAACCAGCTGCCTTTTTGGCAACATAGAGAAGTAGAAAGCATTTGGTTCCCTGGGCTTGTGAGGATGTGATTTTTTTTGCCCCAAAGTGCTCACGGAGTCAGCCTTAACTGGAAATACCTGGGTTGAGACCATTGATGATGATGATCTTTACCCAAGTCGTCTATTTTCTCTGGCCTCTCTGTTTTCTACAAGCATTGTGACTGGTAATCATGCTTATAATTAAAAGTCTCATTTATGGAGTGCTAACTGTGTGGTGTGGAGTTAGAAAACCGTATTAACTTCTTCCCAGTTGTGGGATTTACTTTGGAGCCACATTCTGGTTTGTTGTCTCCTAACAAGTATGTAGATGTCCTAACTCTAGGCTCTTTCCAAAAATAAGCTCTCTTCAATTGAACTAGAATTCAATGTGCCCTTCAATCTTGAAGAGTTCTTGTCTATTTTTGGCAGAGTGAGGTCAATAGAGTTAAATGGAGCTATTGTTTTTCATCACAGTGGGCCATTTGCTTGTATTTGAAAACATGTTCTTAAAAGAGCATTTGAGGGAGAAATCTGAGTTTTAGGCCCAAGTCCATGGCCACTTGTGTGATGACTATATAAAGTCAATTCACCTCTCTTTAGTTTCATTATTGATGAAATAAAAGGTTTTTACTTGGACCATCAGGATTTTCTTAGATTCATAACTAATTCTTAACTTACATGTTTAGTTGACTTAAAAATAATAATGTTCAGGGTGCCTGAGTGGCTCAGTTTGTTAAGCATCTGCCTTCATCTCAGGTCATGATCTCACAGTTTGTGAGCATTGGGGCTCTGTGCTGAAAGCTCAGAGCCTAGAGCCTTTTCGGATTCTGTGTCTCTGTCTCTCTATGATCCTCCCGCGCTTGCTCATGTGCTCTCTCTCTCTCTCTCTCTCTCTCAAAAAAAAAAAATTACTATTATTTTCTTCCCTCTTTAGATTTGCTGCCTTAACAACCCTGTTGTTACTCAATGCTTTTCCAATGAGTCATCCATTCTGGCTTTCATAAATACTAACTGAGCACCTACTGTGTTCCAGGTACCGCATGAGGTGCTAAAGTCACAACAGTGAGAAAAAAATGTCCTTGTGCAGCTTCTAGACTAGTGGGAGAAATGAAGAGTACTGAAAATCAGACTTTTTAATGTAAAACTACAACTGTGATGTGTGAGGAGAGTCATGGTACCATGGTAATAATGAGGGACTTCCCAAAGAAATGATACTTATAAAGATGGGTGTGAATCAAGGGCGTGTTTAGTGGGGGTGATGTTTCTGGGAGAGCAGAGCAATAGGGCAAAATGTGCTGATGTGAAAATGTTGGTATTTGGAGCAAATAGTCAAGAAAGTCAAGACGTCTTGAGACGTCTTTGGTGCAACAAGGTGATTTTATGAAAGGACGGGGACAGGACCCACGGGCAGAAGGAGTTGCACTGGGGTCATGAGGAGTGACTGATTATATGCCTTCAAGTTGGCAGGAGGTTAGAGACAGCGTAAGTCTCTAAGGAATTTGGAAGCAAGGTTTCCAGGACCTTGAGGGGCTAGCTGTTGTTAGGAAAAGGTCATTTATTACCATCTAGTAAAACCTTAGTCATGAGACCCTTCAGATGTATATCAGTGGGCCATAGGCTCGGAGGATGGTTGCAAACATATATCTGGAGAGGAGAGATAAAAGAAGTTTCCATAGGAATTTTTATATGTTAAAGGAGACTTACAGGATCCTGGATTTTGGACTAATGATAAGCTAAGATTGCGTTTGGCCCTCAGCAAAGTGTCAGCATCAAGGCAGCTGAGTTCCTAGATGAAGGTCACTCAGACTGTCTCAAGGGCTTGTCAATGGGCTGTGAGTTGTAAGGATGTTTATTGTTTTTTTCTTTTTGTTCCCCACACAAGGGGCCTATATTCTCTGCAGAAATACTGATGTAGTGCTTGGAATGGAATCCAGCTCCCATGGGGCTTACAGTTTAGATTCAGTTTATATCTGAATGCATCTGATAAGCCTAAAGCAGAATCAGTAGACATCTACTTGTTCTTTTTACCTCTTGAATCTGGTTCTGGACAGTATGGGTAAGCCATTCCGGGACTTGAAAGACTTGGTTTAAGCCATGGGAAGCTGGGTTTTGGTCCTTGGGATGCTTCTTTACAGTTGAATATCTGGAGGGCCTACTAGGTGCTCAGTGCTGTGCTGAGAACAAAGGGCATGCAGATAGATGATGAAGACAGTTCTTAATTTTAATGAACCCAAATTATCTAGCCATGGCAAAGATGCCCTAGTTTATAGACTTTGAGAAAATATAGAAATACTTAGTGTTGACTTGCAGAAATAACCACAGGAAAACAATACAGAGCCATTATTCAAAAAATGAGATTTAACTGCAAATGGAATAATGTAGTGATGCTTAGGTCCAGCAGAAGTAGAATTGTTCCTCCGGAAGTTCCGCGAGAAGGCACTAACTATCGAAGATTTACTGTAGCTGAATTTTTATGTTGTGCTTTTGCACTTGAAATTGGTGAATGACGTCTTGTAGGCCCTGGTCAAACCACAAGTATGTTCTGTAGGTAAAGTGGAAGGTAGTAGGTTCTCTTGTCCCTGCAAGTTTTTTGTTGAATTATTAAGTGTATTAACCGGCCAAGAAAGCACAGGAAGTAATGAAAGTACTATGATTGAGCCAGGTCTTCATTCTCTTAAGGCTGTTCCTCCAGGTTTTTTATTTTTTATTATTATATGTAATAAAAATATAATAAGCATAAATATGTAATATGTATGATTATATAATATACAAAACATGTAATTTATAAAAATATCTAATATATAGAAATATATGATGTGTAATGCATCATATATAGGATATATGATATATGATGTCTAATATATAAAAATCAATACACATACAGGAGGAATAAGGCTTCTTTCCCATACAGGGCTAGACCTTTATTAGAGAAAGCCAGCCGCCATTGTGTTCCACAAAGTTCTGACTTTTAAAAGGGACAGTGATCAGTAGTTAACTAACAATATTGCAATAATGGTTTTATGTACTTCTGCAGGCGAAGCAGCCCTGTTTCACGTATGATCAACCCAAATACATCTAAGTCCAGGGCTGTTTTCCTTTGGGAGCCGGGGCAGAGCTCGGAGAAGGGAAGGGATCAGTACAGTCAGCGGCAGAGACATGTGGCCGTCCTTCAAGGAGAGGGAGCCAGCCAGCTGTCAGCCCACGTGGAGCTGTCTCACGTGGGTGAAACAGAAGAAGGCATGTTTCTGGACATACCGACTGATGCGTATTTGTGCGGGGAACAAGGCGGTGCCCCTTCCTGGCTCACACCCTGCTTCCGGGCATGAGGTCTGGAGAAGAGTGGGTTTCAAATCCATCCGTGCTCCCTGGATTAGACGCTTTAGTGCACTACACACACTGCCTCTCCATATGCCGTTACTCTGAAGGTCATAGGGCCTGTCCCTGGAATAGAGTCTTGACTTTGGAGTAGGACACTGAGTCTTGGGTTTTAATCCTGGCTGTACAACTACAAGCTGTGAGACGCTGGACATGTGTTCACCTCTGACCCTCAGTTTCCTCCTCTGTGAAATGGAGACACGAATACAACACCATGTTAGCTGTGAGAATTAAACAAAACTGCAAATACCAAGTCGTCAGTGCAAGGCCCTGGCTCCAAATAAACACTCCCTAAATTTTCACTAGAAACCTGAACACTCTGGACAAAGTCTATGCCTGTGGGACTTTATCAACATTGGATTGACAGCATTTGAAAAGATACCCCTATTTTTAAATGATAGAAAAAGGGACCATGAAAACCTGAATATATACTTAGGTGTCATAGAGACAGATTTTCTTACTATCTCACCGGTTTATTGCTGTCATATTTCCCACTGTCATAAGAACTTGAAATTTTTTGTTTCTTGCCGTTTTACCATTTTGTATATGATGAGTTCTTCATTGAACGTACTGTGGAGACTGGTTACTACGTTCAGTATACCCTGGAGCCTAGAGTCCCCCAATTTTACTCAAGACTAATACATTCCCCTATTAACTTTCCTTTGATAAAAGGATGGCCTTCACTGTATGTCAGAGTTCTGGAAAGCTCTATCTTCCATATTGAGTACAATCAGAATCCTTTATTTGACTGCAAGTTATTAAACACAGGATGAGTAAACTTTGTTCTTCCATCTTTGCACTTTAAATAAGATTAAATGCTCAGGAATGCACAGGCTTTTCAATGATTTGCATTCAGTATCCTTGCTCTATATGTTTGTCATGATGCTCACTGTTCCTACTTTACCTCTCCTCACACATGCCCTATACTATTTGCAGTCAGGTAGTCTTTAATCACTGTGGAAGAGTTTAAAAAGGGGTTACACGGACAAGTCATCAAGGCAGGGAATGGTCCTTTCTTCTCCTTCCCTTGGGCTGCTGGGCATCGGAATATCATTTCAAATTGTAGAAATAATCACTTAGCCTGAGGTTCATGGAAGACTCAAATGCCTTCCACGATGTGTTCACGCTTCACCAATGCCTTGATCTCATTGCCCGGCTCTGCAGCAATACCTCATTGGCCACTATTCTTTTTAATTTAAAGTATAGTCGGGGCTCCCAGGTGGCTCAGTCAATTAAGTATCCAACTCTCTGTTTCAGCAGGTCGTGATCTCACGGTTCGTGGGATCAAGCCCCACGTAGGGTTCTGTGCTGATAGTGCAGAGCTGCTTGGGATTCTCTCTCCCTCTATATCTGCCCCTCCCCTGCTCATACTCACTCTGTCTCTCAAAATAAATAAACATTAAACCATTTTTTTAAAGTTATAGTTGACATACAGTTATGTAGGTTTCCGGTATACAACATAGTGAACGGACAACTCTACATTGTACACTGTAGTTCCCGTCTGTCACCCTGTAGCGTACTTGTGATAGTATTGGCCACATTTCCTCTGCTGTGCTTGTCATCGTCCTGTCTTCTTTATTTTATAACAGGAAGTTTGTACTGCTTACTCCCCTTCACCTATTTTACTGTTTTACTGTCATCCTTTTAACCTTTGCTTTTTTTTGTTTTTTTTTGACTCTGTGACCAATATTTTCCTTACCTCTGCCTCATTATTATATCATGATAACTACTGCCGTGCGTGTACGCACATGCCTGTGTTCACAGGTGCTCTCAGTGCTCTTTTGCCACCTGCTGATCCTCCCTCAAGTTAAAACTTCAAGGACAAATGATTGGCTTGGCAAATGCTCTTGAGGTCACCTTGAGTGATAGACTATATCCTGTGGCCAGGTCTCTGTCGGGCGCCCACCCCTTGTCCAGTCTTCCGTCACCCGAGTGGTGGGGTCAGCTGGTACAGAGCATATGAATAAAGGATCCTGTGACTGTAAGCAGAATGTGCATACAGCCAGTACTTGGGATCAGCTTAGGATCTGTTAGAATTAATTGGAAGGCACTTTGAAAGCCTTCAAGTAGAGTAATCACAACATAAGATAGAAAATAAACATAAGAAAGATTTAGATGAGAGGCACTTGGAGAAAGAAAGATATTTTGTGTAATATGATTGGATTTTAAATTATCTGATGGAATTACCACGCAATTTCACATAATTATCTCACTTCTACATAGGGGCCAAATTCACTTGTCCATGGTCTCCATTATTCATTTTGAGTGTGAAAATGGGCAGTGGGAAAGTAAGCTCATTAGTGCAAGCTGAATAATTTCCCCTAAAATTTTTGGTAGTATGCATCATTTTGGACACACAGAATAGCTGTTTTTCCTTTTCATTGTATTCCTTCTTAAAAAATGTGCTAATGAGGGGCTTGTGGGTGGCCTAGTCGGTTAAGCGTCCGACTTCAGCTCAGGTCATGATCTCATGGTTTGTGGGTTCGAGCCCCACGTCGGGCTCTGTGCTGACAGCTCGAAGCCTGGAGCCTGGAGCCTGCTTCAGATTCTGTGTCTCTTTTTCTCTCTGATCCTCCCCTGCTCGTGCTCTGTCTTTCTCTGAAAAATAAATAAAACATTTAAAAAATTTTTATGTGCTAATGATTTTTTATTTACTAGCTCCCATCAGGTTTAGCAGTTACTGCTTTTACCATTCATGCCAGGTTTATTTTTTTTTTAATTTTATTTCCTTGCTACTTAGAGACTATCTGTATTTGGGTTTATTTTTTTCCTCAGTATGGACTTTCTCTTGACGTCATCTCAGAAATCAATCCGGCCTGCATTCCCAGGAAGACTTGAGACTTGAGGAAAGGTCTGTATTTCTGGCTGTCCCTCCCCAATGCCATGTCTGCTTTGTCTTGGCAGTTCAACAGTGCTTGCAACGACTAGTGCAAGGGAACAGCTAACTTCCTATGTAATGCCGCTCTGTAAAATCTCCTGTGACTATCCTTCCTCTTCGGTCTTTTCCTGATCACATTCTGTGTTTGTTCATCACTTGGATTGAGGGTCAGTGTATAGAAAGCCTTGGGATATGCAGTAAATATGGCTTCGGTATCCCCAAATTAGGTTCAGATATCAGAAACTGGATTGTGGTAGCAGCTTCTCCTAACATCCAGGCTTGCGTGGAACTCTTTAGGATCCACATGAACTTTATCAAAGGGGATGGTGTTAGAAAGGGTCTGAATATCATTCAGCGTGGCTCACCCTACCTCCTGGGAGGAGATCTCTGCATTTGTTGTGTTGCACCCTCCCAGGACCCAGGTTCCTGAGGACTATCTTCCCCCGTAGTGAGCATGGGGTCTTGCTGATGGAAGCCTTGTGCTGACATTCAAGATTTCTCTTCCTGTGCTTCCCTAGGATTCTCTGCTTTGTTCATTCCTATTGTCACTGTGTTTGTGCTGGCTCCTTGTCATTTCCCAGTTCAGTGAAATGTTCTGGATAGCTTACATAGTACTTGCTATTTGACAAAAAGGCTTGGCATTCATCCGGAACTGACCTGCTATTAGCTCTTTGACAAAACTCCTATTCATTACCTAAGATGGCAGAACAGAGGACTCTTTATGTGGTAGGTGATTCACCCAATTTTAGTTCTGTTTCCTAAGTTTTGGCTCTTCTTAAAGTTATTGTATCTTGATCAAATATGGGCACAGTTTTTTTTTTCCTTTACAGCAAAAATGTGTTTCCTGAACAAGTAGGTATCCATAGGCTTTGTAGCTGCATAAATTCCTAGAGATTTTAGGCAGACTTAGCTATCGTGTGTACTTTTATAAGAAGAGAGTCAGACTTTATTAGATCCTCAGTATTTTGTGATTCTTAAGACAAACAGAATGAACACAAACTATTTATGGGCTTGACTTCTCTTGTAGGCTGTAGAGTAGTCATTGTCCGAGTCTATTTTGTGAATGAATGAATCTATACCCAGACCTGAAGTCACTCTAAGTTCATTAGCTTGTGTTGAGCGGCCATATTCTCAGGAATCTCTTGCTTCCTTCTGCAGACCAGTAACGTCAGGTACCAGAAGGGCGTAGGCTAGTTATCCAGGCCAATCAGAAGGTTCCTATCCCTAGTGCCAGGCAAACACACAGTTAGAGGCATGCAAGCATTGGAATATTGTGCTCAGCTTTGCCAAGGGCAAGCTCTGGGAAGCCCAGAGTTGCTTTTTGAAACTCATCCAGGATATACATGAAGATAGTATTTTTCTGCCATTGTCAAGTATATATCTTGAGCTGTTTGCTGACACAAGGGAAACATTTGTGTTTCTATACCTATACTCTTTTGCACCAACCCTCTAGGGTTTGGAAATCATGTAACATTTGGGGTTGGAAGAACTGAAATCCATTTCATCTTTACTAATTTGGTGGCGGTGTGACCCTGGGTGAATCACATAAGGTCTCTTTGAGCTTGAATTTCTTCATCTGTAGAATGGGACTAATGACAGTATTTAAATCCCATGATTGTTCTGATCATCAGTGCAATAACGCGTATGATCTATAAAATGTCTTACAGAGTTATCGACAGCTGATGTCTTATGCAGTTTGCGATGTTAGTCAAGTCTAGAGATTGGTATTGAATTGTGAGTCTGAGTCCTCCTTTTTCAACTGACAGGCTAAACGACTATGCTATGTTTGCTCATTTCCAGCCCCCTGCAGCACGGTTCATAAATCAGCCTCAGGATTATATACATATTTCTGTTTTTCAGAGATGAGTACATTTGAAATCCAATAGCTAGAAATTCCCCTCTGAGAGAGAAATGGATTTTTAGAGAAGGGAGCTCCACATTTCAGAGGCACCCCATTCTTTTTCAATTTCTATTTCTAGAGTCTTTAACTTCTAGCACATCACATGCCGGTCTCACTGTATTGTTGTGTCATCTTCTAAGGAGAGGGGAGGGAAGAATTACCGGGCCCTGTTCTAGGCCGAGTGCTTTCCCTGAATGTTCTTTTCTACCCTCACTCTGGCACCATCCCCTCCCCCCACACACTGCTCCCATAGAACTTTGGATTTTCTCTTCTCTCAGTCCCTTCCTTTTAGATGTAAATGAAGAAGACCAAGAAACCAAAAACAAAAGCAGAATCTATACCCTGAGGCCCACTCATCTTGTGAAAGTTGAGTAAGATAATTTTAGAGACAGCATTTCAAAAAAAAAACTTTATTGAAGAGCCTTGTTTGCATGTTTTTGGGAAAATGAGAGTCTGGCCATAGCGTATGCTCAGGACAGCTGCACTGTCACGTCTGTCCTATCACTATGAGGCTGTAGTTTATATAAGTCTCTGAACCTGTCCGAGTCCTAATGTGCTGAGTGGTAACAAGACATTGGCTAACTCCTTAGCCAGCCTTAGATTCATCCGATTCTGGCCCTTTGTCCTGATGTGGCTATTAAGAAAAAAAATAGAGGTTGATCTGGTTTGTCACCTGGGACCCCATGTGTCCCCTAACCCTTGACCTCTTCCACATGTGGATGCAAAAGTTATCAAGGAAGAAATGTTTGTGGAGCCCTCGAAAAAAAGCTTTATGTTTTTTAGTGTTGAGAGTAAAATGGTGGCTAAACAAGAGGAAAGCACTCATTGAGAAATGCTTGGGGATTTTACCAAACTCAAAATTGAGATCCAATAGTCCATATTTAGTAGAAATACTGCTGAGTGCTTATCTTGCTGTTTGATTGCCAGAAGAAGGAAAGAAAGAAAGAAAGAAAGAAAGAAAGAAAGAAAGAAAGAAAGAAAAGAAGGAAGGAAAAAGACAGAGAAAGATGTTTTATTTTAAAGTGGAGCCTCTTAGGATAAGGAGGAGCTGCCCCCAGGTATATTCTACCACGTGGGCCCTTAACCTCAAGCTGGAAATTTTCTTAGTTTCCACAGTTTTATGTTGCTCCCTGGATTTTAAAGGTGCAAAGACCCTGGTTAAGTGGCACAGACCTCTTGATGCACCGAGCATGTTGAATCATTCGGAAGAGAGCAAAGCAGAGTTTTCAGGTCTATTTTCATTCACAAAGTAAGACGCATTTGGCTAAGTGATGTGATCGTCTGGAGAAAACACATGGATGGTGATTCTTGCTTATGTGCTTGTAATTCTTGCATTTATTCTGCACGTTCCGTACCTTAACAGTGTCCTAGCTTATTGTAAAATTCGTCTGTGGCTGGTTTGCTTTGAATCAAGACTGTGGTGTTTCAGAGGTGGATAGTCCTCCACTGAGATTAAAGATCTTGCCAGTAAATATCACTCCCGAGGACTCTGAACTTTTTTTTAAATATATATTTTTTTAATGTTTAAATATTTGGAGAGAGAGCAAGAGAGAGATTGAGCAGGGGAGGGGCAGAGAGAGAAGGAGAAAATCCCAAGTAGGCTCCGCACTGTCAGCACAGAGCCTGATGCAGGGCTCGAACCCACAAACCATGAGATCATGACCTGAGCTGACATCAAGAGTCAGATGCTTAGCCGGTAGAGCCACCCACGTGCCCCTCTGATTGAACTTTTATAGCAGGTGTATGATGGGATTCTCCCTCCATCGGTCATGGATGACCTGGTGCAGAGCAGAAGGTTGCCTTGGGTAAATCCATTCCCCACCCCTCACCCCGAAGACTGAAGTAGCTGGGCTGATGCCAGGGAAATGTCTTGGAGGAGGGGAGGATGGAGCTCCTTCAGGGATACCATGGAGTTGATCTCCCTGATTGTTGCTCCTTTTGAGAAGCTTACATCGGTGACCTGCAGCCTATTCTGCTTCGCCACTCGCTTTATCCTCTTTGTTCTGCTTCAGCAAAGTAAAAGGGGTTAACAGTTATATGAACTTAATTTTTTAAACTTAAGTGCTTAAATGTCTAAAACCAGCAATGATGACCACACAATAGTTTAATGGCTAAGTGAAAGGGCTGTGAGGGCGCCTGGGTAGCTCACTCGGTGGAGTGTCCAACTTCGGCTCAGGTCATGATCTTGTGGTTCAGGAATTCAAGCCCAGGGTTGGGCTCTGTGCTGACCGCTTGGAGGCTGGACCCTGCTTCGGATTCTGTGGCTCCCTCTCTCTGCCCCCCCCAAAAAGACATTATATAAAAAATAAAGATAAAGGGCTGTGAAGTCAGGCAGCCTACACTCCCATCCCAGCTCTGTTTGGTACCTGACCTCATTATTTCCTGTCTGTAAAATGGAGACAGTGATGGAAACTGCCCCATAGGGCTATCCTGAGGACACCTAAAGCATTTAATCAGGACCCTGCAACTAGTTAACACTCAAGAAAGTTGTTGTTTTTGGTATAAATGCTTCACAAGTAGAGTCATTGCCCCACAGTATACCCCTATATTATTAGATTTCACCTCTTGATGTGTAAGAATATACACATCCCTTAGGAAATAGAGATTCCCGGGTTGATATTTTAAAAAGTAATTTCAGGGGGGTACCTGGGTGGCTCAGTCAGTGAAGCCTCAGACTCTTGATTTCGGCTCAGGTTATGATCTCACCGTTCTTGAGTTCAAGTCCAGATTAGACTCGGTGCTGATAGTGTGGAGCCTGCTTGGGATTCTCTCTCTCCTTCTCTCTCTGCCTCTCTATCTCTCTGTCTGTCTGTCTCTCTCAAAATAAAGAAATAAACTTAAAAAAATAAAAAAATAATAAATAAATAGATAGATAGTGATTCCAGTTACTTAAGCTGGAAAGACCCTTGAACAGGACCACAACTACCCCATGCATTAATGACACATTAGCAAAGGATATGAGCTGCATTTTATTAATTTTGATGGCTAGATGTGTAACACCAAAAGATCACTTTGAAACGTTTCTAAAGCAGTCATGTCTTGGGAGAGTGACTTCTTTTTTTTTTTTTTTAAGTCTTAAATATTTTGCCACATCTGAATGATCAGGTCACTTTTGTAGATCTGGCCAATAGATAGAAATTCTCCTTGTGCTCTCTCTCAAAAGGTAGAAAACAGCCTCAGTCCTTCAATACTACTATTGTTTTAGCTCCCTTCATTCCCATCCAATTCTGTTCTTTGTGTTCAACATGATTGAAAAGCAATGAAATTTGTTCTTATAGATCTCTTTACCCAAACTGAGCAAATTAGAAGACATTTAATCTACCTTGTATCAAAGTGGAAGCAATAGAAGGAAATGAGTTGTTCTTAAATCCTGTTTTATTATGAGAGTATTCCAATGGTATTACTATAAGCTGTATTGATCACAGCTGACTTCATGGCTGTGTGTTGACCACAAAATGTAATCTAGAGGGCATTTCATATTTTTAAATGACTTTCCAGAGTACCCTAGTTAAAATTGTTGATGCTACATGACTAGTCATATTATATCAGTGCCAGCCAAATATAAAAGAACATTAATATTCATTAGTAATGTTACAGCTGGTGACTCCTTCACAACATTGTAATGGTTTGAATAGTTATTTCAAACAGTGTATTGGAATATTCTCACAATAAGCCCTGATTGACTCAGTCATTAAAGAAACCCAGTAACACCGAGGAAAAAATAAATACGTACGGGTATATATTAGGCTAAGTAAATATATTAGGAATATACCGTGGTTGACAGGACCTGGCACTAGGTAAGAGGTGATTAATTTTTGAATGAAGTACATGAGGAAATCACTATGGAAGCAATCTGGGACACAGATCCAATCTCGAATTCATCACGTAAGTTCAGTGTCACTGTTTTAATTCCTACGAATTAGGCTCTGTGCCAAAGCATGTCTGTAGAGGCACTTGTGAGGATACAATTGGACAAATGGAAGGGAGGTGGTCATCGGGATTCTGAGATGGTGCTGAAGTCAGCTGGACAGCACACCGTCCTGGGCTTTTCTCTGTGCTGTGTCCTCTCCTCTTCCTTAGGAAGGTGGCTTCATTTCCATTTATAAATGAGGAAACCAGAGGCAAGATTGAAGTCATTGGCACATAGCCGGACAATGGGAAATCTTGGTGTTGAGTCTTAAGTCCTAAGGGTGGATATCCTTTGCACTCTATCAAAATGTTCTTGGAGACTGTTCAAGGTGCAGGGCCGTGCTGGGTGATGCTGGTGCCGAGGCGCAAGGTAGAAGGTGCTAGATGTGTTTCAGGACGTTTCCTGTTTTGCTGCGGTACGACTAAGATAGAGGGTGTGGAAGTCCATGGGGTGACCTGCACTCTAATAAGGACATCTCTGCGTTGTGCCCTGGCCCAGTTAGTTATTCTTTCCTTCCGCTCCTGGTGCTGCATTTTCACACATGATGTGTACTGAAGAAAAACTGTCCTTTGCTCATTCGTGCCAAAAAAACCCACAGAGATTCCTTAAGGTGCTTTACATTTCTAGTTCTGTAGCTCCACACTGTAATTAGGAGAAAATAATTTTATAATTTATACTTGCGCTAACTTTACTCCCAGCCATCTAGATTCCTATGTGTCCCTAAATTTCTTCAAGCATCTGTCACAGAAAGATGCTAATGCCTAAAACTGTAGGCCTGTTCTCTCACTCAAAATAATACTCCAGCGAATCAGACAGTAATTATCGATGCCCTATACAAGGAGCAATCCCTCTCTTAAGAATTATTCAATTCAGTGGGGCACCTGCATGGCTGTTGGTGAAGCGTCCGACTCTTGGTTTTGGCTCAGGTCCTGATCTCACAGTTCCTGAGTTCAAGCCCTGCATCGGGCTCTGAGATGACAGTACGGTGCCTGCTTGGGATTCTCTGTCCTCCTGTCTCTCTGTCTCTCCCCCACTCTCTGTCTCTGTCTCTTCCTCTCTCAAAATAAATATGTAAATAAACTTTAAAAAATGTTTAAAAGTCAGTCACTTTTAAAAGTCAGTCACTTCAAAAAAAGGAATTATTCAACTCAGTAAGTGAACTAGGGAGTCTTCCAAAATTAAAATGAAAGAAGAAAAGTAAATGAGAAGCTTACGGGGGTTCCTTTGACTTACTCCCAACTTAAAAGTCTGCAGATAACGTGATCAGCGGCATAAACAGTGAGGGACCAGGGCATGTGCTTGCTGTCAAATAGTCTCTCCGTCATCGCATAATTGGCAAATGCATTGAATCAAAAGCCTGGAAATTGTATTCCCCTAGCAACCAGGATGATTTCCTTCCATGAGCTGGATGTGTTGCCTGCTGGATATGGAGAGGTTTCTAGAACTCTCTCTCGCTCGGGCACGTCTCTTACTTTTGCCAGCAGTGGACTTGGCTTTGCTGATCAAGCCTCCTGCCTGGAAGTGGGTGATGTCAGAGTAATAACACCTTCTGCCCTACAGCCCATGTGCAGGCTGCTGATCTAATTTGCTCCTCAAAACCACTGCTGGAGACTATGCACACTTGTCATTCCCAATTTCCAGTCGTAGAAATCACCACCAGAGGAAGCCTAGATGGATCCTGCCGTTTATTATAAACGCTGTGACCTTTGATAAAATTGGTTTCAATCTCTCCGCCCCTCAGTTGCCTTATTTGGGCATCGTACAGATCTAAGAACTTAAGGCAAAAACCTAACCGAAGAGGAGGGCGCAGTACCTGAAACCAAGAAAATGTTAAAAATATTTCTTGTTAAGGGGCGCCTGGGTGGGCTCAGTAGATTAAGAGTCTGACTTCGGCTCAAGTCATGATCTCATCGTTCGTGAGTTCGAGCCCTGTGTCGGGCTCTGTGCTGACAGCTCAGAGCCTGGGGCCTGCTTCAGATCCTCTGCCTCTTCTCTCTCTGGCCCCTCCCCTGCTGGTTCTATCTCTGCCAAAATAAATAACTTAAAAAATATAAATTTCTTGTTAATTCGTTCAAGAAGCATTTACTGGACAGTTACTCGGAAGTTTTACTAGGTGCAAAGGACAAAACAGTGAGGACGGGGATAGTGTTCCCAGTTATGACCTCTAATACTTACCTCCATCACTTCTTAGGTGCTCCCGACTAGACTAATCTCCACAGGCCTTGTAGAGAGTAGTCTAGTTGGGAGTTCATCAGGGGTGGAGTTAGGGCTTGGAGTCTTATGACTCCAAATACGGTAGACAGGTTGGCAAATGGATGGGCAAAAAGATAGGAATGTGTACATTCTTGTATGCATATGAGTACTTACACAATACATACGTAATGCAGACATGGGTATCTCTGCACTGCTGTGAACTGTCTCCACAGCACATGTTAACCCACGTGCACCACTGAGGTTAGGAATGGTGAGTTCATGTTCAAGTCTTCGTGTTTTCATCAGTAATATAAACAACAGGTGCGGAATGCCTTCACTTAGCCTCCAGCTCTCAACCTCGGAATCCTTCCATTGTTTGCTATTGTCTGTTTCCCTCCTGTTTTTTTTTTTTTTAAACAAGGTGAAGTAAATGAAGATGCCTCAAATGTTAATTCTTAGAGAAACAAAAGCTGATGAATTGTTATAATTTCGTCTCATGCAGGGAACTCTGGGTGCTTTGCGGCAATAACACCGTGCATATTACATTAACAGGCATGGTTTCTAGAAATATTTATATAAACCTGTTTTACGTTGGATGATTACATTTTGAACTGTGTATCAATAACTATGTTCTTAGAGCTGACTCAATTGTAAAAAAGGCTCCTGGGAGCCCAGAGCAAAATGGAGAGTTGAGGAAAATATTTGTTTGCAGAATCCGAATCCTCTGTTTGGTAACTCTGGAATTTGAACCACACTGACAGGCATACCCCCAATTTCTCTTTCTCTAATCCCACTTGTATGTTTTGTAAGACCAACTCCATGAGCTCAACTGATGTCTACTACATACATAAATAGATCACTCAGTAATCTGATAACTTTACTACACGGGCCAAATGGGATCCTTCTTTATTTGTTAGAAAATGGAAACTAACATTTGAATTCTCTCCAGGTATCAGACACTGTCAAATACATTATTTCATCTAATTCTCACAACCGTGTGAGATGAAGGATATTGTATCTGCATGAGAAAACGAAGCTCAGACAGAGTGACTCCCTGTGGGTCATGCAGTTGCTAAAGGTAGAGGAAGTTTGGTCGACTTCTCTCCAAAGCCACATCGTATCCCGGTCAGTAGGGTGCTCACACTCTTTCTGTTTCTGTCTCTGTCTCTGTCTGTCTCTCGGTCTCTTTGTCCCTCTATGACACACATATGCACACACACACACACACACACACACACACACACACCTGACCATGGGCTGTTCCATGGGCTGTTTCTAGTCTGAAGCTTCATAATTGTAGATGGATTATTGATGGTCACATTTTTTAAATGTTTATCCATTTTTGAGAGACAGAGAGAGACCAAGAATGAGCAGGAGAGGGGCAGAGAGTGAGGGAGACCCAGAATCTGAAGCAGGCTCCAGACTCTGAGCTGTCAGCACAGAGCCCGACATGGGGCTCGAACCCATGAACCGTGAGATCATGACTGGGAGCCGAAGTCGGACACCCAACTGACTGAGCCACCCTGGCGCCCCATTGATGGTTACAGTTTGATGAAACCATGTTATGGATAGAATCTATGCTGCCGTTGACCTAGACAACTTCTCATTTCTTTCTGTGAGGAGGTCTGTTCCCATAGTTTTGTCCTCTTCTGAATGTGAATTGTCTAATGGTATCAGGAGTCCCAATAAATAGTGAGGTTGGGTTCAGCAGCAAAGCCCGGTCTCCTGGCAGGAGTGGACGTGTAAAACACAGGAGCTGGTGGGCGCCGCAGTACCTCCAGGACTCGGTTTTCTCAGATCCTTCATCAACCATTAACAAAATACCACATTACCACAATAATGATACTGAAGAAAAAAGACCAGTGGAAATACCAGGTCAAAAGTATAACTCTATATCTTCCAAAAGGGGACACCAGGGAAAGAAGTCTGAATCTGTGGACAGATGAACTTTTATTTTAAATGCCATTAGATTGAAGCTTAGTAATAGGAAATACCTTTTTCAGATCAGATGAAAAGTATAGCTTACCTCCCCTCTCTGGGAAACACTGTACTTCATTTTTTAAATCCTAACGGAGCAAAGTATGTCATATCAATAACCCAACTATAATACTGCCTCTTTCCCTTTATTTTCTACCAAATGTAGTGCCACACAGTATCTTGCTATACTTTTTCTAATGTTTATTTATTTTTTTTGAGAGAGAGAGACAGAGGGAAAACGGGGGAGAGGCAGAAAGAGAGGGAGACACAGCACTGGAAGCAGGCTCCAGGCTCTGAGCTGCCAGCACAGAGCCTGATGCGGGACTCAAACCCACAAACTGTGAGATCATGACCTGAGCCGAAGTCGCATGCTTAACCAACTGAGCCACCCAGGCGCCCCTATCTTGCTATACTTTGATGCTATGTCTGCCTCTAAGTGGGAGTCTCTGAATTTCTAAATAGTTGAGGATTTGGAATAAGCACCTCCCTAAGTGACTGAGGTGGTCAAGGCAGAGGTGGTGTCAGCCACCCCACAGCTCTGCGTCTGTGAGTTTCAATGGGGGAAATGTACCAAGTCAGTACAGATGTTCATCTTCTTTTGTCATAGCTTTAAGGATAGATACTGTAAGACCCATCACCATTTTGTTGCACTTTATTTGAAAAACAAACATGCAAGATAATCTGTTTGCTTTTACGGAAAGAAGTAAAAACGATCATGGGGCTTAAAAGGGGATTTAACATGTAAATTTGGTAATGTTGTAAATGTTGCCAGTATTTCCTTCTCTCAAATACGCAGCCTCTCTGTTGGAAAGGACTTGGGTGTGTCTTATTTCAAAAACAAGAGACAGAGATCGTATTTTGAGAATCCTATATGCATTTTATAGGAAAGAAAAATCTTTACAAGCCATTTTAGAAGTTCTCACATCCCATAGGAGCCTCATGGGGGGGTCCTTTAACACACGTGCATACTAAGGTCCAAGGCATTTTGTCCCCAATTTAATTTGCCAAGCTTCTGGTGGACTTTGACATAGAACTATCTGATCCTCCTTCCCCTGAGACTGTTGAATTAGGAAAACAAGAAAAGAACTTCCTGCTCTTCAGTGTAATGTAATAGAACACTTGGGGCTTATGATTTCATTATGTATGGTAATCACCAATTTGTTTATGTGCTGATTCCACTGGTAGCATGCAGTTCATAATAAATAATAATTAAAGCTTTGTAGGAGGGAAATCTATAGTCACCAGTTAATAGCACTATTAAAGGAACATAGTTAAGGTCTCTTTCTATAATTTAATTAGAGGCCGACTTAACTTATAAGTCTATTGCAGATGTAGGAGGAGTATGTGTGTGTGTGGATGCATACAGATTACACTCGGATGAAACGATAAGGAAACCAAAATCATCTTATAAGGGTAACAGATAATAAGAGATCCGGATCAGCCTAAGGAAGACAATGACTCAGATAAGCAGATTGTTATAGAAAGCAATAATGCATTGACAAAAAGTGGTTGAAAGGATGTGCTTGTGTGTGTAAACAGTTCCACTTGATGCTTTACCCCACTTATATAGGGAGGAATCCTGCCTTGTGAGTCTTCACTTACCGACAATAATGTGGATATCTAACTTCTTGCACATTTATTTCCTGACTGCTGTACAGTCAATTTTAGTTTCTGCAATTTTAATTATTTTCTCTAAGAAATTAATCATCAAATTTGGGCACGGCACATTCAAGTACACTAGTATTACATTTCCTAGGTTGCAATTAAGATACTTTTGTTATACGATCAGATGAGTTGTTAGTAAATAACCACCACGTGCATGTATCCCCAGGAATATGCTACTAGAAAATAAAGGAGTTAAAATGTTACATACTTTTGCCTTTATTGTACTGCCTTTGACAGGAATTTGGAAGTTTTTCCATTATATGGTTTAAGAGCAAGTTGAAGTATGCTATTACTTGGTGTATAGCAGTATAGTCTTTGTGATGAAGTTTTGGGGTGATGTTGGGTGGTCTGGAGCCAATGGACAAGAAAGAATTCTTGAAGATGTCTTTGGTGCAAAAATGGTGATTTTATTAAAGCATGGGGACAGGACCCATGGGCAGGAAGAGCTACACTGGGGTTGTGACAGGTAACTGATTATATACCCTCAGGTTGGGAGGGGTGAGGGATAGAATAAGTCTCTAAGGTATTTTAAAGCAAGGTTTCTAGGACCTTGAGGAGCTAGCTGTTGCTAGGGAAACACCATTTATTACTGTTTAATAAAACCTTAGTTGTGAGGTATATTGGGGGGCAAAAGCTTGAAGTATGATGGCCAGCATATATTTGGGGGCAGTTAAGACAAAGGAAGTAGACTTACCGAATCCTTGAGGTTGGGATAATGTTAAGCCAAGACTCCCTTTTGCCCCCAGCAAAGTGTCATCTTTGAGGAAGCTGAGCTCCTAGAGGGAGGTCACTCTGCCTGTTTCAAGACTTGTCAATGGGCTGTAGGCAGAAAGGGAATTTAAATTTTCATTTGCCTTAGTTTCCCACATCACCATGGCAAGCACTTAACCCCTTTGTTCTTGGGTATCCAGGAGTGTCCCAGGAATTTTACCCATATTCCATGGGGTGGGATTGGGGGGTGCTGTTGGCCTGTACTTTGCCCCATGCTCCCTCGTCATGTGGACATGAGATGTTGGTAGACTTACAAATTATGGCACTTCTGACACATAAAATAAGGCCTGGTATGGGGGTGCAGCCTCGAAAGCATCATGTGCCCCAAGAGTTGAGCCACGAGAGTTTTGTAATGCCCAGCTATTTTTCACTGGATTTTACTGATTGAAAACACAAATTTGGGGAAAGACCAATAAATTGGACTGTATTCACATTAAGAATTTCTATTCATCCAATGTCACGACCAAGAGAACAAGACAGCCCAGGAAGTGAGAAAATCTATTTGAGCTACTTATTTACCTCAAAACATTCCCATTTGGAATATATAAATAAGGACCTAGAAGATGGTAAGAAAGGGATAACCTAATACAAAAGAGCAAAGGACTTGAATAAATATCCTATTACAGAAAGGTATCCAGGGCACCTGGGTGGCTCAGTCGGTTGAGTGTCTGACTTCAGCTCAGGTCATGATCTCATGGTTCATGGGTTCAAGCCCTGCATTGGGCTCTGTGCTGACAGCTGAGAGCCTGGAATAGAACTGATTCTGTGTCTCCCTCTTTCTGCCTCTCCCCTACTCATGGTCTGTCTCTCTCTGTCTCTCAAAAATAAGTAAATAAATAAAACATAAAATTTTTTAAAAGATACCCAAATGGTGAGTAAACATATGAAATATGAAGTAAACCTATGAAACCATTAACCATATTAATCATCATACTAGTACAAATTAAAATAGTAATGAAGTATCAGCACCATAATAGTTACATAAAAAGACCAGCAGTACTAAGTGATGGTGAAGGGATGGAGGTAAGGGTACATCACTGGTGGGAGTGTTACATTTTAAAAACCATTTGGCAGTATCTACTAAAACTAAATATGTACTGACAGAAATGTGTACACACACACACACACACACACACACACACACACACACACATACACACACCAGAGATGACAGAGGAGAATATTTAAAGAATCTATTTATAAGAGACATAAACTGGAAACAATTCAAATATCTATCAATGGTGGTAGAGTAAATACTGACATACTTATACAATGGTATACTGTGTAGCAATGAATATAAATGAATTATTACTGTGCACAATGCCACAGATGGACTGAAGACTACAATATTGAGTAAAAAGTCATTCAGAAAATAGTATATGTCAATTCCTTTTAAAAGGACCAAGATGGGTAAATCTAACCGGTGGTGTGGCAGTCCTAAATGAGTAGGTAAAGCAGGTGGCTTTTGGAAAAGCAGGTGGGGGCGGGCACTATGAGGGACAAAGAAGGGACTTGCCTCATCCTGTCAGGTTTCCTGTTTCTTGGTCTGGATGGTCGTTACATTACTGTGTTCAATGTTTAGAACTTTCTTGAGACATACACTTACGTGTGCCTTTTGGTATAAATGTTATGCTTTTAAATGTTCCTAAAAAAAAGTTTATCACAAAAAGTTAACTCTGAGAGTCGCCATCCAAGGAAACATTTACTAGCCTCTTTTTAGTTCAGAGAAAGGGGAATGTTCCAAATCTTACAGGGAAAGCTTGGTGGATGTGCTCTTGGTGAAGCTATTCTTTGGCATTCAAAGATGAGCCCAGTTCAGCTCTGCAAAATGTCTGAGTAAGTGTGGCAAGGTGGCCACTACTGAAAACACAGTTGCAAGGCCTTTGTGAAAGTCAGGAAGAGGGAGGCTGGCTCGCCTCCATGGATTTAAAATGCACGTGACTCTGGTCTGTCTTGGGAAGGGTTGGTCAAGGGTCACGGGTCACAAAGGAGAAGAGGCCCCCAGGTTATGAAGCTTCAGAAAATGGACTCAAACTTCTAATTGGTGGAAATTTATTTAGGGATTTAAGTCTAAACATTTGGACTTAGGAATAAATCTAAGCACTAAACCTCAGCACTCTTTGCATTTTGGTTGGATAATTCTTCTTTGGGGGGTGGGGTGTCTTGCCCTTTAGGATGTCTACCCATCAGATGTCAGTATTACCCTATCCCCAATTCTGATGACCGAAGGTTTCTCGAGGGGTAAAAATCACACACACCCTCCTCCCCATGAGAACAACTGGAATAAGTGCATTTCTATACTAATAAGAAAGAAAAGAAATAACTTCATATGCACAATTATGTACATTTTATATAAGGCATATCTAAAGTGTTTGTATTACATTAACCACTGAGGAGAATAAAATAGGCAATAACCAATTAAATGTTCACAAGACATGAAGAGACATTGTTGGTATTACTAATATCCGTGTCCACTTCTAGTAGACCTAAGTTGTCCTTAAATTTCAGGTGGACCATTTTTGTCAGTAGAGAAGGAAAAGGTTTGTAGAAATGGGCAAAGTCTGCAACATTAGTGGTTGGAAAATCCTGATCGGAAAATCACACTGACATCCTGGTAAAGTCCTAGTACCATTCAGCCTTGAAATAAAAAGAAGTTTATGCATGTGAAATTAGTGGCTCTGGTGAAATTCTTATTTATTTGCCTATTTCAAAATGACTTGCTATATCATTTCAAGAATGTTGCTAACGTGTCCTTATCTGTCTCCTCCTCTGTTGAATTGGAATGTACCATCAATGTCACAGTGTTATGCCTAGGACAGTTCTTTGCATGTAATGAATACTCCATAAATACATGGTGGAAACACAACCAGGTTCCAATGACACTGAACTCTGAGAAGCTTTAATAAGAAAGAGAAACATCCAGAAGAATACCCATGGGGTGCAGACCAGGTCCTGGGACTTACCTGGTACAATTCAGCTGCAAGTTTTACCAAGTCCGTGAAGACCTATGTTGACTTGGTCATTATTCAACAGATAGATTTTGACTGTGTGTTATGAGCTCAGTTCCACTTGACACCCTGGAAATAGAGAAGCGAATAAAATGGAGGAGGTCTCTACATTGGTTGAGGTTACGTTTTAGTGGGAGAGGTATACAATAGACAAATGCACGTCAAGAAGTTGTGGGTTCAGAAAAGAACTGTGGAAGGAACAGTTGAAGACAATAGAGGATCATGTTTTGGAAGGGACAATCACAGAAGGGGTCTCTGAAGAGACGTTGTATGAACCAGGACCTGAATGGTGCATGAGGCGAGCCCTGTGAAGATCAGAAGGAAGAGGATTCTAGAAGGGAGTCTCAAGTTCAGAAGACCCAGAGAGAAATGTGGGTTGGGTTTGTTCTAAGAAGGAAGAGAAAGCAGATGACCTAGAAAAAGTGACGATTGATAGACTGTCCTGTGAGATGAAGTGTTTTCAACCTGAGGAAGGGTGGTGTTTTGGGTTGTGTAATTCTTTGTTGTAAGGAGCTTTCTTCCAATTTGGAAGCACGCCTGGCCTCTCCCTGTAGCCTCCCTGTAGCCTCCTTCCACTTGCAGTGTGACTAGCAGGGCCTCTCCGGTACGGCCACATGACCCCTCCCTGGCTGAGAACCACTGGAACAGAAGAATGAGGATGGGGCCAAACCATGTAGACCCTTGCAGGCCACTGCTGCAGTTGTCTTCTTAGGAGAAATGGGATACTGTTGGAGCTTGTTAAGTGGAAGAGTAGTGTGCTCTGACTTCAGGAATTCCGTCTGGTGGACGTGGGAGGAATAGGTATTAAGGCAGCAAGAGTAGATTCAGGACCACTAGGTGGCTCTCCCAGGAACCTGGCTAAGAGATGAGGGTGGCCCAGGGCAGGGCTTATCGGGGAGAGAGGAGCAGACTCTGGGGAATGGATGCTTGGGACTGGATTTGGGACCCTAAGGAAAGACGGGGGCAAAGATGCCCGCTAGGGTATCTCCTGGTCAGATGGTAGTGCCATTCACTGCGCTGGACGAGACCCAAATGGGATCAAGTACGGGTCAGATGGCATAGACTTTGTTGGCTTTGCTCTTTGTTTTCTTTCTTTTTTTTTAAGTTCTTAATTTTTATTTATTTTGAGAGAGAGACAGAGTGCAAGCAGGGGAGAGGCAGAGAGAAAGGGAGACAGAATCCCAAGCAGGCTCCACACTGTCAGTGCAGAGCCCGACGCAGGGCTCGATCCTACAAACCATGAGACCATGACCGGAGCCGAAATCAAGAGTCAGACGTTTAACCGACTGAACCACCCAGGGCTCCCCTTTCTCTGTTTTCTTGAACATACTCTTTATGCTTTTCTTCTTTTACAGTTTCTGTCTCGTAACTCTCCTATCCAGCCCCACCCACAGCTCTGTTCCTAGAATTTACTTTTTTTCACTTGGGCCTGGTTCCTGAATGCCTGATAGCATTTTATTGACTTTTAACCGTCGTATATGGAAACATTTTTAAGACATTCTGGTTAATCTTTTCTTCCTCCACAGGGGATTTTCACTTTCATCTGGAAGGTTGTTTGAGAAACAGCAGGTCAATCTAACCCAGTTAGAGACTGGACTGATGCAAGCCTGGGTTTTCATTTTTATAAAATCTGCTCTATTTCTGCCTCACCTTACGTAGGGTTCAGCCTGTTCGAATCTCAGGGGGAACGTCTGGCATGTTCCCCAGGGTAGCTCTTATTTAGCAGGCCCTAAATTCTGATTTCTGTGTTCCCCAAATTGGAAATCTGCCTAATGCCCAGCTAATTTCTTTGCTTTTAGCTGCCATTTCCTGCCAGGTTCTCCCCTTAGGAATTATCCAGTGACTCAGACTAGACTGGTCCAGCTTGCTTCTCTCTGCTTCCCTTCTCTCTGGGCCTTGGCTCCTTGAGTTCTGGAACCCTGACATCCAAGTATAAAACTATGGAAGCACTTTGAATAGCCACACAGTATCCGGCACAGTCTGAGTTGTCTTTCAGAAAGGTTGCTCTACTATCAGCAAAGTAAAAACAAAAACCAAAAAGACCAAAACAGATTGGGGAGGTTGAGAATTGATGCTGAGAACTTGGGAAAAAAAAGTTCCTGAAATTGGCGCACCCAGGCAGAAGATAATGAGCACGCAAAGTAGGGCAGTGAGCATAAAATGCAGAAGAGGAAATGGAAGTGAAAAATACTTTGGGAGTGGATTAGAAATGATGGCAAGTGGAAAATTTAGCTGTCAGCGTCTCTTACATTTTATTTGTGTGTCAAAATAAGAATGACATATTGGCTTATTAATTCTACATCCCCCATAATGGTAAAGGCCGGTCAAGGATGATGGGTTGCCAAACAAAATACTTAGCTCTTTGAAATTTCTCATGGTTGTGCTATTATTCTTGGCTATAACGATTGAAAGGGAAATGTATTTTAATCTGGCTTCATTGTTCAAAATAAGAACTTGCTTAAGTTAGTGTTTCTGTGAAAGGAAGTCATGTGCTCCATAATTCAGTAGCCTTTGAAGGAGAAGCCATGTGCTCCTTGATTCAGGGAGCCTGGAAAAATATGTAAAACCAAACCTTTATTATTATTCTGCTAGCAATATTATATGGAAGAAGTTGAGCCATTCAGCTTAAAACACTGAGCCAGGTGGGCAATAGGCTGTACTTAGCAATGCATTTGAGAGGTGACACTTGTTCTAAATAAACAATATTAAGGGAAGTAGAAGAGACCAGGAGCCTAGCGTTAAGTGCTTTATGTGTATTCTCATTTCACCTCTTCAATTACCTTATGCATAAGGTATATATTTTCCATATTTTATAGAGACAGGGCTCAAAAAGTTGGGATAATTTGCCTGATCTCACAGTTAGTAACTGGCAATGCCAGGACTGAAAACTGTTTTATTCTACTCTATCTTCCCTTTCCAAGGTACCACAATCAAAGAACTTTCTTACATTTGGAGAAGAACTGAGAAAAATGAAAGAGGAAAATCTGGGTCTCATTATTTAGATTTATTGGGACACAACTTTGCATTATTCAGTGTTATTTCATAGAAAATGAAAAATAATCAATGAAATTCTTTCCAAGTGGTACCTTCACTCGTGAGAGTGGAGGGTGGCTCATTCTCTTAAAACTGGAATCCTAAGGCATCTCATTATATACCTTCTGAACTCTAAAATATGATCGCATCACCCCCAAAGTTTCACATACCTGTTGTCCTTGTTGATGTAGGAACAGCCAAACCAGCTATCTTAAAATAATTCTGACCTTTCTTTTATGTCTTCCCTGAGCATGGGAGGTTCTGTGTACATCAGCAAAACTAGCGGAAATTGACCCAGGTGACCAACTGACCAGGTGAGCTCATGCTTGGCTGCGGTCTTATCCCCACAGAGAAAAAGAAAGAACACTTAACATTTACCATCTTTCTGCCCTGTTCTATGCACTTGGTATTTAATGACCGCATTTAATTTTTTACAACAAATCTTTGAGGGACGTGCTACTTTTACAGATGATTCATTGAGATCCAGAGAAGTCAAATGACATCTAATATCGTAAATTCTGATACAGGGCAGTTCATGCAGAAACTGGTGATAAAATCATTTGTATTTAAAGAATCCAGTATCTCGGTTAACGTAAATGTAGTTACTAGTGACACATTATCTACTGCTACATATCTGTATCTGGATATAGATCATTTTTGTATATAATGAATGTTTTAATATACGCAATTCGTTATATTTTATATAGTATATATATTAAAATAGAATATGTAGGAGGATGACTATAGAAAATGAATAGGAGAGTTTAGATTTAAAAACAAATATGAGCTCGGGGCTCGTGGGTGGCTCAGTTGGTTAAGCTTCCGACTTCGGCTCAGGTCATGATCTCACAGTTTGTGGGTTCGAGCCCTGTGTCGGGCTCTGTGCTGACAGCTCAGAGCCTGGAGCCTGCTTCAGATTCTGTGTCTCTCTCCCTCTCTGACCCTCTCCTGCTCACACTCTGTCTCTCTCTTTCAAAAATAAACATTTAAAAAATAAATAAATAAATAAATAAATATGAGCTCATCTCTGCTTTATCAACAAGGGAGAAACAATTACTACACCAGTTTAAATTTCACATGAGGAGAGCAGGACCAGGCTGTTGTAATCAGTTATCAGTTATATTGCCAGGGTCTAGTATAGTGCCTGATGCATGCATGCATTATAAATAGTTTTAGATCAACAAATCACTGCGATAGGATGGAAAGCCAAGGAAAACTCCAGATTATCTAGAAACTCACTATGATAATTAGAGGAATCCTAGTATCTGGAGGAGAGGACGTTGGGGAAAAATTAAATAATACTACAGAGGTCTGAACGATCTTTGCATACTGACCTAATCTTTGTGTCCCTGGAACGTTCAGCAAGACAAACTGAACAGAGAATGAAAGATTCCTGTCAGATATGGAAGGAGTTTCTGTCCATTGCAAGCTGTCGACACTGGGATGAATTACTTATGGAAACGGTGGAATCTTGCTAAGAGATATGAAATTAGGGAAGGTTATTTTGGGGGGTGTATTTTTTTATTTTTCTTTAATGTTTATTAATCTTTGAGAGAGAGAGAGAGAGAGAGAGAGAGAGAGAGAGACAGAGAGAGAGACAGGGTGTGAGCAGGTAAAGGGTGGAGAGAGGGAGACACAGAATCCAAAGCAGGCTCCAGGCTCTAAGCTGTCAGCACAGAGCCTCATGCAGGGCTTGAACCCATGAACCATGAGATCATGACCTGAGCTGAAGTCAGACGCTTAACCGACTGAGCCACACAGGTGCCCCAGGGAGAGGTTATTTTAACTGAAGCTACTTTAATGAGACTGGAATCACAAGCTCAGTGTGTATTAGGACCATGTTTATTTTGCTGATTATTGAAACTACAGCACCTAGAACATTGCCTGGCCCATAATATACTTGATACATAGTAAATGAATGAATGAAAATAAGCTAATGGAATCATTGATCTCTCAAAATTTCTTTTAGTTCTATAATTGATATGAAAGCAAAAGTTGTTAATTTTTTTTTAAGATTGGATTTTGACTAATCTGTTGGGCCACATGAATTGTATTTAAAATTAGTTGTTGAAGGAATGCCTGGGTGGCTCAGTCCATAGCGTGTGCCATTCTTGATCTCAAGCTTGTGAGTCTGAACCCCCACGTAAGGTGTAGATATTATTTAAGATTAAATAAAAAATAAAATATTGGGGCCCCTGCGTGACTCCACCAGTTAAGCATCTGACTCTTGATCTCAGCTCAGGTCATTATCTCATGGTTTGTGGGATCAAGGTGAGTATCGGGCTCTGCACTGGAGCAGAGCCTGCTTGGGATTCTCTCTCTCTCCCTGTCTCTTCCCCGCTGCTGTCTACATGTGTACTTTCTCTCAAAATAGATAGATAAACTTAAAAAATTTTAAATAAAATTAGTTGTTAAAAATACCTATGTCCAAATTCATCAACCAATACACATTAAGTAGCTGCAGGTTTTGTATATCAGTTATACTTCAACAAAGCTATTTGAAAAAAATGGTTAGGATGGGGCGCCTGGGTGGCTCAGTCGGTTAAGCGTCCGACTTCGGCTCAGGTCATGATCCCATGGTTTGTGAGTTCAAGCCCCTCATTGGGCTCTGTGCTGACAGCTCAGAGCCTGGATCCTGCTTCCAATTCTGTGTCTCCCTCTCTCTCTATGCCCCTCCCCTGCTCACACTCTCTCTCTCAAAAAGAAATAAACGTAAAAAAAAGAAATAAACGTTAAAAAAAAAAGGTTAGTATCAAGCATTACCAGTTATTTTCTCTTACCCTCAAATATATTTTAAAACAATAGAGGACATGGCTGAGGAGACAGATCACAATAGAACCATCTTCTGAGCTCTACCCTTTGCTTAGCTGATTGATCAGTTCACCTCTCTTTGCGTTTACTTTTTGTTCATGGCTATTCTAATTTTACAAATCACTAACATCTGTAAGATGGAAAGATCAATTAGATCTATAAAATACTTTGAGCTTCTTGAAGAGAATTCTCTATAAATAGAACTTGGCGAGTCATTAGTCATTTTGCTACTATAAATGAAAGTGGTGTGAGTAATTTTTTTAAGTTGCTCTTTTTATGCTCCTCTGCATTTACCATAAGGCTGTTAAATTTCTTTTAGGGCCCTTTGGTATGCAGAATACCATAACTTATTTTTTCTTTGCAATAATTTAATTAATATTCTTATGCAGTGTAAGAGGCAGAAAAATTGGGACTCAACAAATTGGGACTCAAGAAAAAGAGGAATTTCTAATTCCTTTTTAGATGATTATTTGTAGTTATTCCTGGTTGAATCTACTACTTTTAAAAAGATATTTAGAAAATCCATGGTTGTATTTGTTAGTTCTGTAGGTTTATGGCAACAGATAATTTCAGGAATTTTTCTAATTTCATATTACTGGGTAAGCATTGAACTTTGGGAAACATTTGCACATGGCATTTGGCGCCATGTAGCATGGTCTTGTGTTTTATGCTTAATACATTCTCCCGATTTGGTACTATTTCCTCTTCCTTTCTCTACACAAAAATGTTCAAACCATCACACAGATATTGAGGTAGACCAATCATTAAATACCTGGGGAAATTTAACTCTGATGTTAAATAGTTTGAGGGCTGTGATTGAAAATGCTGCTTGGTAATGAAATTGACTTTCCACCTACATTGTGGGACGCAGGACGAAGAGATAGGCTGGTTGAGAGGACTATTTCTGTGTGATTCTTCCTAGTAGTTGGCTTTGTCCAGCTTTTGTTACTGTCCTCAACTTTTTTTTTTTTTTAACCATATTCAAATACTTTATTCTTGAGTGAAGCTTGAGGGATAGTGAGGGATGTCTATCAATGAATGTATGTAGAAATCAGGTGAAAATAATCAGAATGTGTTTACTGTGAACAGGATCTAGTCTGAGGTTTCACTTTAATTGATTGGTCTCCCAGAAATCGTTTTCCTCTGTCCCGTCTTCAACCAAAATATTGGAGTGGCGAAAAAATTGGGTGATTTTGTTAGAACATTATGCCCGTGTCAATCTCTGGCGATTCTGAATGTGCTGTTGCTAATGTGATGCATTCTTACTGAAATTACTTAGAAACTGTAGTGTGCCTACTGCTCTTGGATTATTACTTCATTCATTAAAAATCAAGGAAAAGGGGCACTTGGGTGGCTCAGTTGGTTAAGCGTCTGACTCTTGGTTTTGGCTCAGGTCGTGATCAAATGGTTCGTGAGTTCAATCCCTACATCAGGTTCTGTGCTGGCAGCTCAGAGCCTGGAGCCTGCTTCAGATTCTGTGTCTCCCTCTCTCGCTGCCCCTCCCCGACTCACGCACTGTCTCTCTCAAAAATAAACATTAAAAATAATAAATAAATAAATAAATAAATAAGCTTATTCTTCATGGATATATATATGTGCAAAAGAACATCTTTATCCTGAACTGTTTTGTGTAAGCAGTTTCACTCAGAAACTGTCTGTGGTTTGAGGATTCCTGTGGATGATACAGCACCAGCTGCTTGAGCAGTTGGAGGTCACTCGGTGTCTTTTCCTTTGGCCATTGCTTTGGAGTTAAAGAAAAATAATAATGATGTTTGGAATCAGAGGCTGAAAATCTGTCTTTCCATCCACATGGCAGAAAAAGGCAGGCAAACTGCATCCATTCCTTGCAGGGGCCCGGGGCTTGGCGGGGACATCTCCATTTGTTGTCAAGACAGTGACTTGTCTGCCTCGGCCCCTGCGGGCCCCTGACGAGAGTAATGTGGGTCACTGCACCTGTGATTCTTGTCATTGAGCGCAGCAGGTGCATTTTATATGTGAGTGACTTCTCTGTCCTCAGAGGATCTCCAATGTATTATCTCAGTGAACTTAGAACAGGCATGTTACGGTTTTGCCCAGCTCTGCTGATGTGGAGCCCAGTGCTCAAAATCACTGTAGTTAACGTTGGTGCTGGTTGTCTATTATTTTTGACTGCTTAATTAATTCTCAACTGATTCTCCCCCTGACTAGTCATAAAACTAGGGAGGACCATGGCAATAATCTAACTTCATCCTTTTGCTTTAGAGATTAGCCAAAGTTCCTGGAGGCTCTGACACTCTCAAGGTCATTGACAAGGTTAGGTGATGGCAGAGCTGTGATCAGATCCAATCTCTCCTTTTCCTGAATTGGGCAAATCCAAGATGACTGACATTAGCTCAAGGCATAAGCCTAGAAAATAAACTCCCATAACACTCAATTATCACTCTCTCATTATTTTCTAATAATGGTTTACATAGTTCCGAAAGTCTGTATCCTATTATTTATTTTGTCATTGTATGGAAAATTGATCATCGTCCAGGCAAAGTGGTGGTATGAACCAGGAAGGTGCAAATGTGTGCTTAAAGGGCCAAATAGTAAAGTTTGTGGGTTTCATAGGCTTTCTAGTCTCTGCCTCAACTACTCACCATTGCCGCTGTGGGACACAAGCCACCACAGACCATACGTCAATGAGAGAACACACTGTGTGCCAGTAAACTTTATGGACACTGGAATTTGAATTTTACATGATTATCATGTGTCACAGGATACTGTTCTTTTGCTTTTTTTCAACCTTTTATTAAAGGTATAAAGTATCCTTAGTTCATGTGGCAAACAAAAACACCAGGAAGCTCACTGGATTTGTGTCATGGCCGTAGTTTGCTGACCTCCATCCCAGAGATGCCAGTCCACCTCCATTCCATTCTGCCATTTTTGCTCCTACACTTCTGGTTCTGCACGTGTACGCTCAAATCTGGATCGTTCCTGAGCATTTGCAGAAGCTGAGTCTAAATGGATCCCAGCAATAAAGGAAGGGCTTTTATTATGCTCGATATACTAACGCTGTTCGCTCTTAAGAGCTTTCTATTTAAAATACTCTCCTCCATCATCGTCACAAATGCTTACACAGAAGCTGCTTTTTACTTTCCAGCTTTTAAAGTGATATTTTAATCATGTTTAAAAAATTCCCTTTTTCAAGAAGTCCTGTTTGGAGCCATGTCATTACTGGGTAAAAATAAGCCCGTATTTCATTGATGAAAATTTGACTGCGTGTGCCAACGAAACAAAAGGACCTTTCTTGAAAGGCTTTAGAAGAGCAGATCCAAGAAGTAAATGTGTCAGAATCCTCCATAATCAAAGATGTAATACAAAGCACATCCCATAAAGGATGTGAAAATATGACAAGGAGGGGGGATGCGGGGGAGCTGAGAGAGAGAGAAGAGAGGAGAGCAGGAGGAAAGAAGGGAGGTGGAAAATAGAATTAATGCAGCTAGAATTTAGGGGAAAAGAACATTTTCATTTTTAAGTGGGCTGTAAATATTAAGATATTTCCCTTGTACCCCAAAATAATGTGCTGTACAAAAAATATATAAGGTATGCACAGTTTAATAATAAAATAAGGGGCACCTTAGTGGTTCAGTCGGTTGAGCATCTGATTTGATTTGGGCTCAGATCATGATCTCACGGTTCAGGAGTTCTAGCCTGCATGGTGCTCTGTGCAGGGTCTGCTTGTGATTCTCTCTCTCCCTCTGTCTGCCTCTCCTCTCCTCTCCTCTTCTCTTCTCTCTCTCTCTCTCTCTCTCTCCCCCCTCAACATAAATAAAGGTAAAAAAAAGAAATGAAGGTAAATTATCCCAAGAATAATTTTTATATTGATTACATGTCGAATGACAATATTTTGATTTATTGGCTTAGTAAATTATAAATTTATTTTTACTTTTAAGTTTTTATTTAAAAATTTACTAGAAAATTGGACAAGTGGTTTGAATGTAGCCTCCTATTATATCTGGATTGAACAGAGCTGACACAGAGCATCACTAACCCCTGAGTCCTGTGTGTTTTTCTCTGATTTTCTACCCTAAAGTAATAATTTCTCTGAACTTTCTTTTAAACAAGTTCCTTGCCTTTTAGTTTTAGCATATACATGTATGTCTCTAGATTATATGTTTCACTTTAAAAAACCCTAAACTTAAAAATATCCCATTATCGGGGTGCCTGGGTGGCTCAGTCGGTTGAGCGTCTGACTTTGGTTCAGGTCATGATCTCACAGTTCATGGGTTCGAGCCCCGTGTCGGGCTCTGTGTTGGCAACTCAGAGCCTGGGGCCTGCTTCTGATTCTGTGTCTCCCTCTCTGCTCCTCCCCTGCTCATGCTCTGTCTCTCTGTCTCTCAAAAATAAATAAATGTTAAAAAAATAAAAAAAAAATCCCATTGTAGGGGTGCCTTGCTGGCTCAGTTGGTTAAGCGTCTGACTCTTGATTTCAGCTCACCTCATGATCTCACTGTTTGTGAGATTGAGCCCTGCGTCGGGCTCTGTGCTGACAGCGTGGAGCCTGCTTGGGATCCTCTCTCTCCCTCTCTCTCTGTCTGTCCCCTGCTCACATGTGCACACATACATACGTGCACTCTCTCTCAAAATAAATAAATAAACATTTTTAAAAATATTGCATTGTATTCAGCCAATATTCCCAGGAACGTCACCAGCTCTAGGGTTTGCTTCTGTATCTGCTCCCTGTTTCCAGCCTCTGCATGTTTTCCTTTTCTCCTGGCAGCTCAGACATGCTTCCTAAATCTATTTTTTTAATCTGGTCAGTTGAGGTTTTCTACACTACGAGGCATTTCTCTGTATATTTAGTCTACCTTATTACCAGCATACTGTCCAATTCTCTAGAATGTTGTTTCACCTTCTTCATGGTCCCTTTATAAAGCTGTAGTTGAGGACTGATTGTGTGCACCAATCTAAATGTATACCGAGAAAGTATTAGTGAAGAAATTAAGATGCATATGTGTAACATTTTATGTAGTAATAATATTCCTTTTGAGATAAGATATACACGTGTAAAAGATAATTCAACTAGATAATCAAATTGTCATCAAATGATCTGCCCAGACATTAGGTCTTACAGTATGTGGAGACACTAGAGACCACACAGGGAGAAGTGAGTTGGGGTGGATTCAGAAGAATGGATGGGAATGAACAGCATTAGCAAGTGGTAACGTCTATTTCACATAAAAAGAAAAAGTATGCAAGCAAGATTTACTAAATATGAATTAAAATGCATTAAATGTGAACCTTAACTCATTCAACAGAAGTATCAGGAAGACAAAAGTGTTGTAGGCATCATGGAGGGACTCAGATTTCGAGATCTTAACTAAGGATCTCTCAACTAAACCATAGTACAAAATCCTGGGGAATCGTGCTTCAGATCCTAGAGAAGATAGCAATACATTTGCAGGGGCTTTTGTTCCCTTTGCCCTGAGAGGAGTTGTTTCTGTTTGAAAGAGATCTTCCAGCCTGCATTTCAAACACGTAGAGGCACACGCCTCTCTACTTAAGTAAAGAAAAAGATAGACAATATTACTATCCATCTTTAAAGGGGTCCCACTATGAATTGAGCTCTTTCTCCTGGTCCATCACCCGATGAGGGGGACAATCTAGTGTTTCCTGGCTGTGTTACCCTGACCATTAGCAGTTTGCAAGGTGATGTCCGCAAACCCACAACGTGCTGCTGTCAGCCTTCCCAGCTTTGTAATGTTTCCTGTAATTTCAAATGACGCTTCTAAGTTCTTGGGATCAAATGTTAGTAGAGGAAGCTTTCAAAATCAACTAGAGACAAATGAGAAGAGTCTTCTAGAGTTACTCTGCTCAGACAGGGAGAGACTCCCCCAGCTGTGAGCCCCAGTCAATACCGTAATTGATTCCCTGCTCTCATAGCAAGTCGTCCTGAATCCCATGTGTGATAATGATGTAACAGCGCTGCTTAAAGTGTTCATTCAGATATAAAGAAGTGAGTTGATTGTAAGAAAACATTAAGTATAAGTGACCTGCGGTTGTCGCAAAATGTGACAGTAACAAGCTGATGAATGGAACTTGGGAAAATTTGGCCTAAGCATATTTTTGTAAGGGAGAGTTATTTTAAGGAAAAGTTGGTAGGGTATGTTTTAAACTTTGGTCTCTTCTTTTGAGGGGAAGGTTGCTGGACTTAAGTGGAACATTAGATTTCCCTTCATAGCTTTTTAAATTACATTCAGTAAGGCACAAAAAGAAAATGGGATTCACAGGTGAATTGGGTTCCTCTGTGCGGATGAGGGACTTAAAATTTTAAACAGGTACAGGGAACCTTCTTTCCTGGGAGAGCATCACTTTGGCACAGGGTTAATTAAGCCCATGTGAGTTGATGCATTAAACATGCTGAGGGTAGCCAGAGTTGGAAGACCTTGAACCCTTAGGAAGTAACCCCCCAAATCAGCCAGTCAGCTGCAGAACATTCCAGAGAACAGGCAGAAAAGTATTGAAACCACAGTTCCACATTTCTAGTCCCCAAAGTTAAGTGTCATTCTCTAAACAGATCATGCCTACTATATGAAAATGGATGGATGGCAGTTCTGGGAGTATTTCTCCTGCACACGCTGGAATTCATAGGCAGACGTAGGACAGGAGCTGAACGCTCATAGAATGGGAACCCTTATTTTGTCCCTCCACCTTCCAATGTCCTCTGTCTCTATGACTGGCAATCCCCTCTGCTCTGGTATTCACACCCTTGATTGTGCTCATCTCCCCACCTCCCATCCCATACACCAGCAAGTCTGGGTGATTCTACCATCAAAATAGAGCCGGAATCCAACCCCAATTATTACCTCCACGGCTGCCCCGCTGCCAAAGCCACCATTGTGTCTCGTATCTACTGCCATGGGGGTCTCGTGGCTTCCATTCTGGCCGTGCTGTCACTTACCCCCATCACAGCCCGCTCGTGTTTTAAAAAATTAATTTGGATCTTACTTGATGGTCTTTAGTGACCTACAAGCACACTCAGATTAAAATGTGAAATCCTATGTTGGACCCAGAACAGTCTTCTTGAATGTCTCCCGGGCCACACGTTCTACTGCTTACTTGTTTATGTCTTTACACCCAGCCTCCCCTTGTCTGGAATCCTTGGTCCCCTTCTTGCTCTTTCCTTTCTGGAACATGCGTCCACTATGTCTCTGCATTGTATGCCTCTCACTCCATTCAGGTCTCTGCACAAATGTCACTTCTTTTTTTTTTTTTTTTTCTGACCGCTAAAACATAAACACACACACACACACACAGTCCTCTTGTCTTCTATTATTATTCTTTAAATTTTTTTAATGTGTATTTATTTTAGAGAGAGAGCATACATGGGAGAGGGTAAGGAAGAGAGAGGGACTTAGGATCCAAAGTGGGCTCCAAGCTGTCAGCACAGAGTCCGACATGGGGCTCGAACTCATGAACCGTGGGATCATGACCTGAGCCAAAGTCAGGTATTTAGCCTACTGAGCCACCCAAGCTCCCCTATTATTCTTCTTCATAGCCCTTGTCATTACTAAAATTATTTGTTTATATATCTGACCTATATACTTCCCCCAGTTATGAAGATTTAAACAGACAAGCATTTTATAAAGCTTCATGTAAATGTGAGGGATGATTATTGTAGCAGAATTTGCCACTTTGAGAGGCTTCTCCAATGACATTTTGAATCAAAACAGCCTTTTGATTTAATTAATTGTAATTATTCTTTTTCCCTTTGCTTTTCACCAGCCTGGAGATAATTGGTTACTGGCTATTTAAATAATAGTCTTTAATTTTTAGTCCTTGCTCCTCATAATACCATTTTTTCATGCGTCCTTAGCATCATAACATTCTGATATAAGACATAAGAATGTAAGAAAATGTTTAACCTTTCCATGTCCTTGATACCTATTTCCAGGTAGTTTATCGAGTGTATTGGTTTTTCAAATCATGTACGTCTCCTCAGGAAATGGCTATTTATTTGGGCTCCCAGAAGTTTATAACTGCCCTGGGATGTAAACAATGTTACTATTTTGGGGCACCTGGGTGTCTCAGGTGGTTAAGCTCCTGACTCTTGATTTTGGCTCAGGTCATGATCTCATGGTTCGTGGGTTCAAGCCCTATGTCAGTGGGGTAGGGGCCTGCTGACAGTGCGGAGCCTACCTGGGATTCTGTCTCTCTCTGTCTCTCTCTCTGCCCCTCCCCTACTTGTGTGCTGTTGCTCTCTTTCACTCAAAATGAATAAATAAACATTTTTTAAATGCTACGATTTCATAAGCATGTTGCTGAGTAACTGTTTTTAAATTTTTATTTTATGTATTTATTTATTTTAGTGTTTGTTTATTTTTGAGAGATAGAGAGAGACAGAGCACAAGCAGGGGAGGGGCAGAGAGAGAGAGGGAGACACAGTATCTGAAGCAGGCTCCAGGCTCTGAGCTGTCAGCACAGAGCCCGATGCAGGTCTTGAACTCATGAACTGCGAGATCATGACCTGAGCTGAAGCTGGACGCTGAACCGACTGAGCCACACAGGTGCCCCTTAAATTTTTAAAAGAAGAATATCATTCCATTTGGCCTAGATACATAGATTCTAAAACAAATACAAATCATGCCCCCACAGTCTTGGGTGGACAAGAAATTGTACTTCCTTAATTTTCTGCAACTGAACTTTTGCTGCAAGCCCCTCTCCTGCCCCCACTGCAAATCCAACCCTCTGTAAGCCCTGCCCTGCCATCGTCGCCTGGTATTGGAGCCACCTGTCCACCTAAGTTACAACTCAGATAACCATCCTTGTGGTCACGGAGAACTCTTGGCTGTTATTTTCCATACCGGGAGCACAACATCCTTTTTGGTATTTAGCCTGGGTCCCCTGTGCCCACATGCACCACACAGACATTCTGTGGCCCCAGAAACACCACCAGCAAGCCCGCCAAACACCCTCACTCTCTCCTCACACATCCCTCCCACGTGCCTCCACCAGGAAATGCCTTTGATCTATTAGAAACCCTTCTCCCGGTGTGATTTTGTCCAAGACATTTGTTCTCTGTCCTGATCCTATTTCTCTTACCAGTGCTGGAAGTGCTTCACATTTTCTTGACAGCCTAGGGTTTGGAAACACATCACCAGAGAGAATTGCAGGGAATTTCTATTTTCTGCCCAGCCAAAGCCCTCTGTCGAGTCAGTGAGCACAGGGCCAATTCTTTGATGGAATTGGGGTGAGAAGAAACGGTAAATACTGAGAGGAGAAAAACGTAGGTTAATAACACAAAATATTATCCCTCAATAATGGTTTTCAATTTTATACCTTAGTATAAAAATCAAACTGGTTTTGAGTGTTTGATTTATAAATGGTCCTTAGATAATCTATAGCAGCTTTTCTGCTCTCTACCTCCAAACTGAAATATGCAGTAAGTCTTTAAAGGTCACAGATTTAAAAGAACTTGGGTAACTCTTTGACATAATCTTGGCCACAATAATCAAAAAATTTATGGCAATATGTAACTGTGTTCAGTAAGTAACAAAATACAACACTGAACATAATTCTTAGAAGTTCTGGATATAGAATTATCTGCTTCTCTGAATTTCATATGTGGTGTGACTATTAAGAAATAAAAAATGGTGTCTTTCACCCATCCCAAATGATGGGCCATTTATAGCTCTATAACGAAGGTGACACATTTATTTTATAGCATAGAAAATGTGTCATTTGTCAAAGTTCATGTTTGTCCCTGTGATTGGTGACCAAAGAAGGAGTTCTTTAAAAAACACAAGCCAGTCATGTGATCTTGGCTAGTCCCAGGCCACTACATGGAATGCACTTGTCTAGAAATGAGTTAAACCCCATTTTTGTTCAGTATATTGGCAAAAGATGGCCCTCTTGTCTGTTTTCTCTCTGGTTTGTTTTTCGACACATCGCCCGTCTCTCTCAGGGCTGCCAGAGCTGTAGCCGGACCCTGGGGGGGAGCAGCGGGGAGCAGGGTGCTTTTCGAACTGTTGGACCGCCATTGTTACCACAGGTTAGCTGGGACTTTGCAGGTGATTATAATTTCAGCAGGTGGGAGTACAAAGTGCTGACTCATAAGGCTTGTGACCTAATGGTCCTTCTATTTTCAGGTGGCAGTACTCTATGTCATGAATCTGCAGGGTCATATATACCTGGCTTTTGTGAAAAAGCTTTGCATCGATTTTTCATGTGACTATATCATTTGACTTCACTAAAGCTTAGGACTCACGAGTTGGTTCTCTGTGAGTCCTACTCCTGGTATCACCTGAAAATGACTTTATGCTATTTGACTAATTGAATATTAGAGTAAGTTTTTAAAGTAGGGTTCATGCCTCAGTGGACTCTCATGGGCCATAATCTGGCCACCAGGCAAAGCAGCTACTAATTACATGTTTCTCCAGATTTCCCATCACTGACAAACAGCTCTTGGCCTCAAGAAAACATCAGTGACTTCACAGGATTATCTAGTTGTTGACCAATGGTAATCAATGTTCATTTAATACTTTCACTGAAAGGACTTATTCTGTCACTTACGTGTGTGTCCTAATGATAGGAGGCAACTCACCATCTAAATAAATCAATCTCCCCAGATTCCTCCCACTCCTACCCTTCGTCCCTCTGTCTTTCTCAAATTTGAACTAAGAGCACAGTGCCCACGATCGGGTGGTGGTGGACGGAGGGGCCTGGGGACAAGGAAACTGTTAGCAATGGCCTAATGTGCAAGCACAGAGAGAGAGACTGGAGGGAGCCAGAGATAGAGAATCTGAAACTTGAGCAAATAAGACTAACCTCAATTGCTGCCACTTTTACATTCTCAAATGACACAAAAATGATTGATTTTCTTTGGCAAAAGCTATTCCAGTTAGCTTGAGTAAATTTTTGTTTCTTGCAACTAAAAGCACCTTAATCAGAAGAGTTGGTAGCTTGAGTTTGTTAAAAGTTATTATTTTTTTAATATTTATTTATTTTGAGTCAGAGAACGAGAACCCCAAGCAGACTCCATGCTGTCAGTGGAGACCCTGACATGGGGCTCAAACTCATGAACCATGAGATCATGACCTGAGCCAAACTCAAGAGTCAGATGCTCAATGGACTGAGCCACCCAGTCATCCCTGTTAAAACTTACTTTTAGGGGCACCTGGTGGCTCAGTTGGTTAAGCACCGACTTCAGCTTAGGTCAAGATCTCATCATTTGTGAGTTCCAGCCCCATGTCAGGCTCTGTGCTGACAGCTCAGCCTGGAGCCTGCTTCGCATCCTATGTCTCCCTCTCTCTCTGCCCCTCTCCTCCCCTGCTCTGTCTCTCTCTCTCTCTAAAAGAATTATAAAAAATTTAAAAAACAACAAAAAACCTTATTTTTAAATGCATTTAGCACACACACAATTTTTCCCTTTCAGTAAAATTAATAGTGGTTGTGATTTGTATTTGGCAAGCATTTTAACTTTTTCAAAATCCTTTTATATAATATGTTGTAGCCACAGAAGACAGAGTAAATGCTATTCCCACACTTGATAAAAATAAATCTTAAAATTTGATAAGAAATTATCCTATTTTGGATAAGAGTTGAAGAAGATCAAATAACTTGCTTAAAATCTCACACAAAATCTGGAGTAGTGCTGGTCCTGAGTCCCTGACCCCAAGTGTTAATGGTCCCTATGACCTGAAGCAAACTTATGCCAGCCACCTGTCAGTTTTGCACATGGTCTCAAGTTCATGGTCAGCATTCAGCAATTTTGTATTGGAAACTTGAAATTAGCCATGGTGGGAGTATTTATGCCATAAAAATCAGCAAACAGGGCAACTCATGGCCTTTTTGAAGCTAGTTGTACAACGTTTACCAGCCTACCACTGCCTCTAGCAAACTGAATATTTTATCTAATCATGTTCTGTATACTTTGGAGCCGTGTGTATCCATACATCTTTAAAGAAAGGCTGAAAACCCTTAATTTATCCTTAATTGGAACTTTTCAGTTCTTCATCAGGATAACTCCAGCTGTGGGTGAAGACCTCTATAGCATTGCTGGAGAACCATCTCAGAATACTTGCTCTGCCTCCAAATTAGAAGTATAAAAGGGCTGTCAGTATTAGCTGACTTAACCCTGTTATTTCACAGATGAAGGGTGAGGGAATGGCGGGGAAGAAACGGGCAATGGTCTGTCCAAGGTCATAAAGCTCCGTGGGTGGGGGGGAATCATAATTCAAACTCATATCTCCTTCCCTATAGCTCGTTGCTGGGTAAAATCCAGGCTTGGAAGGCCAAACACCTGAGTGCAATGAAACAGGGCCACAGGCAGAAGGCTGGAATCCCAGCAGGCTTAGAAAACCCCTGACGGATTGACCAAAAAAGAGATCATTAGAAGGGATTTCCAAGCCCAATTAATGTTATAAACTGCGCCGGTCTATTTGTCCATTAATGTGTGTGAGCATCGTTATGTTTCTACAAATTAAAATATACAATCAGTAAGCCTTCAAACTCAATTTCAAACCTAATTGTTAATTAAATACAGAGTATTTTGCATAATGAGAAACTAACAATATTTATGGTGGGAAAAACTAAAAATGAAAAGCAGTTCCACCCTTCCCAATACAATCATGGTCATGATTATCTGATAAAATATCTCAAAAGTAAGGGGGAGCCATTTTATTTATTTTTTATAACTAGTGAAGGAATGAATGTCTAATTTGATCTAAGGAACACTGGTGATCTGTATTACAAGTCTATGCTTGATTTAAAATATAAATCACTTCAGAATAAAACTTGGCTTGGTCTCTTGTTGACATTGTTATACATAGGTCTCCTACAAATAAACATCACATAGACAACATGTAATAAAGTGGTTATTTGATTTTTGTCAGTGTTTCTTCCTCTAATTGATGCACCTTTTATTTTAATATGAATTATCACAGAAAACTTGTAAGTTTTCCTTGGTAGGGTCTGGGGGCCATTTTGGAAACTTTGCAGCTTGAATGTCAATATGCTTAGTCAGTCTACTGTATTTAGACCAATTCCAAGCATAAATGGCATAAATCAATGTGCTGATGAAATTAGTCATTATCTTTGGATAGGTAGTTGTGTGTTGTGCTTTCATAATAAAAGCAGACTTAAGCACAGGAAATGTTAATATATCACAATTAAACACCCTTCTCCCCCCTTCTCCCTTATGAAATATTATCTGTTTCCCACTAATAGAAATTGCCAAGTTACGATGAGCTTATTTTTAGCTGATCTTACCCAACCCAAATGACTTCAAAGAACTGCCAATAGCAGCATATTGGGGAACCTCTCACTCTCGACCTCACTTCTCTTGGTCACACTTCTTTACTGGTAAATTCTCTTCATGTAAATGTAAAGAAAAAGGATGGATAAATAGAATTTGTAAAAATAATAAATAAAATTAATATCTGCATTTCCTCCCTTGCTTTATTTACCTGCCTCACTAGAGAGAATTCATGGATTCTCTTTGTTGCCATGCCCTACAGCAGTGGTTCTCAAAGTACGGTCCCTGAGGAGCATCAGAATCACCTGAGAATTTGTTAGAAATGGACATTTTTGAGCTCCACCCGAAACCTACTGAATCTGAACTTCTGGGAGCAAAGCAAGCAATCCGTTTGTCTTAACAAGCCTGTTGGTCCGTTCTGATGACACCGAAGTTTAAGAAGCACTGCCCAAAGGGACACGAATTCTTAGGATTTTGCTCAGAATCAGGAATTGTTTTCTGTTTTTTCGCTCTCTAAGTGGAGTTGGAATCATTTATTCTGACAGCACATAATGGACATAGTTTTACTACTCTATAAAGTATTTTACTCCGTGTGAGATCATTCTGCATTTGAGAACCCTGCTCTTTTCCCTCATTTTGAGACCATTTTGATAAACAGGGGGAAGAGGAAGAGTAGATCTAGGTAAGAATAGACAGGGGTAGCAGCTGACAGATCTAGAGGCCCAGAGAAAGCTGCGGTAGAGGGGAAGCTTGGGAGGGAGGTGTCGATATGGAAGTTCAAAGTAAACAGAGGCACCTGGGTGGCTCAGTCCCCTGAGCATTGGACTTCAGCTCAGGTCATGATCTCATGGTTCATGAGTTCCAGCTCCATGTTGGGCTCTCTGCTGTCAGTGCAGAGCCTGGAGTTTTGGCTTCAGATTCTCTGTGCCCGACTCTCTCTCTCTGCTCCTTCCCCAATCTCTCCCTCTGTGTCAAAAATAAACAAACATAAAAACAAACAAAGTTCAAGGTAAACAGCCCCAGGCTGCCCCTCAGTCCCCACTCCCAGTCCCCTCCCCACAACACGATCTGATCTATCATCATCCCAGTCACCATTTACTCCCTTGTCCTGGCACCATTCTCCTCATGGCCACCCATCCTGGAAACTTTATAATCTTACTGAAAATGTCCTTCTCTCTCCTCCAGTTGGCACCATCTACTGAATCGTGTCATTTCCTCTTCACAAGGCCTCTTGCATTCATCCATTCTGCTCTGCATCCTCTGTTCACACGCACAGCTATTTTTGCTGGTCTGTGATGTGTTGGCCCTGCCCAGGCTGACTGCATCACTCAAGGAAACCGCCTCCAGAGGGAGTGTCCCCCAGAGACCCCCTTCTGACCCATCTTGCAAACTGTTGGAAGACCACATGGTGTATGGGAATCCGGAAAGAGTGTATAGGACATCCTTGTGCTAATCCCGTAACTGCTTCTATGAGGTTCAAGTTGCTTCATTAATACAAAGTTAGAGGTTTTGGATTTCCTACGTACAGTTCACCGACAGGCTGTCTCTCCTTCTTGGTTCTCTGTAGGTTTTCCCTCATGACTTCTGTGTCCTCGCTTCTCCTCCTCAAGCCAGCCAAGAAATGTCTGAGTTCCTCGCATGGCCCTGCAGGGTGCTGCCCTCTGTCTTGCATGCTTTATGCATCCGCTAATGGGCAGCTGTGGGGAAGAGCATGGGATTCGTAACGTGTTCTTCGCCTTACATTAGAAACTTCTTGGTTAGGCCTTTCACACTTACCCACCCCATATCTGAGCTATCATCCCAGTTCACTGCTTCCCTGGGCCTCTGTCATGCCATTCTTATTTCTGCCCACACACCTCCACCTGGATGGCTCCCTGCTTTTTCAGATCCCAGGTGAGAGTCTCCTACTTCATTTTGCTTGTCAAGACCCACTTGTCCTCACTGAAAAGCCATCTTTAGCACACCCACAGCCCTCTGAGTCTGTGTCTCACCTCGGAAAGGTTTTATTTTCTACTTCTATCTTGTCTCCAAAATGAATGGGCAGGTCTTTAAAGTCAGGAACTATTTCCCATGCTTTTGATCTTGTAGAGGCTGGCCTGTGACTGACTCTATGTGGTGTATTAACAAGGGCTTGGTTTTTGATGAACATTTCAGTGCTTTCTACAGCATGAGAATTGATTATTATTTATTATGCCTGCTGTATCCAAAAAATAAATTTGTTTAAATAAATATGATGACACATTTTCCTTTAAATCTTTCTCTTTAAGTACCTAATCTATTCTTGGAATCTCTATGGTGTTTAAGAAATGGTAGGAATATCTTTTCTTATAAAAAAATCGTAAAAATTATGGGTGCAATAAAGTCTTGGAAAAGTACAGGGAAGAAGAAAGAAAATGAACAATGTTGGCCAAAGATAACCTTATTAGCATGTCTGATGTTCTATTATATTTCTATGAATGGGCCTTAAAACTCCTCATGTCTTTTTCATACAAAATTATCTCAAGAATTATTTTTATTTTCAAAAGAAACATTATTAACAAATTAAATGCTAGGTAGGCAGAATTGTGTTCTTAATAAAAAACAGTATGTCAGGATATAGCAAAAATAAAACTGAATACCCATGTGCTTCCTAAGGAATTTTTGTATTTCACCACGCAGACTGCACAAATTAGAACATAGGTGAGTCATTTTTTAAAAGAAGGGAAAGAAATACAGAATAAATCCAATTTTAAATGTTTTGTGTCTTAGACCCCAGTTCACATCAAACAAAACTTTAAAGCATCTGAATAAATCAGTTTCTGTTATAAGAAAGCTGTTTTCTTTTTCTCAGTTATCAGTAATTAGGTAAGCTTTCAAATGCCGTAAGCTTAGTTGAAAAGGCAACAATCAAAATGAAAAGGTGAAAGGAAAAAAGTAAAATGTAAAAAGTAAAATAAAAATTAACTTTGATAAAGATCAAAAAGAAAAGGATTTGAAATCAAAGATTGTGAAATTAAAAAAAAAGTAAAGTTTGCAAATATTCTTTTGACTGGTCCAGTTCACAGAGGACAGTGTGCTGAGTGACCAAGGCTGAAGCTGTGGTTTGTTTGGGAGGAAATTAAGAATTCTAGAACATGTAGAAAACCAAAATGGATGCCCAAGATTGTGCATCAGCTAGTGGCCTTGCCCGTAGGAAAGCTCTGGACCAGAGCTCTCTCTGATGCTCTCTTTACACCTGTTACACACTCCAGCCAAACACTGCATCACTGCCATTGACTGGCTGTATCCTTCACTCCATCATGGTCACCATGCGGTATTTGCCAGGAGGACCATGAGTGTCCTATCACATCCACTCTCAGACAGACCCACCAATAAACGTGGCGCCTGGAGATTTAACGTTATTTGTGTCACTTAATAAGCAGAGACCAACTTGGTTTTGTTCTTCTTCTATTGTGCCCAGTTAACTTCAACACCTCTCCTGTCCCAAGTGAAGTCAGATTTCTTATTCTCCTGAGAAACACAGAGACCCCTTTGTCCCAGAACCCTTATTTGGACCCATGCTTTGTCCTGTTGATTAGTAAGTGAGGAAGCACTTTAATAACATAAATGAAACTCAATAGCAGAGCTATTCCTGGAATTTGATCCCACTGTTCTCTCTAGGACACCATGTAATCCTCATTCCATTCAGGATATATCCTGTTAGAAATTTCTCAAGTAATAGGAAAGGCAAACCACTCACTTACAGGAAGTAAGCCAACTAGTAGGTTCTCAATCACTAAAGGGAGGATATCTTCTTAATGTGTCTTTTCTTTGACTTAAAGCATGATTTTTTTAAATTTTTTTAATGTTTATTTTTTTTTTTAATTTATAGTTTATTGTCAAGTTGGTTTACATAAAGCATGATTTTTAAACCAGCAGGTAGTTGGATGGACCATAAAGGAATGGTGAGTTGGGTCTCAGAAGGCAGTCAGCAGCCCAGTCAGCGGCCTAGGACGGCAGCATGCAAGTTTTGTGACGGTGGCCCTTTATTTGTCAGATATCAGGGAAAGTGATACTTACATCAGGATGTATTTTATCACAGACCTAAATACTGAAACAACACAAGTAATTAAAATTGTCCAAAATAAGAATGGCAGTAGAAATTATGGCATCAAATGCAAAGCTAAGAAATCAAGGTAAACAAACCTGAATTGGCTCTTGAGCTCTTAACATGTATATTATACGCATCTACCAATGATTACATACATTTAAAAATAGCCCTGATTTCCTTTTTGTTCTCTGGAACACCATTGTTCAAGATTTTTTTGGGGTGCCTGGGTGGCTCAGTCGGTTGAGCGTCCCACTTTGGTTCAGGTCATGATCTCGCAGTTCACGAATTTGAGCTCCATCCTGGGGTCTGTGCTGACAGCTAGGAGCCTGGAGTCTACTTCAGATTCTGTGTCTCCCTGTCTGTCTGTCCCTCCCCCACTCACACTCTGTCTCTCTGTCTCTCTCTCAAAAATAAATAAACATTAAAAATTTTTTTAATAAAAAAGATTTTTTGGTAAGAAATAAGAAGCTCAAAACAAAAGAAAATAAAAGCTAGGTTTTCAAAATCCCACTATCAATCTGGTTTATAACTTCTTTCTGCCAAGATGTCCAGTCTTAAAAATTAAGTGGTAAGCATTTGTTCAGTTAAATTTCTTTCGTACTTTGTTGAAATGGCATATGCTAATCTCACTCATTAAAATAAAATCTATGTAGAACACAAAACGAAACCCCTCTGAATTGAGAAAACGTAGCTGACACAGAGTAGGGGAACTGAGGTTTGCCACTTTCTTTGGATGGGTTATGCTGTACAGTAGTTTCTAAAACCAGAGGCAGCTAGAGTTACAAAGTGGGTTCTGGTAGGATTGCTATGGACGGAATAGTCACAGAGGTGTTATAAATACATCCCAAAATAAGATTTCTTTTCCTGGCAGGGGTTGCAATTTGTTTTCTTTTTAATCTTTGCATCTTTTGTGCTTAGTGTATTGCACAACATCTGAGAGGCACACCGTAAGTGTTTAGTAAAGGAATGAGAACATGAATACCTAGAAATGGGAAAATTAGGCTCTTATCTTACATCCATATCATATTGGCCTCTCTTTGGGGCAAAGCACAGGCCCTGGGGCAGACCATGCTAAGCTGGTTGGATATTAGAATTATTCAGGGAGCTTTTAAGACCCACCAATGCCAGGGCCCCATCCACAGGGGGATCATCTTTAATTGGTCAGAGCTGAATTCCAGGGAGCAGTAATTAAATCCCCTCTGCTGATGGGAACCAGTCCACCCAGTTAAGAGAACCACTGATGTGTTTGTAAGTTTCATGTGTGTTTCTCTCATCCCGAGGCAAACTAAACCTAAGTTTTGAGCTAGTCAAGTGCCTAAAAATATTCTGCTTCAGTGTCTTCATTTTTGAAACGAGGATGCTAAATATTAGGGTAAATAATTTGCCCAGTAGTAAACATCTAGTTAGCATCAAAGCTGGGGCTGCGATTCGGGGTTCTCTCTAACTCAGCACCATTCTCCCATCCCACACTGCATTATGTCTCTTCGGATCTATGTGATGCTTTTTGTGGAAGAACAAAAGCTGCTTCGGAAAATAATGTGTCTGCCCCATACAGCTTAAATCCCAAGTATAACGTGGACGCTGAAGACAAAGAAGGCGCGTTTTCTTATTTCCTGTGATCAGGGCAAAACAGAACCGTCCCAAGTATTTGCAGCTCGTATAATGCAATTAGCTGGCCATGATAGAAAATAAAATGATTAACATATGGGGTGAAACACAGCTCTGGACACTTACACAGATCTGATAGAGAGCCAGTTTGATGTTTAAATTAACCAGCTGCTCTGGAGGACAAGCGAAGTAATTGATATCTGAAAACTCTACCATCCCTGACTGAGCCTTGGTGTTAAAGCCTTCTAAACATAATTGTCGTTTGGCATCCCAAACCATGGAAAGGTGGCTGGTCCCCTTCATTGTTTTCTGTGACAGCTAACTTTTGGTTCATAGTGAGAGAAAAGAGAAGAATATAATGATTTGACCTGATCTTTTTCAGCCATTTAATAATTTTTAAATTTAAAACGGTTCAGTTTCTATATCCTCTTTAATTAGGCTGCTAGTGTTACAGAAATGTCTGCATGTATCAGTTTTTCTGACTTAGATAAAACTAATTATCTCTGCATTCCAGCAATTGTTTGTGTGTTTTTTTCTCACAGCCACCCCCATCAAATAGATTTTATGTATATACATATAAAGTGGAAACAAATGCTCCTTTAGTTTATGAAAATTGAAAAGCTAGTCGGTGCAGATTGATGTGATGTTGCATTATAGAGATAATTAGTTTTATCCATTTTGGGTTGCCTTTATTTTTACAGTATAATTGAATCTGAAATGTGATTGTTTATTAGGAGTGTTAACTTTAACTCATTTTTTCTGTTTGTGTTCATTTAAATATCATATTCATGGCATAGCAATTTGCTCACATAATTGTTAGGATTTAAGTTTGCCTGTTTCTTCCAGTGTGAAAAAAAGTGCTCTGTCCATAATTATGCTGCCCAGTGTACATGTGACCAGCTGGGTCCATGCACACAGAGGGTGGGTGAAAGTGTCTGCTAAAAATAAACAGACTCTCCATCTGCACATGAAGTTACTGCAGCCAGTTACAAGATACACATGCTAGAATCCTCTAAGAAGTTTGGGCATAAAGCAAAACTGTCTTTTAAGGAAGGAATTATCTTTTCTGGGTTAGTGTTAAAAGCTGGTACATCTCTGTGAACCATTTGGAGCTACATAGACTGACCTTCATTATTGTCTTGAGATTTGTTCTACTTCTCAGACACTGGGCAGCTCAGATAGCCAAGTCACTCTACCTATTCTAATGAGTTCCTTTTAAGGACGTTATGTAGTGTTTTATGACACTAATGATCATGACCATATACTGATGCTGAGGAAAAGACAGTGGTCTACTCTTCCATCAGCGGGGATAGGATCAAAACATCACAGTTATAGAAGGATAAAAGGATTTGTTAGCTTACTTCAAGTTTATCCAACCAAGTAAGTAATTTTTGACTGGATGTTCATTATCATCTGAAATCTCAATAGCTCCCCGTCTATGATGCCTGTATAATTTCACAAAATCAATGCACATTATTTCAGGCATGAAAGAAAGGGCCTTAACTAGTGTTCATTTATTCCTAACATTGTTTTCTGTGGCCCTCCCCAGGATTGGCTTTATTTCTATGAAGTCCATTTTTGTTGAAAATGTGTTACTTAGTAGCCAAAGAGATAAGTGTGAGTTTTCTCAGGTACGGAACCAAATGATCTTTTTGCTACCTGGCTCAAAGATTAGGGACCAAGAGTTTTCTCTGCTGTAATTCTAGGTAGCCATTAAATGTGTCAGGCTGTGATACTGTGGTGCGTACAAATTGGACATAGTGCTGGATGCTCTGGAGAGTAAGCTGTGATCATGTTCCACAAAATGTGTCTAGAAGCCAATGATGTGTCTAGAATTGTATGTTATGATCTCATTAGTTTTTAAATAGTCAACTTCTGGGGCTCCTCGGTGGCTCAGGCGATTGATCTTCCAACTCTTGATTTCAATTCAAGTCATGATCCCAGGGTTGTGGGATGGAGCCCTGTTTCACCTTCATACTCAGTGCAAAGCCTGCTTGAGATTCTGTCTCTTCCTCTGCCTGTCCCCCACTGGCGTGTGCTCTCTCTCTTTCTCTCTCAAGATAAAATAAAATAATAAAATAAAATAAAATAAAATAAAATAAAATACATCTAAAATAGGCAACTTCTGAATGTGAACACATTATATAAGCGCTACTTTTCTTTTGTGTTATTATAAAGCATTTACATTCACTTCAATAGAGACTATCTATTAACAGCTCAATCAAGTCAACTGAAGATTTCCAAGATATTGAATAAGAGAATCATTTTATACTGGCTAAAAGCACAGTACTAAATTGTCAAAGATGTAGTAACAACCAATGTGTAATGTTATAGTGTCTTCACATGTGGCAGTTGATCAAGTTAATTCCCTATTCATTTCAATAAATGTAGATAGATAGATGGACTATATTACATATATATGTTATACCTGCAGTATATACTAGCTGTATAAGAGAAACTTCACATTTGGAATACTTTAGCTTTTAGATTTTCAAGCAATCATGATTATTGCTTGAATCTGTATTTCTCTTTAGTTTTGCTGATCCAGTGGTTTTGTGGGGGTTCTTATATTAAAGGGCTAATGCAGACAGCTGAATGAGCAACTATTTCTTGGATCCTGTGTTCATGGATCAATATCAGATTGTTTATGCTGTGCTTTTGGGCTCTCTTACCAAATAAAGCTGTTATTACGATTCAGAGGTTTAAAATAAATTATAATGAGGGAATAGGAAAAGCAATAAAATAGGTGATGGTCAAATAAAATCACTGAAGTTTGTCATTTAGTTTAAAATTCTGATACTGTATTATAATCCTTAATATTATTTATATTGATTACTCATGGCTTTCATTCCAAATGCATAAAAACTGGAATGAAGCTTTATTTTAAGAAAAAAAAAAGATTGCATTAAGCCCCCTTTTTTTGAAGAATAGTTTAATCTTTAAACATTTTGCTCAAAAATGCCATTTGACTGACAACCAGTTCCCCCTCAGCTCATTTTAGCTTGTATTTTTAAATCTTATTTTTTGCCTTATAAATCTACAATGTAAGATAGTTCTTATTAAATTATTTTCACATAACCAGCTTGTATAACCCTTTTATTGATAATGATGTCCTGCTGAAATTCCCGTGGCTTCAGCTCATTCCAGACCACCTGAGATGCTCCAGCCTCTTGACCCCTGTCAACTCAGAATCATCATTAGTAATCACAGAATGGCTTTAGGTGAAAAAGGAGACAACTTGCCTTTGAAGCCTTGATGTGACATATTCAACCAACAGAGAGTCATGTTTCCATATAAGCACAGAGCATTTTCCCCATTGGACCGCTCTGTGATGTGCCCCCTAAGTCTTCCCAGGATAGGCTCTTGGAATAATCTGGATGGAAGTGGAAAGAGAGAGGAAGAGCACATGGAAGGTCGGCCCCAGGCAGCCCACAACAGTAGCAGAAACATCTGCAGTGCTCAGTGTCTTCAGGTGCCCGACCACTTTATGAGCGTCCGTCGGCCATCTTATCAGGAGATCATTATTCCCCTTGTTCTTCGTTGCTCTACCGTATTTTCTTGCATGGTCATGTTTTCACTTGGAGCCCTGAGGAGTCGTGATAACTGCAGACCACATTGAAATGATCTGGTTGGAAAGCATTTCATGTTCCCATGGTTTTTCCAACTTATGGTCATGTGAAATGGACAGGAAATAGACCACCAGTCTTTTCTTTCTGTGTGGCCCTGAGCAAAGCCATGCAGCCATTTGGGGGCTCTTCTTGGGCTAATTTCCACATTTATATTACAAGGATGTTAGATTACATGATTACCCATGACCTTGCAGATACTGATATTTCTGTGATTTGTCCTGTTGTAGATGACAAAATGGGAATTTGGAAAAGATTGTCTCAGTTGATGTCACACATTCCCTGCCACCTGCCCACCCACAGTAGTGACACAGCTCATGTTCACCTCTGTTGTTCTTAATTCCTGAATCAGGTACTTACTGCCACGCTGTGTGCCTTCTTCTGGGCTCTCTGTGAACCTCAGTGTAGTTGGAAAGTTGTCCTTCAGGGTTAAGTAACAGGGCTTTGAACTTGGCCTTGCCATACTTGCCGGGTTTACCAGTAACATCACAAAGATACAGCATCCACGTGACCTTGATGAATGCATTGCAGCAATCCCCTAATACTCTCTGTGAAACAACACAGGGTTGGGAAGCCTTGAACGATGAAACTAACGAGGTGAGCTCAGTAAGTGAAACTTCTGCCTCTGCCATTGATTAATAAAATTTGCATCAGTGCAAATGGTTAACGGCATCTTAATCGACGCGGATTCACTGTTCATCAACAATATGGGGAACATGTCTGAAAACTAATCTTTGGCGATGTGCAGGTAAGGGAGCCTACAAACCCAGCAGTGGCTCTCAACATTTGCTCCTGAGTGCACACTTGACCTAAACTAGTAGCTGGAGGTCTCGGGGACTCTGGAAGCCCCAGCTATAGGGAAAACCACGCCCGGGCTACAGGCCCTCTTCCCATTGCCCAAGCACCACAAGCACAGGAACAAGCAGAAGTGTTAAGGGAAAGGCAGCTAACCCAGGGATAGCCTGAAAATGGTCCTTCAAAACAGCGTTGAGAGAACGCTGGGGTTGGGTGACCCCAGTTGAAGCATTTTTTTTTTTTTTTTGAGAGAGAGAGAGACAAAGTATGAGCAGGGGAGGGGCAGAGAGAGAGGGAGACACAGAATCCAAAGCAGGTTCCAGGCTCTGAGCTGTCAGCACAGAGCCTGATGCGGGGCTCGAACCCACAAACTGCAAGGTCATGACCTGAGCCAAAGTCATACACTTAACCGACTGAGCCACCCAGATGCCCCCAACTGAAACATTCTTAAAAATGCTCTATTTTGATGTATTTTCTATTGGCAGATATGCATCACATTTACCTGATAACTTTGCCCTTTGTATGTCTATAAATGGGTGATAATACCCTTAAATTCACCATAAAAACTCCATTGAGTTTTGTGTACAATCTACTTAAAACACAAATGCCATCCTCCTTCCCTCCACAAATGAGCTGCTTTGATGGATAAAGATCAAATTCGACAATTTTCTTGAAACTAAACCCCACCTGCATTTTAATTGATTTTCTTTTATTCTTATTATTACAGTTAGGCAAATGGGTTATAATACCATGGGCTGCTGTTACTAATGCATGTGTCCCAATGGGAATTTGTGAATTATTAACAGTTGTGCGAAAAGTGCTTCACGGCTCTGTTAATAACTAGCCCTTTTCCTACGGAGCGGGTCTTCCTTGGTGAATGTCCTTTTCTGGAATCCACTTAATCAGAATATATAGAAGAAGTCTATATTTTAGCTCAGTTACAGTAACAAAAAAGTTTAAACAGAAGCACAAGAGCGAAATAATTCATTTGAGTCCTTTTGTTACATTGTGGCCAAAATGATAATCTGTGTAACAAGTTCTTTGATAGGAAATTATGTTAAATTGTAATTAGGTTTATCGTTTTCTGAGGGTATGTACAAATGAGTTTCTTTACAGCTAGATTTTACAACATCCTTAACATGTCACAGATACATACTAGGTGATCAATAAAAAGTCAATGAATGGTTTTAAGAAAAAGTGACATGACTTTATACTGGTGTGTAACCTCCCAAATCAACATGAGATTTCACCATTGGTTTCCTTTATATGAAACAGAGGTGTTGGTTTTTTGTTTTGTTTGTTTCAATTTTAAATTGGCACTGCGGTAGCCGTTAGCTTCATGCGTCTCATTTACCTTGATAGAAATTGCATAATGACACCTCTATATGCTCAGAAACTCAGCGGTGAAAGTATTTCTGACTTACAGCCATGTATGTATGTTTGTGTAAATATGTATATATGTATATATACTTTCCCTTTAGACCTTCACCAGTATATTTCACAGCTGCTATTGGAGAAGTAATCCTGCCAAATTGTGTGTTTATTTTATTTTATTTTTATTTTTAAATTCTTAAAAATTTTTAATGTTTATTTACTGTTAGAGAGACAGAGAGAGAGAAAGAGAGAGAGAGAGAGAGAGAGAGAGAGAGAGACAGACAGACAGAGAGTGAGCTGGGGAGGGGCAGAGAGAGAGTGAGACACAGAATCCGAAGTAGGCTCTGGGCTCCAAGCTGTCAGCACAGAGCCTGACGCGGCGCTCAAACTCACGAACTGTGAAATCATGACCTGAGCTGAAGTCAGAAGCTTAACCTACTGAGCAACCCAGGTGCCCCTGTGTGTTTATTTTAAAATATAGCTTATTTATATGCTGTCCCTTCAAGACATAGTAATTGACTTCGATGGCATAAATACCATTAAAAGGTAGGAATTGGTATAAACATTTGTATATGTGTGTATGCTATGCTCACAAGCACACAAAATAGTATTCCTTTCATCCGTTACCTGAGTGACCGAGCAGTCTTTATGGAAGGCCGTTCCAAAATGGACCAGCAGCTACTGAAACTTTCTTTTTCAGTGTAAATGATATTTAACAACTAAATTGATTCGTATTAATTTTTGCTGTAGTGTATCCTCTTTTGTACCTAATCCTTTTAATTCTGGATAAGTTATATGTGCTCGAAGCTTGCTTAAAGTGGGAAAATATAATTGGTCATCATTGAAATAGCCCATACCCCATGTATGCTACAAATGCTTTATTTTGGAAATTAAAAGTGATGTTCTTTAAGCTCCATTTTTCTCCAGTTTAAAAACTTTGATGGCTTTACAGCGCCTGGGTGGCTCAGTCAGTTGAGCATCGACTTCTACTCAGGTCATGATCTCACAGTTCGTGAGTTCAACCCCAGCGTCAGGCTCTGTGCTGACAGCATGGAGCCTGGTTCAGGTGTTGTGCTCCTGCCCCCTCTCTGCCCCTCTGCTGATTCTCTCTCTCTCTCTCAAAATAAATAAACTTAAAAAAAAACTTTGATGGCTTTCTATGCCCTCAGTACTCCTAAACAGATAGAATACATTTTATATTCTATACCTACCTTTTGGGGGTTTCAACAGAAATCTCATGTTATTTATCAAAGTTTTTGCCTCTACTCTCCAATATAAAATTTCTCGTATGGCAAGAATGGCTGCCTGGGTACCCCCCAAACACATATTTGTTCTTTGGTCAATGTTACATTTAAAAATGCCTTTCCCATACACTCCACCTACAAATCTAGTCATAATTCAAGACAACCTCAATTCCTATATGGGTACAACTCATTGCGGTTAATATCTTTGCTTCCTTCAGATAAGGAGATCTGGTCTCTACCCACAGAGTAGAACAATGTTGCTCACCCCAGACCAGCTTTATATTCATCCCAGAATGGATACATGGGCATGGAATAAGTGATTCCTATAAGTTTGGGAGGCTTTAAGCCCGCCAGTGTGTAGCCTGATCAAAGCAGGGCAATGGAGCATATGAAAATGTTCATGGGTACACACGCATTTCCATATCGATCAGAATGCTGAGGATACCGTAAAAGACATCAGTCAAAACAACTAGATTCATTCATTCACTTAATATGTTTTAAATAGGAGCTCAAGCTCTTACTCTTAGGTTGGACCATAGAAAGTTGCAAAGTTTATAGTTCACATATGGTTGACCATCAGCAAACTCACCTGGTTCAAGGCTTGTAGATAACAGTAGTAAATAATAAAGGCTGCTTATATGGAACTTATAGTATGTATAGTCCACTAGATACATACAGTCCACTAGTTTCTATAATCAAATCTTTGATGTTTCTACCCCTGTTCATACACCTTGCATTGGCTCTTAACACACTTAATTATGTTAAAGAATTTTCTGTGTGTGATTATTCTGTTTTCTTTTGTTCCCCATTCTAGTTCTTTGACCCAATGGGACTAAAGGCTATCACCTCAAAGTTGGTGAATTATTTCTTATATTCGTGTACTTCTTGATTATTAAGGCTTAATTCACTTTTCTTCTGTTAGCCTTTTAATTTCCCAGACAAGAAGAGGTTGATTTCTTAGTATTTATCCTTACAGAGAAACTAGTCTTTCTTCCCCGATCACCTGCTCTGCCTACATTGTGTTCAGTTCCCTCCTGCCCTTCTGGAAGAGCAGTGGCCAGAATAAGACCTAGTGTTGCAGTAGCTGGTGATTCACGGGTCTCTTCAGGTTTAGGATCTTGTTTTCTCTGTTGTCCTCCTGATGATAACATGCATGTTGCTGGCTTTTTTGACATAGAACAGCACAAAGAGCTTCTTTCCCCAGAAAATATAGTGACTCTACATCTTTTTTTTAATGTTTATTTATTTTTAAGAGAGAGAGAGCAAGCATGAGCGAGAAAGCAGCTGAGGAGGGGCAGAGAGAGAAGGGAGACACAGAATCTGAAGCAGGCTCCAGGCTCTGAGCTGTCCGCACAGAGCCCATTGTGGGACTTGAACTCATGAACCACAAGATCATGACCTGAGCCAGTGTCAGATGCTTAACTGACTGAGCCACCCAGGTGCCCCAGTGACTCTACATCTGAACTGCTAAATCAGAAAGCATTGTTAAACAGTATGAGTTGAACTTATTTATTTCTGAGTCTTTAGTCTCACATTATATCTACATGAAAAATCATCTTCTACATTAAATGTAGTGGATTTATACAAAAAGTTGCAAATCGCTATCACATTTTTTATTCCTTATAACAGCCCTGTGAGGTAGATTGAGGTAATGTTCCTATGTTCAGATTTACAGAGAAGAAAACAAGGTAAGGATTTGGAGGATTTTACTCCAGGTTCATTAAGAAGCCCACAGGAAGCTAAGAACAGACTCTAAGCCCTAATCCACTGCTCATTTGACTACACTAACAAGGATTTTGGTACATCACAAACCAGGAAAGTTGCATGTTACCAAGTCCTGTGTTTAAAAGTCTTAAATCCTGTCTAATAAGAAATAACTAGTCAATGGGTTAATAATGAATGGCTGTTCTTACTCTTTTATTTTCTCTTATGGCTTAGTCTTTACATAAATTCCATATCCACTGTATGTCTGAGATCATCAGTTGATACCTATTTATTGTGTTCCTACACAATAAACTATCTGAAAAGCAGTTTGGCATCCCTTTTATATTTACTGAGGTATTTGAGTTATCTGCTTCAGTTTGCATTTCGGTATGCTGGACTGAGATTGATTTGAACACCTTTGTGAAACTCCGTGTTCAGTTTTAGACAGACCTTTAGCGGCTTGGCCCTTTGATTTGCATAAAACTACAAGAGTTTGTGGGCTTAATGGAATCTTGTCTAAATCTTGTTGTTGCACATGAAAGTCCAAAATAACACCTTTCCAAGGTACTCACTTCTTTTTGTAATTTTACCTGACAGAAAACTTCCTGATAAAACTTTTATTTCAAGAAGCAAGTACAGTGTCATCCCAAGAAAATGTTAAGAGACATGCTATAGACCCTTTTGTTGATTGGCTTCCGTCAAGAATGACCATAATGCGTGTGGTTCTTTTCATCTCTAAGGCTTTGGGAGACCAAATTTTCTATTTTTTCTTCTTTTTAAAAAATATTTATTTGAGAGAGAGAGAGAATGACAGAGTGCGAATGGAGGAGGGGCAGAGAGAGAGGGAGCCAGACTCTGAAGCAGGTTCCAGGCTCTGAGCTGTCAGCACAGAGCCCGATGTATGGCTTGAACTCATGAACCACGAGACCATAACCTGAGCCGAAGTCAGCGCTCAACCGATTGAGCCACCCATGTGCCTCTGGGACACCAAATTTTCTTCAGTAGAGCATCATTTGTATTCCCTTACCATCCTTGCCTAAACTAATATACAATATTCACTTAACGTCATATATCTATCATGACGTCTTCTGCTTTACACTAATAACTGAGCTACAGTTGCTATGGATTTATTATTTACTCAATTTTCTGATTTTTAAAGCCTTCTTGCACTTTAGGAAAAAAAGTACCACATTGCAGTATCTTCACACTAGACAGCTATTTTGAAAATCAGATTTTTTCTTAAAGATGCTGTACTTCTCCTTCTTGTGTTTTCCTGTGACATAGTGAAGTTGTCCTTGTTTGCCTGAAGGAGTCATTTACTTGTGGCTTTTTCTGTTTGAATGATGAATTTAGGGGGATAAGGCTGAGTTATGAAGTTTATGTCAAGTGGCCTTATTGACCTTTACAGAGCAAGTGCCACGTTTTTCTGCCTTCCAATAGGTCTCCCTGTCCAAGACCGGGAGCATCTTCATAAATGAGTGGTTGGGACGGGGAAGATGTATGTGCAGGGAAGGTTTGCATTTTGTTGTCCTTTTCGTCCAGATGACTCACTAATTTGTTTCCGAGTCACAATATGGAATTGTCAGACTTCACCTAAAGTCCTTGAAACCAAGACTGGGCTGTACCAAACACACTGGAATTGTGTCATCTTTTGGCATCCCACCCCTTCCCTACCTGTCGTTTATTGAACACAAATCCTGTGAGCACCTCTCGAGACTAGGTCACTGTTAGGCACTATAGGAATGTAGAGCTTATCGGATGCAGTGGTGATCTTCTTGAATTTGAATGTGGGAAAGTATGAGGTTTCCTTAATCTCTGATCATTTCAACATTCCTGTCATGTCTCAGCTGTGGTTAGAAAGAAATCTTCCTGTCTAGATTAGTTTGGAGGGGGGGAAAGTCACCTTATTAAGGATGTCATTTTCAAAGCAAGATTTGCACTCTTGTTATGCCTTGTCTTTTCTTTGGCTATGTTCTTTTACTTAAATTTATTTCCATATGAAAGCCCTATTAAACCTTGTTTTAAATAGTACACATGTCAAAAGGAGATCATTCTGAGCTATGTGTCTACTATGTGGCTTGACCGTGCTGTTCATGGGACTTACTCCTCTTCTTAATGTGCCCAATGCCCAGGAATAAACCTTTTGTCGGTGCAGAATCCCCGGTCTCAACATTGCCGTTATTCAAGGTTGCTTCTATTTTAATATAAATGACATTCATTTTGGATGGTTAGATGGATTTTCATCAAATTGGTAAGGTATGTTTGTAATGGTCTTACTCAAAGGTAGGTTCCATGACTTATGCAAAATTCACTTTCTGAGACCCTAGGTCGAATCTTAGGAACAATCACTTAACATCTAATTTAGAGTCCCTTTCCTGGACAAATGAATCGAAGACAGTGGGGTGGCCAATTAGGAAAGATGGACTTGGATACAACCAAATAAGCTTCTCAGTTGAAGAACATTTGGTATCCACAGGTGTGAGCCCTTTTCCTCCAAAGCAGTTGAAGCACAGGTATCATGGGAATCTTTGTAAGTGCTGATACACATCTACTACATGTATCCATGGACAAACTATGGTTTCAGACATGAACCCCAATTGATCATGAACCCCAAAGAATCTAACACTGAAAATGTGAGCCCAAATATAATAGTTTCTGTTGGGGTCAACTACTGAGTCTGTAGAAAGGCTCTTAAAACTTTTATTTTTTATTTATTTACTTTTAAGTTTTTATTATTTATTTATTTATTTATTTGAGAGAGAACAAGCAGGGAGGGACACAGAGAGAGGGGTTAAAGCGGACTCTAACAGCAGAGAGCTCAATGTGGGGCTTGAACTCAGGAACCGTGAAATCATGATCAACTGACTGAGCCACCCAGGCACCCTGAAACCTTTATTGATGCAGAATTGTTCCAATTCGGGCATATGAAAAATAGTATCATGATTTATAATCGATGCATTTTAACAAGTGCTCTTAGATACCTATAAATCCCTATTACTATCCCTTCATTTAAAAAAGTTTACATTTCCCAGTGATCATCCCTTTTGCTGTCACTATTAATAATTGATGACAAGGCTGACACTACATGATACTTAACTTGCAACCAATACACATTTCACACTGACAACTCTATATGTCATGCTCCAAGGATTATTTTTACAGACTTCAAACACATGGACCTTACTTGTGATTGATGTACCAAGATCCTTTGTAAATTATTTTAGTAATGTTACTAAAATTATAGAAAACTATTAAAACTGAAAATTGATTTTTGCAGTCTACTAAAACTTTTAATTGATGATCATTAATGATTATCTTGAGTTAGCAAAGTAACACAACTATTGATAGAGAAGGATAACATAATCAGAATTTTTTCCTGAACAATTTGTAAGTAAGAGGATTAAGCTTTTAGCCCAAGTGAATAAATTATACATGTCCGTTTGGCTCAGTTATTGGACAGAGAAGACTTTTCCCACTTGCAATAGTAGATAAATAGTCACTATATGCTTTATGCTGCAGGGATTCAAAGTTGAGATATTTTAGAGACTGGAAGATGGTGCCGTTGATATATGCAGCCTATTTATAATTTTTATTTAGAGCCTCTTCTATCATTAAAAAATAATACATGAGTGAGTTTCTTTCAACTATATCGTGGATAGCTTTTCATATTTCCTAATGAACGATTCTAATGTGCTGTCTGAAGCACTTTCCTATGGAGACAAACCGCAGTAAAAGCCTTACTCACGTTTCAAGATTATGCCTTGGCTTCAGCTTTTAAATTAGTCATTGTATATTTTATTCTTCCCTTGACAAGGATTTGAGGACCAATTTTCTCTTTATTAACAAGGGTGAGATAATCAATTTGTGAATAAGCTAATCTTTCTTAGTACTTGGCCAGATGTCATCCTGCCCATATTAGACTGACTTTAGAAATAGTTTATTTCATATCTGGGTAAATAAATACTCTAAAAGCCCAGTGATTCTCTAAAAAGAAGAAAACACTGCCAATTCTATCTCAGATGATGATTGTGCTAAGTATCTATTATGTAAACACTCTAGGGGAATCCGTAAATCATCCTGAATAGCCTTCCTAGGGTCCAGCAACATGTTTGCTTGGATTGAAAAAAAAAATCATAAAGGAAATCATCTTTCAGGAAATCATCTTTCTGTTTTAGAGGCGCCTGGGTGGCTCAGTCAGTTGAGCATCCAAGTCTTGATTTCAGCTCGGGTCATGATCCCAGTGTCTTGGGATTGAGCCTATGCTCACCATGGAGCTTGCTTAAGATTCTTTTTCCCTCTCCCTCTGCCCCTTCCCTGGTGCATGCTCTCTCTATCTCTCTCACTCTATGAAAAGAAAATTTCTATTTTATTTTTATTTTTTACACATTTCGTAAGTAAAAGGAATATCCAAAGCCTTGAACTGGATACTAATGGTAGATACAGCTTCATTTTGGTGGTAGTAGTCAAGTTCGTTCTAACACACCGTGCCTGGGCATACAGACAGAGACTTCTAGCTCTATGCTTCTCACATGTAATAGCTAGACCATAATTCTTAATGTCATTTGATGTAGATCTCCATAGTCGCACATATTATATTCATTCACACAAACAAGTTTCTTATTTAAGAAAATTGCCTGGAGATTGCTTTATCTAATCACATCAACCCTCTCCTACATGTTGTGACCACACTCCCTTAGCTTATAAGAAACCATATAAACTGCCAATGAATTAATTTTCACTCAACCTAGGTCATCAATTAAAAACTGGTATGAAATGTTTCATGTGATCTTCTGAAATCACATTTCTTTCCTCTGATTTGAAAAACTTTGGCTTTGTGGAAATCTCATCGGTTATTGACTGTGATGCTTCTTTTCCAGTGTTTTTACTGGTAGAAATATATCAATGAGGCTCAGTATTGTCAGGCAGACTTTAGACACAACAAAACACAATTTAGCTCCATCTAAGATGATTTCAAAGTTTCTTAGTCTGCATCACTGAAAGGGATGGCATAGCTGAAGTCAACAAATTGTGAACCTGAAATAGTGTAATGAGGACAGTACAGATGAGCTTGACTAAATTTTTAAATTTCACCTCACTTTTTTTCTGTAAAGGCATATTTTAACTAAAATGACACCAGATTATTTAGTGCTCAATTGCATAAACTCCACTTATATTTGGCCATTTTGTTGAACCTCTTTTGACCTTTAAAATCTTTTTGTTGAGCTTTTATTTGTTCTATTTTGGGATTTCACTTAATTATTTAGGAACAACAAAACGGAGAAGGAATAACGGGTGATAAAAGCTGTGAGTCTACAGATAAAACCACATATTAAGTCTTCCGCTTGTGCCGGAAAGCAGTGCAACACTTTCTGGAGTTAGTTATTTAATGTTTTGTTTGACCGTGGAAAGTAATAGAGGGTTTCCATGCTTCTGTGTACAATTAAAATCAGGAAGCTGAATTGGGGAAAAAATTGGTTAGAATTGAAGAGCTGAAGGTCTTAATAAACTATACTCTAAAAAGAGTTAGTCCAATCAGTATCATTGATCACCTAGCTTCCTGTATTGGCCTCTTAAACGTGGATTGCTTCAAATCCTACCTCACCCCATTCCTCCTCAACAGGCAGCCAAAGTGATCTTGGAAAATGTAAACCTAACTATGCCACTCCCTTCTCAGAATTCCCATTTGGTTCTCTAGGGTTTCTAGGGAAAATCAAAAACTGCTTGGTTCTGAACACAACACCCTTCATCCTGAGTCTACAACGATGTCTTCTGCACCCACTCACCTGCTCTGCTCCTGATGACAGGGTGACTTGCTGTTCCCCAAAGGCATGCTCCCCCTTGCTGTGGCATCTGGGTGAATTATTTTCCTTTTCCAAAAACCTTCTTTGCTGTCTGCTTGATTACATCTCAATTGTTGATTCATTCAATCATCTTTCAAGACTTGCCCATCTGGGAGATGCCATCTTGATCCTGCTTCCATGACCCAATAGCACCTGCATATTCTTCATATAGTTCTGTAAGCATTGGCTAACTTGTGTCTCCCTCCATTGGACTAAGTGTGTTGTAAGGAAAAAGAGGGTATTCTATTGATGACTGCATTCCAGGTGCCCAGGAATGTCCTGGGATCGAATACAGTGGATTCTCACTGAAGGAATCTTGGTTGAATCCAGGTATGATCAGGAGTTCTGTATTCAAACAAGGCCCTGGCAGTAACTCACCATGTGACTTTCAGTGCCCTCTTTAAATACCTTCAAGCCTCAGTTGTTTTTTCAAGAGGAGCAAGATTCCTGCCTCATGTGGGCTGTTCTAACTGTTAAGGGCTATATAAAAGTATCTTGAATGTTAAAAAAAAAAAAAAAGAAACTGAATACAAAGATGAGGTGATAGTATCGGTACACTTATTCTTTCTGCATCAGTGGTATTTGTTAAGGTGTTTGATTCTGTGAGAAAAGTAAGGAGAGAGAAAACCTGAAGTCTATATATCTTGTTTTGAGTTCCCTACTGTTGTTACAGAAACACAAGGCTACACCCTTCCCCCAGGAACAGGAATATTTTCCAAGCCGTGTTCGGTAATCAAATTGATAAGCTGCCTCCCAAAATAACATCCGGAAATGGAACACATTCCTGTTTTTGAAATGGTTTTGGTATTGCCTATTTTTCATTATTTGGTGGAGTGAAATTTTACTCTTTGGGGATGTTTCATTCACTTGGGAAACCAAACTTGAGAACACAACTAGAGATGGCCTTTATTGAAGAAGAAATATAGAGATAAAAGTGAATAGAAAAATGGCTCTAACTGTGTTACAAAGCAGGAAATCAAGTTACCTATTTGGGAAGCCCACAGAGATCACCATTTCCCAGGGCGTATTCTCTGAATTTTCTCTATTTTATCAAGTTTTAAGATTTGAGTGGAAATAATAGAATCCTAATTCCGAAAGAAATACCACTAGGACACCCAGGCAGGGTAGCTGTCAAGAACAAAGTCAAGTATATTGGAAAGCTCAGTGAATTAAGAGCCAGAATAACAAGGTTCTACTTCTTGACTTGGTGACTTGGCTTGACTTGGAGGAAAGGGGAAGGGTTAATTTCACCTGCCTGGTCTCCATATCTTCATCCACCTAATGAAAGACCTACTGTCGTCTGATAGCCCCTAGTTCTGAAATTCCCTGACTGTAAACAATTTTAGTTTCTACATCTTCAGATACAACTAACTACTTTCCTCACCTCGACCAAACCTTATTCCCTTAATCAGGAAGCAAAGGAGAGAGGGATGGAGGAAAGATCTCAGAAACTCCTGGCTTGGACACATATTAGTCTCTCTTAGCCCTTACAGTAAAGAAGTAATTTCTAATGTCAAATGTGAATAATTTCTTTCCAGCATACATGACTAAATTGGGCTCATTAGTCATAAACACATTATCCTTCCTACAGTATGAGCAGTGGATTGCTTCCTGATTAGAATAAAATGGAAAGGTTTTGAAGTATCCCTGTGACTTGTCCTGTGGAATGTAAACTTCCATAAATAATTTGAAAAATAATTTCCATAAATATTTTCCAAAAATGTATTTTTCTAAAATTTTAGAATATTTTCTTTTTTACATGGTGTGATGCTTTTTTTTTAATATGTGAAATATTTAGGGGAAGCACAAAAATAATGGCTTATCCTCAGTTATATTGACCTTCATGGAATTTTAAATCTGTTTTCTTGCCATATCTATGATTTATCACTTTTGACAATTCTGAGCTCCTCTATCCAGGGGCAGGTGATGTCGCACACCCATTCCCCACCCCTCCCCACACATAACAATGCCCATGAACATGCATGTTCACATCTCTCTCCCCCAATGCCCCCCTCTTTCCTTATTCCCTTTTCCCCTCTCTGTTTTCTTTAACCATTACAGCTGCTCAGTCAGGGCCAAAAACTCTGTAATATCACGAACAGTACAGATTAAGAAATGCTGCTGGGTGTAAACGGCCAAGCATCACTTCATAAGGACCACGAAGAGAGACTGGTCAGGAAAGATCCTTATAATATTCCAGACATTGGTAGTAGAATTATGAGTGTGAGAATGCTGCAGAAAGCAGGTCTCATGGTCAGGCTGCCTTTGCTGTTGTCTCCATGAATGTGAAGTGAGGGAGCCAGAGACTGAGTCTTCATCCATTTGAGAGCAGTAGAAAAAGGCCACTCGAAGGGTTCTGAGTATGTGGTTCATGATCCTACACTCCTGGGATCCCAGTCCTGCCCTTTCACCAGTGTGTGATCTTCGGCAAGTTAGATGCGTTCTTTGAGCCCAGAGACTATGTAATAATAAGATGATGATGAATGCACTCTACCACCTCACTTTGTGAGGATTCCGTGAAGGAGCATACCACAGTGTGGTGATGTTATTCATCTGTTTTGTTTCATGAACATCATCAATGAGCCCCTTAGAACCGTGCCTCTAAGAGCCTGGCCATCAGCTACCCGTTAACAAGCACTCTAGGTGATGCTTAGGCACCAGGGTGTTTTAGAAACACAGGCTTAGGGACTTACTTCCAATTTTAAAGGAAAATAAATCAATAGAAAAATTTGGATTCAATCTGCAAGCTTTTAATTTTTTACCACGCTTTCCCTTTGCATTTTCAAAAATATTTTTCTTTATCTTCTGCATATCTCTACTGAAAGTAATATCTTTTGATGGAGGCATATTTGGAAGAGCTGTTTTTTCTTAATCCCTAACTTGTGAATAAAAATTACCAAGAGGCTAAGCCTTTGAATTTCTGTCTTCACAGTGCCTAGTCACAAATTTTACATTTTAGTGTGACATTGGTTGAATCATCTCCAATTGTATGGGATGTTTTCAAGTTGAGAGAATAAAAAAAATGAAAGGATTTTTGTGTCATTAAGTATACAAATGTTTGAAGCAATCTTTGTGGTTAGGATAAGGCCAAGAAACAAGGGAAAATTTCAGATTAAATCACAATGTTCTATTCAAATACAGAAGTTTTGTTATCAAATGATGATCACCCTTAATATTAAAACTAGATTTACTTACCCCTGTTGCCCTACGTTGCAGTATCTCTACAGTGTTCCCAGGGTGATCTCAATAGGAATGTCCTTGTCAGCCAACTTGTGTTTCTCATTTGGTGCCGGTGACTGTGCATGGCTGATTGCAGCAGTAGATCTAGTCAGCCTAAGTGTGAAATGGTCAGTGGAATAAGGGCAAATATTGGCTCAGCTGAATTAGACTTTAAAAAACAAAGCAAAACAAAACAAAACTCAGTGGTTAACACAAATGGTTTCGTGAAAATTGTTTGGTTTAAGAGGCATAAGTACCTGCTGCTATGTGAAGAAACATCGGGGGAGATGGAAAAGAAGGAAGTCATTGTAGTGGAGTGATATATTTTAAACTGATCTCTGGACAAGGAGGCAGAGAAGGACATCTGCCTTGTCTTCAGCATCAAATTTTGGACACATCAATGAACTGGAGGTGGGAAGAGTGGGAGATGAATATATACACTGAAAAGTTTGAAAGCACAGTATGCGTTATGACGTTATCAGGGAAAATGCCTTATGGATGCTGGAACACGCAACGATACCCACAGGGCAGGAAAGCAGGCTCCATTGATTTTTCCCTGGATCCTCATATTCCTTACTAATGCACTTGAGGGTGTAAATAATGCATACACAGATTGCATTAGGGCTGATTGTCTGCTTATTGGATGCATAAGTCAAAAGGCATTATTAGTGCATTAGAGGCTGAGGATGGTTCCAGATTGCATAGTCTCTTTGCCTAATGACTGTCACAAATGAGGAATTCAAGAACCAGAGACCAGACAAAACCATCCTCAGAGCTTGTCTTGTGAATTTCCTTCTTTTGCATTGTGTTTAAAAAAATGTAGTTTATGGAACAAAAGAAAGTTTTGTTCTAATGCATGGTATTTTTGTTAAATAGGAGAGTGAGACAGGAAAAGGTCTTCATAAGGGAATATGAAATTGTTCCTGTGATCCTTCTAAAATCCATGGTTCATTTTTTAAAATTTAGGTAAGATAATTGTAAATAAACTCATGTTACAAACTGTTTAGGATTGTCTCAACAATTTATGTAGTCTGGGGAACAATTATGTATCTCAATCCATTATCAGATCTTGTATTGCTTAACCATGGTGTGAAGCTGGATGGTTCTTCCCTATAATTCCATCTTATTGATAAAACTGAAAGTATCTTTCCGTTGATCACACGTTTGCCTATGATCTAACAAATGTTATTGTATCAAATGTTGCATTTCTTCCAATAGGATCATCCCTAGGAAACGTCACTTTGACTTTGTCACAACAGAGGAATGATTTTAGGGCCATATTTCTGAAGCTTTTTGTCTCCTACAGCCTTCTTTATTATGGTCAATATCTGGTCAATATCTGACTTTCAGATATTATTTTCAGCGATAAAACTAACTAAGTGCATCTTGGTGGGTAGTTAAGATTCTTCTTTTCTCTGACAGAGACCTGTTTCAAAAGCATAGAGCGCTACATTTTCAGTTAAGATAATGGGATGTATGGGATTTATACATGCAAAATTGGTCGCCTAGAAATCTATGGTCTCTATAAAAGCCAAGCTCAGTTCCTAGAATTTGGAAGGAAAGGTAAACTTCTGATTTAATAGATAGGGACACATTACTTCTTGTAAAAGCCCATTCTCAATTCTCACGGATGCTTTAACAGACTTGCCTCTTGAAATGCAATAGTTTTAGAGTTCATTCTGTTTTTTTACAGTGTCCTTCTTATTTCAGGATAGTTTTAGATTTACAGAAAAGTCACAGAGAAATGACAGCGTTCCCGTTAACCCCACATAGTTTGCCTGGCTGTAAATATCTTGTGTTATAATGTAAATTTGTCACAAGTAATGAATCAGTATGGACACATTATTAACTGAGCCCCAGTGCTGAAGTTTTTAAAAGACATTAGAGTGAGGGGCACCTGGGAGGCTCAGTCAGTTGAGTGGCTGACTCTTGATTTCGGCTCAAGTCATAATCTCATGGTTCACGAGTTCAAGCCCCTCACTGGGCTCCGCACTGGCATTTCTCTCCCTCCTTCTCATTCTGCACCCCACACTGACTCAAAATAAATAAGTAAACTTAAAAAATTAAGGTAAAAGAAATTTTTTTAAGATTTTATTTTTAAGTAATCCCTACACTCAACATGGGGCTCAAAGTTATAATCCCAAGATCAAGAGTCATCCCCTCTACTCACTGAGCCAGCCAGGTGCCCCCAAAATAATTTATATAGAATAAGTTTTAAAATAAAGACCAATTAGAAAACATACGCAGCAAGAATAGCATCCCATAGCAATTCATAAGAAATGGTCTCAGATTCAGTGCAGGTGTCTTCATAGTGGTGTATAACAGACCAATAGTGTTTTTGGTTGTCTTCTATTACATTTCATTTCAGTACAACATGTACTTAGGGTTTAAAGAGTCACTTCTGCAATACATTCTGTAAATAAACATTTGTGTGTTTTGAAAGCCCTGAACAGAAGGACACATTCCCATTTGACTTTTGAAAAACATGAAACACTCTATTGTGGGGTCAGTCATCTCCCTAGTAACAGCCGTTTTGTGAAGACTAGGGTATGTCCGATGCTCTGCAAGATCCTTGACACACATTGTCTTTGATCCTCTGAACACCCCTGCAAAGTTGATGGTATTGTCCCCATCTTTTAGATGTGGAAGTTGAAACTCAGCAAGACAAAGCAAATTTTTAGCTTGAAGTTACACAGCCAGTGAGTGAGAGAGACAGATTTTTTTTAAAAAGAAAAATCGAGGGACAGTAATCTAAGGCACAAAGTATAAAAAGCCATCTCAAATTTGTAACTGTTAGAGGATTTAGTATTAAAATCCTAATCCTGATTAGTAGAATGGAGTGTCTAGTCATTTGTACATTCTGTAAATAAAGGAGATTGGTCAAAACTGCCATTTAAACAAAATGGGTTATTTTAAAAATAGCATCACTAGGAGGTTTATATAAGGAGTGATATAGACCTAGTTGAATATCAAAAACTACTATAAAGTGTGAAAATACTAATGGAATTTATGTCACAGGCTTTCATCTTTTATAAGATGTTTTTGGTGGTTATAATAAGGTCGAGAGATAAAAATTCAGTCAAACTGAGTGGTCCGTATTAGGCATCTGAAAATAACTATATTATTATGCTAGCATAGCTATGAGTTACCATTAGCCAACATTTCTAAGTAAGGAATAGTGGAAAATTTCCTTTTTGATTAGTAATTTATACATATGCGTGTGTGTGTGTGTGTGTGTGTGTGTGTGTGTTTGTGTGTGTGTGTACGTCTTTGTTGTATAAGATAGAGTATTAGGATGTTTGATGCTCTTCTATACTCCTGACCCTGAATTTCTTTCTTGATTAGGGAGTGACAAGATAAATACATCAGAGGGTATCATCTGAAAATGTATTATCTCTCTTTGATTACTGTAACATCTCTGTCTGATTGTCATAGCTGGAGTCCCTGACTATTGCCTATTGCCTATTTAGAAGTGTGGAGAATGATCCAGGTTTATCAAGGTTATTTTCAAAAGTAAGCATCATACTTTGAAAAACATCTTCAGAGAGCTTGTTTTTTCCTGCACTGTGTCGTGGGTAAAAAGTACATGTGTAAGTCAAAGAATATGCTAGAGTTGATTCTAAATGAGAGTTTCTCAGATATCCAGTTGCTTGGACTCAGAATCTTTTCTTCTTAACCACCAGATACATAGCTTCAGATTTCATATTGGAACCTAAAGTAACATGGTAACACTGAGATTTGATACAATTCAGCTCTACCAGTAACAAGTGTCTTTGGTGATAGTTCTCTCTCTCTCCCCAAAGTTGGAAAAGCACATGTATAGTAGCACGAAGATTCTTGGTGACAGAAGGAGAAGTGATAAGTCTACAAACATCTTTATTTTCATCCAAATAACATTTGAAGACTGTGAATGGTTCTCAAGAGAATCCCCTGAAATACTACTATCAGCCACTGGGTTGATTTCTGCCAAGGTAATATACATGAGGGACACCCAGGAATGCCTTCATGTACTAAAGATACAAGAATGAAACACTAGAAAACAAGAGCAGAAGCAGAAACGTTGTCTCACTTCTGTGCTTGCTGGAAAGGCTAGACAGCAGACAAAATAAGGAAATTCTATTCTGTGTTAGGTAGTGGGAAAATGCTGTAGGGAGACATGAGAGGATCTGGAGTTTGGGGGTGGGGTTAGCACTACAGTTTTCAGTGAAGTCAGGGAGGCCTCATGAAGGGGGACAGTTGGACAAAAGTTTCAAGGAGGCAAGGGAGCAGGTGATGCATGTATAGAGCACAAAGACATCCAGGTGTGAGTAAGCACATGCAAAGGCCCTGAGACGACAGGGACAAAGGCTCTGAGAATGGAGCATTTGGCAGTTTAAGACATGACATACAACGTTGAACACAGCAGGAACATAAAATGTATTTGATTAAATCAATAATATCAGGCTTCCAGGTGTTTAAAGTGTTTACCTATGCATTTTAATTGAATTCAGTGTTTTTATTTGCTCTCTTCCCATGGGTAAAATGCTTTAACTTGACATGGATATTAAACCGTGGTTCACATAAGGAAAATAGGCGATCTCTGCTTAATATGTAGGGTTCCATAGCACTTCAAGCCTTATATTTTACTCACCTCTTCACACTAATGCTTTAAAAGGCTGGAACTTTCTCTAATAATTAGTTGTTAATTGCTTTTGCTAGGAGTGTAATTGGTTGTGAAATTGCAGTTTTTTATTTTTTAATTTCCTTTATGCTTCATGGAGAAAAGCATTCACCGGTTCCTTTTTCTTTCTTTTTTCCATGTTGAATAGTTTGACCCAAAAGAAAATCCCCAAAAACGTTACACACCAAAGGTCCTTTGTTCTGTTCCCACTCCTTGATAAAAGTTCAGTGAGTAAATAATACTTGGAGGGAAAATCTTCCTGCAAAATAATCATGGATCATGGAAACACCAGGCAAATAAAACGGATACCAAATTCTTTCAAATAATCTTTTTTTTATTAAGAAAGTATTAAGCTTATTTATTTTGAGAGAGAGAGATAGCACGAGCAGGGGAGGGGCAGAGAGAGAGGGAGACCAAGAATCCCAGGCAGGCTCCATGCTCAGTGCAGACCCTGATGCAGGGCTCAAACTCATGAAACTGTGAGATCATGACCTGAACCGAAACCCAGAGTTGGACACTTAACAGACTGAGAGACCCAGGTTCCCCTCCAATGATAATCTAATGCTGCTCTTTCAAATTAGGATACATCTTTTTTACGAATCTAAAATTCTACAGGATTTGTTCCCTAAAGGTCTTTGTCTCGAGGCTGGTCCTGCTACATAGATAAGCTGCCTTTGCACGGTTCTCTCGTGCCGGTGCAGGAGCTCTGTGTGTGGAGACCCCCCGCTTCCGGGAGGGTATGGAGACAGGGCCCAGCCTGGCCCCTGCTTGTCAGATTACAGCATCGAGAGAACTAGAGACAGTTCGTTGTGGATATAATGGGGACAAATCACACACCCAACAGGACAGTCAGTTCTGAAAGTGCCCTAGTGCCTCCCTGCTCATTTCATCATCTACACCAATTGGCCTTGGATTCAGAGGCCTGAAGGTGAATTATTCTGCTGGGTTCAGATGAGCACAATTAGACAGCACTTTAAGCATTTAAGTGGATGTGAACTCAGACTAGAGAATACCCAATGTGTAAACTAATTGTAGTCATTTTATCTAGCAGGTTCTAAAATTATCCTTGATAATGGAAATGCTTGTTCCTCCAAATTTTTATGAAATAGCCACTGTTCAAGCTATCAGAAGAGAAACCTCTTAGAACGACTGGTTAAATGCTAAGGCTTTGATTTTGTTTGATGCAAAATTCATCAGCTATTAAGTTAGAATACATGGATTGGAATGCCAGCTCCAGTGTATAGTAAATGCACCATTTAGGAAGTGTCACCTCCCTGACAAGGTGAAATTCTAGTGAGGTTGGCAATGTTTTCCATGTTCTTGCAAACTAGGCACTCTATTATATAACTGGCAATGGGGGACATAAAAAACAGTCACAGGCTTCTTCCCCAAAGAGCACCTTGTGAAGATAAGGCTTATTAAGAGAGAATATGCAGGATAATTATCACTATAAACCAGAAACAATACTTTGGTGCCGAGGGTAGAAAATGTACTTTTGACACCCAAAGAGGGAGGGCTTACGGCAGAATGACACTTCCTGGAAATTGCTCTCTCTGGACATGAGACTTGACCCAGGGAATGTCAAAGACAGGACAAACAGAGAGCCTGTCTGGTCTAGCTTCTCACGGCACAAATGGAAATTGCATAGACCCGACCAGCCACAAATTCATGGGCCCAGGTGCTGCTGAGATCCCCCGAGCTCCAGAGTCATTCTTTCCTCTCTCATTTACTCAATCATGGATTCACTGGGCAAACATTTCGAGTGTGTGTTGTGTTCTAGACACTGCCCTGGATCCTGGGAACCAAGCTGTGGCTGGAATTCACATAATCCATTGATATCACAGAACTAGCATTTTAGTAGGTGATATACACAGTGAATTCAGATTTTTAAAAATGTTTTTTCTTGGGTGGCAACAGAGTGATGGGATTGGGCTGGGCAGGGACGATGGAGAGGGGCTGTCTGGAGAGTTGTCATTTGGACAGATAACTAAATTTCAATTTTTTTAGAGAGACAGGTGCTACACTATGAGTTCATTTATTTATTAATTTTATTCATTTGAGAGTGAGAGAGAGGCCACGAGACAGGGGAGGGACAGAGAAAGAAGAGAGAGAAGCCCAAGCAGGCTCTGCACTATCAGCACAGAGCCCGACCTGGGGCTTGGTCTCATGAATCATGTGATCATGACCTGAGTCAAAATCAGGAGTCAGTCGCTTAACTACTCATTGTTCTTCTCTTGATATAAGTTGGTGCTTCAGTTTGGTAAAGAACATTCTATTGGGGGGGCACCTGGGTGACTCAGTCTGTTGAGGGTCCGCCTTCGGCTCAGGTCATAGGTTCTAGCCCCGTGGGTTCCAGCCCCATGTCAGGCTCTGTGCTGACAGCTCAGAGCCTTCAGCCTGTCTTCAGATTCTGTGTCTCCCTCTCTCTCTGACCCTCCCCTGCTCACGCTTTCTCTCTCTGTCAAAAATAAATAAAAAAAACATTTAAAAAATTAAAAAAAAAAGAACATTCTATTGGACTAAAAAAAAAAAAAAACAGTGATTATTACAGGCAACTTGCAGGAAGGGTCTTACACATCAGATTCAACCCAACTTCATTTTTAAAGTTTTGTCTTTACTAAAGTTGCCAATATATTCTTTTTGTTTTTTGTTTTTTGTTAGCAAACATGCCCTTCTCTCCTTATTTTATGTGTGAAGACACTTAGTAGGCTGATGGTGGATGAGCCCCTTCACACTCACACCTGCAGTGCCAAAAGCCAGAGAAAGCCACCTGGGATCCCTGTCAGGCTGCTGAGTACAAGCCACTGGGACTTTCTCCGATCGTAGCCCATCTGCCTTCCTGGGCACTTTCCTGAGTAAGCCAGGGCTGACTTCCAGGCAGCAGTCGCATGGCTGGGTTGAATTTTGTACATCAGAGCATTCGAGGGAGACCATATTACCCAGGGGGATTTTACTTAGCATGCTACAGCCTCCTAACAGAGAAGCTAAGAGTTTAATGTTACAAGATTCAGGCAGATGTGGTAAAATGCCATTAACTGATCTTTAGGGGAAAAAAAAAAACAACCCACCACACTGGTACATTTCATTTGAAGCTTTTCCAGGACTGGCAAGGACTGGACCCTAAGTTTGATGGAGGAGAGGCTTTCTGGGCTGCTCTCTTTCCTTTCTGTGTGTTGGCAGCATCAGTGGGAGGGAATCTTCTTCCCTTTCTAGAGGAAAATGACAATGGCTGCCAGTCTGGAAAGAGAATGTAGCATTCAGTTGAGAAGTCGAGTCACATTGTGTCCACCGAAGGACACAGCCCTCATGAAGGTTGAACAGTGGACATAGGTATTTTTATTTTCTTTGATGAGCCATGGTCATTCTCCTCCTGTGCATAACCAGGATAGTACGCTCGTGAGTCCAACAAGATCACGATTTATCTTCTTTGCAGCTTTTTCTGGTCCAAATATGTGTACACTTACAAGGAACACATTCCTTAATTTGTTGAACGCAGATCCTTTGCCTCACTGTCTCCTCTGAGGAACTGGTTGTAGGTAGAACACAATGGCAGATTTTAATCCTATATCCTCATGTTTTTTTTTCAACAGTAAACTCAGCTTGCACAATTGTTGAGTTTTCTGTTAGAAAATCAGGAGCCTTTATGTTTCAATTGGCTTTAAAACAAAGAGTGAGGGGTAAAGTTTACCTTTGAAATGTGCAACATGTGGCTTTGACTTCAGGGCTTCCTGCCCCCAGTACGAAAGGAACAAACAAGCAAGAAAACAATGCCTGGAGCACTATAAGGACTCTTAGCATCCTTGGCTTCTGGCTGTCTGATCCTATACTCCATGGACTGCAAGGAAATGAAGGTCACAGGAACCTAGCATGTCTGGTAATAGGACACTTTTGGCCACCCTGTCATAATGATGGGTGGCTTGGAGGTTGACCGGACCCCAATACTGTCATCTAGGGTAATGTGAGCAGGGCCTGGCAAGGAGGTGACAGCCCCTTGCTGGGGAGGTGGTGGGTGCCGGTGCCGAAAAGCGGAGTGGATCCAGAGACCGGGAGGTCAAACCATGTAGTTGGGACACCAGGTTCAGTGCGGTAAGACCTTCTGGTGTTTAAAAACTGCTCGTCCTGTATCTAATTCCTATATACTTAGAAGAGTCCTGATTTTATGTTAAGCTCTCTTCTTGTTCAAACCCATGCATATGTCATGTCGAGAGTTAACTAAATATTTGGAGAGCACAGCCACGTGCTGTTGGCCAAGAGTGGAAGACAGGAGGGGCTGAGAGCCGAGGGAAATGGTGTTTTCTCTGCAAAGTCAAGAAAGTGAAGCGATGTGTTCGATGTACTTTGCCATCACATTCAAAGACAGCAAGATCTAGGAAGTAGGGGCTCTCCTTGAGAGTGTTTGCTAAATACATAACTGGCATAGGTGATCCACCTCCTACACTGGGCTAGCTCGTGAACCAGAACATCATAGTCATAATCATAATATCTTCCCTTTGTAAAATACTTTGTCCACTGAACGCTGCGTTGAGTGCTCACATACATAATCTACTTGAACTCACTTAATCTCAATCACAAGGTATGAAGCAGGTGCTATTGTATAAAATGAGAAAGCCTAGGTCAGGAAGTAGGGAACTTAGCGGAGTCACTCAGCTACAAGTTGGAGGGTCCAGGTTCCAGAACGAAGTAGCTTGAATTTCAGAAATCACCAAAACAGTTGCATCGCCTTGAGCAAACCATGTAATGTCTCACTATCTGTTTTTTTGTTTTGTTTTATTTTGTTGTTGTTGTTTAGCTATTATGAAGAAAAAAAACAAAGACTCCCTGTTGGGGCTGTTGTATTAAATATGATAATGATAATGCACATGAATGCTGATGGCTGTCTGGCACATAGTGGTCTGGGACGACTAGCTAGTAGCTAGTAAGGTATGTTTATACTACAACTCCTTTAACTGACAGCTGCTCATCTGAAGCTCTGATATTTCTGGAGCAATTTGATGTCCCCTTGAAACAGTTACCCAAACTGAAATATATATGCTATAAGAGTCCAAGGTATAAAGGGGTATAACAGTGGACGTATACACATGTACAAATATGTGTATGCATTTTTCCTTGTTGAGGGTGCCAAATTCCATTCCTCATCCATTGTGATTTTGACCTGTAAGTCTCTCTTTAAAAAATAATTCTGCTTTGTCATTTTTTACACTACCCGTAAGGTTTTGAGGTTAGAAAGATTTCTTCATAGAAGTTGAATCGACCAAGCTTGGATAGTTCAGCTGTAAAATCACACGCACAGTTTTCCTTGTGCTGTAATTTAGGTAAAAATATATTTATATGATTTAGATTGGGTCACTGATATTTCCTAGTACAAATTCTGGGATGCTACTGCGAGAGTTTGAGTCTGGGTCCACCAGTTACTAGCATGTACTGTTAGGGAAATTACTTAGATTCTCTGCCCTTGATTTGCTTACCTGTAAAATGGAGAGAATTAGTTCCCTAAATAATTCAGGTTGTTAATATTAGAATACATATGCCTGACAGGTAACAATCCTCCAGCCATATTAGCTATTGTCTTTAATTATTATAAAATTAGTTATCAATATCCTTATTCTCATTTTTGGAAAATATGAAAAGTTTACTGAAAAGAATACAATTAGACAAATCCTACATTTACTCTCTAATGTGAGTATCTCAAAATGATAATTTTTCTCTATAAAATAGGAATAATGATACTTGTCCTGACTACCCATTAGATTGTTCTCTATGAACATAATATGATGGGCTGTGTGGCCAACATACTATGGTTGGCTGTGTAAACACAAAACTATATTGGTGTTAGTTCAAAGGGCGAGCCTAGGAGAATGTGAGAAAGAATGATTCCATCAACTGATGAATGGATTAGGAAGATGTGGTTTATCTATACAATGGAATACTACATGGCAACGAGAAAGAATGAAATCTGGCCATTCGTAGCAAACTGGATGGACCTCGAGGGTGTCACGCTAAGCGAAATAAGTCAGGCGGAGAAGGACAGATACCATATGTTTTCACTCATAGGTCTAAGAGGAGAACCTAACAGAGGACCATGGAGAGGGGAAGGAGGAAAAAGAGTTAGGGAGAGGGAGGGAGACAAAACATGAGAGACTCTTGAATACTGAAAACAAACTGAGGGCGGAAGGGGAAGGGGGAAAGGTAAAGGGGGGTGATGGTCATGGTGGAGGTCACTTGTGGGGAAGAGCACTGGGTGTTATATGGAAATCAGCCTGACAATAAACTATAAAGTTAAAAAAAAAAAAAGAATGATTCCTGTGGGGAAGGGAAAATCTGCTTTAAGAAAAATTGAGGGATATTTTCATGAACTCTCAGATGTAGGCAGGTAGAAAGTTGGGGATCATGATGAAAATGAGATAAAATATCAGAAAAGGGTGGCCATGGCGATATGGAAAATTTCTTTCTGCACCTACTTAGGGAATAAAAAAATGCTTTTTATAAACAGGAATGGTTGAGATAATAAAGATGATATTTTATAGTGGGGGAGGATTTCTTATTTTCTGTATAGCAGATCTTGAATTTCCACTGGTACTTTCTGTAATCACATGATGGAAGATACCTATGTTATTATGGAGCAAAGAGATGTGTAAATCAGCCTGCCATATACTGAAAGCCTTGGAAACTACAGGCATTAAAGTTTATACCTGCTTACTAAAAGGCATAGGAAACACTCCATGGAAGGAGGGAGCAAAAAGAGAGCAGATACCATGGTTTAGTATTTGTTGTTTTCTAGAAAAGGAATAGTGTAAAGCGGTTTGGTGTTGTCACATTTGAACACACGAAATTATTTTTTTCTCAGAAAGCAGTTTGCTACATTGATAGTTTCCATTTTTACTTTTGTACATTTCTGAGTAAAGCCTGTTCCTTTTAATGTTTCCTGACAATCTTTCCAATCTTTAAATCTAAGCTATCTGTCAGAAATCATTATTTCAGCCATATACTGGGCTATGTGATATTTTGCATTTATATTGAGTCTTTCAGGCAATTACAAAAATGGAGTGCTTTATGGATCCGTCTTAGAGAGTAAGAAAGGCAAATCATATTTAAGACTAAGTGGCCCTCTCTACTTTGCAGAGTGTAATCAGTGCCAGAGCCTGGGATGCTGTAGGGCTAGGCAGTGTGTTAGGACCAGAGGGTTACAAAATGCAACGCAGAAAGGTCCCTTAACCTCCATCCAGGGCAGCGGCCCCATTTCCAGATGAGAAAATGCAGCCGCACAAAAGACTGTGAGTTATGTAGGTAGTTCTCAGTGTGTTTCTGCAAAGTCAGCGTCCCTGGGGGGACGCATTACAGATGCATATTCGTGGATCCTACCTCCCTGACCTACTGAAGCCTTGAGGGTGGGGTCCAGCAATCTGTTTTAACGGGCCCTCCCCTGCCAGTGATTCTGATGCATGCCCCGGCTTGACAACCAGTGGGCTAGATTTTCGTTTTTCTTACCCCATCCCCGCTTTCTTCCTGCAGTGTGCTGTTTCTCTTCTCCTTCTGTCCTTCTTTCTCTTTGGAATAGAGCGGATGGAGACACTCTCAACTTCAATGTGCATACAAGCACCAAGCCCAGTGGGGAAACTCAGGATATTTCAGTACACATCTTAAAACATGTTTGTATGACTTGAGAATCTGTAGACAAAAGTAGTGTTCTTAAGACTTTAACAGTACAGATATTTGTTCATTTCCCTCATTCGTAGAACTCGGACTCCCCTAGACTCTCTAGAAGGTATTTCGGGATATTACTCTAGCCTCAAACTGTTGAGAAAGATCCTTAATATCTTGGTGAACTGAGTCAATCCTACATCCCTTCACCTGTCTTGCATCCAGACTAAGAAACTGCAAAGACTGGTAAACAGCCTGAGTGGCGCTTCGTGTTTTCCCTTCCCAGCAAATACAAATCCATCCGCAGCTTCCCTGTGAGTTTCTGTACATTGCTCTGAATTCTTAATGCATGCTTTCAAATGCTGAGTATGGAACAAGTAAGAATTAATACATATTAAATCACTAAAAGTTGATTGCCATTATTGAACTCTGAATAATATGTAAATTGTCCTTTTGATTGGTTTAAATTGGTTTACTTAGATTCATTATCATTCTCCCATGAAATAATTATAATGGTTCTTTTGCAAACAAATCAGATGTGTGTTTTTCATCAGTGAATGTGAGAAGACACAATGAGAATCTTGTGCAGGAGACAGAAGTCAATTTTTCATGAATCTAATAAAACTTAAACTCAGAGCCCCTCCCTCACTTGCACAGACACTGCTAAAACTCAGCGGACTTGTAATTTTGCATTCTTTTACTTAAACAGCCTTCCTCAAATGGTATAAGCTTCAGGCCCCACAAAATCTAGAACCTTCCTTGGCTTAAGGAATGTTAGGTACTCTGTCAGTGGACAGAAACACTTTACACGTTGAACCGGATAAAAGCCTTTCCATTATGCTCAATGAACATTGGATCAAAATGAGTACCCGTGTCAGTTTTAAAGCAGATAGAAATTGTTTTTGTGTAAGCGCCTTGACAGTTGCTGCTGGCTTTAGATTAGCATTAGACTGGGTTGTCAATCACATCGTTAGCATTTTAGATTTCCTTTCTCTTGAATAGCGATAGACTAGAAACACTCAAGCAGCTTACTGTGGTATTCGGCAATGGAGTGTGTACTCACCCACTTAGAGATGTAAGTCTAAGTGCTTTTAGAACAAGAACAACTTTACTTTTGGTCAATTCTGCCTCCAGGAATTCATAAACACCTTGAATTTGAAAAAAAAATCAAAGAGAAAGCATCTTGATTCAATCTGGAAGTCAATGCCAAATGCTTATGGAGTAGATCTGTCTTTGATGTGTTTGTCTGGCTTCCATCTCTGATGTCTCCAAATGACAGCATGATTTACATCCTCATTTTAGTGAAAGAATCGTTTTTTCTTCGTCATTGAAGGAGACAAAAAAGAATATGATTCCATTGTAAATATGACCCAGTTGCAGTCCTTCCGGACGTTGTAACTAATTTCAAATTTCCTAATGGGAGAGTTCATGATTACTGGGGCCTTCTGCGGTTGGCATTAAAAGTTGAACTGTTGCCAGCCGTGCTTTTAAATCACTCTCTTGGATGGAAGGGAAGTTTACAATGGGGAAACAAATCTGTGGTATCTCTAAATAATAGCAGCGGTGATAACACTCGACATTCTAGCACTCTGTGTCAATATTTAGAGCTTTTAGCCTCATTTCCTTTAGGGCTTTAGACTCATTACCTTTTTCCTCCTGTATGGTTAACGAGTTGTCATCTTGTCCAAGTTAATTAATCTCTCTGAGTCTCAGTTCCTTTGTATGTTAAACTTGGAGGATGCCTGGCACACCAACTAGTAAAACAAGTCTACAAAACAGACTTGATAGCTTTTTCAGTGAAAAAGTGTTGGGTTCATGGATCATGTAAGGGGATCTGGATTGAAAATGAAGTACCTATTGCCTGTACTTGTCTACATTTGGGAAACAGCAGCATAAAGACTAGAGTTATAAGGCTTGACTTTACAAGAGAAGTAAATGTGAAGGCAGAACAGACAAGTAACCACCATGTAACATTAGAGACAATACAGTCACTTAAAGAAATAGGTGGCATTCTGGCTTGTTGCTTTATTTTCAGAGCTGGTGGCTCATTAAATTTCCTACCATTCATGGTAAATTTCCTGTCATTTGTGGGAGCTGTGGCTCCCTAAAGAAGCACCATGTACAGTGAGGCACATAATACCGGAAAACTAAGCTGAGTTCCAGAAGTTTATGAAAATACAGGCTGTGTCTGATTTTTGCAAAGTGTCCACCAACTGTGATGCCAACAAAGGGTTTGCTTTTTTTCAAAGTGACAAGGAGGAGCACGATTTAAGATGAAAGTGCTTCTCCTGGCCTTTTCTCTGCATTTGTATTTATTCATGGAATATGAAGCTAGCTTTTTGGTTAGGTCTCTCCAGAAAGTATCTTCCACACATGATTCAGATAAGAGCAACACTAACCAGGGCAGAGTATGCAATTTGGGGTGTGCTCCAAGGCACTGCTAATGTTTTGTTATTGTTCTTTAATTACTCAACAGCTGGCTTCAATAACTTGAATCTCTACCATAGGAATCACTTGTTGGATTGAGAGATACTTTCCAGAACACCACAGGAAAAAGTTTCATATCTGGCCTGGGGCAATTTCACTTTAACTTGGTCAATGAGAAGACTTGATTCTTCTTTTTCTGGAGATGAATAGGTCTCATTGTGATTAGTTCCATTTATCCTTGGCTGCCAGGTAACTACGGTGAAGTAAATATATAAAAACTGCATTAGAGACTCTTAACTATAGGGACCACACTGGTGGTCACCAGAGGGGAGATGGGTGGGGGATGGGGGAAATAGGTGATGGGGATCGAGGAGTGCATTTGTCATGATGAACACTGGGTGATGTATAGAAGTGTTGAACCACTCTATTGTACACCTGAAACTAATATTATACTGAATGTTAACTAACTGGAATTTAACTGCGAACTTACAAAGGCAAAATAAAACCCCTGTACTAGATCATAATCAACAAGAGCATTTGCATGTGTTAACCCTCCATTTTTCCTATGTGAGCCCACACATGACCTTGTAGTTTTTCTGAACCCAAGACTGTTCTTCAACTCCTAAAGAATGACACAACCTTGAGAAAGGGGCCATTTCAGAGATTAATAATATATGAATTATAATATACTAACACTAGTCATAAGAATAATGTTTAAAATAGATAAATGTTGACACTTAAAAAGGTTGATTATGCAAATATGATTTTTCATTAAAATTGTATTGGAGTAAAAGATTGTACAAGTAGATGATAAAACAATATCCACTGTTAAGAAAATCATACAATAAAGAATATAACCATAACAACTAATAATAGGTATTACTATGTGTCATGTATTTGGCTAAAATTTTACAGCATGAAGTAGGTATTGTTATTTCCTTGTTCAGATGAGAAAAATGGTGGTTTTGAGAGGCAAAGTGACTTGCCCACAGTCAAACCTTCATTTGAAATATGAATTTAGGCACCCTGACTTCCAAACTGTGATTCTCAAACAGTATATTCACATAAATTCAACCCAGTTTCATAACCCCCCTTTTGTTCAACAATGTCTTGTGCCTCCTTTCTATATAAAAAAAGATAGAGGTACCTAATTTTGAGGCTGTATAATATTACATTATATATATTTTTAAAAGGGTCTTATTGAGGAATATGTGTTTTATTTTATGGATAGATAGAAATTCCCTAGAACATCGTTTTATGTATCCGTTTATATACTGTGAGGGTTTTTTTTTTTTTTTTATGGTAAGTTCTAGTAGGACCAGAAGGCAAATTGAAACACCTTTTTTATATTTTGGAATATCCTTCTAAGCAGCTGAACAGAAAGATTGAGCAAATGTATTTTCCCACCAAGGATATCAATGAGCAGGATCCCATTTCTTTCCTTCTTTAAAAAAATTTTTTTTTTATGTCTGAGAGAGAAAGAGAGCAAATGGCAAGAGGAACAGAGAGAGAAGAAGAGACAGAGAATCCCAAACAGGCTCTGTGCTGTCAGCACAGAGCCTGATGTGGGGCTAGAACTCATGAACTGTGAGATCATGACCTCGGCCGAAACCGAGAGTCTGATGCTTAACCAAATGAGCCACCCAAGGCACCGTAAGCAGGATCCCATTTCTAAATGTCCTTTCCAAAATTACGTTATATCAGTAATTTTTTGGCCAATGTGATTATGATTGTTGAGGTTGGAGTTATTTTCATGTTTATTGTCATCTGTGTCTGTTTAGGGAATTTATAAATTTATATTTTTAAGTAGATTTGTGATCAGACTGGGTATATTTTCAAGCTTGCACATTTGGAATCCCGTAGTATTAGGAGATCCAATGATACCTTCCTGTTTGACTTCTGTTGCTCTCTTCAAAATCCAAGCCATTTTAGAAATATGCTTGAATCCTATAAAGTTTGTTACCAACAAGTTTAAGACAGTGTCTTAAAGTTGTGGATAATCTCTAGTGTTTCTACTTAGAAGTTCTTATGTAAAGACATAAGAACTTTCACATCGATCATATTATTTTACTGTTCTGCAATTGCACTACTTTTGTTTGATTTTCCTCCAGTAATTTGCATTTATTTTTGTGCATTAATGGAATCCTTATGTATGATTCTCCCATTGAAATACTGACTGCTCATAGAAAACAGGCACATTATTGACATTTCATCTTGATTGGGGATATAAATAAGAAGTTTTGAATTTCCCCATTTCTGTCATTCTTACCACTTACAAGTGGATTTTGAGAGTCTGTCAGGCTTTATGCAATGAGATGTTTGGAACATTGTGCCCTCCTGTAATAAAAAAATATTCAAAACCTGACTTCATTGAATTTTTTTCTCTTAGTTTTGACATTAGCAATGTTTCTTCTGGTTCCATATGTTGTTTCCGTTTGCCTAATCTACATTTTATCCTTGGTTACTGGCTTAGTTCCTGTCCTATGTATTTTTCATGTTTCCTGGAATATCGTTCAATATATTCAGTTGACATCCACATTTTTCTGCTTTGGTTTATTAATGAAGATGATAATCACTTGGAACTTTTCTCTGTGACTGTTTGGCCACACTGAAATGGACAGATTTAGTGCTTCTTAGGATTCTTCTCTTATGTTCACCTTCCAGGTATAAAAACCGTCTGCAGGCTTATAAGTTACTTAGTCCATTAAATCTCTCCTTCTAGAGAGTTGTTGATAGAGTGACATAGTGGCCTTCATGCCTATTCTCTTCTATCTATGTTTCTGTCAAATTTTGTGATAGATTCTGATAGATAAATCCAAGCGAAATTCAGTTAGATTATTGGTAAGTGTTAGTTCTTACAAAAATTGCCATTTTACTCTGAAGTCTTACCTTTAACTGGCCAAGTTAAGAGCCTGAATGTTTTCCTCCTTTTTTCCCTAGTGTTTTTATTTTAAAAATGTGTTTATTTTAATTCAAATTAGTAACATACAGTAGAGTGTTGGTTTCAGGAGTAGAACCCAGTGATTCATCACTTACATATTATAACACCCAATGCTCATCCCAGCAAGTGTCCTCCTTAGTACCCATCACCCATTTAGCCCATTCCCCCACCCACAATAGCCTAAATTTTTAAGTGTGATTATTGGCTTGAGAGACTCTACTCTTTTTAGGTTTTGTTTCATACTTAAAATTTCTGGAGATCAGGATCGTCATTTGTCCTTGTATTTTCTTGTTTTTAATGTTTGTTTGTTTTGAGACCTGAGTGGGGTAGGGGAACAGAGAGAGAGAATCCCAAGCAGGCTCCACGCTGTCAGCACAGAGCCTGACACGGAGCTTGATCCCATGAATGGCGAGATCATGACTTGAGCCAAAACTACGAGTTGGACATTCAAGTGACTAAGCCACTCAGGTGACCTCCAGATTTTGTTTTCATTTGAATATAGTTAATACACAATATTACAGTAGTTTTAGGTGTATGACATAGTGATTGAACAAGTTTACACACTGTGCTGTGCTCACAAGCATAGGTCCCATCTGTTCCCATACTTATTACGTCACCCGAATTTTTAGGCTGTGGCTTTTGTTCCCATAACTCATTCGGTTATGAAAGCCTGTATCTCCCTCTCCCCTTGAGCCATTTTACCCATCCCCCACTTTCCTCTCCTCTGGCAACCATCCATTTGTTCTCTGTATTTATAGGTCTGATTCTGCTTTTTGTTTGATTATCCATTTTTGTAACATTCCACACATGAGTGAAACCATAGGATATTTGTCTTTTTCAGTCTTACGTACTTCACTTAGCATAACACCCTCTAGGTCCATCCATGTTGTCACACATGGCATGATCTCGTCCTTTTCTATGCCTGCATAGTATTCCTGTGTGTGTGTGCGCGTGCGTGCACATGTGTGATATGTACATACACGCTACATCTTCCTTATCCATTTGTCCATTGATGGATGCTTGGGTTGCTTCTGTCTCTTGGCTATAAGTAATGCTGCAATAAACATAAGTGTTAATATATCTGTTCAAAATACTGTTCTTGTTTTCCTTGGGTAGATACTCTGTAGTAGAATTGTTAGATCACATGGTATTTGTATTTTTGATTGTTTGAGGACTCTCCATACTGTCGTCCACATGACTGTACCAATTTGCATTCCCTCCAAAAGTGTGCACGGGCTCCTTTTTCTTCACATCCTGCCCAACACTTGTTATTTCTTGTTTTTTTTTTTTTTTAATTTTTTTTGTTTTAGCCATTCTGACAGATGTGAGGTGATATTGTAGTTTTGATTTATATTTTCCTGATGAAGAGTGATGTTAAGCATCTTTTCGTGTGTCTGTTGGCCATCTGGATGTCTTCTTTGGAAAAATGTCTCTTCAGGTCCTCTGCCTGTGTTTTTAATTGGATTGTTTGCTGTTTGGTGTTGAGCTATGTAAGTTATTTATAACTTTTATATAACTATTGATATAGTTTGGATATTAACCCTTTATCATGTTTATCGTTTACAAATATCTTTTCCTATTAAGTAGTTTGCCTTTTTGTTTTCTTGATGATTTCCTTTGCTGTATAGACACTTTTTATTTTGTTTAGTCCCAGTAGTTTATTTTTGCTTTTGTTTCCCTTGTCTTGAAAACGTCATTTTTATGGAACAGAAATGAGCTTTTGTTCAACACTTACCTACATTAGTTTATTATACTTAAACAACATTTTTTTTCTTTCATAAGAAAGAAAAAGATTAACTTTGGGGTCAATATTTCCCTTTAAATATAGGAAATTATATTCTCACTGTATTTTTTTAGGACTATGATCTTCCCAAATTATCTTATAGTAAATGGGATTTCTGTCTTCGGCTTTTTTTTTTTTAATTTTGCATTTAAAACGATATACCAAGTAGGGTGAAATAATTAAACCACCACCTGCTTGACACACAGGACGGTGTCCATTCTACCTCTTTAATAGTGCATACCGCACCTATTTCATCCAACCCCCTGACTTCCACCAACAAAACAATGGGAATGTTTTTCAAAAGAATAAGCTAATTCTATCTTTGAAATAGGCCACAAAATTATGGTGTTTGGAATTTGGAACAAATATTTACCTAGAAGCTATATTTAGAGATTTTTTTAAAATGTCAATTTATTTTTGAGAGAGCGCAAGCAGGGGAGGGGCAGAGAGACGGGGACAGAGGATCTGAAGCTGGCTTTTGTGCAGACAGCAGCCAGCTTGATGTGGGGCTTGAACTCATGAACCGTGAGATCATGACCTGAGCCAAAGCTGGACGCTCAACAAACTGAGCCACCCAAGCGCCCCATAGAAGCAATATTTTAGAATTGAGAGGTTAGATTTTGAATTAATGCAACTGAAAAAAAAATTGAGTTTCCTGGAAAAATCTGATCACTGTACTAGAATATTTTCTCTGAGAAAATACAGTCTCTGCTTCTTTTAAAAAAATGTTTATTTATTATTTAGAGAAGGTGAGAGAGACAGTGTGAACAAGGGAGGGGAAGAGAGAGAGGGAGACAGAATACCAAACAGGCTCTGCTGTCAACACAGAGCCTGATGTGGGTCTCAAACCACAAACCACCATGAGGTCATGACCTGAGCTGAAATCAAGAGTTGGACACTCAACTGACTGAACCACCCAGGCGCCTGTACTCTCTTCTTGCTATAAGGGCCCCAAAGAGCTCACCTGTGTTCTCTGCTGTGGAGACCAGGTGCTTATAAATACAAGTAAGCTGTAAGACACAAATGAAGAATTTTCTGGGAATTCCCAGGGATGTGACTATTTCAAGTTCATAAAATGAGAAATCTGAATACTTCCCCATTTGGTTTTCAGACGCCTTGTGAAAGTCAATCAGGATCATACCTATTTTACCTTTTAAGTGTTTTGAATCCATTTCATCTGTAATGATGCAAGCTGGCATGATTTTTGTTCAATTGAAGCTACACTTGATTTTCACTTTACATAGTGGTATATTAAATTGCCATATGTTGAATGCATTTTTATAGATGAAATCCTGTTCTATAGAGGAGAGCACATAGAAAAACAGTGTCAGCAGTGATCCATTTTTAATCTGAACATTGGTCCATTCAGCTTTTTATTCTTTTAAAAATGGGTGCAAAGAAGTCCAGAAGTGAGTAAGGAAGTCCTGGGCTTTAAAATCAGGCAGAGTTTCTTCAAATTGCAGCTCAAATGTGTGAATTCAGACACATTCCTTTAACCTTCCTGAGTCTCCCTTTTTTTGCCAATGAAATTACCAATGACACTTTGAAGTGGTACTTACCACCCCAATCTTTGATAAGGCTGTTTAACTTTTCCTTCTTCATCTGTCCCCATCTCAGTAAATGGAACCATCATCTGGGCTGCTGTTTGGACCAAAACCACAGAATCACCCTTGAGGCCCCCTTTTTCCCTCAGACCACGATACCCAATCTACCAAAACACATCCTCAGGGCTCCTTCCTTTCTTCCTCTCTGGGCGTTCCAGGCAAACCACCGTCTTCTCTTCGTGTTCCCTCCATTCCGTCTTCACATAGTAGGTGGAGAAATCTCCTGAAACAACCTTATTCAGGTACTGCTGGTCTTAATCCCTTCTAAAAACGCTTTGAATCATTGCATTCAGACGCAAATCCCTTCAGGTGACTTAGGAGTTTCAGTGTTCTCGTCTCCTCCCCACCATCTAACGCTCCCTTATGCTACCCCCACACTTACTCCGTATTCTTTTTTTGTTATTGTTCCTTGCCTCAAGGCCTTTTCACAAAATATTTCCACCACTCAGAAGGGTCTTTCTTCAGACCTTCTCATGGTTCTCTTCTCTTCATTGATTTCTGAGTTTCATCATCTTGGCTTCAAAGAGGTTTTCCTTAACCACCCTGTGTAGAGTACACCCTACCAGACACACATCACTCTTTAACATGTCATCCTCTCTCCCTTTCCTTACAGCACCTACTAATAACTAAAATCAGCTTCCTTACTTGATCGCTGTTGAGTTATTGTCAACTACAATCAGTACCATGTGCCCAGTAGAAATAAGAAGGCAAGAATCAATTTCATTTGTGCTGTATACACATCACCCAGAACAGTGATTGGCATTTCTTGGGTGCTTAGTACATAATTGTGGAAATCATAGATGTTAATAATTTTCCATAAATCTGCGTGTGTGTGTGTGTGTGTGTGCATGTGTGTTTCCAGGTCACTGTACTACTCGTTATGGAGGATGCAAAGTTGATCAGATACTGATAGTGTCATGGACAATTGTCTGCCACAAGAGAGGAGACCATGTGTCCTGGACGAACTTACAAATAGGAGCGAAGAAAGGTGGAGATAAAGGGTTGGGGATGATAAAATTGTTTTTTTCTTTGTCTTAAATGGAGCACACTGCAGAGTGTGCCATTTACCCTGGTCTTCGATGGCTTAAAATTTCATGAGCAAGTGTCAAGTTAATTTTGAAACAATTACTGGAACACAGGTAACTGAGGCAGAAAATCATTTTACTATGAATAGGATGAATTATTCCTTGGGTGCCCTTAAAGTTTGCCTGCATACCATCATGGAGCAGAGGCAAACTATACCTGGCAGTGCAGCGTTCATGTTTTGTAGGACTGATGCACAATATTTAATGGTGCGGCATATTGTGGAACATTTACAGCAACTTTCTCACTCTCTTGTTTGAAATGAGCATCCTGTTTAGTTAGGCTTTGCAACTCTCTTGATGGGATATAAATTATAGTCAGGGTAGAAACTGGAATTCCATGGAGCACACTCTATCCCTAACTCTCACACTTAATCAGACATTTGTAGTCAAATTACTTTCATTTCCTTCTTACTCCACTCTGAAGTAACACTTCCCAGGTATTTTTAGAGGATTAATTAGTTTCCATTAATTAATTTGTTTCCCTTATTGCTTTAATAACTCTATTGAACCTGAGAGTTACTCACTGTAATGGTGTGGACCTTGTTTGCCAAGTGCAATACAATAGCCTTTGTTAGGATAGAATTCATCTGTTGATATCAGTCAATTAACTAAAGTGTTTTTTTAAATGCCTACCTTGTGAGTCACTTTGTGCCCAGGGCCCTTTAGGGACTCCAGGAGTGGACTAGTAGGTTGCTACATTCAAAAACTTTAAAATCTAATTGTGAAAAAAGACTAACTTGTAAGACCATCAAACATGAATGCAATATAGCTGGAGTAATGTCTTTCTAGAAATATCTCCTGAGGCAAGAGAAACAAAAGTAAAATTAACTATCGGGACTACATCAAAGTACAAAACTTCTGCACAGCAAAGGAAATAATCAACAAAACTAAAAGGCAATCTACTGAATGTGAGATGATATCTGCAAATGACATATGGTAAAGCGGTATTATCCAAAATACGTAAAGAACTTATAAAACTCAACATCCAAACAACAAATAATCCAATTAAAAAATGGGCAGAAGACATGAATAGACATTTTTCCAAAGAAGACATCCAATTGGCCAACAGAGACATGAAAAGATGCTCAACATCATTCATCATCAGGGAAATACAAATCAAAACTACAATGCGATGTCACCTCCCATCTGTCAGAATGGCTAAAATCAACAAGACAAGAAACAACAGGTGTTAGTGAGGATGAGGAGAAAGGGAAACCCTCTTGCACTCTTGGTGGGAATGCAAACTGGTGCAGCTGCTCTGGAAAAGTCTGGAGGTTCCTCAAAAATGTTAAAAATAGAACTACCCTACAATCCAGCATCGCACTACTAGGTATTTACTCAAAGAATACAACAACACTAATTCAAAGACACATGCACCTTGATGTTTATAGAAGCATTATCTACAATAGCCAAATTATGGAAACAGCCTAAGTGTCCACTGACCAATGAATGAATAAAGAAGATTTGTAGATGTATATATAGTTAGTGGAATATTACTCAACCATAAAAATGAATGAAATCTTTCCATTTGCAGTGATATGGATAGAAGTAGAGAGTATTATGCTAAGTGAAGTCAGTCAGTCAGAGAAAGACAGATAAATTATGATTTCACTCGTATGTGGAATATAAGAAACAAAAACAAGTAGCACGGGGGAAAAAAATGAGGAGGCCAACCAAGAAACAGCCTCTTAACTTTAGAGAACAAACTGGTGGGTAACAGAAGGGAGGTGGGTGGGTGAAATGGGTGATGGGGATTAAGAAGCGCACTTGTGATGAGCACTGGGTGTTGTATGGAAGTACTGAATCACTATTTTGTGCACCTGCGACTACTATTATGCTGTATGTTAACTAAGTGAAATTTAAAAACTTAATAAAATCAATACAGTATTTAATTAAGCTTCTGCCATATGTAGCATGACTAATGAGTGATAGGAAGGTCCTAAAGTAAATGGTACCAAAGTTCAAGAGAGGTTCATTGTCATAGTCCCACTGAATCAGAAGTTACATGTTTATCATCATGCCAGAAAGTCTACACTTGGTTATTTTGTTCCCAAACCTGAATACTTCTTTGGTTTTCAGGGGATCCCATTAAACCATAAGTAATTCTAAGAGTGGCACTACTCAACAGTCAACATTTATGGAGTGTCCAGTGGGAAACGGGAAGGGGTAGACACATCACTAATGAGTGATCAATGAATTTTAATTAGACATGAGCATATGCTTTATCATTTAATCCTAATAATTATCTTGCAAAATATATTTTTTGTGCCCATTTCATAGTTGAGGAAACAGGTTCAGAGAGGGGACAGAACTTGCACCAGATAAGTCAGCTCAGGATGGTGGAGATAGAAGCCTCCTTTTTCTAAAGCTACTCCCTAGCTGCAGCATCATACAGCCTATTGGATTCAAAAAATTACAACAACAATACAACACAAAGACAGGTTATGACAGGTGTTTTAGGAAGAGTTGATTAGTTTATATTGATTAGTTTTTCTTATTACATGATTTACCCCCTTAAGCCTAAGAATGACCATGATAGGATGGGTCTTTTTAGCCTAGTACAGTATCAAATTAGTAATCACATCTCCATTTGACAAAACTTACCATGTCTTTCAGAAGTTCGCACAGTAAGATGGGTCACAGATAAATATTATCAGTTGTAAAACACCAAGTATCAACAGTATAATTCAGGAGGTGAACTTTGTTTTTTCGTTACAATTCTCTCCTTCATTATCACTGAAATTATTTCATTAAAGAGCAGTTTGTTAAAGAAAATAAAGCTGAGAGGATTAAAATAGGATTATGCTCTTCTGTACCATTTTTAAAAGAATAATATTTAAAAGCTAATTCATGTGGTTAAGACATGTTGGTGGAATTATACAATAATCTAGCAATCTGTTTCCCATGTGGATCTAATTTGCATGTTATGTTTTCTCAAGGAGTACCAGTTTGGTGATTTGCTTCATTTATTCAAAACTAAAATAGTAGTTTTAATATTGCCTACACAATAGGGTTGTCTAAGGGAACTTCATAATACCTGTATTTTATACATAGATGCTCACTTTCTAGAAATTCCTCTGTGGTCATTTACTTACATATGCCAGAGAGTATCTAGGAAGACACTCAGGACCATATATATATATATATATATATAAAGAGGATAAGTCTGGAGAGGAAAAATAAAAGAATACAATATATTTTTAAATGACATATTGATTTACCAATGCTATGATCATCCATGCTTTAGCTTTGCACTATCCAATATGGTAGTCACCTGTAGCTACCGGGTCATCTTCTATGCTGGATAGTCCCATTTGAGATGTACTGTAAGTGTGAAATACACACCAGATTCCAAGGACTGTGAAATATATATATATATTTCACATACACACAGCATCTCATGCTATATATATTATATACACATACATACAAAGCATCTCATGAATATTTTATATTGATTATATGTTTAATATGGGCACATTAGTTTAAAAAATATATATTAAAATTTTATCTGCCTGTTTCATATAAGGTTTTTTTTTTTGTTACTGCTAGAAAATTTCAGATTACATGTATGACTCACATTATATTTCTACTGGACAGAAATTTTGTAGATGAAGAGCCAAATCCCTTCCTATACCTTGATACTAATTCTTATTGCTGGTAACTTTGAATTCAAGACTGTGGCGTGGAAAACAAACCAAATGAGGTTGTAACTAGATGGCCCAGGCATCTCAACTCACTTAGAGTCTACCAGTCCTCCATCAGCAAGTGCAAGGATGAAAAAGATGGAGTTTCTTCTGACCATCTGGGTTCCTGGGTAGGACAAGCACTCATTTAATGTTAATTCAAGGCACGATGGGTAAAAATGTCCTAAAAGACCAATAAAGTGCCTTGTGGCTTGAAGAAAGAAAAGGAACAACACCTAATTGTATTTAAGCATTTGGGTAAATATTCTGGAGAGAATAGCGTAAGCAAACCCGAACAGGTAAGAGTGAGTATCCAGCTGACCCAGAACAGAGACACAGAAAACAAGTACCAAAGACAGGTGATGTGTGAGTTGTGGGCACCGCTGATGCCAAGGGGGCAAAGGATTTATCTTTCATTTGTTAGCCTATGGGGAACCACTGAAGGCTTACAGACATTCCAGAACTGTAGTTTTGACAAGCTCGTATAAAATGATGGCATTTGGATTCAGATCGGAAGAAACTAATTTAGGCTACTGTAGTAGCCTTTCGGGCAAAAGATGTTGAGGATCCATAGTTAGATGGCAGAATGAGGATGGCAGGAAGACCTGGGCATCAGAGGTATTCCTGAGATGTTGCCTTATATTGAGGCCCCAAATGGACACGTTCCATAATAGCGTGTCATCCTGTGTGTGTGTCTGTGTGTGTGTGTGTGTGAGAGAGAGAGAGAGAGAGACAGAGAGAGAGACAGAGAGAGAGACAGAGAACCAGGAAAAGGAGTAAGACAAGTTCAGTGCACTCACTTAGGATGATAACCACCGTAGTCCCACTGATGGCTGGAGGAATGGTCTGTACCTCAAATCCCACATGCAAACACAATGGCTATCTCAAGGGAGTCAGGGAAGTTTGTCTTTGACTCTATTGACTGTATCGGTAAAGAGGCAAGATAGACTTGTGAATCTTCCCATTCGGCAGGAAAAAATGGTGGCTGCCATCTTCTTTGCAGGGCAAAAAAAGTAAAAGTGCCCTGGGAATTTGTTCCCAACATTTGAGTCTAAAGAAGCAATTAATTGTTGGATTGAAAACTTGTTCTTTGTTTCTTTGTAGGGTGGTCTGAGATGGTGGGGGTGTGTTTGTCACAGCAGTGGTACAATTGCCTTTTTCTTATCCCTTCATAGTTAATGAAGCTTTCTTAAAGTAGTGGCTTTCTTCAGCGATGCTAAAGGCCCTCAGGAAAGTGGTTCTATCCCTGCTTAGTTCAGAGTTGTAAACTGTTAAAAATAACTCTTTTCAAGAATCCCTGACCCCAGGTTAACAGAGAAAGTAATTTTCTTACTGATGACAGATAGCATTTGTGCTATTTTTTCCACCATCAGATATCCACATTATGTTCACACTGTCTAGCCAATTTAAATATTAGTAACAAAGTAGAAATAGTTAATGATATATATTCCTAATCTTAGGGGAAGTCAGTGAATATGTTTGAATCTCGCACCTGTTTCAGGCATGAGAAAAAGGATGTACCTGTATTCCCTTCTTCTTGACTTATGTCATAATTCAGGTCTCAAGATAGACTAAGCATTTCTCAAGAGAGAAATATAGTTATTTAGGTGTGGTGTGTTTTATAAATATGGATATGAGAGTCAGTTCTTTGATTAATTCACAAACTCTGCACTCAGATCACTAAAAAGATTCTCATTTTGTCCTTCAATGCTCATTTCAGAAGGCTTTTTTTGTGAATAGTGTGCTTACAGAGGCCTCATTTTTGTCATCAGAGTAATGTAGGAGCTGCTCCTTCTGGTTGGAACATTCCTATAATTTAACTCTGCTTTTTACAAAATATAAACACCATGCACTTTATTTCCGGAGGGAAAAAATGAAGAATGGAACTATGGAAAGGGACTTTTCCTCAAGGAAAGCTGTAATGAATAGCAATCATTTGAATCTTCCTTGAGGTGATTTATATGGTTTGTGGAAAGCAAATGACCCATTTCAAACACTGAATTCTCACTCTTTGTCAGGATTTCAGCTCTTTGCCCAAAAGCCAAGTGTATAGTATAAAGAGTCCATAGACAGTCCATATTTCTATGGTAATCCTTGCCTTATATGGAAAGATAAAGTGGGGAAGGTGTGGAGGGCCTTCCCTACCACTGGATTCCAATGTATTAATATTAAAAATTGATGAATAATATTTGTATAGTAGTGCTCTAGTATGAAATAGCATACAAGTGAGAGTAATGAAATTACTGTCACATAGATTTACACATACATAGCTTGCTTTGTATTTAAATACTGGTGAACTGGCAGTGTGGTACAAGGGAAGCATCTTTGAATAAACTGGATCTACTAATCCTAACTCCAGAAACTTTGGGTTTGATCAGGACAAGTTTCAGAACATCTCCAAGCCTCAGTCCCAGTTGAAAATGGGAATGATAATACATTCCACTTCAGAGAATGATTTTTTTTTAATTTTTTAATGTTCATTTATTTCTGAGAGCGAGAAGGACAGAGCGTGAGCAGGGGAGGGGCAGAGAGAAAGGGAGACACAGAATCCAAAGCAGGCTCCAGGCTCTGAGATGTCAGCACAGAGCCTGACATGGGGCTTGAACTCATGAATGGTGAGATCATGACCTGAGCTGAAGTTGGATGCCCAACTGACTGAGCCACCCAAGCGCCCTGTTCAAAGAATGATTTTCGAGGATTGCTTGAGAGACCATAGACATAAACCAAGAGCATACTCATAAACTGTTAGTGCTCCTCACATGTTATCCTAACTGGACACATCATATATGAATTCACACAGGCCCAGAACATTCTCTTAAATGATGTCCTTATATATGATTCTTGTACTGTCATAATTGCCCCCAAGGTAACCATCACTAGGAAGTTAAAGGCAGAATGACTCAGAGATGGTGATCAAATTATGTGCCAAGTTCATTGGTCATATCCTACTGAGACTGTTTCCTGACACACTTATCAGAGACTAGAACATTCACTTATCTTTTGAGTCCAGGTGGATGCTAGCCACTGCTCTAAGCTTTGAGTAGACAGTGTACATTGTTCTTAGCATTATACTTTGGTTTGGTGAATCATGGAAAATGCTATAGCTCACTGATTTGGCTTAATTCTGATTTCATCTGTCCCTCTGGCTCAAAGCATCTAGAAACCTTTATTCTAGAAGAGAGATTTGGAACTTTAAGAATCACATGTCATTTAAAATGCTATTTCCAGGGCTGGCCCTGGAGATAATGATTCAAGTTCTGAGCTAGGGACCAGGATGTAGCCCATACGATCAGGTGCTCAGAAGATTCTGACCAACAAACTAGTCTAACTCTGTATTCCTTGGTTTTTCTCAAGGTATTTATATCCAAAGTATTCACATCAAAGTGGATTTTACTGCTTTTAACAATGGGAACTGCTTATAGGATTCATACGTGATTTCTTCTTGGGAAAACAAATTCTTGCTGGAATCAGAGTTCCACTATTCGGTTGAAATAAGCCAATCTATTATTAGAAAAATAGCAAAATATTGGAATTTCAGTTCTATATTAGTTGGTTAGTAAGAAGGTAATCAGAAAATTTGCCCCTTTTTCAATGCCATAGAAACTATAACTATGCAGATATGTGAGTTGAACTTTCAGTCAAGACGCTAAGAAATCAGTCACAATGATCATCTTTTGATAATAGCTTAAGAAAATAGTTATATTTCTTCCCAACAATGCTATGAATATTTTAAATATTTTTAAGTTTATTTATTTTGAGAGACGGGGGGGGGGTGAGCGAGCGGGGAAGGGTCAGAGAGATAATGTCAAAGAGGCTCTGTGCTATCAGTGATGTTGGGCTCCGTCTCAGGAAACCATGAGATTATAAACTGATGCTATGAATATTTTAAATGCACAAAACTTTTAAATTCTAAATCGAAATTTTATAGAAGTGTTTTTGTTGGTATCATCATTAGATATGTAAGGTCTGAACTTAATCTGAGAACATCCAGATGTTTTGTCTCCGAACCATTCCCTATCACTCAACTAGAAAGGGATGATATTCTATTGCTGAATTGCAAACGGATATTCATGAAGTAGGGTACCCTATGAACGTGTCAGTCAACTGTCAAGAATGTGTTAACCCTCTGCAATGTACTTATCACTGCTAGCTACTGCTGATGAGGTTGACAAGAAAAACAAACAAGATAAAAAACAAAACAAAACAACCTTTTGTATCAGTCAGCTTTCATAGGAAAAGGTTTGAGTTACCTGGGAGGAAATAAATTATGTTGCAATATCTAACAAAAAAGATTAATACGACACTTTATTCTGTGTGATTTGTAGTATAAAATGGGCATTTACTAGGCTTGGCATCCTGCCTTTTCTTTTCCCTTTGGAAATACTATTGTATATTCAAGTGCAAAATTTGGAGTAAAGAAATCAAAATGAAGGTTAAATGGTAAAATGAGGGAAAATGGTATCATTCACCATAAGAAGAGGAAATTGTAGAACTTGGAGTTTCTGCTTTTGAATTCAAGAAAGAAATTTTCTCTGAGTAGGAATGTCACAGATGAGATGGATGAGGTGAGCATCATGGAGGAGTGACTTAGGTACAGACCTGCTCCTGTTGGTGGAAAGCAGGTTGCATACATTCTCAAAGCCCTGGAGAGCTCTGTGTATTTGTGATTCCCCCTCCCCCCCCCCCCCGCCACTTCTGTTCAATGGTGATCAATCAGATCAACATAGCTGGGGCTGGTTTTGCAAAGTTATTTTATTTTCGGCATCTGGCACAAACACATGCAGGAGGTCAAACTCGTAAATCTAGATGTTAGTAAGGTAGCATCCATCAGCGATGAGCTTTCCTTCTGTGCACTCTCATTTCATAAACGAGGAAACCCAGGCTTGGGAGGTTACCCTCCACCGCCATTTTTGCTCCAAGAATATGTGCCCCCTGGGGAACCAGAGCTGAAGTCTTAGGACCCTCTGGCTAACGTCCTTTCCACGCCACAGGCCTTACTCTCTGATGTCACAAGTCCTGTAAAGAGGATGTTATTGGTCTTTGTACTTTCAGACATTCTCCAAACATTTAGGTGGTGGAAAGAATACTTAACTTCAATGAAGGAAATCGTTGTCACCAAGAAAAAAGGTTGCTCTTTCTAGTCAGAGATTTCCTTGCCAGAAACTAATTGTTTAGCATAAGAATGCTGCCCTTGTTTCATGCATTAGTAAAATCAATTCTTCTCTCTTTAATACTGCTCAGCCATTGTGACTGTCAGTGCTCTGGGTGTGAAGCTGGAGTCTAAAGCCGTGTCACCACGCACAAAGGTTTATAGAGCTGGGCCACGTGTATTCATTTTAGGGCTGGTTTTACAGCTGTGAGCTCTAGGCATTGTGGTTCTCTTCTGTTCCCCTTTGATAACCCAACATGTAGACATGAGGGTATGGGGTGGTGTTAGCTCCCTGGTAAATAGTAGAGGAATGGAAAGGAAATGAGTTGCTTTCACTCACTTTGTCAAAACTTAATGAAAACTTAACGTGTGCCAAACACTGGTAGGTATCAGGGATATGCACACATGCAGTTGCCGGCCCTGAAATAACTCGTAGGGTTCGTACTGGATACTGAGTTTTAAATCTGAAAATGACCAATGGTTTGACAAAGGTGTACGTGGATGGGCGATATCCAAGTACACAGAAGGGACAGTAGAAAACATTGCGTGAACTCATTTGACTAGCTAGAAGTTAGTGAGGAAAAGTATTGTGTGTATATGTTGGGGATGTTGTCCTATTTAAGTTCTAAGAAAAGACTTTGAGAGAGGAAGTCGATAGCCCTGTGTCAGATATAAAACTTGTTGGTTACTAATAGGTTTTGGTTCATTCATGGAATGAATTACCACCTCATGTCCACCGATTCAACCACTTCACCTAATAAAATCTGTCAAGAAATTCAAGGTCAGTTCTGTCATTGGACAGAATAAAAACCCTTTAAGTTAACTAGCACATATGAAAGATAAGAGCTTTGAGGCTCTTATCATACATATGCTTCTACTCAGTCAATATCTGGTAAGCAGTGACTGGCTTTAGCACTTGGTTAGAAGAGAAAAGAAAGAAGAGTAAGCCGTCGCTAGGCCTGCAGAAAGTGTTCTGACTGGTTAAGGAGAGAAGACTGCACTCGATAAGAAAGACTCTGCAACAATGCTCAAACCAGATGCAGGCTGCCAGGGGTGGTTATAAAGCCTCCTTCAGTAAACATTCATCTGGTGTCATCTTTCCTTCCCATTTGAATATTTCAATACACTGTTACACCAATACCCTGATTTTCAATTAGAAAAAAAATAGACCCAGAAATTTCCACTCATAAGAAACATTTCTGATTTTGTAGTTAGGGAACCCAGTAACTAAATATGCCCAGGAAAGTTATATTAGATTGCCTTGCATTGGGTCAGGTACTTGCTTTCATTTCACACCTAACAGCTCCTTTTAAGATCATGAAACAAATTAAAAAACAGCAGTTCAACATCCTCTACTCCCCCTATTAGGGGACAAAGATGCATTCCAATATAGCTTCCAATCTGCCTTGCTAATTTTAATTAGCAACGAGTCGCTGGACAGTTTTAGCAGGAGGCTAGTCCATAAAGAAATATATTTCTATAGCTGGAAACTTGGAAAAGGACTCAAACTGGGAAAAACCAGACAGAAACTTTTTCTCATTTGGTTGAAGGTTAGAAATGAGATAAAACAAGATTTTCTCATTCCCTTTTCTCTATCAAGAATTGTGGAAAAGACTAACTGATAAGATGCACCCAAAGCAAAGCCTTCAGACTGTTGCTTTTGATCGGCTTGGCGAGTTGATGCGTGCAGTTATTGAAACAGGTGTTTCCACCTGCCACAATGCACACGTGGGGGCAACTGGTTGTCTCCTTGTTTCTGGTATTTAGTTTCCGTCCCTCTGCCAGAAGGTGGAATCCTTGGGAGCAGGAACTAAATGTGTCACCACAGCTTGTGCTGACTTCCACGGCTCAGACCTACTCACCGACCTACCCATTGTTGTCCATCAATACCTAGCTATTCACAAAGTGGGTGAGAGGCCTGTCTCCCGCCTGCCATAATTATTGGGTGGAGTTCTAGGAGAGGATTTCATGGCCGCTGTCCATCTCTGGGACTAGCCAAGAACAGCAGGTACCAGACATTTGCAGTAGTTCCCGGCCACCTCCCCGTCTTCCCAGCCCAGCTTGTGTTTAACTTGGCAAGTCAGTGCACATTGATGTTGGGACTTTGCTGCCTTTGTCATGGAAAGAGGACTTTTTTTTTTTAATTAACCTTGACTAACATGTAGCTCAAATATGCTACAGTTTGTGTATCATGCTTCATGAAGGAAACATGCATTTTTCATATGATCTTCACAAGGGTTGCATAATAAAGTTTAAATAGGTAAGACCACTGGATTTGGATACAGCAACTTGGAAAAGTGGCAGTTCTTTTTGTCCTAAAGTGTGATTGCTTCATTCCTCATTTAAGCCTTTCCCAGTGTAATACCAAGTCATCACAATCAATATAAAAGACTGGTATTGATACCAATAATATGTACATTTAGATGAGCAAATTATACTTTGGCTTTGTCAGAATTGTTTTAGCTTAGTAGAGTCTAAGACTAGTTTAAGCAGAAGAATGCCAGGACTTCACTAAAAATATGGACAGTTCCCGGAGAGCATATCAGGAGTTTGGAGATGTCTTCTAATGTACTTTATCCTACTTTACTTTTAGAGTACCACTGAAACGGTCTGTATATTATAGTACACTGAAGTTTATTGATAATCTGTTCCTCACATATATGGGGTAGATTGTCTTCAAAAGAAATGCTGATTTCCTTTAAGAAGGTCATATCCTAGAGGCACCTGGGTGGCTCAGTCAGTTAAGCATCTGACTCTTGGTTTCAGTTCAGGTCACAATCTCATGGTTTATATGTCTGAACCCCGCTTTGGGCACTGTGCTGGCATTGCAGAGTCTGCTTGGGATTCTCTCTCTCTCCCTCTGTCTCTCTGTTCTGTCCCTGCTCATGCTCTTGTGCACACACCCACTCTCTCTCTCTCTCTCTCTCTCTCTGAAAATAAATAAATAAACTAAAAAAAAGAAAGCTAATACCCTATATTGAGGCCAAAATGAGACCCAGTTTCTGCATCCATTTGATAACTGATCATTGGTTATTGAATATTTGCTTTCTCATATCTTAGGTGAGCCTCATGGCAATCAAGTGTTCAAGTGGGAATTGAATTGAATGGACAGAATTGAGAAACAGCTATAGACTGACCCCAAGTACCAAAGACATGGGCGGGGGGGAAGCATGGCCTTGAACGGAAGATCTGGGATGGTTATGTAACTGATGCTGAAATTTCTGTGTACGTGTCAGTCTCCTGTAGATCTTGTTAAAATGCCGATCTGGTTCAATAGTGTGTTCATTTCCTGCAGCTGCTGCAACAAGTTGCCACAAACTGGGTGGTTTAAAACATCAGAAATTTGCTCTGTCATAGTTCTTGAGGCGACAAGTATGGTGTCAGTTTCATTGGGCTGAAATCCACACATTGGTTGGGTTGCGTCCCCTCTGGAGGCTCTGTGGGAAGAATCCATTCCTTGTCCTCTAGCTTCTGATGGCTGCTACCATTCCTCATGGTCTCTATCTTCACAGTACCTCCCTCTTCCTCTCTCTTATAAGGATACTTGTAATTGGACTTGGAACCCACCCAGATAATCCAGGATAATCTCAATATCTTTATCCTATCTGCAAAAACTTACCATGTGTGGAAATACCTATAGGTTCCAGGGATTAGAACATGGAGATGTTTTTGAGAGCCATTACCTACCCAAGTGGGTCTGGGCAAGGAGATCGATTCTGAGTTTCTAGCACGTGCCCAGATGACGTGGATGTTGCTGGACTTGGCATGACACTTGGATCAGCAAATGGCTGGGTTATCAATCTGCAAAGTTGAGCATGACCTATATGGTCCAGAGAGGGATTGTGTTCACTGTGATTCAGAATCACATAGTAGCAAGGGACATAGGGGGCAGGGTGAAGCTTCTAGGAGATGGAGCAACCAAGAATCAGGATGGTTATTTGGGCATCGAACATTCATCCAGAGTGTTAGCCTGGAGCCCTGCTTCCATAAGCAAAACTGGAGTCTTAGTCAGGAACCAAGCCAGGAGCTCCGTTCTTTAAAGTGGGCAAACAAGAAACTTAGTGGGCAGATAGAGGGCCTGGATGCTAGTTTATGTCAACAAGTTCAGTGCCAGATTCTGCCAGATGGTTTACCTCAGCCTCCTGCCAACATGGCCAGGGCTGATTATGAAGCTAGCTAGGGTTTGTGTATGCATGGCTCTCAAACTGCTGACTGAGTCGATTTGGATTATGGCTCTGAAATCTCCAGTTTTAGCCAACAACTTACATGACTTACATGCAGGTGGTCAGGGAGCCATCTTTGGAAGATATTATTCAACATAATGAAGGCCTCAGAATCCACCAACCTATTTTCATTTGAGTTAGACAAGGTGACTTAGTGGTAATGCATGGTACCAGGGAAAAAATGGCACCTAAAAGAAATCTGTTACTGTTGAGATGTGAAGTCTAACTCTTGGGCATGTTCCACAGGTGGCTATAAAGTCTGGAAATGGTTGAATATACATAATAAACGGTGCGTTAATATTACATCACAATACATGTTCTATTCGGTATGTTGTCCTATGTTGCAAATACAGTTCAGCATGGTGTACACATTTCCAGTGTACATGACACGTCAGCACTGCATTCCCATCCATCTCTGCACATGCGTGTGTGAGATGTTACTTCAGGTGGTGTGTGTCTGCCTCTGCCTTTAGCTTAATTCCCATAGCCAAGTCATTCAGTTGTTTTGGATATTATCAGTCAGCCATTCCAACACCACTCGGGCCGAAAGGGGTGGTTGTCATGCTGTTGAAGTCACTCAGGTGACTTTATCTATCTTGTAATCACCTGATGGCTAAATGTGACATGTTGTAGACTTTCCATTTGCCCTGAAGAGTAAATCTAGAGCTCAAGTGACTATAGGGCTATCTTGGCCTCCTGTTATTCTCAGTCAAAAAAGCATGGGCTGTAGAATTATTAAAACTTGTCTTGGAAAAAAAAAACCAACAATGTTGGCTGATCTTATTTTTAAGTGTCTTGTAGTTTTAAAACGATCTGATGTTCTGAGATGAGTCCATGTTCTTGGATGTATGAAAATGGAATCACATAAGTCCCATAAACCCCATTGGTGATCTACGTTGATTCTCATAAAGAATCAGGATCCTCTCACTTCTCTTTGATCCTTCCCTGACACCCCTGCCCAGGTCCCATTCACCACGTTCCTACTCTCGGGGCAACACGTACATCTACCTATGCCATTGCCTTTACTTGTTACTCTTTAACTAAATTTGTTTCTTTGCTAAATCATCCCCTAGTGCCAAGCATAATATTTGGCATGAAGCTGCCACCCCCCCCAAAAAAAATTGAGTAAGTGTATAAAAAACACACACACACACACAATTTCCATGATTCAGAAACTTATGCCTGTGATATCACCCTCCTCTTAACGGTTCCTGGTCTTGAGCCTTGGTGACCTACTGCAGTCATTATGGGTCTCAAGAGCCCATTTTTTTTCTTTTTTTAAAATTTTTAAGGAAGTTTTTGTTTTTGAGAGAGGCACAAACAGTGTGAGAGGGGGAAGGTGTGAGAGAGAGAGAGAGAGAGAGAGAGAGAGAATGAGAGAGTCCCAGGCAGGCTCCATGCTGCCAGCACAGAGTCCGATGCAGGGCTCAAACCCACGAAACTGTGAGACCATGACCTGAGCTGAAACCAAGAGTTGGAACCTTAACCAACTGAGCCACCCAGGCACACCTCAGGAGTCCATTTTTCTACGCAAAGTAGCCTGAAATGGAAGAAAAACAAGGGGCATGATAATTGCAAATTATATTGAGTCCATAGTCCACCAGTAGCTCTGCAGACAAGTGCTGGGAGGGGGCGGGAAGGAAGCAAACATCTGGGCCTCTGCTTCCCTTTTCTTCCCTCTTTCTTCCCTTCAAACAGCTCAGTCCTGTCCTTATTTATAATTTTGGTCCAGATCTTTATTTTTTAAATAGGTACATGGGATATTTTTAAGGTGTCCAATATAGTTTTTCTCCCACTTGGTTAATCTGAACCACGTCCTCTCTCGGTTTTCCAACCTGGAAATACCATTTAAAGCAATAATCAATTTGATGATTTGAAAAGCTAGAGAAAGGATAAAATAAAAGTAAACATCACCAACTGGTTTTTTAAATTGCTTCTTGAATGTCCTTTCACAAAGGAGGCTGTGAAGTAGCATTCAAGCTGAATTAATGAATTTAATTAAGCTGAATAGCAGTGGTCAGTGCTATTCCAAAAACATTACCAGGCTTCAACAACTAATCTCTCTGTTTGGAGTATATGATGTCTGGGGGGAAAATGACTGCTTATACAGTTGGACTGATTACCTACTTTGTCTGGTCACAGAAAGAGCATTTGTTGTCCCCAGACCAAACTTGGGGTGAATCAGCCTTCCTTAATGTGACTTACTATGGCCTAGGAAAAGTATGATTTTTAAACTTCCTTTCAAATTCACTCTTCTCCTAGCTGGTATATGCTTTCTTCTTTGCTGGAAGACTAAGATTACAATCAAAAGCAAATCATAATTTTATTTGTAAGGACCAAGTCAAAAGCATGTTAAGAAGAGTATGCTCTTCTTAAAGAGTATTGCTCTTTAATGCATTGTTAGGAAAGCATTAGTCATACATCTGCAAGTTAGCAAATGTTTGCATGCATATCATTGCAGTTGTGCATACTTACCGATCACGCGTGGTCCTGACATCACCATTGACAACTTCATGAGGCTACTCCAGTCCTCAAGGACTCATTTATGTCAAGTGCTGTCAAGAGTAGTATTTGTAGTGTGAGGGAATGATCTGTGGTGATTAACAAATGGAGTATTTGAGAGTCCTATAGTATGACCAGTACCTTGGTATGTCTCATGTTTCTTCATAACTCAGTTTTTAAATGGTACAGAATAGAGCTTCTGGTTTGTGGATCGTTGGTCAGTTTTTCCAGTGGAAAAGACTGACAGAGAAATTCATAGTTGACTTTTTTCTATACAGATTTTTGCCAATCACTCAAGGTCCTGGGGCAAGAAAATCAATAATGGATACACACACAATAAAGTACAAGGTTTTGCAGCAATATGTGTGACCTTCCAGAAAGTAATACAGGTGTAAGGATTGTGTTTGAAAATAGAATGGAAAAGATATATATTACAAATATATTACAAATATATTACTATATAATAAAATATTAAATTTATATTTAAATGCATATTTTATACATAGATATATCCTTGTTATAAAGATATTTTTATAACATAAAGATATTTTATTTTTATAAAATAACGATATTTAAAGATTTTATTTACATATTTATTTATTTGACTTCTATAAATCCAATGAATCACTCTGACATTCCTCAAAGGAATAGGGTTTTGGGGTACGTGGGTGGCTCAGTTGGTTAAGAATCTTGATTTCACCTCAGGTCATGATCTCACAGCTCATAAGTTAGAACCCCACATCGGGCTCTTGTTGTCAGTACAGAGCCTGCTTCAGATTCTCTGTCTCCCTCTCTTCTCTCTCTCAAAAATAAATAAACATTAACAAAAAAGGAATACAGTTTTAAAGAAAACCTCATGTGAAACAAAGTAGAAATCCCAAAAAAGTAGATTTCTCCAAAATTGCCTTATAAAATTATTCAGCTACATGAGAGAACGATAGTGAAATAAAGTTAATGGAAAAAGCTAGAAAACAATACACCCCTAAAATCTATATAACCACCTGTCATTCTTGGTAATGATAACAACTTTAATTGTTACAAGTCTAAAATCTGAGCTTAGGTAGCTGCATAGGCCTCAAATCGGAGAAGCTAGCACTCGTCATTTATTATCTACTTTGGGTCAGGCATTATGGTGCCTCCAAGGATCCAAAAATAGTCCATGGTCTCCGTGAGCTTACCATTTGTATTTCGCATCTACCAGCATCCAGTAACTACACTGAAAACTGCCTTTGGCAGGGAGCCATTGTCTTGGTTCTTCTATCCTTCTTGTCACCTTGCCCCTGATTTTTATTGGATCCGCCCCTCAATAAGGGTTGACCACATGCCTTCTTATTTTCTTTTAACTCACTGGGTTTCAATAAAATATTGAATGGCCCTAGACAGGATGATGCTTAAGTGGAGCATTAAGTGCTTAATACCACTTACGTGACATGTAAGTCAATAAATAAAGATTGATTTGGATAATTTGGTAGTCGACCAAAAGGAGAGGCAGCCATTTTTTTTAACCAAATACAATCCCAGGCCAAATGGGAAACCACTGTAAAAATTATTAGGGGTGCAGGAGGAGGAGGAGAAGGAAGAGGAATGGACCAGCTGAAAGGTTTCCTGCCTCACATGTGTGGAGGAACTTGGGGCTCATCTGTGGGTGCACTGCTGAGGCAGGAGGACGTGGAGAGTTTCCATGACACAAACAGCAGCATGTGCCTGTGCCATTGAGAGTTGAAATAAAGAATAAAATGTTTTCTCTAAGATGGTAAGCCCATTGGTCCAGGGATTTAAGGGAGTTTGGGAGGGGGGAGATCCCTTGAAAGGGATTATGATGGACTCACCTCACTAGCTTAATTTCTTCCATATCTGCTGAATGTCTATGAGTTTCAGGACAGCATGAATGAAATGGATGAAATGTTTCTAGAGCAAAGGTTGTCAGCCGTGGGGTGATTTGGCATCATCCTCTCCCCAAAAGAACATTTGGCAATGTCTGGACACATTTTTGGTTGTCATGCCTGGAGGTGCGAGTGGGAGCTTGCTAATCTTATCTCATGGCAGAGGCCAGGGATGCCGCTAACTATCCTACAATGTGCAGGACGACCACGCACAACAAGAAATTAACTGATCTAAAATGTCACTCATGCCAAAGTTGAGAAAGCCTATTCTAGACTCATTTTCCCTGAGAATGGTCTTTCCAGACCACCCAGCTTGACTGTTTTTACTCTGGTTTGGATTTAACAATTTTGATCATCCAGAAAGGATGACTTTATTAGTACTGATGAACTACTTTTGGTCCTACTGATTATTAGTAGCCCTGACAAAACTATAGTCCTTCCTGATTGTCACAGCAGCTGTGTGTGTGTGTGTGGAGAGAATCCCGTGAGACAATGTTTTGTTCTCATGAAGCAGAGAACACGAGTCCTGATTAAAACAGGATAAAAATTAAACCTTTGGTCTCCAAAGATATATTTTTATAATAGTCTCTTACTATTATAGCCCTCTGGCTATTTTAATGCACACTTGTTTTTATAAAGCCATATTTTGGTTGCTATAACAACTTGATGTAGCTCTTGATGAGTTCTCCTTGCCTTAATGTTGCTTTTAAAAAGTTGACGTTGCTATGACTACAAAACACTGCTTTATTTCCAGCAAGCTTTTCCCCCCTTGTGATTTTTCTTTCGAAATATGTAAGTGTACACACGCATGTGTACATGCGTGTGTACACTGACATGCCTTGTGAGTCTACATTATAGCAAAAGCAACACCTAAAATCTCTAGAGGCAAGGTGGCAATTAATTTCCGAAGTGCACACTGTTATTCTTAAACTGATTTTCATCATCCTGTATGAACTCATTACAGGTGCTCTTTCCTGTTTCAGATTAGATAACTGCTCAGTGGCAGGCTCTCCCTGTCTTTTTCATGATTTCCTTACTGTGTCCTCCCTTTTACAACCTCTCCCTGTTTCCAATGGCCTTCAATGGGTCCTTTGAACTTGAAGCATGTGGAAATATGCAGTGTCTCCATATGTTCATGATCATGGATGGAGTCTATTTTCCAACACCACCAGTTATGGTCTCCTGTTCATCCTAGATGACAGTAAGATTTCCCTTGCTAAGAGTTTATCTCATTCAAATTTTGAAAAAATAAAAATTATGAGGCTGGAAGTTAGGATGCTTTGATTCTGTTATTAATCGTTGCAGTTGGCAATAGGGACATCTGCTGCTACTTTATCTCTCTAGAGGAATGCTGTCCAATAGAAAGAAAATGTGGCAATACAGATAATTTAAAATTTTCTAGCAGCCAAATTAAAAAAGTAAACAGCAAGAGAGTTGCATTTTACTATCTACCCCAATATGTCTGAAATATTGTCTATCTACAATATTTCAGTATCTGAAATAATTACTATCTACCCCAATATATCTGAAATATTGTCATTTTAATTTTTTTTCTAATGTTTTTTTAATTTATTTTTGAGAGAGAGAGAGAGAGAGAGAAAGAGAGAGCGTGAACAGGGAGGGTCAGTGAGAGAGGGAGACACAGAATCCGAATCAGGCTCCAGGCTCTGAGCTAGCTGTCAGCACAGAGCCCGATGCGGGGCTCGAACCCACAAACTGCAAGATCATGACCTGAGCCGAAGCTGGACGCTCAACCAACTGAGCCACGCAGGTGTCCCGAAATATTGTCATTTTTATATGTAAATGTTTTAAAATATTAATGGGATTTTTAAACATTATTTTTTCATTGTCTTGGAAATTTGAGTGTATTTTATACTTTTAAACATCTCTGGATGGGCCACATTTCAAGAGCTCAGTAGCCACACGTGACTAGTGGCTACCATATCGGACATAATTAGCTGTAGGTGTTCATTAAATTTGGTCATACAACAACACTTCTTGTCTATTGGTCACTTACTAGGGTTCAGGTCTTGTGAAATCTTAGGAGTATACAAATGATTAGGGAAACTCTTCATTTATGACAATGAAGGATGGAGAGAGAGAAAGATAGTGAAGTAGAAGAAGAAAAAAGAGAAGGGAGAGAAGGAGGAGGGATGGTGGAGAGAGGGAGGAAAGTGCCGGAGTCCAGCTCCATCAAGTCCAGGGGTCCCTGAAAGGATAGACGGTGTCACGCGAAAGAGAGTGAGAGAGCCTCGAGTTTGTTTCTGATCACCAGGCAGGTATCTCTGTTCTGTCGGTTTTTGTGTCTTTATTTAGAGATCAAGTGTTAACATGACATCAAAAAAGTGGAATTTTTACTACGAATAAATCTCAGTGATAAGATGCTTTGAAAAGTGTACAGAAACAGGTTTTACAGAGGCATTTTTGTAGAAGTACTCTAATTTCAGTGAGGTAGTTAATTTTTACAAATAATAGGATAACAGGATATTCTCAGTGAAAAGCAGATAACATACACATTTGTTTAAACCAGTAGTAAATCTTACAACTAAGAAGATAGCAGGATGTTCTCAGTGAGAAGCAGATAACAAACACATTTGTTTATATCAATAACGTTGATTCAGGCATAGGCTAGGCTCGGAGTCATTCTGTCTGGCTCCCAAAAGGAAGAAGGTATTCGCACTGGTTAGCAAGTTGCTTGTGTAAACCTTGTTACTTGATGTTGAAGGTGGAAACACCATAGGGGCCCTCATATGGTATATGGTATATGAGTTTAAGTTTTAACTATTTTGACCCATCCTCATAACGGATATCAGTGTAAGGGAAGGTATTTGTGACACCAATTAGCAAAGGTATGTGCAGTAACTTATGTCCGGCTCTTGTCTGTTTCTTATCTTTAAGTTAGGCTCCTTTTCTCTGGGCCAGAGTTAATAGTAACTCTTGTGTTCTTAACCCCCTTTATTATCTATGTCTTGGGTCTGTGAGGCTCATTAGAAGAGCCTTTCGACAAACATCTGCAGTGCTTTGTCTAAATTCTTCTTTGTAGAGGTGGGAATATGCTTCTTCTCATGAAGTGTCTGTGTGGGAAATATTGGTATGATTTGGAACATTGTGAGGCCTAATCAATAACAGCAGGCCCATTCAATATGAGCCAATAATAGAAGGAGATACCAGTTTCGCTTCCTGGCAGGAGCTGTGCAAATGTCTGCCATTTCCTTGCTGTGACTGCGTCATCCAGCGAGGCCTATGCAGCTCCCAGCAAGAAAGAAGGAAGCAAATTTTCTTTTAAGACATTTCCAGTTTTGTGTGCTATTCTCCATAATCTGGTTTTATCTTATTATAATTCAGAAATATTGGCATCAATTAGGCAATTCCCTACACTTGGGTGTGACTTATTCACGATTCTATTCCCAACCTCTTGAGGAATGCATGGGACAGATTAAGTGCGCCCCGTATATTTATTGAGTTGAATCTCCTTTCCTGTCCAACTATGTGATTGGATTCAAGGTTAAATAATGTCATTATCGGGGGGAAGATTTAACTAGTTTGAAAAGTCCAACCGTACATGAATATTTTAAGAAAATGAAGAGAAGGGTAGCTAACGGTCCAAAATGAAAGGATATCACGTAGGCGATCGTTATTCCTACTCGGTATCTTGTTTTTCTTGCCTATTGAACATGTTCGCCCATAAGTAATCAAGGAGAAGCACATGATTGCCTTAAATTGTTTCAGTGCCACACTGCAGGTGATGTTGCCAGGACATCACTGATGTGTCCAGATCTTTTATCACATTGCTACTTCTCTATTCCACTCCTGCCTTTCCTCATTTGGAAGAGGCCAAATCAAAGTGAGCCATGTGACTCTTGCAGCCTGCTCAGTGAAGGAAGTTTCTGTTTTCTTTTTAACCATGTGTCATTTTTTATCACCGTATTTTAGAAATAAAGTGGCTTATTGGGTGTGTGTTTTTTGTTTTGTTTTGTTTTGTTTTTTTTTTAAGCTGAGCCATTTTGCCTGGAATGCAGTGGTTTGGGTGATCTAATCTGATTTGGAAATAAGAGAACAGTGTTACAATTTGAGCAGATTTCCAAATCAGGTTGCAGATGGTAATCTGAGTTGTGAATTAAAATGTTTGCTGCTGACAGCCCTTTGCTTTGCAAAACATTTTAACCAGCTCCATCATTTGTCACAGATTTCTTCTTTCTTTTTTACCTCTTTTCTGTAATGTAACATCATGTCTGGCATTTCATATCTCTTTGGCCTTTATAAATTGGAATTATATTCAACACATTTCCCTTTCAGAGTTGAAGATGTAAGATGATTTTGGAAGGTTTATTAGAGTCAGAGTTCCATAGTGAGCAAGCCTTCTATATTAGCCTGCAGGGTTTGCTCAACACAAACAGAAAATACTTGAAGTAGGAATAATTAGGCTTCTGTGATCATATTGTCTCTGTCTCCACTGAGAAATGAACCATTGCTACCTTGTGGGGATTTGTTTACATTGAACACTAGATTATAAAATAGGCTAATCAGGGAGACTGAAAAAAAATGACTCCGAAACCCGGGAAGTAATTCACCCCGACCTCACGTGTATCCGTAGACTGCGTCAGTTGTTCATTTTCCTTTTGTCTGTGTTATTTGTTTTCTGATTATTTTTATTTTTACTGAAAACAGGGAGGGAAGAATCATTAAGTTAGCTTTGCCATTGCCAATTGACACTGGTTAAAAGTCAGAGATAGAGTAGATTGTGTTTATAATCCCAGGTAGAATTGTAAAAATGTGGAGCCTCTTGAGCAAAAGATACTTTGAAAGGCTACCTTTAACTCTCCGGCTGGAAGAACTCAGATGCTTTACTCAACAGACAATAAGACAATAGACAATACTAGAACCATTTGAGAGGTGGAAGGGAATTTGAAATGAAGTAGTTCAGTCATTTTCAAACTTTTCATCTGACAAGTTCTTTTCTTAAAGGATACCCTGAGGCTCGAAATCCGAAATGCAGGTTGAAGAAGCAGAAAAGGTGGGAAGGGGAGGAGGAAGAGGGGGAATTATCAACTGGAAAGTCACAGGTCAACTCTAATCCCATCCCTTTGCCAGTTGGACCTGGGAACGTCGATCAGTCTGTTCAAGATGAAACAGCTATACCTGAAAGCCTGGTCAGTTAGGCTTTTTCAACTGTTCATTGGGCAAATACGTGGCTGCCTGTTTGGTGTCACACAAGTTCTTAGATTACTGGAGGTCTTAAGATAAAACTGCGAACAAGCAAACCCACGCCCTACCTTTGTTGAGTTTATGTTCTAGTGTGGGACAGAACAGGACATTAGTAGATGCATGCTGGGAGTAACTTCAGATTGACATCAATTGATGTGCTGACATAGAGGGGCCTGAGGGGAAGGAACTGAGGTCCAAGATGGCCTCTTCGAAGAGGTGTGTACCCCACTCCATGTCATCTAACACGTCCTGTTAGTAGTGAAGCTGTTAGGGCGGGATGCATAGTGCCTACAGCACAAGGTTATAAATCAAAGATCTGGGTGCTGGCCCCAGTTCTGTGTCCCTTCTGAGACACTGGATATTTTATATCTCTGAAATGAGAGACATCATATCTACACAGGATTAAAGAAGACCCAATCTCTACCTTTTCCCCCCAGAGCCTCTCAGCTCCTCCCTCCCACACCACTTTCCTGCACATTATTCACCATTGTGATTCAATTTGTTTCCTTTCACAAGCTATTTCAAGAATTCAGGAAGACTAGTTCTCTTGGCCTGGACCTTGTAGATTCCTATTTTTTAAAAAAATGCATCTGAAGTCACTAATTCCTATTTGAACTTTTCTTTGATTGTTTCCTACAAAGGGAGAAGTGATTTTTGTTTTGTTTCATTTTTTTTGAAAACTTGGGGTGTTTCTATAAAATGCCATGTTTTAGCCTTTGAAATGTTGTTTGCTCCCGTATATTACACTGGGTCATGAATAATAGCCTGCGTATTCTTTCTCCCCTGTCAGACCATGAGCGCTTTAGGGGCCCCCAACATGTCTGGTTCACAATCAGAACATGGTTCTTGCCCACAGACATCACAGTCTTAAAAAGAAAGTGGATGCGATTTAACATAACAAAATGGTCGCGTTTCCATATAGCAGAGAGGAGCACCTTCTCCAGAACAATCTCACGGCAAATGGCCTTTATTCTGTTGTGCACACATTAGATTAGAAAGCAGGGTGCATTCTGGCTTATCCTGGGAGACATGATTTATCTGCTTGCTGGACCCTTTCTGAATGAGGAAGACTATGCACACTGAAACAGATAAGCAGACACAATATTTCACTCACTCCACTTTCCTCCTATCTCAGTGAACTTAGCATAAACTATGGGCACAAGAGAATGTACCTGTTCCATTACATACCATCTTGAAAAATAATCACTAAAGGCCTCAGACATTAGAATGATAACAAGCTCAAGGTGCCTGGATGGCTCAATGGGGTTGAGTGTTTGACTCTTGATTTCAGCTGAGGTCATGATCTCATGGTTCCTGGGATCGAGCCCCGTGTCATGCTGATAGTGTAGAACCTGCTTGAGATTCTCTCCCGTCCTTTCTCTCTGCCTCTCAAAATAAATAAATACACTTTTTAAAAAAAGTGATAACAAGGTCAGCCTTGGGTAAACATTTAAAGCATATCTGTACCAACTTCCATCAAGAAACATCTTTTTATCCTTCCCTCCATAGACTTAACTATAAATAAAAATTTAGGAGTACAGTTTTGTGGGAACCAATAGGTATGCAGCTAAAATACTTGGTCTTCATGTCCGACTACCTGAGTTCAGCATATTGCCCATCTGTGTGCCAGTTTTGTCATTATGGGCAAATAAGTTACTAAATATTTCATGCCTCCATTTACTCGTCTGTCTAATGTGAGTAGCATCTGTCTCTGTAGGCTGCTCACAGGATTAGATTTGTCAATTCATGTGAAGCACCTGTTTTAAGACCTGGCACATAGTACTTTAATTTTTCTTTACCACTGTTAAAATGTATTGTAAATATTGATGCAAGTGTTGGTTTATTTTTGTTATTATAATTTCCCAGGGCTCTACCTAGTTCAGTAGTAATTCTTGAGTAAGTAAAGTAATTCATTATTGGATTTATTCAATATTTCTCACATTTATTCCTGTCTTTCCATTAAAAAAAGTTTTTTGGGGCGCCTGGGTGGCTCAGAGCCTGGAGCCTGCTTCAAATTCTGTGTCTCCCTCTCTCTCTGACCCTCCCCTGCTCATGCTCTGTCTGTCTTTCAAAAATAAATAAACGTTAAAAAAAAGTTTTTAACACCCCCCTCCCTTTCTAGCCTATGTGGATAACTGACAATTGCATAAAGGTAGCCTATGAATTTCAAATATTTTTGATTAATGTAAGTAATCATGCTGGTAACTCTGAGAAGTGATGTTGTTGTTTCTGGGAGGCTGAGTATGCAGCCATCACTGTTGTTAGTGTTTTTAGTGTTGTACTTTGCTGACATATGAGAAGTGTGTGCATCATGTTATTTGACTTGATTTTATTCTGGCTAACATGGTGGGGGGGAGGTTGAGGTTGAAGACAGCATAATTATTTAAGTTATACCCTGAAACGAACTAGTGGCATCTTTGCATTTATATTTTGATATACGAAGGGCAGCTGAAATGTTCAATTAGTGACACATTAACCCCACCCAGAAAGGGGAAATCAGAGGCTTGGGGAGTTCTCTGGATGAAAGGGAATATTCAACTACTCAGTTTAGAATGAGAATCAAAGGATGTCTGTTCAGTAGTTTCTTTTTAAACTGTGTGGTCGTTGACAAGCTGGAGAGAGGTGCCATGTGTGGGTAAAGCACATTCTTCTACCACCATTACTTAAATGAGTGACTCTAAAGCAGGCTCTTTATTGCATGTGCTCCTAGGGATATAATTGTTCCTGGAATGAGATCCTATATTCAGAAGAGAGCGATCTAAAGAGAGCTGCTGGGTCTAAAACAGAGTAGCTTAACTGCGAACTGGTAGGAAGTGGTGGGGTGCGGTGTGCTAGTCTGCTGATGGCTAATTTTCTTGGTCAGCATTGCACTCCCCGCGCTCCATGCAGTCGAAGGGGCCAGATTGCTGCAGGAGAAGTAGCAGCTTTGTGAAGAGAACCCTGGTGGGCGTGGCCTCTCCCCGCGGGTTCTGCTGATGCCAAGTCCAGTAATTCTAATAGCGATCTGAAACCAAATTTGCCCTAAACATCCTATATGGTTGAAATAGCTTCTAAATATACATATTCAATTAGTATCCTCTTGCTGGAATGCCTTAGTGATGGAAGGAGTTTCTGCATCTGTCGCGCTAATTTTGTGCCGGCACTTAAAGGACTTTTGGTCATTTGCAGGGACATATGGGGAGAGAGGTGGTTCATTTTTAAAGCCCTTTGTAAGTTTGATCTAGAACAAGAATGGGCATCCCTTCCTGGAAAGGGCTAGAGAGTATTTCAGACTCTGTGGGCAGAAGACACGATGGAGATACTTCAAGAACAAGAAGGGAAGCAGCCCTTCCCTGTTTGCTTCAAAGCAGTGGGCGTCACAATTGCACCCTGGTGAGAAAAAAAAAAAAAAAGATGTTGATGACTGTGTTCAGTTGGCACGTTCTGCCTGGGGGTTCCAGCCTCCACAGGTCAAGGTGTCCTCATCGTCATGTCCTGTCTCCCTCCATACCTCTGGTGAATATTTCTCTCATTACTGGCACTGGGAGCTACCCCAGTGGCTCTGAGCCAGGTGGATCCTTACCCCTTGCTCATGAGGAAGAAGGAAGAAGAGAGATAAATGCTTGAATCTCCTGTTGAAATTAGGACTGTCTTTTGCCTTGGTAGCAATGTGTGTCGGTCTTTGAATTCCGGCCGGCAGTCTTAGTTGGGGAGGGAAGGCATGTGGAGAATTGTAAGTCCAAATAATTGGTATAGGAAAAAAACTGTGAAATCAACCCACCTGTATAATTAGTAACTGTCCATAAGGTTTCTCTGTACTGAGAGTAATCAGCTGGAAAAACGTCATTGGTCTTCTCTTCCCTTTCCAAATACTGTTCTATAGAGATTGTCTCGATTAATATATAAACGCAGATACCATTTTCAAATATTTTGCTGGAAGATATTTTCACTTCGAATTTTTCAAAATCTACTCCCGCCCTATACTTGCTGTCTATAAAATACTAGTTCTGACTGCATTTTAATGCCAGGACTAGAGAGTTCCAATGGCTTGGTCCAAATATTTTGAAACCCATGAAAATGAGCAAAGTCCCTGTTCCTATTTACGCTGCCTGCTTTTTCTTTGTATCAAGCCAAGTAGTGGCGGTGCTTACACAATGGAAAAGCATCCAGCTAAAAGGGTGAGAGGTTTAACCTTCACCCAGACAACCTAAGTGCGAGACCACAGACATGGACTATTTCAGCATCAGGGAAGGAGATCATCACTCAACTGTGTCTGATACTCCAGGATTTTCTACAGTTGAATCAGTGACCTTTCTGTCCTTGACAGCATTATATCTGCTCCGAGAGAAGTTCTCTTTTCTGGTTCCAAGTCCCTCATTATAGCAGATTGGCTTATGGAGAATGGTCTCAAAACTGAGACTTCTGCCTGGGCTCCAGGGATTAAGGAAACTGGGAGGTTGCTGGCAAGAAGTGAAAGAACAGAAAGCTTGTTTTTCTACTTGGGGTTTATGCCCCTGCTGTGCTGGACTTGCTAGGACTATTGGTCTTTATTTTCTGAGCTCTGTAATAACCCTGGGAATGGTCGCTGTCCAGGAACTAATATTGTTGGGTCCTATGGTTCTTGCAAATGCTTTGGGACAAAATACTATGGCTTAAAAAAAGAAAAAGAGCTGGAGTATGGGGAGGGACAGCCACGTCCCGAGCCCAGAGCCATGGCTCCAAGAAAAATGGTCAATATTGTCCTCGTCATCCTCTCTATCATAGCCGATGAGCCTTTGTACTTCATGTGTACCGACCACTGTTCTTACCATTTCACAAGTATAAACGCACTGTAATACTAACGTTCGCCCTATGAGTGAGTGCTTCTACCATCCCTACTTTGCGGAGGAAGGAACTGAAGACTACGGGGGTTTGGACTAGGGATGGTACAAAGTTGTAGATTACAGGGAACTGGAGAGCCCTTGAATGTTTTTTTAAATTGTTTTTAATGTTTATTTATTTTTGAGACAGAGACAGAGAGACAGAGAGCAAGTGGGGTAGGAGCAGAGAGAGAGGGAGACACAGAATCCCAAGCAGGGTCCAGGCTCTGAGCTGTCAGCACAGCTCAAACTCACGCAGAGCTCGAACTCACGAACCATGTGATCGTGACCTGAGCCGAAGTCAGAAGCTTAACCAACTTAGCCACCCAGATGCCCCAGACCTTGAATGTTTTAAACAGGGGACTGGCATTGCCTGTTTTGCATTTCAAATCATTTGGGTGTTTAAAACCAGTGGGTGAGAAGGGGAAGGAAAAATAGGCTAGGATGTGAAAAGAGCTGCAGAAAAAGTGACGAGGGAGAAGACAAGAAAAAGGGATTAGTATGGGGAATCGTTTCCTGAAATGAACAGGATTGGGCAGTGGGCTTTGGGGAGAAGGGAAGAGTCCAGGAAGTCAGTGTGGTAAGCGTAATATATACGTAAAGGACGGACGGTGGTCATACAACCGTGTCAGTGTTCTGGATCCGTCATTAGCGTGACAGCTGCCCTGTGCAGAACGCTTGCGTCTCACTGCGTCTTGGCACGTTCCCTTTGATGAGAGCCAGGCTGGGGAGGATTCCTTGAAAGACAGGAGAACTTGCCTTGAAGACTCTGCAACTAAGACAGGAGCAGAAATAAGGCATTTGTAGGAGATCCAATCAAATCAGCCAAGCCCAACCCTCTTGTTTTGATAGCTGTGTAGAGACCCCCACCTGGGTTGTCTTCCATTGGGAAAGTCTCCCGGGGCTTTAATGCCAATGAAGGAATGCGTGTTTTCTACAGATGATTGCATTATCATCACAGGCAGGACACCTAATCCAGGAAGAAAGAAGCCATTTACATAGTCTCTCCACACAAGATTGAAAGGATGTTAGAGGTAATAGGTAACTTGGCATTTCCTGTCAGGATTGTCCTAAAGCATATTTGTAGGTGTGCAAGTGGGTCATTTCCTGTCACTTGTTTGTGATGTATCCAAGTCAGGGAAGAAAAGAAACACAGCGTCGTCTAGTAAAATATTGCCAGAGAGGTATCCCTTGACTTTGCTGTCTCTGAATCTTATTTGCAGTGATTTCTTTGACTTTGGAAGTTACTTTTAGGTGGGACTTGGAATTCAAACTCACATGACGAGTTGAAATCTTTTCAACTGGCCTGGATAAGTTGGCAAACTAGCAAAGTATTTATCTGAATAATTATTGTCTTTGGAGGATGCTTCTCTCCCCTTTATGTCTCAACAAACACTAACACATGTAACTTGATTCAAGTAGATCAACCCTTTTTCAAGTTATTTTCATAACTCAGACTACTGGAAAATCAGGATCCCAAATTTTAGCATGATGCCTGGCATCATTGATGTCCTATGAATGTTTGTAATACTGAATTGAGGATTGTAGAAAGTCTTGAAAAATAACCCGAGGAGTCTCCCAGGGTCAACCTTGGACAAGAACACCTAAAATGGCCTTGAACCTAAAAGTAAAAATAAAAGATATATATGTTTTTAAGTCTGTTGCCATGAACTCTTAGTTCTCACAAAGACGCTGATGGCACAGGGCACAGACCACCCCCTTCTGCCTGGCTTAGAGGTGTGAGGAAGGATTCTCCCCACCTTGTTATTGATACAGCGTTAGATAAAAGAAAAAATGGGGTGTGATGTAGCCATTGGCTCTCCTCCTTGATGCAGTTCCAGGCTTAAAGGCTTGTATTTCTCAGGCCATGATTTCTAGGACTAGCATCACACCCTAGCATTTATGACTTTTATTTGAATCTCTGTGGCTTGTACATATTAAGTACTTCCTCCGTGCCAGGCACTATTCCAGAGCTTTCTATTAAATAACTCCGATAATCTTCACAATGCTTCTGTGGTTTAGGTTTTATTTTTAGCTGCATTTTACCTATAAGAAGGTGAGGCACAGAAAAGTCATGTAACTTATGCAGGGCCACACAGCACTCAGTGGATCACAGGGTGAATCAAGTATCTCACTGTCATAAGGCTAGGGGAAATGACCCCACAGCCTCCCCTGTGACATGATGGCTCATGGATTGCAATTGGCTCCAACTCCAGAAACTGTGCTCTTAGCCTTATGCCAAACCGACTTCTACTTTTCTCTACTGTGCGTGGCTTCACTCCCTTTGATGCTTCATGAGTGGTCTGTCAAGGGCATTTGGCTGGTGCGTTCAGACTGGTTGACCCTTAAGTCTAATTACTTTATCTCTGCTGGGTCGGTGAGATCAGAGATCTGGGAGTTTTGAAAGTAGAGATCAGCACTTTCCCAAACTTCTTGGTCTCAGGTCCCCTTTATACTTAAAAAAATTTTTTTTAAAGAACTGAAAAAGCTTTCTTTGTTGTATCACTTTGTAGAACATCTTTCTTTGTGTCTGTGTCTTTATTTCACAGGCTTTATCTTATACATGTAATTACATACTCTCCCCTGATGCATTGTATTGAAAAGGCATTTGAAAATTTGAGGGACAACTAAGTGAATTAACCAGAGGGACGCAGTACTGGCCACCTGAGCCTCTAGGGATAGATTGTTTCCATCACTCAACATCAATGCAAGTATCTTGCCAAGTTTTTTCATCCCTCCAGAGACCTAAACCTCTCTTTGAAATGAGGAAAAATCCAAACCTCTCTCTCTCTTTCTCTTTCATAAACTGAATCAGAATGTTACCCTGATTTTGTTCTCCAATCTGTCAGTTTGATCTGCTGTTTTGAGTGCGCTTTATATCTGTTGAATTTTATTTGGTTACAGATAAGCTACATTGATGAATCATTTTTACCTTTGGTGTATATATACTTCGTAAAATTTGGTTAACCTGTTTCTTCTTTTGTAGACCATTTGTGGAAACAGAAACTAGTATGTTCACTAAAATTTATCATTAGCCACAGCTTTCTAAGTCAAATTTGGGCTCTTGATTTGATTTATTGTGTAGGAACCAGAATCAAAAGAGATTGAAAATGTCTGGGGAACAAAAAAAAAAGAAAATGTTTGAAATGTGACTTAACCTGATTAGCCTGATTCCCTTGCCATCAGCCCTGAATCTTCCTTTCCATTTCTCCTCACTTTGGTTGGATGTGCTTCTTTTCCAACTGTTTGTTATATACCAAATCTGATGCCACTGGGCTGTTTCCAAGTGTAGAGGTCGGTACTTTTAGGAAATGTGTGGCCCTGCAGGAAATCTACAAAATCCATTCATAGGCAAACATGCCACACCCTTCTTACATACTTATACTCCTTATATACTGTATTTTATCAGTTTGAAAATGCAAATGAACCCTGTCCTCAAGGTTCTGGTCACCTTGCAGAGCTTAAATCAGTGACAAGGACACCGGAGGCCTGGGTCCTCAATCTTCAGGATTCCTCGCCTTCAGGCTTCTTCACCTTCACCAAGAAAACATCCTACTAAAAATTTTCAGATAGCAGTGGATCCTGACCAGATACTCGGGGAGTGACTATATATCCCCGGCGGATCCCACGCTTTCCCCAACTTGAAAAGACCACAGAAACTCTCAGTTTGAACACAGACAGTCATCAAACCTTCAAGCTTTCAAGTACAGCCCTGTCTGTACTCTATCACTGGCTGGTTATAGATAGAGTTGTTAATTAAAAATGGTCATGGAAAGGAAGTATTTTGTTTATATCTAAGAGAAATCAGTAAAGTTTGTAAATAAGATGAGATACTGCTAAGGGCTGGGGCTTCACATGAGAACTTTGCAGTAAATATACATAGTATATTTCTCCATGGAGACTTAAAAATGGAAAATGTGGCTGTAGTATCAATGGGTGTAGGAAGGCCGTGCTTACTGGCTATTTGACTTATATCAAGAAAACCAATCAGATCTTGAGGAAATTACTTGCTTTGCCTTCACTTTCTCAAACTAAAATGTATGGAGCACATATATCCTTAGTTTTTCAATGTAATTTTTTTCCCTCATTTCCCCTATGTAGCTGACGTTCTTTTCATCCATTACTAGGAAATGAAATATGTTTTCTTTAAAGTCAAACTGATGTATGTCACAGAGACTGAGTCACAGAATTGGCTCTGTAAATAACAAGGGCCATTACTCCATTTTCTCTCAGTTAAAAATACCAACACAGGGGCACCTGGGTGGCTCAGTCAGTTAAGCGTCTGACTTCAGCTCTGGTCATGATCTCACAGTTTGTGGGTTCGAACCCTGCATCTGGCTCTGTGCTGACAGCTCAGAGCCTGGAGCCTGCTTCAGATCCTGTGTCTCCCTCTCTCTCTGCCCACCTTCCTGCTTGTGCTCTCTCTTTCCCTCTCTCTCTCTCTCTCTGTCAAAAATAAAAATAACATTAAAAAAAGAATATGTGGATTAGAACAGCAATATTAAAAAAAAGATAACATATGTTGGGAAGATGTGGAGAAAAGAGAACTCTCATAAATTACTGCTGGGATTATAAAATGGTCCAACCATTTTGGGGAAAAAATAGGCAATTTCTTAAAAATTGAAATATAAATGTGCCCTATTACCCAGAAACTCTACTAATAGGTGTCTAAGAGAAAGGACAACCTAAGTCCATGCTTGTACAAGAATGTTCATGGCAGCATTGTTAACAGTAGACAAAAAGTGGAAATAATCTAAATGTTCCTCAACTGATGAGTGAATAAACCAAGTATGATACACCCACAGATTTAAATATTATTTGGCAATTAAAAAATAATGATTGATACATGCAGCAAAATGATTGAACCTCTGAAGCATTATGCTAAGTGCAGGTAGTCAGACAGAAGAGATGACAGATTATGTGATTCCATTTATGTAAAATGTCCAGAAAAGAGAAACCTATAGAAACAGAGAGAAGATTAAGGATTTCCTGGGGGAAGAGGGGAATGGGGATTAATTCCAAATGGCCAAGAGCTATTTCTTGGAGATGATGGAGATGTTCTACACTTGGGTATTGTGATGGCTGCCCAGGTCTGTACATCGACTAAAAATCATTGTAATCAAGACTCATGGAGTCACTTACAAAGGGTGAATCTTACGTCATGTAGCATGTAAATTCTGCTTCAGTAAAGCGATTCTATCTTTTTAAAGGAATTTGTGGGCTAACTTTTTTTTGTAGTTGTCTAGATACTATTATCAGACAAACCTCCAGGAGGCTGATCCCTGAGCAACAGAGCAAGAGCCAGTGAGAAGGTGGCAGCTTTTCTGCCAGGCCAACACCTCCTTGTGTCACACTTCTCCCCACCGAGACCCCTGTAGAGTTTGTTGTTCATCTGACATGTAATCTGTTTCCTGTTGAACATTGATTGAGAACCCGCTTAACGCCAATATTGATACTATAATGGGAATTTCATTTCAAGGGCAGCACAACATGGCTAAAGTCAAGTGCTGTTTCTTATCTTGGTATTCACAGGCATCTTATATGATCAGGGTTGTCACAGAGGCAAGGAAATTAACATTTTATTGGTATATAAGGCAGAAGCATTCACCACGATCACAGGGATGACTTGGTCACAGGTTGGTGTGCATGTCACAAAGCGACAGAACTTCCTGTGAAAATTGGATGACTGATACTCACTCATTCTTCCGTGAGCTGTTGGCAGTACCATATGATTTCACTCGTATGTGGACTCTAAAAGACAAATGAGCCAACAAAACAGAAACAGACCCATAACTACAGAGAGCAAACTGATGGTTGCCAGAAGGGAGTAGGGGAGGGGAGGGGCAAAATGGGTGGAGAGGGAGATACAGGCTTCCAGTTGTGGAAAGAATCATTCCCAGGGATGAAAGGCTCAGCACAGGGAATGTAGCCAATGGTACTGTAATAGTGACGTGTGCTGACAGGTGGTAGCTACAGGTGTGGTGAGTGGGGAGTAATGTACAAACTTGTCCAATCACTACGTTGCACAGCAGCTGAAACTAATGTAACATTGTGTGTCAACTCTACTTCAATAACATGTATAATATCTGATGTTGAGTATGAAGTGTGAAATGTATAATTTTGTTGTAGAAAACCTTTTTTTTATTCTGGCAATTGCGCGCCTCTCATCCCAAAGAATATTCCAAGGTATTGTGTTTAAGAAAGAACCAATGATGTCTTAAAAACTACTTGTGTATTGCCAGGGAGGCAAGGTCCTATTTCACTTTTTAAAAGCAATCGTTGAAAGCCATCGTGTGAAGATTTCCAAGTAGGAATTTTTCTCCTTAAACTTCTTTTTTTTTTTTTTAAATGATTGTCAAGGTAGCTACCATACAGTGTACTCCTGGCTTCAGGAGTGGATTCCGTGATTCGTCACTTCCATACAACCAGTGCTCATCCCAACAAGTGCCCTCCTCATTGCCCATCCCCCATCATGCCCATCCCGCCACCCAGCACCCCACCAGCAACCCTCAGTTTGTTCTCTGTATTTAAGAGTCTTATTGTTTGCCTCCCTCTCTGTTTTTGTCTTATTTTTCCTTCCCTTCCCCTATGGTCATCTGTTAAGTTTCTCCAATTCCACAAATGAGTGAAGTCATAGGATATCCGTCTTGGTCTGACTGACTGACTTCACTTTGCATCATACATTCTAATTCCATCCACATTGTCACAAGTGGCAAGATTTCATTCTTTTTCATCACCAAGTGGTATTCCATTGTGTATATAAACCACGTCTTCTTTATCCATTCATCAGGTGATGGGCGTTTGGACTCTTTCCATAATTTGGCTGTTGTTTTGATTTTTAACTTTTATCTGAGCAACCCATAAAAAATCCACAAATTATAATAAGCCCTGATTTGTAGACTTTTATATTTTTATGCTGTTGATATTTTATATAGAAGCAACCCAGCCCCTCTTCTTAGCTAATTAGTGTTCTTTTATTCCTCTGCAATGTTTTCTTTCTATATCATTTACTCCCAGCTCAGCTAAACTTGTGTGTCGATACCGTCTTGATGGATTATCAGAAGAGAGTTAAGTTCACTCCAGGATAATTTTATTGGGAGAGGATTTTCCATCAATCCCCCCGTTTAAATTAGTAACTACATAAGAGTTCGAATCTTCTATTTAATCCATTTAGGCTCCATGTGCTCTTTTGGTTTTCGAGTATTTTATTTTTACTTTTATTTTGCTCACTGGTTCATTCACTCCTCGAACCAGCCAACAGTTAATGAAAACTTATCATAGTGCCATGTGCTGGAAGTACGGAAATGAAAGACATAATCTCGGCCCCAAAAGAATCACCAATAAGTCGGCTGAAAATGAAAATATTAGCGCTATTATCGAGGAAAGGAAGCAAGGGGTTGGGGCACTTAACAGAATGGGAAAGAAGTCAGGGATGACTTCCTGAGTGGCCTTTCAATTATACTTTGTAGAAATAGGCCAGTTGGAGAAGAAAAGGAAGGATGCAGATGTAAATACAAATTTGTGCAAAATTGTAGATTCACAAAGAACCTGGCAGGCTTGGAAAACACAAAATAGTTCAGTCTGATTAGGAATGGGTCACATTAGAAAAAAAAAATGTTCTGAGTGAAAGCCTGGGGAGATTGTATAAACTCTGTGTGGTGTCCTTGTCTTCTGCAAAGTGGAGAGAGGGTCTGCAAGTGACTCCACAGAGTACTGGCCCCAAGTAAGTGTTTTATGTTCCTTAATGGTGGAGGCAAATAGGAGTTCCATCTGGTGTGTACAGGGAGCACTCCTGATTAACTTGTGATCTGTTTATGAAATTATAATTCCTGGTGAAGAGTTTGTGGATTAGATAGATGTATGCCTCTTGTAAATGTTTTTCAATGCTTATTGGGGTGCCTGGGTGGCTCAGTCAGTTAAGCGTCCGACTCTCGGTATCAGCTCAGGTCACGATCCTCATGGTTTTGTGAGTTTCAGCCTAGCATTGGGCTCTGTGCGGACAGCACGGGGCCTGCTTAGGATTCTCCCTCTCCTCTCTCTCTGCCCCTTCCCCTGCTTGTTCTCTCTCTCTCTCTCTAATAAATAAATATTTTTAAAAAATGTTTAAAATGCTTACTAATCATCCAGTGCATTTGCTGAATTGCTATTTGCTGGCAATTAATCATTAAGGTAAAGCAATTGCAGGTGAAGGGCAGAACATCGTGGTGGTCCATAGCTTCGGCTTTTCAAGGCATACTTGCAACATTTCTGGGTCTCATCTGCAAAATGGGGATTATCATAGTGTATAATTTAGTGTTTTTATTCACCACCTTTAGATTTTTCCTATGTTCCCCAATTAGCTAATAAGGTAAATAGATCATGCTAATAAGTGCCTCTGAAAGTAAAACATTTTCAAGGTTTTCAAACTGTAAGTTATGATGTGTTACCAAGCCACAGACTCAGTTTGGTAGGGGGTACAGCTAACATTCTTGTTTTCACAAAATAGAATGGACATGATTGACAATATAAGAGTGTGGTGTCTGAAAGAATATTGTTTCGTTGAATTTAGTTTCAAGTATGTGTATATTAAATCATCGTATAAAATATCTTTCCTGTGGGGGTCTAAGTCAAGAAAGTTTGAGAATATTTGCTCTACAGGACAGAAAATCATGTTATTAGAATTAACTCTTTTTTTCTGTTTGTCCTGGAATCCCAGATTTAGATAAATCTGCTTACTATTTGGATAAAATCTAGCAGATTAGAAAAGGAATGGTTTGTTTGTTACAGTTATTTCACATGATTTTAAAGGATATATAGGTCATTTTTAAGATGCAGTGAAAAAGGGGCACCTGGGTGGCTCAGTCAGTTAAGCATCTGACTCTTGATTTTGACTCTTCATGATCTCATTGTGGCATTGAGCCCACATCGGGCTCCATGCTGACGGTACAGAGACTACTTGGACTATTGTCTGTCTGTCTGTCTCTCTCTAAATAAATAAATAAACTTAAAAAAACAGATGCAATGGGGAAGATGCTATCATTCAGATATTCTGTCTGCTGGAAACTTGGAAACTACTTGGTCTTTGAATTATGTGGAGTTTGGACACATTCGTGAGTATGTGCACCGTACCTAAGTGCCCCCAGCACAGGCACAGACAGCTTTAGGAAGATAAAGCTCAGGATCAGATTTCGCTTTCTCTTTCCATTCTCACATTATCATCCATTCAAATTGTTGCCGATTTGGGTCAGCCAGGTTAATCCTATCTATCTGTAGTCCCCTGCTGAGTTGATATTTTCCTTCACTGTAAGGTGTTTTCTAATTACCTTGTGAATAAACCATTTTAGATGGAAAGCAAAATTGAGTGCAACATTATGCTTGTAGCTAAAAACATGCTCTCTTTAATGGCTGAACTGGGGCTAGTTGCCGAAGGCAGGCTCTCTGATGGTCACGTGGTGCAGTGATGCCTAATGATCCAGGAGAGCCTCTTTTGGCCGCTAAAGTAATTCAGGCTGTGCTGAGTCCTTCATGACAGAGTGAGTGGTTCTTTTTTCAAAGCAATAATTTCCTTAGTTCCATTGTGATGCTTAGTGATGCTTGGAGCCTTCATCATTTCCAGCTGTTGCCCACTTCTGTCACATTCCCTCTTTCTGAGACTATGTCTGAGTAAATGAGTCCTGCCTCTAAGCTCATGCGATGTTTACCTTTGGTTGGTTACCACTAGATTTGGACCAATTTTGCTTAGCTGTGATCAGCTGATAGCTCTGGTTGGTGGCAGATCTTGAAATTCAGACAGAAGTTGTGAAGTTCCCATTGTTTTCCCAGGCAGGGGTATGAAAAGGGTTGACTCCACTCCCAGTGGTCTGAGGGAAGGTCCAGAGGCAGCCACTCTCATATTAAGAAAAATAACTCCCTTGAATCCTTCCACCCCTATTTTGTTGACTTTCTATTCGCATTCTGCCTTAAGAGAAAATCCGTCAGTATCATGGTCTCGCCACCCTGATAATGACAGTAGCCTTCCTCTTTAGTTGAACAAATTCTTACCCCTCAGTTAGCTGAGCTTTCGGAGGCAGGGGAAAATATCAGTCACAGCAAACTTGAAAGCACATGCAAAGCAGGTCAGATAACTGAGAATAATGTATCGAAGGGAAAAATGGCATTTATGGTCCAGCTTTTTAAAAACTTATTTTTTAATTTTTTTTAAACATTTGTTTATTTTTGAGAGATAGAAAGTGATAGTGGGGGAGAGGCAGAGACAGGGGAGGAACCGAGAATCCGAAAGCGAGCTCCACACTGTCAGCACAGAGTCCAACATGGGACTTGACCTCACGAATCGTGAGGTCATGACCTGAGCCAAAATCGATCGCTTAACTGACTGAGCGACCCAAGCACCCCTTGAAAATGTTTTCAAAAATTCTTTTAACAGATCTCTGATTATAGAGATATATTTATATACTATTAAAAAGTAAAGGTGGGGGCACCTGGGTGGCTCAGTCAGATAAGCGTCTGCCTTTGACACAGGTCATGATCTCTTGGTTCGTGAGTTCAAGCCCCACGTCAGGCTCCACACTGACAGCATCAAGCCTGCTTGGGATGCTCTTTCTCCCTTTCTCACTGCCCCTCCCCTACTTATGTTGGCTTTCTCTCAAAATAAATAAATAAACATTAAAAATAAATAAAAAGTAAAGGTGTGCACATGACAATAAATGGCAACTGTCCCCTTTGTTATGGGGACAAAAGAGACTGGTGTTATCTGCGGTACAAGGGAGAATGCGTGTCCTGCTGAACCAGCCTGCCCCCACCCACCTCCAGCATATGGTTGTGATTTGGGAAGTCAGACCCAGTGGTTTTAAACTTTTTTTCAGGGGAGAACTAATTCAGATTTTTAAACAAGAAATCTGTCTTAAAAATGTTGGCTCCATTTTTTTGGACCCTCGGAAAGCCAAACAAAAGTTATCTGTAAACTTAACTTGGCCAACTGATGACCTTTCAGCTGTAGAGATTTCCAACTACAGACAGAACTTTTCTCTTTACTAGTGAAGTTAGTAACTGTGAAGGGCTCTTGAACCCCTCTTTTAAGGAAGTAGCATCCCCAGTTCTCAATTGAATAACAGTGTATTGATCACCATTGTGGTCTTTTAGAGAATGCAAAGGCTTCAGACTGGAGAAAGGGTGTGCGTGAGGTGATCCTAAGGCAGAATGAAACACCTGCTTTAATGGGGGTCTTTGCAAAGCTCTGTGAGAGTGTAGATCCTAACCTAGGTCCTAGAGGAGCTTTGCAGAGGAAGTGGCAATGATTGAGATAATGTATATGAATAGCATTTTAATAGAAAAGGAAGTGGAGGGGCACCTGGGTGGCTCAGTTGGTTAAGTGTCTGACTTCGGCTCAGGTCATGATCTCATGGTTTGTGAGTTCGAGCCCCGCATCGGGCTCTGTGCTGACAGTGCAGAGCCTGGAGCCTATTTCGGATTCTGTGTCTCCCTCTCTCTCTCTCTCTGCCCTCCGTCCCTTGCTCATACTCTGTCCCTCTCTCTCTCAAAAATAAATAAACGCTAGAAAAGGAAGTGGAAATTTGTCAAGGGAAGGAGAGGTGTAAGCAACTTTATAGTTATAATGTGGCTTTGATATGTCTTAAAATGGTATAATTGGAGGGTTGAATATATGAGGAAATATAATTGGGACCAGAGTAAGGGGTCCTTGAATATCAGTCTGCAGATCTGAGGCTTGATTATATAACTAGGGAGAGGTGCTGCAGGTTTTAGAGCAGGGAAAAGACCTAATCTGATCTGATCTGTTCTCTGTGTTCTTATCCCAAATCCTGGACTATTTCCCCTTACCATGGTCAGACGCCTTCTCTGATGGATTGGTTAAACCAAGGATCCTTCCATTTCTGGAAGCACTAACAATCCTTTGAACAACTTTGCACTAGTCACAGCAAATTACATCCTTGTGATTTCCGATGAGTCTATAAAGCAGTATTCAGGAGATGGAAACAGCACTGGGTGGCTTGCTGGTGCACAGAACCTAGCAGCCTGCCTTGTCTTTGGGTTCTGTGCAGAGAATATAAACCTCTATGAGGAGCAGCTAATTATCAACATGAAAACACAAATTAGGTGGAATTAGGTTGAGACAGATTGGAAATAAAATGCAATGGTGACTTTATTTTAACAAGAGGTTGGATTGCAAGTAGTCGCCAATGATATGAAAGTAGAATGAAAATATACTATGCAAACATAAGCCAGTAAAACATCCTTTTTAATGTGAAAATATGCATTCAAAGTAAGAAGAAGAACTTCACAATTATGTGCAAATTGCCCCAGATGAAATCAGGATTTAGGGACAGATTTTTTTTCCACCACCTCCTAAAATGTCAGTGGTCAAAATTCACTTGTGAATAATGTGCTGTGAAACACACTTGTTGACCAGTACTTGAGTGTTGGTCAAGAAAAACGAGCCAATGTGCCAAATTATAATTAGATAAAAAAATGCCCTAGACAGATGGCCATTTTGGCACAATTGGTATAAACAATGTATGAATTCATGTGAATTGCTTTAACACATTATTTCTCTCTTCCAAGAAACTCAGCATAGAATGCATGTGACTGCTGTTCATCAATTCAATAGTAATTATGGGTCTAAATTAATCACTTGGTTTATCACTTGCCAATTGCTCAATCTGGCCTCTCTAGATACGTTAGAGACAAGGAAACAATTTGGCTAAACAATATTACATAAATAGTCCAAAGTCACAAAATAGAATAAAAATACCAAATTTTCAGCTTCTAATCATTTTCATAGCTAATAGAGCAAGGCAGAAATGAATTGCATAAGGCTATTGAAACAAATTCACAGTTAAGCAAAACCAATACCTGATGGTAGCAAACAAGAAAACTCAACTTTTAAGAGAAATTCATTAGGGGCACCTGGGTGGCTCAGTCGGTTAAGCATCCGACTTTGGTTCAGGTCATGATCTTGTGGTTCGTGGGTTGGAGCTCCGCGTCAGGCTCTGTGCTGACAGTTCAGAGCCTGGAGCCTGCCTTAGATTCTATGTCTTCTTATCTCTGCCCTTCCACTGCTCATGCTCTGTCTCTCTGTCTCTCTCTCTCTCTCAAAAATAAATAAACATTAAAACGTTTAAAAAAAGAGAAATTCATTAAGTTATGAATTATGGGGAACTTCTGATCGATGGTTTAGTCTGATTTTCATTTTGTCTTTAAACTATAAGCTGCCTAAAGTTCTTTATTAAAGGAAAAAGGGCTTAAATGCATGAGTTTGCATAATTCTTAAAACAATCACACCCTTCTTATTGGCTTATGAATATATTTGACAATTGACAAACTGCTGTGGGACCTTAACGACCTTGGCTTTTACCTTTAGCTTCACCAGTAGTTAGCCGTATTCAAAATCAAAGCCATTTATTTGCAATAATTAATTTTGTTAATTAACAGGGTTAGATGACACCATATTTGAGTCATATTCATTATATAATTAGTTATTCATTTATTCTTTATTCATTAACAGTCACTGGGATTGAGATTACAAGAGTGAGCTGGCTTGTGTGAAACACCTCCTTCGTGAGAACACAACTATGGCATTCACAGATCAGTGCTTAGTAAATACTTAATTAACTGATGGTTCTAGGCCACCTGGAGAGCCTCGAGTGACTTGGAAACTGCATGTGGGACTCTAAGCTTTGGGCCCTGGGATAAGCCTTGGGAACACCATACCCGGCACAAGGAGGGGCCTTTTTATTCACTCACCTGCCCAGCCAGAACTCAAGAATCAATGTGTTTCATTCATGGCTCATTCTGTTGGTTGCTCTTTGTGACTTTTTTATTTACCAAATGTACCTCCTTTTTTTTTCTAGGCTATTCTCACATGTATTAAAGCCTGTGATGTGATAGGTAGCAAATGGGGGAGAACAGTGTGATTTACTTAATGTCTTCTAGTCCTATTCTTTTAAGGAAAAGCTTGAACATATAGAACAAGATTCCCTTTGCTGAATCCTAAGGTGGAAACAAGCTGGATTGGCTGCAGATAGTGTTGAGATTGTTGTCTGGGCATCTTGTGATGATTCGATATGGTGATCTCCTGAAAACTTTCTCCGTGAAAAGAGATTTACAGCCTGGGCCTTTGCAAATATGAACTCAATGAAGGTAGCAGAGCTGGGCGGGATGAGAAGGGAAGAAAGATGAATGATCGCTAATGGGCCCGGAGATAAGGATTGTGCATTTTTCACCAATTAAATGATCAGAACAATTTAGAGTTATGATCGATAATTCTGTTGGCTAGTACCAATGAATTTTGTACCGCATTGAACATTTTACAGTAGAATGCTGTGGTCTTTCTGGGTCTCTTTCAGTGAAGGCTTTGAAAAATTGAGAAGTAGTGTTTTATTATTTCAGATATGTATACTCCATTTTGAATCCTTTTCTTAGAATAACACTGGAGGTCTTTTCTTGAAATCCCAGGCTTAAGTACATAGTTCAAGCAATCCCTGTAGTGCTAAGAGTCTCTAAAATGAGGAAGCATGTGGTGTCTAGAGCATGGTGACGAGCAGAATGGTGCCTTAAGTGCATTAAACAGTCACATGGAAAAATATATTGTTAATATTTCAGTATTTGATATGTGACTTTTTTTATTATTCATCCATCTAATCATTGCTGTGCTAAATGCTTTTTAGCCTGGACACCATAAAGAAAAACAGAACATTGACTCATTTTATACCGAGTTGTCTCTGGTTTTCATGTACTTTTCCTGCCATCTTTGAAAGGCGCAAGCCAGTGACCAGGCAACTCCATGTTATAACACAAGCCAGAGAGCTAAGATATGGGCAGGAGAGTCTGTCTCTGATTAGAATAGAATCGTGGAGACAAGGAAGCAGGAAGTGATCATTGCCCAGTTCAGGTAATTAGTTGGAAATAATGGCACCTTGGAAGCACCATTGCCCAATGAAGAAGAGTCGACTAAATAAGCATCAGCATAAGAGAGAGCTGTCCGCTCTTAATGAACCGAAGATGTGCCTTGAATGGTTCATGGGGACAGACAAGCCCATGCCTCTTCCGAGAACATCTCAAGTTCTCCAGAAAGAACAGCAGCTGTCTTTACCCACTATAGAACAAGGACGGTAAATTTGGTCCCAAGGGGTATAACCTGATCTCTTTTAAGAAACTGCCTTGTACTTTGTCAACAGTTTATACTTTAAAAATTATTTTAACATATTTTAGGAGAGGTGAGGACTGAAGCTTTCTATTATAAGACAAGACATGGGAGAGAAAATAGACTAGAGCTAGACAGAGAGCACTGTTTAAAAGCTGAAATTAATTCTGAGCTTCCTGGAAGCCAAGTTTTAAAAACATAAAGACTTAATTCTTATCTTTCACTTTCCAGTTAAAGGAACTATATAGGTTACTCACTAGGAACAAGCTTTTTATACTACTAATTCCAAATCAAAGTTAATATAAGGATTCTTCTTTAAATTATTTTATTAAGAATTCATTATGAATGGGCATTTCCATAATAAAGCATTTGATTTACTCGATAAAGCTTAGGAGTCTCAAGGTAGCATCTGTATTCATCATTTTTCTGCCCAAGAGTATACATTTTCTGTGCTTCTGACCTCTTCCTAGTTCCATGGCCTCGGGTCAGTGACCTGTGACAACCTTAGTCTGCAGATCTACACAATCCCTATGCTAGTACCTTCTTCAACGTACAGGTACAAAAATTAAATGAGATCCTGCATCCATAGCAAAAGCCTGGACATCTTGTCCTCAATAAAGTGGAGCTGCTGCAGTTGTGACCACCACCCTCATCATGGACTTACCCATTTCTACTGTGCTTTCCATGGCTCACAGCACATCTCCCAGCTTTGAGTAGTCTTGAGAGGGGAAATGGAGTCCTACCTCAGTGCAGGAAGCCCCCTTTCCTCTAACATCATTCCGTGTGTTCAGGAATATTCTAGAACATAAGTTACTCAACCTTATCAGGTCCTGATAACAAGTACCCTTAGATTTTATGGTGCCAAGAATTGAAGGCACTAGAGTAAGGCTGATTTATATTCTTCTCAAGTTCCGATTAGTCTTTTTCCTATTTTCTCCTTCTCTGACTTGCTGGACTTTGTATATGCAAAAATTATTAGCTGGCTGGAACAGGAAAAAAATTAGTATCAGGGATTGACTAAAAGTACACTGGGTTATTTTTCTCACCTGTCCTAGGGCAGCTGTGAATTGTGATTTTTTGTAGTGAGAAAAATATTTGGAGAAAAAGATGAAAATCATCTGCCTACTTTTTTAGAATGTCTCTGAGGATTTAGGGCTGAGCTTTGATTTTTTTTAAGGTGAGTTTCTCAAGTTTAAGAAATTAGGTTTAGGGTGCTCTCGAATGAATAGTTAAGATTCTCCATGTAGCTCTTAAACTTGTAAAGTTCTCTGATTTTGCTCTTAGCAACACATCAGTAGATTTTCCATCTCTTTTTACAGAAAAGACGTTAGAATAAAAGACATTAATATGGAATGAAATATTGTCTCCTCTCCAGATACAAATTTTCTTGTTTTGTATTTTCCACATGTTCATCCTTTTTGTTTACTGAAGTTGTGTACTTTCATTACTATAATGGATTGTCACATTTGGCAAATGCATGCCATGTGTAGTTAAATGAAAGATGTGAGTAAGAAACAAATATGATAAAAGAATCAGACAGCCAGAAGAAAAGGAATCTTTACAAGACTGCTATATGAGTAAATAAGAGTCAGAAATGACTGCCAAGATTTGTTTTTTAATTATCCTAGTTTAGCATCCCAGGAGTGACAGAGAGGGAAGACATTAAACAATGGGCTTTGTCCTACAGGGGGTTGCAGCGGGTTGAGTTCTGTTTTCAAGAGTACATGAGTAGAGAATGTCACCAGCATCACCCCATTAATTGTCCCGAGTCTCCCTTTCTTGGGTTTGCAAATGTCCTGGCTTATGGAGGGAGCTGGGGAGTGGTTCACATGAAGTTACAAGAAATTGAATCAACTCTTGGGTGATGGATATTTCAGTCGACTGGTAAGGTGGTAGATGATAAAGTAATAATGTCCTGTCCAGGCAATGAGAGCATTCTTGCTGGAGTCCAAACTGTATACTCCCTGAGTGATGACGTGGCTCCCATGTGTTTCTTGGACATCCAGACAGTTCCATCTCGGCAGTCTTGCCATGTCCAGTCACTGGTTATTTGGAGACAATGGGAACTGTCTCATCTTAGACAACCTCCAAGTGATCTTGTCGCCATATTGGCCCACTCTGAAAACCTCTCTCCATCTTTTTGGCTCATGCCTATTCTTCTTTTGAATGTAGAGAAATCATATCTTACTGCCCACCCAACATGTTTTCCCCAGAGGTGTTTATTTCCTTTTTCTTTCCTCAGGAAACTTTTCTTCTTTCTTAAAAAATTGAAGCGTCTGTTATGCGTCTGACTCTTGATTTCGGCTCAGGTCATGACCTTACAATTCCATGAGTTTGAGCCCCATGTTGGGCTCTGCACTGGCAGCATAGGGCCTGCTTGGGATTCTCTCTGTCCTCCTTTCTCCGCCCCTCCCTCACTTACACATGTGCATGCTCTCTCTCTCTCTCACACACACACAAAATAAATAAATAAATAAACTTAAAAAGAATAACCTAGATTGCTAATGAAAACAAGAGCCAAAATCAACCAGAAAAAAAAAAAAACCAGTACTATTTTACCTGAATACGAGGCTTAATCTTCAAATTGTAAGAGGGCATTGCAGAGGGGAAATATTTGCATTTCTGGTAAATCAGTGATGATAATAGCATGTATTAAGCAGTTCCTTTCTCGGTTACTTTGTTTTACATTTTATATCACTTATTTAAACCTCAAAAATCTCTAGGTTCTATATTTATAAATAAATTTTTTATAAATGTTCTTTTATAAATTAATTGAGATATATAGGTGTGTAGGCGTTGCTGCATGGAAGAATTGAAATTCGAATCCAGAGAGCCTAATTTTGAACCCTACACTCACCACTTCTCTATAGCACCTTTTGCTAATCAACCACATAAAAAGGAAAAATAAAGCAAAATAATTGCATTTTCATAGCCCAATGATAGAAATGCTCATATCTTGATACAGAGTAATGGTTACCATGGAAATGTGGCCTCTGGTGATAATATTTGTTGATTAGAGAAGCGCACATGAGAATAAGTTTGTTTTTGTAAATGTTTATGTGACACAGATCGTCATACATATGAAGGCTGTTAAGGGAAGGCCTTTGCTTTCAGGGTTTCCAATCCACTGGGAAGACTTACACTACAAATTTAAGTAAATATATGTAAGCAATAGCTCAAGGCATTGCAGTGGTAATGCACAGAATTGGATTGATCATAATCTGTAGGTCATGACACATGGTTATCTTCATATGGCCTCTTTTATTTCATTCATTCATTCAGTCAATCGGTCATTCAGTCATCAATCTATTCCCCTCCCTCTGTCTTCCCCTTTTATCTCTCCATTGGAAAGTGCCATGTAGGAAATCATCTTCCTATTCTTTGGACAAGGACATAAAAATTAACTTGCATTTCTGCTAGATACCCCAATAAGTTTTTAAGACTTCCTGGTAGGATGCTGGATAGTCAAATTTTATGTAGAGTATTGTCTTAGAATAATCCTAAGACCTCTCTTCAAAGTTTGGACCTATTGATTATACATCTTGATAATACTTCAGTCACACTAGTTCTTAGAGAAAGGGGCAGGGGCCTAGGGGTCCGTATTTCACCTAGGAGTAATTAAAGATGGGCTGTATTGTGACAAAGGGCTGTGTGGGACATAAAACAAATTAAATGGCTATCACAATGGGACCAGCCAGAACTTATTGATCAAACAAACTGGGCTGTCTGGAAATGTTGGATTTCTGTCTGACCCTGAAAGAATTAGTTATCTTCAATCCAAATTGCATTTTGAGCTCCCTGAAGTCACAATAAAAAATACTGTTTCTGAAACTAAAGTAATCCATGTTCTTAAATCTCTGTTGTTGTTGTTTTTAATATCACTGGTTTTTTCCCCCTTCCTTTTTAAAGTCATCAGTTAATTCATCCTGGTTTAAAAAAAAAAGGCGGGGGGAGGTTTCAGAACTACTGAGATGTAATGATGAAAAGTAATTTTTTTAAATGAAATGTTTGTGTGTGAGTTTTAAAAGAAAATTAGTCAATGGAATGCTGAATAATTTTTAGATACTCTATCTTCCTATCACAAGCATGCATCCCAATGATTTTATCCAGTGGTGCTTTTAACCCCTTAAAAAGTTTTCTCTCAATGTTATTTCACTTAATAAAAATAATTTTATTCTAATTATAATCTGGATTTAATGTCAAAAAGACTTAGTCCCAGTATAGGAATCCTAAACAGCCTTAGACCTGTTGACTTTCTCTTTTCTGAAATCTCATGGTAATTTATTACACATATATCTGTAAGAAGTTTTGATGAGACCTTTAAAATTTTTAACATTTGATAGATATTGGAAGAAAACCCCTCATACTCATATTCAATAAAGCTTTAATATGTTGGCAACTTTTTCTTAACTTTTAAAGCAAGTAGTATTTATATTTGGAAAATGACAAGCTGGATATAATTGGATCCAACTGACGGATGAAGAGATAGCTAATTGGTCTGGACTGTCAAGGGTGTCTTGCTGAGTGCTATGGAGAATAAAGGCTTTCTTTTGTCTTCGAGTAATTCTCTTAAATGCCTTTAAATGCAACTGTGTTTTTTACAAATCTTCAAGGATTTTGATGTTGAAGTAAATCTCTAGTACTCCTAAATGCTGCTGACAAATACGAAACAAACAAACAAGAAAAAAAAACCCAAACTTTTAATTACAGAGCCTTCCAAACAGACAGAAAAATAGACATATAATCTAATGAAACCTTTGTCCTATCACTCAGCATCAACAACCATTTACCAACAAAAAACAGTCAGTCCTGCTTTTTCAAATCTTCCCCCCACTCCTCCTACTGCTTTGAAACAAACCCCAAGTATTATATCCACTCATTAGTAAACTTTTTGATATCTGTCTCTAAAAGGTGAGTTCTCTTTTCTCCTGGCCATAATCACATGATCAATATCACAGGTTAAAAAAAAATCGTCAAAGTCATCTAATTTTCAGTCGGGGTTCAGATTTACAATTATCTTAAAATTAATGACATATTTTAACATGTTCCTCTGACCAACTCTCTGTGCTTTCTATAAACCAGAATTTGGATCTAGACCCTGGGTCAAGATTCTGGTTTGATGTGTGTATACGTATGTATGTGGGTGTGTGATGTTAGCATTTGATGTTTGGTGTCTGTATGGATTCATTCATTAGTAGTTCAGATGTTCTAATTCGATCATTCTTTCTTCTACCAAGAATACTTCTACCAAGAGAATTTATGGATTTAATTTTTTTTTTTTTTACGTTTTACTTGACTGTAGTTCTTATTGATGAAATTGTCTCAACTTACACCAGTGGGAGCCAATTCAAGTTTGATTCTGAGTTCTTTTGAACATGGATCTAGTAGTCTTGAACTACTTTCCTTATGATCAGATGTGGTAAGATGTCACCTTGTATGTTTCCTGCCCCACACTGAAATCAGCAGTTTCTTCTGTTTAGAAACCCACAGTCTGAGCCCTAGGCCTGCCTTTTGCTACTAGGTTGGCCATTGTTTCTAAGGCTTTTCAGCACACAGAGTTATACAATATTTATCTTTTTTTCCCTGTACTATTTTATTTCTAAATTAAATATCAGCGCTTTGTTCACATGTACATATTTTGTTTATAAGACATGCTTTATCCAGGGCAGATTTAAAGATTCTTACATTTAGCAAGGGATGTTTACATCCCTGAAACACTTTGTAGTTAGGTACAGCGATTCAGTCCATATTAAAACATTTTGCAATCGCATTTCATATGTTTATGTTTTTGTATATTTCATATTTGCACAGTATATATACGTGTGTTATCTTTTGAGTTCAATTTCTTCTGAAGATCATTTCTAGAAAATAGATTTATGTGCTGAAGAATACACAGCAGTGTAATAATGATGTGAATATATTCATGAATCAGAATCCACTGACGAAGTACTCACCGGTTTTCTAATTAGAGTGTGAAATCTTAATTTTTTGGAGTGTGATTAACTGATAATAGCTATGTCATGGTGTTCTTGCAAAAACTTGTTTTGATGGGCATTGCAATATAAAAAGCACCAGTTAGTAGGCAAAACAAAAACAAAAGCAAAGCAAGTGCTGATTATTTTTCCTTCAAAATTTTCTGAGCACTGATAAAATAGGAATGCAAAGTTTCAGACGCATCAATATCAAGATTAGTATTACTGACTATTGTCTAGTAGGCTTTCTATGATAAAGGGCTGAAAAGAATGTATATTTAAGAAAAGTGGAATCTTGATGTCTGCAACTAAGATCAGTAATTGAAGCCAATCACTCAATTTTTTTTGTTTTTTTTTTAAGAAAATTAAAACAAATCCACCAAGGCTTTGATCTGACTTGACTTGTATAATGTGGGTAAAATCAACTATTAAGCCTGAAATCTCTTGTGTTAAAATTTCCAAAACACTTTGAAAACACCTCTGGGTGAGCATGGGGGTGAGGGAGTGCATGTCCATTGCGAGGCTCCTGGTGAAGCCATGATGTATGTGAGTACATTGTATTCCAGCTGGCTACCCTAACGAGTCTGGCACCTCTGTATCGGCTACTATGGAAATCTTCAAAGTGTAGTATAATTTGTTGGCTACAAACATGGTCTGGGGAGCCAGACCACCAGACTTCAGTCCTGGCACTACTAACCTTAGGCAAGTTGCTTGATGTTTTTACAATTCTGTTACTTAATCTGGAACATAAGTATTACATGAACATACATACCCCTCTGACGGTTGCGAGGATTAACTTTCCTCCTCCTCCTCCTGCTCTTCATCCTCCTCATTCTCCTCCTTCATATTTTTGTCATCTTGATGATCATCCTTGTCTTACTCAGTGCCAGATAAAAGCCTTATATAATTGTTTCTAAGGCAGGGTGCTATTTACGTTGATAACAGCATGTGGATTTTCACCTGCACACAAAAACTTATGTGCATAAACATTGATGGTTCAGAAGTGGTTACTTCTGAAAAGCAAGTCTGTTAAAGGGGGACAAAGGGGTGACGAAGTCACTTTCTAAATTACACATTCTTCTGTTGATGGTCTGGTTAAAGAGATTTGATACTGTATCACACCTGAGTAAACCTTTATGAAAACCCCAGTTTAAGACAAGTTCCGAGCTCTTTGGTTCTCCGTTTCTGAGCCCCCTGTATTCTTCATTTTGGAACTGCCTGCATGTATCATACAGTGATGGGTGAATTGAAAGTATTCTGGGGTGCCAGATGGTTCATGACAGAATGAGATGTCTGGAGAGGAGAAACGTTTCATCTAATTCACAAAAATACTAACATCAAGCTTTCAAGTCTGGGAGTGTTAAGAAATCATTCCCCCTACCTGTGAAATTACCCTTGCTCAAATAGGAGAGGTTGTAGCTTCCATGAGTCTTGGTTTCCTCATCCATAAAATGAAGTCAGCAATACTATGGGCCCATAAGCAGCTCACTGGGAAAAAAAAAAATGAAGATTGCTTTGCTTGTAGCACAAAGGCCTGCTGAGTAGAGAGTACTCAATAGTTATTAATCCATTATGTTTTGATTTTTATCCTACAATTGTGTTTCCTGAATGCTACAGATTCTGGTAATAAATGCACTGAATTTAACAAGAGTTTTGGTATAGAATTACAATGATGATGGCATTGGTAATGATAATAGTAGCTAATATGTGTTGAGCCCTATCATGTTTCAGGCACTTTTCTAAGCCCTTTGTATATATCAGTATATTTTAATCTTCAGGACAACCCTGTGCAGTAATCACTAGTGTCCTGATTTCACAGATGAGGAAACCAAAGCAGAGAGTAGGGGAGATAAGAAGCATAGACAGTGATTCCACAGAAGATTCTTGAAGTTTGACTGTCAAGTAGATGAGAAGCATGGAGGCATGGTTAAAATGAAAAGTAGGGCCAAGGGAGAATTGTTTGGGACAGAAGAGCCTGGGACATGTTTGTATTCCAAGAGGGGAGGCTTCAACAGCCATTGTATTTTTAGGAACAAGGACAGGCAAGAAGTGAGTGTCCCAGGATGTAGAAGGAGAGCAAGGGTACCCTGTGCTCAGTTACTAAAAAACTAAGAGAACTCGTCTTGGCCATATATCATTTTTGTGTCTCCATTTATTCATTGAATGAAAGCTGGGCTATCATTGATAATTATTTTTTCTCCAAATCATTATTTCAGTGGCCATCAGATGATTTGATAGTGTTATATACAATCTGAAACTATTGCCAACTTTAGGAAGAGCTCACTGTAATCCTAATATTCCTCATTGTTGATTTTTTAGCTCATTTAGAGCTAAAAAACCCCAAAAACCAGGAAGAACTCTTTTTTCAAAAGGATAATTGATAATCTTGATAATAAAGTTTTCAAGCCATTTCAAAAGATGCATTTGACTTTTGCCTCTTAAGCATTTAATTACTTAATATTTGGAGCATTATATGAAAGCACCCAATGTTTACATAACTGATTTAACCATTAAATTTTTTAAAACATTTTTACTTATTTTTGAGAGACACAGAGAGATAGAGCATGAGTGAGTGAGGGGCAGAGAGAGGGGGAGACACAGAATCCGAAGCAGGCTCCAGGCTCCAAGCTGTCAGCACAGAGCCCGATGCGGGGCCGAACTCACTGACGGTGAGATCATGACCTGAGCGGCAGTCGGACGCTTAACTGACTGAGCCACCCAGACGCCCCAACTGATTTGATCATTTATAATTATTTGCCACAGTGATATACTGCACAGTAGGTTTTCACATGATGTCCATTCCAGATGTGCACGTCCACGTCTTAATTTCAACCACATTCTAATTTGTTATGAATTAATCCTTCTGTGTCATCAAAATCATTTTCCTTTTAAGTTATATTTTAGGAAATCACATATTTATATATAATGGTTTAAAAGCTATCAAGATCATCTTGAAACTAAGTAATTTCTCACTTAAGTCTGTCATTTATCATTCAATAAATACCTGTTGAATACCTTCTCTGACCAAGGCCCAATTCCAAGAACATTGCGGGGTACACAATGAATCATATGTAAAGCTAGCACTCAGAAAGTTTACAGTCTGGGCAATGAAATGAGATCTACGTATCTCTCTGTCCAACCCCTGCTCCAAAGTAGACTTCAAAGAAAATTAGGAATGTTTGAAACAATAATTTTCAACAAATTGTTAACTCTGAATCTAACCTGTGATGCTAGGTGCTGTGTGTTGCCTAGCCTGGTTGAAAATCACAATCAGGTGCTGAGAATTTATCTGAAAGGATATATCCTTCATTTAATATAGTAGTAATAATATATTAATTTATTTCCCTTTTTTCCCCATGACTCAGAATACTTATTTATCTTCACAGCTTCTCTCTGAATAGAAAGAAAGCAGGTGATACTAGATTTTCTCTCTCTCTCTCTCTCTCTCTCTCTCTCTCTCTCTCCATAGTCTTTTTTCTGCTGTACCCAAACTGGCTGAAAATGTCAATTTGTCCTATAAACACTTTTCCTTGATCATTTTCCTTGAACTGCCAAGTGACCTCTGCTTTATCAATAAAGGTTTTGTTCAGTGACATTTAATATTCAATTACTGAAAAATATGTCAGTTTGATTTCCAGCCCCTACATCCCTCAAAAAAAAATGTGGAACAAAGAAGAAAAATAGAGCATTTCTAGGCATTAACAATGTTACATGCAGGAGTAATATTTCAATAGACATATTTTCTTACTATATTTGCAGTAAATTACATCCACCAAGAAGAATGCCTACTCTATATATAGAAGGCCTAATTCATTAATATATCAATTGCTGATGATTACTAGCTCCCTACATCTTTGTTCTTCTTTTTTGCAAGGATTCAAAATGCCGATTTCAAGTTTCAGTAGACAACAGCCATAGAAAATGAGAGCCACTTTTTGGAAACCAGTAATTCACTTGCATTATGTATGAGGTCAAAGGAATCTGTGATGAATCATTCCTATTCTAAAGAGAAGAAATAATCACTAGATAGTACATTTATTGTTCATATATTAAGCGCGTTGGATGTCTTCTTTTTACAACCCGTCCTATTAAATTAAGCATAATGATTTTTAAGTTTCTTTCTCTCTCAAAAATGATCCCCGAAGTATGTTTATAATCATTCTCTATATAAGGTGAACTCTTTAGTTGCTGAGGAACATGCTTGCTGAATTTGTTTCCCCACAGATAAGTAAAATATTCCTTTCTGCACTATCATTCCATAGGTAAATTAACCCTTAACTAGGGCTCACTCAGAGGAAAGCAGAATGTACTGGGCTGCAGAGTCCTGGTTTGAAGGAAAGTAACCCATGTGTGAGAGTGGTCTGTCTAACAAACCGCAGAAGAGATGATGATGTGGAACTGGCTGTTTGGTCTGTAAGACCCAGTGCAAAGTGAAAGCATGGGGCCCCTGGGGCCCTGATGATTAAGACTTTCAAGACAGCCATGGCAGAGCCTTAAGCCAAGTGCAGGACCTTGGAGGGGGCCCATGAGGCTGACATGGCTCATTTGTACTAAGCTGACCTTGGAGTCAGGGCCTGGCACCCTCTTTCCTCTGGGTCTAACTCGCTCTCATCTCTTAGGATCTGTCTCAAAGCCTTTCTCTTTGTGAAGCTGTAATAGACCAACAGCTCCCAGAAGTCACTGCATGACTCCGGCAGCAAGCATGTCCTCAGGAGTAAACCCACCCAGCCCTCAGGCCTTCTCCCTGGATTCTCTGGAATCTAGACTTGTTCTCTCCCAATGTATTTGCTGTTTTATCAGGTACTACATCAGAGAATATGTGGTTTATGTTGAATTGGAGTCTTTTCTTTCTTACATTGTTGTGTTTTTCATATGACGATGATTGTCTCATCCCAGGTGTGAGCTCCTTGACAAGTCTCTGTCCTAAAATTATTCTGTCCCATTTATACCGAGCACAGTACCTTCTCAATGTTAGAGCCCCCCCCACCCCCAAAATAGTTTTTGTATTCCTATTGGTAGAACTAACTAGTAATATAAGGTCACTGGATATATATTACACTTAGTCTACACCTTATTCTTTAACATCCTAAGATCTAGATGTTACCTTTGCCCTATTGTTTTTAAAATACTGGAGTTGAAAAGTGATTAATTTTAAATTTAAACTTAATTGTTTAACACACCATTTCCTAAAGTATGCTGTATGGGAGATTGGTGAGTGTAGATTTCTGTGGTTAAATAAGTTTGGGAATATTTTAGAGAACAGTAATACAGCTAAACTGTGTAGATCCTTGTTGGATTTCCCATTTCTGCTGCGACTGTCCTAGATAAGGCTCGCCTGCCTGAGATATTGCTCTACCCCACCTCTAATTGCCGCCATTTCTATCAGTTAATTTCAGTTCCACTGAACACACCTGATGCCTACTGTATAGTCCCTGGTGCCTGTGAGCCATGTCAGCCTCATGGGCCCCCTCCACTTGCTTAAGGCTCTGCCATGGCTTAAGCCTCCTTAAGCAAGGCTTACATTAGTGGTTCTCAGCATGGAGCATTGTTGCCCCCCAGGGCATTCGGTAATGCCTGCAGACATTTTTGGTGGTCACAGCCTAAACAGGAGCAGGAGGCATTACTGCAATCTAGTGGCTGGAGGCCAGAGAAGCTGTTAGACAACTGACAACACACAGGGCAGCCCCCACAACAGAGAATCATTCTCCCCAAAATATCAGTAGTGTGTATTACATTATGCCGCTGGCTCTGTAGAAAGCTTCCGTGATTTTCTCTCTCATACCTAAGGAATTTCCTGCCCTCGAGTATATCCTTCATAATTTGACACTAGCTTCCCTTTCCGGGCCGCCTCCCACAATTCCTTGACATACACACCGTGCTCCACCACCATCAGGTAACTCAGTCATCCACAAACCCAGCCTCTACTTCCCTACCTCTTTGTCCTGTGTACTACCTTTTGCCTGTGCTGGAACGCCCTTCTCTCTTCTTTTTACCTCTAGAACTCTCTCTCCATTCTAGCTCAAAGATCATCTCTTCTGGGACGTCTTCCTTGATATTCTTCTTACTACTCCCCCAAGTGGGCATGATTCTCTCTCTTCTCTGGACCCTCTTAGCACCTTGTACTTCTCTCATATTTGGTGCATGATTGGCGTGAAGCATTTACAGATCTTACTTCTCCTAATAAATAGTAAATTCATGAGATGTAGAGAACATCATTAAGAACGATGCCTTTATATCCTATAAAGCTTTTAATAAATGTGGTCAATAAAGACTTGAATTAAATTCCTTAGTTTTGAGAAGAGATTTCTAGATGAGACCTTATAATTGGTTTTACATTTATCTGTATATTTAACAAGAATTGAGTTCCTGCTGTTAGTAATGATGTGATTTTAAGAACTGTCTTCTTTTAGAATGAAAGTTTCTAGGCTTAATATAAATCTGGCCACAAATGAACTATTAGAGACATTATACTATTACTGCTCTTTGGATATTTCACAAAAGGGATTCTGATTTTCAATAGCACCAATTAAATGATGTTTGTGATTTCTTGTTAAGGAAATTATTACTTGCGTTAGTTAAGTGCTTTTTAATGCAAATAAAGGAAAACCTGGAATAAACCTATAAAAGAATAAAGAAATTGTCTTAATTGGAAATTGGGAGGTAGAGGATCATGAGGATTGAGCATTCATTCAGTAGTGCCCAGCTTAGATTCCCTTCGATCCTGTTGGTGAGACCTGGCTCCAGCCTCAGAAAAGTGGCCAGATAAACAAAGTTCTCCTCTGTGGACAAGCAAGTCCAGAAGAAGAGGGAGAGAATCTTTATCAGACACTCTGGGAAACAGGAAGAACTTTCTCAGAAGCTCCTGGTAAAGCACTTTTCATCTCACTGGTCTCTTTTCTGAAGTCATCATTGACAAGAGAAATGGAATAACCCACAGACAGTCCTGTAGAGGGTTCACCTCACTCGGCAGCATCCGGGCAGCAGGAGGAGGGATGGACACATAAACAAAATCAGTCTTTTAGGAAGGAGGACAAGAGAAATGGAGGCTGGGTGTGTAGCTAATACTCATTACAGAAAACAGATGTAGATTCTACTATTGACCAACAGTCCCAATGATTATTTTTTGAATTGTTGGATTAATTTTAAATCAGACTTGCCTCCCAAAATTCAGACCCAACTTTTTTTTTAAGTTTATTTATTTATATTGAGAGAGACAGAGACAGTGTGGGTAGGAGAGGGACAGAGAGAGAGTGACTGAGAGAGAGCCCCAAGCATGCTGTCAGCGCAGAGCCCCATGCAGGGCTCAAACTCACAAACCTCGAGATCATGACCTGAGCCAAAACCAAGAGTCAGATGCTTAACCAACTAAGCCACCCAGGTGCCCCCAGACCCAACTTTTTTATGTGCAAACTAAGTAGAGTTTGCAGTGACTTAACCCAAATGATCTCTGAAAAATAGCCTGTATTAGATAGTTCTACCTCAGTTGTTCTAGCATACTACCCTGTAAGTCATGTAAAATGTAAATTTTAACACCAGTGGTATCTTAAAATCACTCTGTCATGTAAAACTTTTTGTAAAGATGGAAATTCCAAAGCCATGACACCATTAAATTCATAGTATAAATGACACTGTAATAGATAATATGATATCAGTGTGTAGCTCACACAACTCTTTCCTAGATGAACCCATGTGGAAGGCCATGTAAGCACTAATGCTTAAGCTAAAACGCACCCAGATTTTCCTTTCATGTTTAAACCAAGATCACGTCATAATCTTTGCTCAGGCCATCTGATCACTGGCCCTTGAATGAAATTTACATGGGACTCTTAGTAATGTTTTTATCACAGACTTATTATTGAATTTCCTTACATTAAATAAGATACTGGTTTAAAAGAATAGTAACATACATTACTTTTACTGTAATAGTAACAGTAATAACAGTAATAAATTATGTGCTTTAAATGAGTATGTTTTACTGTACTCAGTACCTTAAAACACAAAACAGTAAAAAAAAAATGAATAGTATACACAGGAATTACTGAAAATGCATGGCGCAAAATTTAATCACAAAGATCTATTAGCTCATTTACAAAAAGTTTCATTTAGGTTCTCTAACCACCCCTTGCTGAGTGACCCTAGACTACGTCTTAAGTGTCACTGTATTTTGGCATAGGTATTGTCTTTACAGCATCACATTCTAAAATGTTTCATTCTATAAACTGTCATCTTATTAGAAAATAGTGGTGCATGGCAGTTAACCTTCCTTTTTGGTCTGAGGAACCTGTTACTTGAAAGCCGCAGGGACATAAAACATCCATTCCTAACAAACTGAGTACAAATAAACGTTTGAACCATGAATATTTATTTCCAAAGTATGGTAGTGGTAGATGCAAACAGAATCGAATGTGAAAGATTCAGTTGGTCTAGTCAGTTGGACATTCCAATCAGTGTTTCCCAAACTTAAGTGTATGTAGACATCACCAATGTTTCTTATTGAAATAAACATTCTGTCTTTATAGGTCTGATTTTGGTTTTTGTTGGTTTATTCATTTCTTTGGTTCCACATATGAGTAAAATTATATGATATTTGTCAGACATAAATACAGAGAACAGTCTGGTGGTTGAGGGGAGGAAAAGAGGGGAGGAAATAGGGGATGGGCAAAATGGGTGAAGAGGAGCAGAAAACACAGGCTGCTAGATAAGGGGATGAATATGTCACGGGGATGAAAGGCACAGCATAAGAAATACAGTGAATGATACAATAGTGTTGTATGGTGACAGACAGTAGCCACACTTGTGAGTGTAGCACAACATATAAATGTGTTGAATCAGTACGTTGTATACTTGAAACTAATGTAATACTGGGTGTCAGCTACACTCAAATTTTAAAAAATTAATTTTTTTAAAAAGCGTTAAGCAGCGTTAAAAAAAATCTGATGCTATAGGTCAAGGGATGGAGCTCCATAATTTGCGTTTCTAACACCCCTTTCAATAAGCAACGTTCGAAGTCACCTGAAATTCACAAAATGCATAGTCTTACTATCTGGATTACAAATATTTTGTCATGTTTGATCATCTTTTATTTATTATCTTTTAATGTTTATTTTTGAGAGAGAGAGAGAGACAGAGCATGAGCAGGGGAAGGGCAGAGAGAGAGGGAGACGCAGAATCCAAAGCAGGCTCCAGGCTCTGACCTGTCAGCACAGAGGCGAACGTGGGGCTTGAACCCACAAAGCACGAAATCATAACCTGAGCCGAAGTTAGACGTGTAACTGACTGAGCTACCCAGGTGCCTATCTTTTAGAAATGGACACAGACCTAACAAGAATTTGTAACTCTTACTAAATTATTTCATGTTCCACAAGTTGAAAACATTCTTATTGAGGTTATAATATTTAAGAATCAGGTGATCTCTAGTCAGCATCAAAACTTCAATTATGTCTTATTCCTTCCTTAAGGAAAGAAAACTCACAACCTACTTTGGGCATTTGGTAAAAAAAAAAAAAAACAGAAGCTAGTACTTTTTTTTAATAAAAAAAAAGGTTTTCATCGTGTCATCTCTCTGAATTAAACCTGTTTTAGTTAAGTCAAGTCTGGTAAAACTGGAAATCTGGCAGACACATTCTTCATGCTTTTCATGTGTTTCAATGTTAATAAATCATCTCTTTTTCATTTTACTGAGACAGTTGGATAATCTCAAATTCTTTGACTTTCAAACTGTTCATTGTTTTGGTTTCTCATCTTTGTTTCCCATTTGAAATTTCTCCATATATTTTCAGCACGAGGAAGTCAGTCATATGCACGTATTCTCTCCTATTGGGTGCACAACTACTTGTTCAAAACAAAACAATCAGATGTTGCTGAGGAAATTATTTCATCAGTTTAGGAATTGTGTATCTTTCCCCCCTTCCCGGGTGACTTGCGAGACTCCATACAAGTGTATAAATCTGGATTGAAGAGAACATTGCTGATGGTGTTCATGATTTAGGATAACCATGAAATCAAGTCCTGGGCCACATGCCCAGTATCTAAACTAAGTCCAGAAGGGCTTAATTGGAATTAGGCAGTGAGCCTAGAAGAACTTTGTTCAATCTCAACTCACTAGTTCCAATGGATTCATGTTTTGTAGAAATTAGTGTTTGGGGGCTGGAGGGAGAGAGAGCCTGAGTACATGCTGATTAAAGACAGATTGGGGAGAATTAGACACTAACCAAGAGAAGAAAAGTTTAAGGAGGAGGGAATCTGTGTCCAGCATATAGGAGATTGCATGGGAGATCATTCTTCAAGGTAATGCCATTAAGGATACTGAGAAAATATTGTAAGGCTGAATTAGGACACAGAAATATGAAGAAATAATTGAGCCCATTTAAAATCTTTATTTCAGTGAGAACAGCAGGCTCTGACAGAACATGACCCTTCCTGATTCTGTGTATGATAAAATCTTCTTCCTGGTTTCATTTTCTGGAGAGTTCACTTCTTTATGACTCTGAATTTTCAAAGGAGAAAGTCTATTAAGTATCATTTGTTTTCATTCTTCTTACATTATAAGGGAAAAGTGGATTAAATAACAAATAGAGAACTTTCAATTCTTTAGTGACATGTACAGTACAATAGGTTGTTTTTAGTATTTTAGACCATTCGTTGAAGACCACAATAACCCCACTACCAGAGGAAAAGCATGGAGATAATGCAGTGGAATTTTGAAACACAAATCGTATCATGAAATATGGGGAGTAATGACCAGATACTGAATAGGGGACCTGTAAATACTATTAATTTTATTTGCAGTGCTGGTTAGATTTTCAAGTCCTAAGGAATTTGGAGCTATAGAGGCATGATTCCTTTTTAAAAATTAGATATAAATATATGCAAATATTAGGAAATGAAGCCTGGAATCCTCTAGAATGTAGGCATAATCTTGGCACTGAGGTTTTAGATGTTCAAGATAAAACCAGCTACCATATCTATTTCCAATTCAAGTGTTTTACCACCATAAGAGATTATAGTATGTCTTTGGCCACAGATTTTATTCTGGACTCCAAGATTCTAACAATATTTAATTAAATATGCTTAAATGACTCTATGCCATCAGAAATATCATAGTATGGTTATGTATAATATGTTCTTTTTTTAGTATGGTCATATAACATGTTCTTTTTTAAAGTTAGATTATGAAATAGAGTGATTTCCCTAGTTTTAATGAAAAAATAATAATTGATATACATCACCGTAAATGGTTAAGGTGCATGGCATGATGGCTTGATGTATAATACCCTCTTAAAGCAGTAGTATAGTAGCCAGTGACCTGCAGGGATCAGGAATATTATCCATAAATTCCTCTTGCCTCTAGCCTTTGACCACACTTAGTCTTGCTCTCTGAAGTTGTCCCCAATATGTGTATATTTGTTCACTGAATAAACTTTCCATTGCAGGCCTATCAGGTATGGGGCGTTATGCTGGATACCAAGCTCTATAGACAAAATCCACCTTTGTATTCCAGTGCCTGGAGTGTTGGAAGACGTCAGTGTTGGTTACCCTGAAATGATTCTCTTGCTTCCAGAATTTGTGTAATTCAAACTCTCTCAGCCCTGGTCTTAGCTATGAGAAGAGCTTCCCTATTCATATGACTATTTATACACCTAATTCCCTCCAGTTCCTCCTGTACACCACAGCCAGACTCTTCCTGTAGCATAAGTCCGTGATCATGTCCACCTGATGATGACCCTGTTATGACTTCACAATACTATTCATACTCCTCATTCTGGATATGCAAAGCCTTCAGCAGTTTGGACCCAAAAAAAGCTTTCCAACCTCCCCTCTCGTCATCCACGTTAACAAACCCTATACTTCAGTGCCAGTTTGATTAGCAAATATGGATGGCATACATTCAAGTTCAAGAGTAGAGACTGGGAAGTCTGGCTGCCTGGCCATCCATCCTGCTTTTTCCAACTTATAATTGTGTGACCTTGGGGAAGTTACTTCAGCTCTCTGGGTCTCAGTTTTCTGAAACAGGGAGAATGATGGCTTGTACTATATAGATTTCTTGTGATAATAAAACGGATTTACATACGTGAACCATTTAGAGCAGAGCTTGGCACATATTAAGCACTCAGTGATAGGTGATACCTGCCATTATTTTCCTCCCCTTTGTGCTTTCCTCTTGTTATTTCCTGTACTTGGGAAACCAACTTCACCCCCCTTCTCCCACTGTTTTCTGCCTGTATCGAAATCCTACCTGTCCTTCATATTCGAGTTTAACTGGACTTTCTATTGATCTGGCTGCAGTCTGTATTCAACCACTAAGCTGCATCGCCTCTGCCACAATAACATAAAAACTAATCTCACGATGAAAATCACTTTATTTTCAGATAAAATATAAGCAGAGGTACAGAAATTTGGGATTTGTGGAATAATTCCAATAACATCATTCATGATATGCAGGGCAATGCTGAATGAAAGATTGTGGACTTAAAAGGTAGAATTTTAATCTCTGAGCACCAGTCTTAATAATTAAGTGTCAAGTTGTCCTTGTGCTCCAAGATTATGGACTTGTGCAGAAGACCTTACAAGTAAAGCGTCATCAACATTCTTTATTTTGTGGTCAAAGATATTTAAATGTGCCTTTCTTTAACCTTGAGAATCATGGCCCATTCCTCTGCATTCTGGTAAGCAATTAGTTAATGGAGTGGAAGATTTTTGATTCACTAAAAAGTGGTTTGCCAAGATTTTAAGCGTAAGTTTCAGGTAATTTTGAAACCCATTTTTACACATGCTTCCCAAGGGAAAATGAAGAGAGACTCCCTGCTGAAATTCAGCACAAGGGACTGTCCTCCTTTGCAGGGAATGAGACATGATCTCTCATTACCCGGGGGCTCCAGTGTAATGGGCTCCTGTAAAAGGCAAATCAAGTGTTTGTCAAGAGGGAAGATAAATAAAGGGTTCTTCGCAAGTTTCTTGATTGCAGAAATGGAAATCAACTCTAGCTACTAAGCAAAGAGGAATATACTGTAAACTTTGATGGGACCAACAGCTGGCTAGAAGATTTGATTTGGGGATGAACTGGAATCAAAAAGGAATGTGAGATCCTTGGAAGTAGAAAGTATGGACTCATGTAGTAACAAAACTTATCCCACTGATGTGCAGTGAATTATATGCAACTATTTCTTTCATTCTTGTATCATTGGACTGAAGCAGCATCTCTTGGAAGAGAGGAGCTCTCTGTACTATGTCTAAGTTATGTGCTCCACCCCATTTCTGTTGGCAAAGAGAGATGGGGAGTCTCACCCCTCTGACACCCAAAATGGAAGGGAGTCACTTTGACTAACATACCCCTCCCCCTAGGGCTATCACAATAAGGCAGGAGTAGTTGCCCCAAGGGTGGTCTCAGCAGTATGAGGAAGAGAGAATGGACATAGGGCAGGCACACAATGACAAATGTTCACTTAAGATCCTGGGGTGCAGGGGAATTGAAAAGTAGCCTGACCAGTATGTTATAAATCATCCCTTAGGACCTTGCCTTGATCCAGACACAGTCCTTTGTCAAGGCGGAAAATAACAGAAAAATTTATCCAGTTTTATCTTCATCTTTAAGCATAACCAATGAACGGAAGTACATTTTAACTGAAAAACAGAGCACAAAATTAAAGTGACCCAAAACCTAGCAACAGCTTTTTGCCATTGATTTCTACAAAATGGTTTTCCTAACTGCTGGGTATGTTTTGTTTTCCTTTATAGGTTTCAAAAATAGGATCTCCTTGACATAAAACAGGGGGGAAAATCTCCATTTTTTATCCCCTTGGAAACAATCTTCCCACCTGTCAGAATATTAAAGACATATAAGATACATATGAGATATATATATATATATCTCATATATATCTTTTGCTCCAAATCATCCTACTTTGAAAAACATATATTCCATTTCTTCTTTTTTCATATTGCCAAAGACAGTTGAGGAATAGATTGTGAGAAGGAAGTAAATAAAAATGATGGAAATGAGAGCAGAGAGTGGACTCGGAGGAGGGAAATTGAAGGAAGGGTGTTTAGAGAACTCACTCATAGAAGGGGACACCATTAGCAAATAAACCAGTTGGCCTTAGCCATTATTCTCCCAGGAAGGGCTCTCTGGCTTGCCATGGGGTCTTTGACATTCTTGAGCTTTTGCAAGCATTATTTTGTCTAAATTCCATTCCATCAAACCCAACTGAACCAATGCAGATAATTTATCCAGTGGTATTGGCAAGATGTCAGGCATTGTGGATACATGAAGAAAATGGAACACCATTGCCTTCCTTGGGATTTAAACCATGCCGTAAAACCTCCCATTTATATCATGAATTATATCATGAATTAGAGCAATGCAAAACCATTACGTATTAAATACAGCAGACAGGGCTATGGGATTTCCAGAAGGGAGAGGTCAGTGCTTTGAGATCATTAGAGAAAGCTTCCTGGAAGAGGGGGGAATTGAACCAGATCCTCCAGAATGGCTGGGATTTGATCTATAGAAGGAGACAAGAAGGGGAATGTCCTAGCAAAGGCAAGGGCCATGACTGGGGAAATTGATCCAATCCTTTTCTCCCATCAATATGAGAATGCATAAGGATTGACATTTAAGTTCTATTTATTTATTTTGAGAAAGAGAAAGAGAGAGATAGGTGAAGGGCCAGAGAGAAGGAGAGAGAGAATCCCAAGCAGACTCCACACTGTCAGTGTGGAGCCCAGCATGGGGCTCAAACTCACAAACCTCAAGATCGTGACCTGAGCCAAAACCAGGAGTCAGATGCTTAACTGACTGAGCCACCAGGTGCCCCAGGATTTTTATTTAAAACACATATTACAGGGCATGTCATTTCTAAACCTAGCAAACAATACAGTATAGATGATCCTTTAAAACAAAGATAATGCTTAATTGTACGCTATTCCTTCCATAGCCCTTTAAACTTAATGGTATTACTTTTAAGATAAAAATATTGTGATTTCAAAGAGTTGTTCTTTTTTTTTTAACTTACTGTTGGGGATAAAATTATAGCAGTGCTGCCAATGACTCATATGTTTATTAAATCTCCTAGAGCTCAGTATATTACGTTGAGGCCAGATCTGTTTGATAGAGTGTCCTAACAACACCACCCTTCCTTTGCTACAAAAGGAAAACAGTAAGAAAGATGGCACTAAATGAAATACTAGCTCTTCTCTCCAACCACGTCAGCATAGTCATGAGGAAGACAGAGGGGGTCTGGCTTGGCTCACCCCCAGTGAGGTAAGCAAGCAAGTTACGGCTGCCCCCTCTTTTTTATCATAGCCCGTTTTTCAAAATTATGATGTAACTAGTGACAGAGAGTATCATTCTAAGAAGTTCAGCCTTAATTCTATGATCTTTTTCATAATTTAAAGAAAATTCTCTTTTGCCTTTTTATTATGTCTAGATGGGTCAAAGTGTTCAGGGATACGGGGGAAAAAGTAATATTTTTTTCTGTCTAAAGAAAAGAGGAATTAAATGGTGGATGTGTAAATCAATGGCCTTGAAGGTCAAGAATCAGACCGATTTAAACTTTAAGTGCAGTTGCACATGTTGTATTATTAGGGTAAATGATGAGAACATAGATCTTGGTTTCATCGACTAGTAAATAGCCTGAACAAAGGAGGAGCATTAAGATACAGGTTAACAATATTGATGCTTGTACGCAGGTATACTGGAATTGTATGGTTAAGTAAATGGATGGCAGGTGGTGGGAGCCATATTTCCCTCAGTTAAGAGTGGGAGTTTATAGATAAGCAAGGGGAAGAAGCTAGAATGATCTATGTGGCAACAGAGGAGCTGGAGACATCAGTATGAACTCAAGTTTAGTTTAACATGGATACAAATGGTTCATACAGAGACATTTATAGATATGTATATATACAAAGATTTGTATACACATACATGTTTCCTTTCTCTGTCAACTGAGGGGAGACAGAAGTAACAACACTTCCAGGGACATCTTGGTGGCTCAGCCTATTAAGCATCCAAGTCTTCATTTTGGCTCAACTCATGACCTTACAGTTGGTTAGACTGAGCCCCGCTTTCGGCTCTGCGCTGACAATGATGAGCCTGCTTGGGATTCCTTCTCCTTCTCTCTCTGCCCCTCCTCTGCCCTGGCTCTCTCTCTTTCTCAACAGAAATAAACTTAAAAAGAAATTTTTTAACATTTATTTATTTTTGAGAGACAGAGCAAGACAGAGCATGAATGGGGGAGGAGCAGAGAGAGGTGGGGACCCGGATTCCAAAGTAGGCTCCAGGTTCTGAGTCAGCACTCACTCGGCCCCACTCGGAGTTCGAAGTCACAAGCCATGAGGTCATGACCCGAACCAAAGACGGACACTTAACTGACTGAGCTACCTAGGTGCCCCTCAACATAAATAAACTTTAATTAAATAGTTCTCAATTTACTTTTAAGTTACTGTCCCCAAGTGCATTTAACCTCAAAAGGATATATTTTAACTGTAGTTTCTAGAGGTTGGCAAAATATTTTGTATAAAGGACCAGATATTTTATATTTTAGGTTCCAGGCCCCAGATGGTGGCATCACACCCACTCAATACTGTCTTTATAGGGAGAAAGTAGCCTTAGCCAATATATGAATGAATAGGTGTGTCTGTGTTCCAATAAAACTTTATTTACAAGATAGCAGATTATATCTGGCATAAGGACTGTAGTTTGCTAACCCCTGATTTACACTGTAATATGAATGTTAGTATAAAATGAGAATCAGATTATATCGGTGATTTCCAAACTTCTGTTTTGCAGAATCTAAGAAGCTCATCAGAAGGCACTTAAGGGACAGAATTGTAGATGTGGCCAGGTGGGAACAAAGTGAATAGAGCTCAAGATAGCCCAATATTGCTTCCAGCTGAGAAGTCTGCTTTAAACATTTATTTTATTTTATTTTATTTTATTTTATTTTTTATTTGTATTTGATTTTACTTTATTTTTAAGTTTACTTATTTTGAGAGAGAGACAGAGAGAGGGTGAGTTGGTGAGGGGCAGAGAGAGAAAGAGACAGAATACCAAGCAGGCTCTGCACTGTCAGCGCAGAGCCTGATGTGGGGCTCAATCTCAGGAACCATGAGATCATGACCTGAGCTAAGATAAAGAGTCAGATGCTCAACTGACTGAGCCACCCAGATGCGCCAAACATTTTTATATAAGGAGATTCTATGTAAGGTTTTCTGGAGGAGGCAGTATAAATAATAGTTAAGAGAACCAACTCTAGATTCAGACTGATTGCTTTAATTTCTAGTTCCTCTATACCTTATTATCTTTATAACCTTGGCCCTGTTCTGCAGTTTTTAAAATTGGGATTATAGTATTACCTGTGTGTATATGAAATTGTAGTGAAAGTTGAGTAGAAAATTTTGTAAGAAGTGCTTTGGGGATATTAATAATAATACTGCATATATGACAGTTTGTAGTGAAAACTGAGAAAATACGTATAAAGTACTTATCACAGTGAATGGCACAAAATAATTGCTTATATTTACTGCACTCATTAATAGTAATATCACCAACATCAACATCATTTAAAGAAAAATAACTTGGAAACTAGTAGATCTTTTGGTCTCAATTGACCCTGGTTTTACAGAAATCCGTACATTCTCAACCTTTCTCTGCTGAAGAGTTTTCTTCCTTCCTTCCTTCCTTCCTTCCTTCCTTCCTTCCTTCCTTCCTTCCTATATTTGGGTGTGTAGGAGAGAAGAGCAATCATTAACTGAAACGTGAGATTTCTCAGTTGCAATTTCTAAGAATTGCCCTAAAGCCTGATTCTGAAGATAGCCCCAAGCTGACCCAAATATTTACTATTATAGAGCAGAGAGACAAATGAAAATCAATCAGAGACCCTCATAGTCAGCTGTGACATGAGGAGCAAAAGTGACAACAGTACCAGTAGAAAAAATGAAAGATGGTTGTCTTCTGGACTTTGGGAGAACCATGTCTGCCCCTTTGGCTTCTGGCCTACCTGATACACATCCCCAAAAAGTTTGGGGAAACAATAAAACAACTGAAAAAAGAAAAGGAAATTTTAGCAGATGTTTTTGTAAATATTAAACACAATAGAAATATTTAGGTTAATTATTTGCTTCGTTTTCTGAATAGGAGGCGAGGACTCAGTAATGAGATAGAATGTCAAGGGAACTGGTGACAGCTCAATGTCAAGATGTACTAAACTAAAAAGGGCAGAAGAGTTGATCTTTTCTATCACTCCATGTACCCAAGGTAAACCTCTTACTCTAAAGAAAAGCACCTTCCACTTCTGGGAAATTTCATGGTGTACTCTTGGGAAACTTCCCAAATTAAAACTAATGAGTATGATTAGGTCACACGGCTAGTGATGATGGAGCCAGCATTTTAGTCCAACGTCATATCTTACATCCTTCCTCTGCCATTTTAATACCCCTCTCCCCCACCTTCTAAAATCAATTAGAGCTAAAATAAGAGAAGGTCCTGAACTGAGTGGGTTGAGGAGATAGAATCAGAAGTTCCCCTGGTCCTGATGGGGCTCGCATCCCTTCTCATTGTTCTGTGTCCCAACTTCTCATGATACTCTCTTGACCACTCATGTTTCCATAAGTGAAAGGGACGATGGTTTGTGTCTTTTCCTGCTCTAGATCCAGGGAATGGATTGCACAACTTGAAAAAAGGTGAGACTAATCTCTTTGGAGGTGCAACTATCAACATGGACTTCCTCTTCCATCAACTGCCAGACCTCAGGTGCCACCTCTGTGAGAAGCGAGATTGGCCTTCCCCCAGTGAGAAATCATCTCAGGCCTTCAACAAATGGGACCAAAGTATATCCAAAGGGATTCGTGCCTGGAGAACCCATTCATCATGTTGTCTTCTGTACACATTACACATTCAAATCTGTCGCGAATCAGGGTTGGCACAAATCGCTTCCTCAATAACCACAGACTGAGAAGCTCTTGAATTTCTCAATTTAAATCTTATTATGATTCCCTTTTTGATGGTTTGTGTTTGCTTCACGTGGGCTCGCTGTTAGCTTTGAGTTTGACTTTAATCCTAAAATTTTAATTTGCCATTTCCTCAAAAGCTGTCTCATTTATCATGTACTGAGAGTTTGGAGGGGTGTGTGTGTGTGTGTGTGTGTGTGACTTTTTATCTTTGTTGTGGTCTTTCATCGGAGGTAATAGATGAGGGATAACATGACAGGATATTGGCGGTGTCCTCTTTCCTTGATATCTCCTTGCCTTGTCTTTTTTAATGTATGTAAATGTACTCAGGCTCTTTTGAAATCTTTTCTACTTCAAAAAACAAGTTTAAACCATGTTGATGGCTTCTTATTCTAGGACACAGCAGGCTGAAACACAAAATATTTCTTAGTGAAGTGACGATGGGAATCAGTACAGGCATGCGTTAGAGACATTGTGGATTGGGACCCAGACCAGCAATAAAGTGGACATCATGATAAAGCAAGTCAAATGAATGTTTTGAGTTCCCAGCACTTGTGAAAGTTATGTTTACACTATACTGCAGTCTAAAAGTGTGTGGTAGAATTTTGTGTAAAAAAACGTACATACCTGAATCAAAAAATAAATAAATATAACTCTGAGGCGCCTACGTGGCTCAGTCGGTTAAGTGTTCAGCTCTTGATTTCAGCTCAGGTCATGATCTCACAGTTGGTGAGCTCAAGCCCTGCATCAGACTCTGTGTTAATGATGTGGAGCCTATTTGGGATCCTCTCTCTCCTTCTCTGTCTGTCCACCCACAACTCACATGCTCTTTCTCTCTCCCTCTCAAAATAAATAAACATTTTAAAAAATCTTAAAAAAAATAAAACTTCACTACTAAAGAAAATCCTAACTATCATCTGAGCTTTCAGGAAGTTGTCATCTTTTTGCTGGTGGAGGGTCTTGCCTTGATGTCGATGGCTGCTGACTTATCAGGGTGGTGTTTGCTAAAGGTTTGTGTGTCTGGGACAATATTTTAGAATATGACTATAACGAAGTTTGCCACATTGATTGACATTTTCTTTTAGAGAACGATTTCCCTGTAGCATGTGATGTTTGATAGCATTTTGCCCAAAGTAGAACTTTTTTTCCAAAATGGGGGTCCATCCTCTCAAACCCTGCTGCTGGTTTATCAACTAAGTTATGAGATATTCTACATCCTTTGTTGTCATTTCAACAGTCTTTATGGCATCTCCACTAAGAGTAGATTCCATCTCAAGAAACCACTTTCTTTGCTCATCCATAAGAAGCATCTCCTCATCTGTTCCAGTTTCATCATGAGATGCAGCCATTCAGTCCCGTTGTTGGCCTCCACTTGAGTCCAGTTCTCTTACTATTTCACACCATCTGTGGTTACTTCCTCCCCTGAAGTCTTGAACCCCTCGATCTCATCCATGAGAGTTAGAATCAACTTCTTCCAAATCGATGTCAAATGTTGATGTGTTGGCCTCTTTCCGTGAATCACAAATGCTTTTAATGTCATCTAGAATGGTGAATCCTTTCCAGAAGGTTTTTCTTTTTCTTTGCCCACATCCATCAAAGAAATCACTACCTATGGCAACTATAGCCTTATGAAATACATTTCTTGAATAATCAGACTTGAAAGTCAAACTGACTCCTTGATCTGTGGGCTGCAGAATGGATGCGGTGTTAGCAAGCATGAAAACAACATTAATCTCATTGTACATCCTCGTCAGAGCTCTTGGGTGATGAGGCACATTGTTAATGAGCAGTAATGTTTTGGAAGGAATCTTTTTTTCTGAGCAGTGCAGTAGGTCTCAACAGTGGGCTTGAAATAGTCAGTAAATCATGTTGTAAGCAGATGTGCTGTCATCCAGACTTTGTTGTTCCATTGATAGAGCGCCCGCAGAGAAGATTTCGCATAATTCTTAAGGGCTCTAGGATTTTCAGAATGATAAATGAGCACTGGCTTCAAACTAAACTCAGCAGCTGCATTAGCCCCTAACAAGAGGGTCAGCCTGTCCTTTGCAGCATTGAAGCCTGGCACTGACTCGTCTCTAGTAGGAAAGTTCTAGACAGCATCTTCTTCCAATAGAAGGCTGCTTTGTCTACATTGAATACCTGTTGTGCGTAGCCGCCTTCCTGAATTACCTCAGCCACATCTGCAGCTTCTGCATCACAACCTGCTGCTTCATGTGGCACTTTGATGTTACAGAAACACCTTCTTCCCTTAAACCTCATGAACCAGCCTCTGCTAGCTTCCAACTTTTCTTCTATAGCTTCCTCACGTCTTTTAGCCTTCATGGAATTGAAGAGAGTTGGGGTCATGGGCTGGGTTAGGCTTTCGCTGAATGGAATGTTGTGGCTGGTTTGACCTTCTATCCAGAGGACTAAAACTTTCTCCCTATCAGCAATAAGGCTGTTTTGCTTTCTTACTATTTGTGTGTTCACGGGGGTTGCACTTTTAATTTCCTTCCAGAACGTTTCCTTTGCATTCACAACTGGGCTCATTGTTTCACTCAAGAGGCCTAGATTTTGACCTGTGTTGGCTTTGGACATGCCTTCCTCACTAAGCTGAACCATTTCTAGCTTTTGATTAAAATGAGATATTACAAATCTTCTGTTTACTTCAACACTTACAGGCCATTCTAGGGGTGCTAATGGCCCTAATTTCGGTATCCTTGTGTCTGAGTGAATAGGGAGGCCTGAGAAGATGGAGAGAGACAGGTAAGTGCAGTGGCTTGTAGTGCAATCAGGACACACAGTAACATTTATTAAGTTCTCTGTCTTATGTGGGTGTGGTGTATGATACCGTGAAACAATTACAATAGCAACATCAAAGATCACTGATCACAGACCAGCAGAACAAATATTATAATAATGAAAAAGTTTTAAATACTGCAAGCATTACTAAGATGTGATACAGAGACACAGAGTAAGCAAATACAGTTGGAAAAATGGCACTGATAGACTTGCTGATGCAGGGTTACAACAACGCTTTAATTAGTGGAAAATGTAGTATCTGCAAAGTGTGATAAAACAAAGCATGGTAAAATGAAGTATGCTTGTCACCAATGCATTCAGATACGGAAAATCCAGGCTGCTTTAGTGAACTCCTTTTATATTCAAGTCTTCTGTTAGGTGTTTTCATTACCATATATGATGAAAACTAATATTTATCAAACATGTATTACATGTCAGAAATAATGCTGGGTACCTTTTTTTTAGTTTTTTTTTTTTAATTCAAGTTAGTTAACATACAGTGTAGTATTGGTTTCAGGAGTCGAACCCAGTGGATTCATCACTTACATATTATAACACCCAGTGCTCATCCCAGCAAGTGTCCTCCGTAATGCCCATCAGCCAGTCAGCCCACCCCCCCCCCGATCCAACACCCCTCCAGCAACCCTCAGCTTGTTCTCTATATTTAAGAGTCTCTTATGGTTTCTCTCTCTCTCTCTCTCTTTCTCTCTGTTTTTATCTTATTTTCCTTCCCTTCCACTATGTTCATCTGTTGTGTCTCTTAAATTCCTCATGTGAGAGAAATCATAGGATATTTATCTTTCTCTGCCTGACTTATTTTGCGTAGCATAATACCCTCTAGTTCCATCCACATTGTTGCAAATGGCAAAATTTCATTCTTGTTGAACACTGAATACTATTCCATTGTATATATAGACCACATCTCCTTTATCCATTCGTTAGTCACTGGACATTTGGGCTCCTTGCATTATTGGCTACTGTTGATAGCACTGGTATAAACATTGGGATGCATGTGCCTCTTTGAATCAGCACTTGTATATCCTTTGAATACTACAGTAGTACAATTGCTAGGTCATAGGGTTTTTTAATTTTTTAAGGAACCTCCATATTGTTTTCCAGAGTGGCCGCACCAGTTTGCATTCCCACCAGCAGTGCAAAATGGTTCCCCTTTCTCCGCACCCTTGCCAACACCGTGGTTAATTTTAGCCATTCTGGCAGGTGTGACATGATATCTCATAGTGGTTTTGATTTGTATTTCCCTGATGATGAGTGATGTTGAGCATATTTTCATGTGTCAGTTAGCCATCTGGATGTCTTCTTTGGAAAAGTGTCTATTTCTGTCTTCTGTGCATTTCTTCACTGGATTATTTGTTTTTTGGGTATTGAGTGTGCTAAGTTCTTTATAGATTTTGGATACTAACCCTTTATCCAGTATGTCATTTGCAAATATCTTCTCCCATTCATTTGGTTGCCTTTCAGTTTTGTAGATTTTTTCCTTCAGTGCTGGGTACTTTTTATGTACTTTTTAATGATTGTTTTGGAAGGAATATAGTTGACACATAATGTGATACTAGTTTCAGGTGTACAACATGGTGATTCAAACTCTGCATACATTATGCTGTGCTCACAAGTGAAGCTACCATCTGTCACCATGCAAAATTATTATTACACTACCATTGACTATATTCTCTGTGCTGTGCCTTTCATCATGGTCACTTATTCCTTCCATAACCAGAAGTCTGTATCTGCCACACCCCTTCACTCATTTTTCCCACCCCCACCTCCCATCCCCCTCTCTCTGGCAAATCAGTTCATTCTCCGTATTATAGTTTCTACTTTTTATTTGTTTGTGTATTAATTTATGGGTAGATTTTTTATATTCTATGTATGAATGAGATCATACGGTATTTGTCTTTCTCTGACTTACTTCACTTAGCATAATACCCTCTAGGTCTGTTCATGTTGTCACAAATGGCAGGATCCCATCCTTTTTTATGGCTGAGTAATATTCCACTGTATTTATACCACATCTTTCTTATCCATTTGTCTATCAATGGATATTTAAGTTGCTTCCATATCTTGGCTATTGTAAATAATGCTGCAATAGACATGTATATATCTTTTAATATTAGTGTTCTGGTGTTTTTTTTTTGAGTAAATATCAAGTAGTAGAATTAATGGATCATATGGTATATCTGGGTTTTGTTTTTGTTTTTTTTTTGAGGAACCTTATACTGCTGTTTTCCATACTGGTTGCAACAAGTTACATTCCCAGCAACAATGGTGAGGGGTTCTTTTCTTCTAAATCTTCTCCAACACTTATTATTTCTAGTCCTTTTTATTTTAGCCATTCTGACTGGTGTGAGGTGACATCTCATCATGGTTTTGATTTATATTTCCCTAAGGATGGTAATGTTGAGCATCTTTTCGTGTGTCTGTTGGGCTTCTGTGTGTCTTCTTTGGAAATAATGTCTAGACAGGTCCTCTGCCCATTTTTTAATCAGATTTTTTGGGGTGTTGATTTATATAAGTTCTTTATATAGCTTGCATATTAACCCCTTATCAGGTATGCCTCTCGCAAACATCTCCCATTCAGTACATTGTCTTCGTTTTGTTGATGGTGTTCTATGCTGTGTAGAAGCTTTTTCATTTTGATGTAGTCACAGTAGTTTTTGTTTTTTCATTTGCTTTTGTTTTTCTTGCTGCAGGAGACATATCTAGAAAAATGTTGCCACGGCCAAGGTCAGAAAAATTATTGCCTGTGCTCTCTTCTAGAATGTTTATGGTTTCAGATCTCACAGTTAGGTCTTTAATTCATTTTGGGTTTATTTTTGTGTATGGTGTTAGAAAGTGGTCCAGTCTCATTCTTTGGCATGTTGCTGTCCAGTTTTCCCAACACCACTTGTTGAGCAGATTGTCTTCTCCCCATTGGATATTCTTGCCTCCTTGGCTATAGGTTAATTGACCATATATGCATAGGTTTATTTCTGAGCTCTCTATTTTGTTCCATTGATCAATGTGTCTGTTTTCATGCTGCTACCATTCTGTTTTGATTACTTTTCTATGTTTTATTAATCCTCACAAAGATCTCATGAGCTGGCTTTCTTATTACTCCCAGTGAACAAGGAAAAAAACACGTGCTTTAACAGTGATTCAACGTTCATCCTTCATCCTCAGTCAAGTCGTTTGCAAGTGGCAGGGCCAGGATTTGAATCCAAGTTGTGTCATCCTGAGGTTCTTAACTACAATATCCTGCTTCATATTCAAAAAGATGCAAATGGTGACGCTACCTTGCTTAAGCTTACTACCTACTGATGGAGAGAAATCTAATATATGAAAAAAATTGCTTTCAAAAGAAAGCTGAGGAAGTCAATGAAATATAATAGACAGTGGGGTATGACAGAACAAGGTGTAATAGGACCCTCAGAAGATACAGTGACACCAAAAGTGATTCTCTGATGTGGTACCAGTGAGAAGAGCTGGAGGCTACGGGCTGAAGTATTATGGTTCCCACTTCAGTAGTCGCAGAAGATGCTGGGCATATCGTGGAGCATCAGGCCATCTCAGACGGCCTCTGCCAGCAGGAGAGTTCTGTGTGTGTGTGTTGTGCTATGTGTTGTTGGTGGCGAGCAGGCTCTGTGAGCAATAATGACTGCAGGGTCTGTGGCTTCCCAAAACATGGGGAGGGAAGATAGCACAGCCCGAGAAGCGGGGGATGGAGACACAGTTGGCAGAGTGTGGTCGTTGGCACAGTGAGAACAGATGATGCGTCTGCTGTCACCGGGCAGAGCAGAAGTTTCAGCCTTGGGGAACCAAGAGTTCAGTACCAGACGCAGGGGTCCTCTACTTTCTTCCATGCCTTCTTGGTCAAATGTGTAAAGCAACAGTGGGCCGTGGGTGTTTCAGAATGAGACCCCCGGAGAATTCTCCACATCCATTGTGCAGCCTGTCCACTTTGCATTTGATTTGGCTCTTTTATGTTATGTTCTGCCCATTGAAGTTCTCAGTAAAACGCGGGCTACAAGTGCTCCTATTCTAAGTGTGCTTACCGTATAACTTAAATATTCTTAGAAGTCCTAGAAAATGGTTGAGTTCAAAGGCCAGGGTGGTCTGCAATGAAGAAGAAGCACAGATAAACCCCAAAATGACAGTATGCCCTGAACAAAATCACACACGAAGATGACCGTTCACACAGATGTGCTGCGGGTATGATCACTGTGGTCTGGAATAGTCAGGTGCATTTTCGAGGTGAATCTTGAGCGAGCCATCCGAGAAGGAGGAGAATTCTGTAGGCCCAGAGCTGCTGAGCCATTGGGCTGGGAGAACAGCGTGCCCAAAAACCCGAGGAGATTAATAACCTGCCGCAAATAAGAGTAATTATTCTCTGGCAGAATAAAGGGTTATGATAATGTGATGACTAAAATAAGATGACTCAGGTACTTGGAAATATGAGGTTGGAGGGCAGGGGAAATTTAGGAGTATGAGTAGAGCTCATCAGGAGTTATCAACAAAGCAGATTCAGGTTTATGAGGCTTGAAGCCTCTGCAATTTGGAGTGGCCTGTAAAAGGGAAATAATGCAAAATTGCAAATGCCAACTTGCTAGAGGCCATCACAGGCCATGAGGAAGCCATGGAGGTAAGAGACTATGAATTCTCACTTCATTGGCTTAGCAGCGTCCGCCTCAGACTAGACTGTGCTGACCAATGGAAACAGAGCATGAGCCACATATGTAATTTAAAAATTTATCATGCACATTAAAAAAGGTAAAAATAAACATGAAACTTTATGTTTTATTTACTCTAACTTATCTGAAATAGTATTTTAATATGGAATCAGTATAAAATATATTAAGGAGATATTTTACATTTTTTTTCCATGCTACGATCTTTGAATTCTTGTGAGTATTTCATACAGACAGGAGATAGCAGCTAGAAGTAGCCACATTTCAAGTGCTCGGTAGCCTTGTGCGCTAGAATACCATGGTAAAGAATGCATGACTAGAGTCTTGTTACTCAACACGTGACCTGTGGGCCAGCGTTGATCATCATCATCACCCAAGAGTTGGTTAGGCAGGAACGTCTCAGACCTCACTCCACACCTCCTGAGTCAGAACATGCATTTTCAATAAGGTCCCAGATGATTCATGTGCCTGTTAATGTTTGAAATGTGCTGCACTAGAGAACTAAGAATAGAGTCTGAAAATTCTTGCAGAAAGAAGACTCAAAGAAGCCCCCAAAGAAGCAGGGTTGAAAGCAAATGAGAAATGGATCCAGTTTCTGGGATCAAGAGGATGACAGCAAGGACAAATAATTCAGTGGGGCTGAAGAAGAGGGTTTGAAATAAACAAACAAAAAAAGCAGAAGCAGACCTATAAATACAGAGAACAAGTTGATAGTTGCCACAAGGGAAGCAGGTGAGAGGATGGGCAAAATGGGTGATGAGGAGAGAGAGGTACCGGCCTCCAGTTATGGAGGGAGTAAGTCATGGGGATGAAAGACACAGTGCAGGGAATACAGTAAGTGATAGTGTACTAGGATTGTATGGTGACAGATGGTAGCTACACATGTGCTGAGCGCAGCATGAAATGTAGAGAAGTTGAATCACTTCGTTGTACACCTGAAATTAATGTAACATTGTGTGTCAACTATACTCAATTAAAACATCTTTTAAAGAAAGAGGATTAGAATTGACAACTCTCATTGTCAGAATCTGAATAATAGCAATCATCATCATCATCATTCTCTGTAGCCCACTGGTAAACTGAGCAATTTTAGGAGAGAGGTATAAAAGAACTTGAATGCAAAAGGACTAATGATGAGTCATAAAGCAAGTTGAGATTACTTTTGGGCGGTGAAAAGGGAAGACACAGGCGTGAAGCTTGTCATGGTCTCTAGAATAAACAGAACATCAGTCAAGGAGTAGTTGCAGAGATTTTTCAGCATAATTATAAAGTGCTCATGGCGAAGGCTTCCCCCTTACCCTTGTTCTTTCCTTGATACCCAAGTTTGAATAATGGTAAATCTGATCACATAGCAATTGTAGAATACATTTGGAGAGATTCTGAACCTTTATTATGGAAAAATTTGTTATGTAGATTCAGAGCCAGAAATGAAAAATGATCCTCCTTAAGCTGCTTAATTGAACACCTTTCTGCCTGTGGCCTGGTTAGTGATGCATGCTGTGGCTGACAGTGGCTTGACAAGAGAGCGTGCAGTTTTTGCAATGCGTCATGACTTCTGTGAGTGCGAAGTATTTCATTTTAAGAACCTCATTATGGTTGCAAATGTTATTTACTCACTATGCTGTTGCTATATCTTCTATTTTTATTTGGATTTAAGGGAGCATAAATGTTTTTAAGTGGAATGTCAATTAAATATTAGGGTTCAAAGAAAGCTGTTTTGTTCTGTGAGGAAAGATGTTGTTGTTAGAATAGATTTTCCAGAAAGCGCTTGGTTGAGTTTGCAAACTGAGTGCTTCCATGTATAACAGAAAGCTCAGACGTATGAGACCATGTATTCAACTTGGTATTTCCATAATCAGGTCAATGTCTGGAACATACTTGGCACTCAATAAATGCCACAAGGATGCATGAATGGATGGATGGAATGGATGGATGCATGGAATGGATGGATGCATGGATGGGATTGAATGGATGAGGGAGGGAGGGAGGGAAGGATGGCGGTACAATGGTTATTTCCCCTCCTTATAGTAGATCCAAAAACCATTGCTTTTGGTATGTTTGGTTATTTTGATTAAATGAACCCCTATTTCAGTGAAGCCCCTAATTTATTTGACATTTAAAAGTTGAGGTTGCCTTTGTTTTGAAAAAAATTAATATTTATTTTTTGAGAGAGAAAGAGAGCACAAGCAAGTGAGGGGCAGAGAGAGAGGGAGACACAGAATCTGAAGCAGGCTCCAGGTGTCAGCACAGAGCCCAACATGGGGTTCGAATTCATGACCTGAGATCATGACCTGAGCCGAAGTCCAATGCTTAACCGACTGAGCCACCCAGGAGTCCTGACATTGACTTTTTAATGTTGCTCGATCTAATCAAGAGTTTTTTTTTTCTGTAGATAAGAGCATAAACAGCTAGGAACTGGACATTAAAAATTATGTGAAAATGGTCTTCTATGTCTTTAGAGTATCCTTTTCTTAAAGAGAAAAAGAACAATAAAAAATAACCATTAAAATTATTTCTTACACTATGTCCCACTTTTGTCCTTTGTGAACAATGAGCACACACACGGAAAATTTTGTGCTGCATGATCTGACACAGAAATGTGGTGGAAGAGTCATCTCATTGTGGTTTTAGACACTGGTCATTAAGTAAATGCAGAATATATACTGTGTGCCAGTTACTGTGGTTGGCCTTGGAAAATACAGTTGGAAAAGACTCTTTCTCAACTCACTTAACTTATGTACAACTATAGCATGGTCAGATTATAAAAAGAACAATAGGTGAGTAAGTCCAGTGAATGAGGAACAAATAGAGAAGTCCATAAATTCTTACTGGGGTTATCAAGAAAAACTTCAGAGATGGGGATAATTTCATCAAGCCGAGAAAGATAGAAGGCTCAAAACAAAGGAAGAGATTTTCAGACGAAGGAATAGCAAGTTCAAAAGTGCAGACGAAGGATTCTCTTGGGATTAGTGAGGAATGTACAGAGGCAGAGAGTATGAAGCCTGTGGGGTGGAGCATTCAAAGCAGCCCAGAGCAGTTAAGTTGGATCTAGCGTTTGAAAAACTCTGTAGGCTCCTCTAGGAAGTTTGATTTTTAATCTGTGCAACACAGGCAACTATCAGATGTGTTTGAGTAGCACAGTGGTGTGATTAGATTTGGTTCTTGGATGATAAACTTTAACAGGTGCCTCAGGAGAGGGACACAGTGATGAAAACGGAACCAGAAAACAGCAGGGAGAAAGGGAAATAAGTGGAAAAGACCACGAATACAGGGCCGATTATGAAGCCAGATGTGGCAAGACCTGAAATGGCCAGGTTTCAATTTGAGAAGATTTGCAGACAACACAGAAATGTCTCCTGCTTTAGGAACAGCCCCTATTCCACAGCTGTGGCAGAGAACTCTAAAGGATCCAACCAACAACCAGTCTTTTGTTCTACATATGTCACCTAAGGCTTCCTTCCCATAGCTTACTTCTGTCTCTGCCTTTACAATGCAGCTGGCAATTTCAGAGAAAAACATATGTATTCCTTCCATCAATTTTACATTGACCCTAACGCTGTTCAGAAAATGACTTTTTGATATGCCTCTACAATGCGGTAGGTAAAGCATTATTCCACACTGCCGAAATGGTAGAGGGTTAATAGATCTCTAGTTAGTTATCAGGTGTTCTGCACTTCAAAGAAAAATTGAAAAGACATCCAGTTGAGAATGAATCTGGTCCTTGGTTTTTCTTTCATTTTATATCCCTAATTTTTTTTGTGAATTTTGATACAGAGAAATGTTATTTGAATATTTTTTGAGAAAAGTTGCCTTAGTGGGCGCGTGTCGCTGGCACATGATATATATTTCCTTTAAGTGAAGTAAATTACAAAATTAAAGCAGAATAATTTCAAGATTACTAAGGAATTTATTTCATTCAGTTTGACAGAATATACAATGCAACATGATGTCATCAATGTTGTGGGAACTACAGAAACAATATCATTATTTAGGAAAAAAATAAAACTGATTTCTCTGTTGTTTGGCCCATCCATTCATGAATTAATGTCCAGAACCCAGTTTTAAAATATGAATTTTTTCTCTAAATATTTTAAGTTAATATTAAATATGTCTTTAAGTAAGTATCTGTGTTTCTTTCTGCAGACAAATCCCTTTCCTTATCTTACTGCCCTAGCATTGACATTTGATGGCCTGCTACCCAGTTGAAATACATGTTCTTATGAAAATGATTAGTCTTTAGGAAATAAATATAATCTTGTTATTCTGCTTGTCACTGAGCTTAAAACATTTTCCTGGCTATTCTGTTGAATTGTTAGTCTAACCCTGGGTGTTTTGTATTATTGTTTCTCTTCTAGAGGGCTAGAAACTGAGAATCACTGACATGCCTTCTTTGAAGATGGGTCTTAGTTCAATAAGTTTTCAAAACCGGCTCTTCGTTCAAACATGGGATGAGCAGTGGACCCAGGCAGACTGATTGATTATTTCTTTTTGGGTAATTGACATACAATGTGACATTAGTTTCAGCGGTACAACGTAGCGATCCAGCATCTCTGTATGTTATACTGTGCTCACCACCAACTTAGCTGCTGTCTGTCACCAGGCAACACGTACAGTACCCTTGACTCTGTTGCCTATGCAGTTCCTTTTATGCCCATGACTTATTCATTCCATAATTAGAAGTCTGTGTCTCTCTTTCCCCACCCCCTCCCCCTGACAACTATCAATTTGTTCTCTGTATTTATAGGTTTTAATCTGCTTTTTGTTTTTGTTTTTTTAAGATTCCACATAGGAGTGAAATCATATGCTATTTGTCTTTTTCTGACTGACTTATCTCACTTAGTCTAATACCCTCTATGTTCATCCACGTTGTCTCAAATGACAAGATCTCATCCTTTTTTATGGCTCAGTAATATTCCATTTTATGTATATGTGTGTATGTGTACACACACACACACACGTATCTTCCTTTTCCATTCATCTATTTATGGATACTTAGGTTGCTTTCATATCTTGGCTATTGTAAATAATACCACAATAAACATAGTGTTTTCATATATATATTTTCAAATAGTGTTTTGTTTTCTTTGGGTAAATACCCAGTTATGGATTTATTAGATCATATGATATTTATATTTTAATTTTTTGCGGGATGTCCAAACTGTTTTCCACAGTCAATGCCCCAGTTTGCATTACCACTAACAGTGCATGAGTGTTCCTTTTTCTCCACTTCCTGGCCCACAATTGTTACCTCTTTTCTTTTTGATTTTAGCCATTCTGACTGGTGTAAAGTGATATCTCATTGTGATTTTGGTTTGCTCTTCCCTGATCCTGAGTGATATTGAATATCTTGTCATGTGTCTGTTGGCCATCTGTGTGTCTTCTTTGAAAAAATGTCTATTCAGGTCCTCTGCCCATTTTTTAAAATCAGATTGTTTTTCTGGTGTTGAGTTGTCTGAGTTCTTTATATAGTTTGAATAGTAACTCCTTATCAGATAAACAATTTGTAAATACCTTCTCCCATTCAGTAGGTTGGTTGCTTTGTCATTTTGTTAATGGTTTTCTTAGCTGTGCAGAAGCTTTTTTTATTTTGCTGTATTTTGAAAAGTTTATTTTTGCTTTTGTTTCCCCTGCCTCAGGAGGCAAATACCAAAGAAATGAGGAGGCAGACTGATTTAAATCCTAAGTCTAGATGTATTTAAACTTTCTGAACCTCAATTCTCTGATTTTTAAAATAAGGAAAATACCTATTTCAAGAGATAATTAGGAGGGCTAAATAAAACATTATCTTCCTTTACAATGACTTTTGTGGATATGTTATAAGGTGAGTGCTAAATATGGATTCTTTGATTTTATAAGAGCAGATCAACCTTGCCCTCTGACCTGTAGACATTTACAAGATACCCATAGTTGGGAACAGAAAGTTGTGGCACTCAAGGTATCCCATCAGCCCCTCCAACCATAAAAGTTCTGCAGTGCAAGTCGGCTGCTGTTTCCTAAGAGAAGTCTTTTCCTTTTCACTAGTAGCTAAAAAAGAATATCCCATGAGACTCACACTTATAATAATGTGAGTCATTATTTGGATGCAATTAATTTGTATATTATGTGATGATACAGAAGGGTTGAGCCACTAAAAATCTAACTGACAGGGAAAAACCTAAAGCAAGCATTATAAAGAAAGGAAAGTTAATGTTTAACAGACACAAATTAAATTAACAAGGTATTTTATTTGCAACATGAAATGATTTGATTATTTGGCAATGAAGTCATTTTACACTGCCTTGCCCAATATAATTAATTAATATTAAGAATTTTAAAGTTCCATATTATGCTAAATTGCTACTTTACTGGTTAAATCTGATCATATTTTCTTGCCTAATCATCTGAATCCTGATTTAAAGACCATGTGATCAATAAACCATTATCCAACCCAGAAGACACTTTATTTAATTTTTTTTTAATTTTAACTTTCATAAGCCAAGGGTCTCTTCTGCACCCAGCTGTACACAGTCAAGTTTTTATAACTAGGGTATGAAGAGATATGAAATTAGCAGTTGAATTTTGTGATTTTTAGAATGTGTCGTTTCAACAGTTTTTCTTTCTTCCTATACTTCCTTCCCTCCTTTGCTTTTTCCTCCCTCCATTCCTTCTTTGCTTTGTAAATAAAATTTATCCAGTGTTTCAATTTCTGCTCCGTAAAAGACATTATATTAACTTCTAGTCCAAGGAGAGAATGAGAATTTAAGAAATATATTCTTGGAGCACCTTGGTGGCTCAGTCAGTTAAGTATCCAACTCTTGATTTCAGCTCAGGTCACGATCTCATGGTTGGTGAGACTGAGCCCCACATTGGGCTCTGCACTGATGGTATGGAGCCTGTTTGGGACTCTCTCTCTCTCTCTCTCTCTCTCTCTTTCTCCCCCAAAATAAATAAATAAAAATCAAAAGAAAAAAGAAATACTACTGACCTCAAGGAATTTCTATTTTGGTAGAAGAGAAAAAAATTTTGTCAATCGATGGATACATAAATAGAGGTAGAAATATCTAGGGAATATTTGTGTGTGTGTGTGTGTGTGTGTGTGTGTGTGTGTGGCAATGCACAGGAGAGCAATGTCCTGAGAAACTGTCATTATAGCAGCACATTTATTATCAAAAAATAAAATAATCTTTAAATGAGGCTAAATGATCACTAGTTTTAGGAGACGCAGAAATGAATGGAAAGTAAGGCACTGACAGAAGAAACTCTTATGCTCTTATCTACCACCTAACAGATTTTATTCTCTATGGAAGAAGTGTGGGGAGATCCCATCTCTTGTGTCCTGTCTCTGAAGCCCTAACTCTTGTTTATTCTGACAAGCACTATGAGTCACAATCTCTGTTGCGTAAAGGTAGTTTCCAAGAGCAATCTGATTTCTCCCGGCCTCTTTCCCTACCAGAAGCCCAACACTCTTAAGTGACCACTTGATGGCTTTTGACGCATATGGAAGAAACATGGGAATTAAATTGAAATAACTCTCTTTAAAGAATCTTTCATGGTTTGAAGAGCAAGAGGGAGTGAATTCTTATGGCACAATTTTGGTGTGAATGAGTGGCCTTTTCCCTATTCCATTATGCTTAACTGGATAACTGTTTTATGGGCAAATCACCTTTTATTTTTGCTCCAAGAAGTACTACAGTGGAATTATGTACTGTGGCTGGCATTTGCTCTCCAAGTGAAATATCTGGTAATTCAGTGCTTTGCTGGGACAATACTTCATAAATCCACCCACATACGAGCTGTGGTTGTCGCTTAGTTATTTCATCAGGGCCCAGAGTTGATGGTTCCTTGGCCAACTCTTTAAAAGCTACTGTAAATGCAGTTTAGTAGAACTCTTGTGAAAATAGATTTCTATTATTAGCAAAAATAATATCTAGTAAGTGATCTCTATAAAGTATAATAATCTTTAAACATATCAATAATAATTATACCTATGAATACATTTTATTTTTCTGTGAAAGAAAGCCAGCTGTTTTGGTGCAGGAAATAAAGTACACCTTCTTTGCGAAAGACGATAGAATGATTCCCAATATATTATCTTAATGTATGGGTTGTTATTGAAAAAGACACCACATTAGAATAACGTGAAGGTACTATTTAAATATATATATATATATATATATATATATATATATATATATATATATACACACACACAAACACATACACACACCCTTTATTCTGTTATTTAGAAATAAGAATGCTTTACTCATACTGACTTGGAATTTTTAACTTGGGTGTGATAATGGTTTAAAATAATGATTACTAAGATTATATGCCTGATCTAGATATAACCAAAACTCTTCATTGAGATTTAAAAAAAAAAAAAAAAGGAGGTGTAGAATTTCCACATGACACATGCATACTTTTAAAGCTCAAGTTTTCTTTTACTTTTATGGATTCTGGGAATATAAACACTCCTGGAAAGCATCCTAGCGGTCCCTTTGAGCATTCATCTTATTCATCTAGGCTTCCTGTCCATGTGTTGTTTATACATCTGTGCTTCTCAAATGTATTAAGATTTACCTGCCTTTTTCGTGTATCTCCAAAGTATTATTCTCTGTTTACTAAATCCTCTAAAGATTCCAGGCTCTGGCATCATCTGTCTTTTCCTAAGCACTGACTATTTTCAGCTCAGTATTGTGTTCACAGTGCAGAGGGCCTGTTGACCTCCCCATGGTGAAAACATTACTGAGTTCTGTGCAGAGACCTGAAGTCAAAATCTGGCCCCGAAGTTGCTGGAGATTATTCATGGGGAGAATTTTCCAGCTCTCTTTTTGTTCCTGCCCAGAACCATGGAATGACTCTTAAATCACTGACAGAAAATTTAGGTCAACACATTGCCTAAGGTCATTTAAATTTCAAATCTGCTGCCACTTGCCTGCTTACAGCTCTTGGTAGGGAATAACACTGTGTCTACACCACTAGGGAGCTGGAGCCGGTGATCTGGCACAGGAGAGTCCAGCTGCAGGAGTACATCAGGAAGGTTAGAGAGTCTAAACTGGCTGTCTGCTTTCTGAGTCAGGGCTGAGCTGAGCGCGACAGAAGCATGAGTCTCTTTTCCAAATTTTATAGCACTGTTACAGTTCAGGACTTAGCCATATATAGATTTTTTAATTTATTTTTTGGTAGGCATAGAAGGTATTAGTCTGGCTCCACAGAAATGATGTGTGAGCAAGACCTACATTCCATGATGTGTTTAAATAAGTCAAGTGCTGGGAACAGAATACTTGGCGTTTCTAGTTCTCCTGTGCCAGCACAGAGCATAGACCCAAATATGGTCCCTGGATCAACCTAAAGTTATAGAATCAAATAAATTTCCTTGAGTCCACACAGATATAAATAAATCATTAAATAAACAGTAAAGAGTACAAAAGAACAACTCTTTATTACAGTAGAATTCCAATTAATAAATGTAAAAGAGGTGAAGGGTTTCTTTTAAAATTACAGTGTATAAAATGGAATATTACTCAGTCATGAAAAAGGATGAGATCATGCCATTTGCAACAACATGGATGGAGTTCGAGGGTATTGTGCTAAGTGAGATTTGTCAGACTGAGAAACACAAATACCATATGATTTCACTCATAGGTGGAACCTTAAAAATCAAATGAATAAACAAACAAACAGAAGTAGACCTACAAATACAGAAAACAAACTTATGGCTCCTGGTAGGGTGGGGTGGAAGGATGGAGGAAACAAAGAGGGTTAACAGCACACATATCCTGTTGAACACTGAGCAACATATACAATTGTTGAATCATTATATGCTGAAATGAATATAACACAGTATGTTATACTACAATAAAAAATGCCTTTACCTCACATGACAAATCCATATGTATCCAATATGATTCAAAGAGTGTGATATATATATACATATATTTATATATAATATATATTACATATTTTATATTACATATATAATTTTTAAAAAACAAACTGGAATTGTGTTCTTTATATATATTTGTATATTTATATATGTTTATATATTTATACATATGTATATATTTATGTATTTATGTTATATATATTTTTAAGTATTTATATATTTTTAAAAATATTTATATATACACATATTTATATACTTATATGTATATATTATATATAATATTTTAAAAAACAAACTGGAGTTGTGTTCTAAAATTCTTCTTTTTCCATTTAAATTGAAAATTTAAATATTATTATATCATATGGATTTGGAATAGGGAAGTTAATTAGCAGTTTACTGTGCCATTACTACCAGTGTCTAATCTATTATTAAATTAATAAGTTAGAAATTCAGTTTATTGATTCAAGGGTTATATAAGTTATTTTCCAAATATTTTCAGTTAATTTTTGTTTATGTCCAATTAAACTATGGTCATAGGATGTGTTTGATACCTTTTGTTGTGATTCATTGATACTTGGTTTGCAGCCCGAATTTAGTTAGTTTCCACAAATGTTGCATGGAGACTTTAAAAGAATAAAAATTTTCTAATTTCCGGGTTGTGTTCTATCCATGGCTATTTAATCAAGCTTGTTAATTATGCTATTTAACTATTTGTATCTTTGTAAATATTTTTATTTCATCTGTCCATTTAGAGACAGGAATAATACCAAAAAATCTCTTGTTATGATGGGTTTTCCTACTTCTGCAGATAATTATTTTGATTTTCACTTCATAGATTTCAAAGTTATATTATTTGATGTGAATGAGTTTAGGATTGCCAAATCTTATTTGTTATTTGCCTCTTTTTATCACTATAAAGTGACCCACTATCTCTTTTGTTGCTTTTTTTTTAAGCCTGTATTTTAATGTTAACATATCTATGAGTATTATTTGCTTGGTACATATTTTTATCCTTTCATTTTCAACAGTAATATGTCTTTGAGCCTTACGTATATTACTTGAAATAACATGTGGCACATTTTTAAATTCAATGTATTAATCTGTCTTCTAAATGGGGTATTTGATCCATTTATATTTACTGTATTACCAATGTATTCAGAAATATTTCTATGGTATCATTTTCAGCTTTTATTGTCCTGCTTTTTCTAGTTATATTCTTCTTATACCTATTTTTATTGGTTTTATTCCATTATTTCTATCTTTTGTCCCTTATAACTCTATTCCTGTTCTTTTACTAATTAACATTAAAAATAGAACAAGAATTTCAAAATCAACAAAAGTTCAATTTAATCAGTGTTTCCATGCTACTCCTGAATAATACTGAGTAACTGAACTCTGATCACCTCCTTCAATATTGTGCTTCATTTTTTATACTCCCCAGTTAGACAATGTTCCTTTTGTTCTATACAATCTATATTTGCCAGAATTGCCTGCATGTTTACCTGTTTATTTGTTTACCATTCTATCTTGTAGCTCAGATTTTTTTATGAGGTAATTTACCTTTTGTCCTGAAGCATATTTTTGGAAGTGTAATCAGTGAGGGTCTGCTCATGCTAAATCAGAGTTATAATCCACAAACGCATTTATATGGTTCTCGTTGTTAACTGGGGAAGCCAGCTACACAGTTCTAAGTCTGCAGCTATTTTCATCTAGTCTATGAAGGGTGACAGTGGCATCTGGCTTCCATCATTACTGAAAGGATGGCAGTCTAATTACACTTTCTTTATAGGTGGTTGTAATCCTTTCCTAGGGCTGCCATCACAGATTAGGACAAACGGTGTGGCTTAAAATGACAGAAATATATTCTCTCACGAGTTCTGAAGTCTAGGAGCACAAGAATAGGGGATTGGTAGGACCATGTTCACTCTGAAGTGTCTATGGAAGGATGTATTCAATGCCTCCATTGTAGTTTCTGGTGGTTTTGCCGGAATCCCTTGGTGTCCCTTGACTTGTCCCTGTGTCCCTCCAATCTTTGTCTCTGCATTCACAAGGTCATCTGCCCTTTGTGTTTTTCTTTCTCTGTCTCTTCTTCTCATTTGTAAGGATACCAGTAAAATTGAATTTAGGGCCCACTGTACTCTAACATGACCTCATTTTAGCTAATTATATCTCCAAAGATCCTACTTCCAAATAGGTCATATTCTGAGGTTCCTAGAAGAACATAAATTGGGGACAGGGGGACACTGTTCAACCCAGTCCAGTGTTGTGCCTTTTCCCTATGGCTATTTTGAATGGTTATTTATTTTTTTTTTATTTTTGAGAGAAAGGAGGGAGAAAGAGAGAGAGAAACAGAGAGACAGAGAGAGAGAGAGAGAGAGAGAAAAAGTGCAAGTGGGGGAGGGGCAGAGATAGAGCGGGGACAGAGTATTAGAAGCGGTATTGGCACTGACAAGCTGACAGCAGAGAGCCCAATGTGGGCTCAAACTCACGATCGATGAGATCATGATCTGAGCCAAAGTTGGACGCTCACCAGACTGAGCCACCCAGACCCCCTATGGCTGTTTTAAAACCACCCACATCTGTGGATATCGTATTTTTCAGTATATGTGCTCCATCAGAAATAGGAATCCACATATATTTATCCAGTTGCACACCAGTTTTGTCTGTATAGTATATGTTATCAAAATCTGAGAATAGATGTTTTTAACTTTCAAAGTCTAATGATTTATTTTAACATATTTTTGGCCATAAGCAGCTATTCATACCATCCCTGTGATATACGCCTTTTTATAAACTGCACTGTGCTAGTGACCGTTCTGTGCTTTAAGAGTTGACTAGAATACGGAGAGGTATATTGGTGAATCCCAGGGGATTGTGTTCTCGACCTGTGTCGTTCAATATCTAATTTCATTTGTTTGCTTAATTAAATTATGCAGTGCTGGGATTTAAACAGCCTCTCTTAAAAGTGAGCTGGGAGTTTTTGACAGATAGTTGGCACTGGATTGTGAGGCCAGCAGGATGCATAAATCAGATATACTTACCTCTTTTGGAAAATTTGGTGAAACCTTCTGAGAACTCTGGCAGTTTCTACTGCCTTTAATTATGCTGCTTGGTGAATGACAAGCAGACTTTTGACTGCAAAATAACGGTACATCTCAACACTGCCTTACACGTACTCTTCCTGAAGACATTTTAAAAGATGATTAGAAATCCAAGTGCATGTTGAAATTTAACTCAGTATACTACTATCATTGTAAGTAATTAAATCGAAGTGACAATGTGGATGAACCAATTACATCCCAGCATAGCTAAAAGTCAATTAACCTCAATGAGCCAAAGTCATTCTGTCAAAACTGGCTTCTCTTCTTGGAGGTTTGGCAGATTTCTTTTCCATGTTGACTTTAAGATACATCCTGATGAATAAATTGGTATTGTGTGTATTCAATGGGAAGATAAAGAGGTGTGAGAGTTGAAGAAACAGGGTATTTTATCCAGAGTTGGCTTTAAATTTATTCCAGTTTCGTGTGTGTGTATGTGTGTGTGCGTGAAGCAAATGTTTAAGTGGTTAAAACGGAGAGACCCATGTAATTCTACTTTAGGAGAGGACTAGAGAACAGTTTACAGTGAGGAAAAAGTTTTACGAGAATTTCCTCAGGTCACTTTATAGCTGTAATCCCTCAGACATAGTCCGTGCATCAATCTTACAGGTTGTGAGGCATGTGAGTCACCGGGCTGCCCAGAAATCATGAAAGTGGTTTGAAAGGTCACTATTCTATTAAGTCCGCTGTGTTCTAAACTATTGGAGAGATGACAGGAAAACGCCGGTGAGTTGGTGGACCAGGCTACCTACAGTGGCACGGCAGAAATGGGTAAAATATGAGTTATAGAGTCATGTCTTGCTGACCTTGTTGAGAAAGACTAATTTCTGCACAGAAAAAAAAAATGAAGGAAAATTGCACTTTTGGTCAGGTCAGACATAATCTATCAAGGGAAACATTTAAACACTGGCAGGTCCCAGAACCAAGAAAACACTATATTCCAGTACCTCTGAGATACCGGGCTGCCCCTCTCCATGCTCCAGACTTGAGTCCAGGGCCTTAGTCAAGAGTCCCCCAGAAGCATTTATCAAGTCGGGCTCAGGGATGGCCACGTGCTGACGACAGTTACCCTGCAGATCCTGGTTGTGTGTTTTCTGGCCCCACGGCTCTGTTGCTTTGGGACCTTCTGACAGCCTCTAGGTGGGTGTTTAGTGTTTGCTAATATGGATTGTTAAGAGACACCCTGAGCTATATTAAACATTTTGAGTTTATTTGCACAAAGATCAGGTCGTGCTGGGCAGCCTTGCTTCTAGCAGTTACAAGGGAGCTCCAAGGAGCTGCACGGTATGAAAGACGTTTATAGGCAAAGGGGGGGCTGGATGGGAAGTTCTTCTATGCCACAGAGCAGCTTGGTTACTGTGAAGTCACCCTCCTTCAGGGGTTGCCAGGGGGGCTCTCGGGCAGATTTCCTTACTGGTGCTTCTCAAGTGATTCCTGCTGGACAGGTTCAAGATGCCATTTCTGGGAGACACGAAACTATAAGTCTGGGTTTGGTGTCCTGGGACTCCTCACAAGCAGCTCCCCTTGGGGCCTGTTGTCTTTAACAGGATACATCTGAGATGTTAAAAGTTGTCCCCTCAGCACCCTGGGGACCCATTTAAAATTCCTAAAGATGTTGAGATTCTGTAGTTCATTGACAAGTTTTCCAGAGGAATCCATTTCCTTCTGGTGAGAGTGCAAGCCAGTAAGATACACTTCCAATCAGCCTTGGCCCCAGGACTCTCAATATCTCTTCATCACTCCAGGAAGTGTCAAGGGCCTGTGACAGAATGTGGGACCAGCTGGCCAAGGAGCCTCGCACCAACCGGCAGAGCGGCAGTTAGGCCTCTCAGGCTATTTTTACTTATATTTAAATTAACATAAACTACGTGCAAGCAGAAATGGGCTTTCTCCGCCTCACTAGCCATCTTCCTGTGCTGGCAGCCACGTGGCTAGTGGACTGCATTGTCCTCACAAAGAACGTTTTTGTCATCACAGAGAGTTCTTTGGGAAAGTCCCACTTCCGAACAAACAAACCCACCAACCATCATCTGAAAGTATGATTATCGTGATAGTCACCTTTAAACCATTATTTGTTACCCAACGTTCCAAAAAGTTACTAATGAACTGAAAGGGGGAAAAATGTATTTCAAGCCCACATTTACCCCCTGGTCTGTGTGAGCGAAGAGTGGTGAGAAAGCCGTCCGTGCACACAGGCCAGGGGGTCCCTGTCGCCAGGACTCCATGAGTCTGAAGAGGATGTCACTCCCGTTTTTCTTGATGCTTTGCTAGCTGTTAAAACAAAAATTCACTAAGTGTAAAAACCTTTAAATGCTGGGGCACCTGGGTGGCTCAGTTGGTTGAGCATCCGACTCTGGGTTTTGGCTCAGATCATGATTTCACAGTTTTGTGAGTTCGAGCCCGTCGGCGGGCTCTGCACTGATGATGCAGAGCCTGCTTGGGATTCTCTCTCTCTCTCTCTCTCTCTCTGCCCCTCCCCTACTCACAGTGTCTCTATGTCTTTCAAAATAAATAATAAACTTGAAAACAAAATTTGAAAATCTTTAAATGCCAACTGTGTTTTTGCTGAATACTGCTGTGCCATTTTCGGGGGTCACAGACGAGCCCGGAAGGGTTTGGTGAGGATATTGAGGCAATAACGCCTACTTTACAGCGATAGCAGCCGTTTCATTCATCTCAGTCACCTATTCTCTTTTCCTTACCTCCTGGCATCGATTCAAGGCTAATGTAATTAAACGATCATTCTGAAATCAGTGAGCGTCAAAGCAATTTTAAACATTTTATGAAAATACAGCATGCTGGAAAGCACACAAATCATCACGAGACAAAGCTCAGTAAAATATAAGCAGGTGACCCACAGCTGTGCAGCTCCCCACATTCGAAGCCCCCAGAGCCTTCTTTGTGCCCCTCCAGGTAATGATCTCTTCCTTTCTCCGCAGAATAGCCACTGTCCTTCCTTCTTATACCATATATTCCTTTGCCCTATTTTTGGAAAGGAAGCCTAGGATATGAGTTTTTAATGCCCGGCTTTGTGGTAGGGACCCCCTCCCTAAGGAGAGAAGAAAAAAAGGAGAGAAGACTCCAAGATCACCTAGATATGCTCTTAGTTGCCTCCATCCCCCATGACCTTGTAAATGGAGACAACTTAATGAGACTACATGTTTATGTGTGTTACCATATATGGGAGACAAAGAAATAGAAAATGTATAAAAAACTATGCCATGTGATGTGGGCCTCTCAGTTCTTTGGGTACAAACCCAACTGAGCGGTGCCGGCACACATGAAAGTTGCTTCCTAGAAAGAAGAGCCTCTGTGTCACGACTCTCTGTGCAAGAATCCTGCTACAGCTTCTTTGGTCAGCCTTATGCTTCTGACAGGCATATTGCGGCTCACAGGTGTATTTTTGTTTTTTCTATTGAGTAAATATGCCACACTGCACCCACCCTCCTGTTGTTAGACATCTGGGCTGATGGATTTTGGGGAACATTCTTGTACATATCATTTATTTGATGCACATTTGCACGTATCCCTGTTTGGTCAGACCTCCCGGTGCGTGTTTTGGATTTTAAAACGGAAGTGCCTGGGGGAAGAATGTATAATTCAGCCTGTTCTTCTTTACAAATGGAACCTGTAAGGGTTTGGGGCAGAGGCAATTCTGTTTTTAGAAGGGGATAGCACGTTTGCAAGAACATGTGGTTTGGACTGGGCAAGTCTGCCACAGCAGATCTGTGAGAATTTTGCACCTTAGTAAAGACACTCACAGTGGCTCTAAGGAAGCAACCCCATGAACTCATGGCAGTAACTAACTTCTGCTCTTTGCTTCGGGTCACCCACACCCTGGTTGTAATTAGACTCATTTGCCACAATGTCCGAAGATAATGTCAGTCACTGAGGGAGCACCAAGGATCTCATCATCTATCTGTGCTCAGAGAGGCACTGGCTTTTGGGGACAGCCTAGAAAAATGACCCTAATATTCGTATATGAAATGCATCTTTAAGGAAAGTCCTGATTTGCTGATTGGAAGGAGAGGAAATTTGGTAGGACCATAGGTGAGAAAGGGACATAGGAGGTCCCATGTTTCAGTGTCATGGTCAACCTCTCTGATAAGAGATTTTTAAATTTTTTATTACGAAAAATCTTGCAGCATGGAGGGTGACAAAAGCCACAGTCTTCCCCTAGAGTAAGAGGAGAGGATTAAAGATGAGGGAAAGGTCTTTTCCCACTGTGGACACATTTGGCCAGAACAGTTTAATTAAGACATTAATTAGAAAATGAAGAGCTGAGTGCAGGGAGGGGAAAGAAGTCTTGCTTTCTCAGCAGGATCTCAAAGCCCAGCTTGAAAACAATCATGAGCAATCATGAAGGGCAGCACCTATGTAGCCAGCGTCACACGCTGCCCTTGACATTTGGCTGCCTCCTGCCAGCACCCAGCCAGGGAAGCCACTGATGGGGAGGGTCTGAGAAGGCTTCTGACCAAAGCAAGTCGATTACATGTGAATTTTACCTTCTGTCCTGAGAGAATTGAATACTGTTTGGGCATTCACATATTTCTAATATCCAAGCATGGCTGGGGTTAGGATTTTTTAGATAAATAAATACAACTAAAAATCCTGAGCACACACCACCACCATGCTAGATATGCTTGCATCTGAATCTCTGGGGATGGGTCCCGGGAATCTGTTTTTTTCAGAAGCATCTAGGAGATTCTCCTATGTAGCCAAGTGTGTGAACCACCCCTTAAATAGAGCCTGGCTATGTTTGGCTTATCTTCTCTCCAAAAGATAAGGGGTCAGTTATATAGGTTTCACTGTTTTCTAGGGAGAGGTCACTTTGCATTAAAAAAAGGTTCACAGTTTTCATTTTTCTAGTTCACATATACCAGAAAGGAGGTCGTGTCATAGATAAATATCTTGTTTGGAGGCAGCTGGCTCAAGCTGCAGACGCAAGATCCCTGGGGTACCAGAAAGTACCGATACAGGTTTTCTTGGTGGGGGCAAGTCTGATACAGTGGCTAAATACTTCACACGAACTACCCCAGGAACCCCAGGGTGAAACTTCGTCATTGTCTTGAGATCTAATGTACTGATGTTTTGGGGGACTGCTGTGGGGAATTAGTACTCTAATCATTCTCCAGATTCTTCTGTCTGATGTGTATCATATACTCATTCACTGGTAATTATGAATATTAATAACTATTTATTAAGCACATGGTATCATGCCCGGTATTCATGTAGATATTGAAAATACAATGGCGAAGATAAGGTTCCTAACATTTAGATCTTACTCTTCCCTCAGTTCAGCTATTGTTTCTTATTCCTACAAGTTGCTTTTTATGCCGTCCATCTGCTGAAAATCTATCCTGTTAAGTCAATAACCATATTTTACATGCAGGTGAAAATCTCTGCAGAAGGACTTGTTTTGCAAGCATAGTGCCAAAGAAGGAAGCTCATGGTTTTCTCTTTCTTCTCTTTTGCTTACCGGCTTTTGGCTGAGTTCTTGATGGCTACCATTGCTAGGTGTCCAGTGCCATAGAAACAGAGCCGTTCTCTCTAGATCCCCTGAAGGTCTCACTTATGGACTTCTTTGGATCACCAGGGGTATTTTCCCCCAGTTCCTGTGATTTTTTTTTCGTAATTGGTCTCTCTCACAGAGATCTTTCTCAAGTGTCACTCTGAGCTTTTCATTTCCCTCCCTGAAACCCTTGACTTTCTCCCTCCGTCATTTAGCACAAAGATCAAACGCTCTAGCTGATCTCTCGAGCCACTGGAAATGTAGACCTCACCTGATCTCCTGCTATTCCTTCATATGCTCCTTCTCACCAGACCATTTATATAGTTCTCTGACAGCACCGTGCTAGTTCATGCCATCTTGGTTCAAACAAGCCCTCTTCCCGGGGTGGCTTCCTACTAACTCCTCCGTCTTCAAAGCTCAGTTCTGTTCCAAGAACATTTCTCTGAATACCTGCAGATTCAGATTCTTCTGACGGTGCTTCTCTAGTCCCACGGCCTACAGTGCTCCATGCTGCCTTCTGCTTTGGCTGCTCTCTCCATCTGGACCGCCTAACCTCCTTCAGGGCAGAGCATCTGCTCCAAGTACCTGGGACAGCGCAGACACTGAATAAATGCCCCGTCAGTTGGAGCAGGTGGCTGTTGTATAAATGCTTGCTAAAAGAATAAATAAATATAATGGGCTGGTTATACTTGTATTTCTTGTCTCCTGCATACTCCATGTTGTGTAAGAGTCTATTAAAAATGAACTGGTGTGTTTATCTAAGTATATGGGGACTAGCCATTGACAGGCAGTTTTAATGCTGCTGTTAATACTGCAGATTAGTGATAGAAACCCCTGGTCAGTTGATCTACTTTGATTTGATATTGAGCCATAAAATAACTCACATCCTTTGTATCTGTCCCGCCCAGTATGCGCGCTGCAAGCCACAGGTGGGAAGTAACCAGTTAATTAAATAAATTCAAATATATTTTAAAATTCAGTTCCTCAGCCTCTTGAGCCACAATTTAAGTTTTAAACCGTCACATGAAGCTAGTCTCTGCCATACTGAAAGCATAGCCATCAAATATTAGATTTAAATTCATTATTTAGTGACAGGTTCCTTAACTGGAAATTTACCCATTTTGCTTTTACTTTGGAGAAGTAAAAATCTGAGAAGAAATATGGTAGTTATAAGTAAATACTTTTCAAAATATGATGAATACTTCTACATAAATCTGCTTATAGCAACTAAAAAGCATTTCCTAAATGAATGCCAAGTAAATATTAAAGAAGATACTCATCAGGCGTTCCCAGATAAAACTCACATTCCGTTGGAAAAAATCTGCTACTTTGGATTTCAGTGTAATTCATTATTGTGGTAGTTTCCAAGTTGGGGCAAAATAAGCTTAATTGTAGGATTTATGTTATTTTCCTACACTTGTGCTGATTGTATTTCATAAAAGCTTTTACCAATATACATAATTTTGTAGAATCATTTTCTTAAGTCAGTCTCAGAAACACTAGGTATGTCTGAGACAGAAAATACTAAATGAGGATTAATTAAAGGATAATATTTTGGTGCATTTATTCTGAAGGTTTTAATTGACACTGTAGCCTGGTATATTCCATCTTTGAAAGCATGAAGAAAGGGCTAACTTTATGCAAACACTTTGTTCATAAGACAGACATTTGAAATGCATGTACCCTATATATAGCATTATAACAAATAGTGCAAATATTTCCTCACATTTTTTCTATGGGGTCATTAAAATTTGCTTTAGATAAAGGGAAACACATTTTTTAAAATCTATCCTCTATTGTACTGGATAAAGCTATGGGGAATAGAAATGTTTAAGCCATAAAAGCTCAATCTTGATAAAACTCTGATACCATTTCTGTTGGTTTGTCTGAAACAAGATTTCAGCTTGAAACCTCTTGGGTCAAACAGAGTCCACTGTTAGAGAGTTTTTCCACCGAAGATTGCCTCCACCATTGTGAACTTTGTATTAGATGTCTTCTTGTACAAAATATAGCTTTACTACGTAAGGAAATACAAGAAAAGCGGTAAAGGAGAGAGGTAACATTTTTCTTTCCCTGCCTTGAACTTATGGTCCTTTAACAGACCCCTGTAGTTTAAAATGCCTCCTTTGGTTACTCCCTTTTCTTGGGGGGCTCTTTCCTTTTCCTCTCCTGAAGAGGAGGTCCTTATAGCTGAGCGGATCCCTTCCGTCCTCGGTTTCTATTTTTCTTTCAGAGTATTGGGAGCCATGAACAGAGCTGGTTCATGTCTTCACATTGCTCTTATGACTTCTGTGTCCACGGTTTTATTTTTAAGAAATAATATCAAAATCTAGCACCAATCGCACATCAAGGGCTTATTATACGTAGGGATGGTTCGGGGTGCATTAGCAAACAGTCCTCTCAATGAGCCTGGGAGATCATTCGCTCAGCGTTCAGAGTCTGAAAATGAGACACAGAAATGGGTCACAGAGGTACTATTGCTAAAGACAAAACTTGAACACAGGTAGAGACCAAGCTATTTAGTACAACACTGTATCACCTTCCTGGAAAAGCACCCTCTCTATTCACTTCAGATTCAACTAATATCTTCACAGTGTAGGGGATGGACAGTTTCCCTCAACCTTCTTAGAGTCCCTGGCTAGCTCTAAAAGTTAAACATACAAAGACAGATTAACAAGAGAAAAGTATGTAAGTTTCTTTGATAGTGGCCTTACCTGATACAGGAGGCTTCATAAGGAAATAAAGACTTTAAGAAATTTCTATGACCCAAGTATTTTTATGCAAGGTTTGATGAAGAGTGGTTAGAAATATGATAGGTTGGAGAATATGTAGTAAACTGGGGAAAGTTAGTGAGGTATGTGGGCCCTTCTAGGAATCTCTTAGTCTTTGAAGATAAAGATGCTCCTTTCCTCCAGATATTGGGATGCACCTCCCCCGGAAGGGTTTTAGGACCTGTGTCAGGGTGATCTTCCTGCCTCTGCCATTTTTTTCAAACTCCTTCAGCTTGAGATATTCAGTATGCCAAAATGCCAAATTTTGGGGTAGTGTGTCCTGAACCCCACTAAGAGGTATCAACCATGAAAATGATTAGCTACATTTTCCAAAAGACTATAAGAATTTAATCGAAAGCTCTCACTTCTACCACTGCAACTTGATTCCTCCTATGGTAGGTCCATTGTTAAATCACTAAAGAACTAATTTCATGTTTTAGGGACTTTGTCCTCTGACCACTTGCTTACCTAAAATAGAAATACCAAAACGATAAAAGATTTTTTTTATTTGCAGCAAACATATGACAGGGAAAAGACATTTCTCCAAAGACATACAAACAGACAACAAAGAGCACATGAAAAGATACTGAACATCATTAGCCATCACAGAAATTCAAATCAAAACTATAAGGGGATACTGCTTGATATGCATTTGTATAGCTATAATAAAAAATAATTACCCAGTGTTGCCAAAGATGTGGAGAAACCAGAATCTTGTTTGTTACTGGTGGGAATGTAAAATGTTCAATTGCTTTGTAAAACATGACAGTTCTTCTAAAAGTTAACATATACTTACTGTTTGATGTAGCAATTCCGCTCCTACAGGTATACCTAATGGAAATGAAGCATGTGGGCACACAAACACTTGCATACACATGTCCATAGGACCACCATTTATAATAGCCAAAAAGTAGAAATAACACAAATACCTATTGGCTGGTGAATGGATGAGCAAAAGTGGTATTTCTGTGCAGTGGAATATTTTGGGGGAATAAAGAGGAATGAAGCAGTGATACATGCTACAATGTGGATGAATCTTGAAAACATGCTGAGTGAAAGTAGGGAGTCACCAAAGACCCCATGTTCTATGATTCTATTTACACAGCCTGCTGAGAGTTTCTGTAGAGACAGAAAGCAGATCATTGGTTTCCTAGGGCTGAGTGGGGAGTAGGGAGTGGGTGCTCACGAGTATAGGGTTTCATTATTAGGGTGATGAACATGTTCTAAACTTAGGTTGTTGCAATGGCTACACAACTATGAGTATAATAAACATCATTTCATTGTATGCTTTATATTGGAAAATTTTATGGTACATAAATTATATATTAGTAAAAATGGTGTTTTTAAAGAATCACGTGAAAAATAGATCTCAAGATTGTTTAACTTAGATATTGACTAGAATAACCCACAGGTACATGTTTATAGATTTTCTTATGAACTATTTTTATTCTATGTAAATGTGTTTACATTTTAAGTTTTGTTTTTCATTTTTCCTCTCTGCTTCATCAGGGCCTAGGTAAGCCTAGGTACTTGGTTCTTGGAAGGGAAAGGAAAAAAATATGTAAGGACAAAAGGTTGATTTTTATAGATCTTTCACTGTTGCCAAAAAGTCATGTCTTCTAGACTTGTGATAGTCCAGTGGGAAAACTATGCTGCCTTTTCTCTAATCAATTTTTTAAGTCTATTTATTTATTTTGAGAGAGGGGGGTGGGTAGGGAGAGGGATAGGGAGAGGAGCAGAGACAGAGAGAATCCTAAGCAGGCTCCATGCTGTCAGCTCAAAGCCTGACATGGGGCTTTAACCACAAAACCCTGAGATCATGACCTGAGCCAAAATCAAGAATGGGATTCTTAATCAGCTGAGCCACCTAGGCATGACTGTCTAATGCTTTCTTAAAGCAGAATGATGTAATGGGGAGAGTAAGGGCTGGGAGTCAGACAAATGTCAGTTCAGTGGTACTTCTCCCTCCCTTAAGCTCTGTGACCAGGGCCAACCTTTTAGCTTCTCTAAGCATCTTTCTTCCAATTGCCTCTCCATGTTTTAATCAAATTAGAGATGTTGTATGTCAAGTGCCTGGCATTTAGTAGGTTCTTGATAGATGCTCTTATATGTTAGCCATGACCCAGCCTTCCCAAAGAGGGCATTGAATGCAATTTAGGACTGAAATCTGTGTCAGTACTGGAGTACCTGAAAAAGACCCTTGCTACCACCACCCCCCTCCCTGAAGAACAAATCTCTCCTACCCCCAATCTTGTGGCTGACACCTGAAATCCCACTATTAAAAGCTCTTTTCAGCAATTCAAAATATTTTATCACGGTGTAAATAAAGGTGGCTTTTGGATTAAAACCATTTTAAACAATGATATTTCATGTCTAGATCAATGTAATTGAGTTTTTCTTCCTTATTAAAACAAAACAGTGAAGGCTTTACTAGTATGGCATGCAAGAGCCAAGGGACATACTTAGTGCCTAAAGATGAGCTGGAAAGAACATCACTCGCTTGGGATGGCGGCCATGATCATTATGTGGAGCAGATCTGGGGTTTGAGGGGGCTTAGTGAAACCACAACCACACAACAACAACCATGCAGCACCTCCCTCAATTTGCCTTATTCCTTCTCTCCCTTGAAGAACAAATTTGTACAGAATCACCACTTCCCAGCCCTTGTAATTGTAAGACTCCATCCACCACAGTGATGGCCCTGACAGAAGATGACTTCCACAGTCCTGCCTTGGATGCTCCTGGCTGTGTCTGTGGCCAGCTCATCACTCTTCCCCCTCCTCATGCATAAATCCCGTGTGAAAGAGAATGGACAAGAGATGCAGAAAAGCCTCTTTTCTCCTCTGCTCAGGATAATCCATCTCTAATTCTTCAGGAGGGGCAGCTTTGGGCCATTTTAAAGTGAGCTTATTGTTGCTCAAGGCTCCACTAGTTTGCATGTCCCAGCAGAGGCACTAACTAGGGGGAAATTGCTAAACCATGTTTATCTGAGAACAATGACAACAAAATCCCTACCAACCAAAGATCCTGTAGCTCATCTCACTTCCAATTCACAAAGCATTCTAATTAAGCAAATTTTGTTTCCCCTCTAGGCAAACAAAGGCTCAAATTAGGATGGAATAGAAGTAGTGCAACACATGTGGAAATGAGATTCCGGTGTTCAAGGTCATCCTCACAGAACCACAATGGGGCTTTGATGTCCCCCCTTGAAAGGCCTTGATTTGAATTTAAATGTGTGTGTTCTAGAAATATTTTGAGTTAAATCACTTAAATCCAATATAAACTTTTCTTTAAGAAGAAAAAGTTCTAATTTGCTTACTTTACAAATGTTGATTTGGTTAATTTGTACCCTTAATTATGTTCAGGTTTAAAAACAAAGTTGAAAAGCACAAATTACAGCACAGTTTTGATACCATTTCCAATAACTCTGTTGGGAGAAAGTTAATGGAACAAATGCTGGGCAGATAGTTTTAACTGCTTTTGTTAGAGGGATATTTAGATGAGACAAAAAATATTTGAATGTTTGGCAGGAGAATTCTGGTAGAGGGTTTATCCTCACTGAAACATAAGCAGGATGATTTTATGGTTTTGAGATTTCCTCTGTTGTCTAGATGATAAACGGTGTGAAGATTAGTTGGATATATTCTTGGATTATAGGCAGAGACATTTACAAAAGGAACTGTAGTATCTGAATGTAAACTCAACATTCTTGGTGGGGTAGTAGATCGTCCCAGAACAACTAGGAGATTTGCAGATTGTAAAACAATTTGGGTTTTATGAAAGAAATTTTATAAAAGGTGGCATTCATCCAAGAGAGTCACTCTTAGTCACTGCTTGGGTGAAATAATTTTTGATGTGTGACATTTCTGGAGATAAAATGAACTAAATGTAACTATATTGCTTCTAATTGATTTGTCGCAGCTTTCCCTCCACCACTGAGAAAACAGGGTCACACATAAATGTGTGGTTTTCCCATTCCAACTATAGTATTTTACATTCTGCTTCCTAGTAATCCTAATGTTCCCTAGGTTATCTGTGAAGGAACAGGATTTCTATCTGCTTATTTTTCAATCTGGCTTCTAATAGAGGGCTGTCTCCTTTGTTTACCTCAGCCTGGGGAGGCAAAAGCAAAAATCACCTGGGAGTACATTAAACTAAAAAGCTTTTGTGCAGTTGAAGGAAACAGTCAACAAAATGAAAGGGCAATTTAAGAAATGGCAGAAGATATTTACAAGTGATATATGCAATAAGGGATTGAATTCATACAACTCAACATCAAAATGCCCCACATAATCTGAGAAATGAACAGATGACCTGGATCTACATTTTTCCCAAGAAAACATACAGATGGCCAAGAGACACATGGAAAGATGCCCAACATCACTAATCATTAGGGAAATGAAAAACCACAATGAGATATCATCTTACAGTGTCAGAATGGATACTATCAAAAAGACAAGATTTTTGCCAATTCTTGATCTTCTGTGCCAATGGAAAGAAAGCTATTTGGGTAAAATTAAAATACCTTCTAGAGAGCAGGAAGATGGCATGGCAGGAGGACCCTAGGCTTGCTGCATCCTATGAACACATCATCCTACATGCCCCAGAAATCAACCTATAAGACTGACCAAACAAACTTCACCAACTAAAGGGAGAGAAGAAGTCACATCAAAGAAAGTAAGAAGTGTGGAGACATGGTTTAGGGGAGAGATAGATAATGGGTGCTGCAGAGGAGAGGGAGTCATAGTCATGGAGATACATGAGAGAGAAAAAGGAGCACACAGGATTACAAAAGGAGAACATTTCCCCATACTTACTGGCTTGGAAGGTGACAGGGGCTGAATTTCATGAATTCTATCAATGATGAGGGCCTAAAGCCTGGAGTTTTAAAGGTCAGCAGGCTTGGCTGGGATGGAGCCAGAGGGCACAGCACTGCTCCTGGGGAAATGGCAGGCAAACAACCTTGGGGCAGGCAGCATGGAAACAGCCATCTGAATACCTGGGGCACAAAACAGGGAGATTATTCACCCTTATCAGAATGCATCCCAGAGGCAGCCTTCAGGGAAATGCTTCTCCAGGAGCAAAAACAGTAGCTTTTACCATGCCCATCACCCACCCCCCAGCATAAACACAGAGCCACCTGAGATAAGCAGTGCAGCATGTACACTTGCTTACACCAAACCCACCCCCTGTGCTCTTGTGGAACTACCCTTCTTAGTCACACCTGCCTCAGTTCTAGCATGGTGGGCCTTCCCCCAGAAGACCAGCACAAATTCCTACCCACACCATGTCCCCCAATCAGAGAGTTCTGCAGGGCCTCAGTTCTGGTGGAGGTGGCATCAGATCTCATTTCATAAGCAGATTAGAGCGTACCTAGTTAAAACTCTCCACATTCAGGCCAGGGACCAAGCACTGCCCACAGCAGACAAGGAGAGCCTCTGCAGACCAAAATCCTGAAGGACAGAGCAAAACACAACAGCAGAGCACATGCAGCAACACACTGGAGATACTCCCTGAAGCACCAGGCTCTGGGCAGTACATGACCTTTTCTTCATAAGGTCATTACTCTCAGGAGCAGGAGACATAACTGGATTTTCTAACAGAAGAAGACAGAGACTTAAACAAAATGCAAAGATGGAGGAATTTATCCCAAAAGAAAGAACAAGATGAAGCCACTGCCAGAGATCTGAGTGAAATAGATACAAGTAATGTTCCTGATGGAGAATTTAAAGTAGTCGTCATAAGGATACTCACTGGGCCTGAGAGAAGAATAGAAGACATCAGGGAGACCCTTACCACAGAGATAAAAGAGTTAAAAAAGAATCTCAAAGGAAGAATACAATAAATGAGATTGGAAACAAGCTTGATACAATGAATACAAGGATGGAAGTAGCAGAGGAATGACTTTGTGACCTAGAAGACAAAATAAAGGAAAATAATGAAACTGAGCAAAAGCATGAGAGAATTATGCAACATAAGAATAGACATAGGGAACTCATTGACTCCATCAAATGTATAACATTTGTATTATAGGATTCCCAGAAGAAGAGAGAAAAGAAGGGGAAGAAAATGTATTTGAAGAAATAATAGCTGAAAATTTCCCTAATCAGGTGAAGGAAACAGATCCAGCTCCAGGAGGCACAGAGAGCTCCCATCCAAACCAGCAAAAGCAGACCAACACCAAGACCTATTGTAATTAAATTTGCAAAATATACTGATAAAGAAAAAAAATACTAAAAGCAGCATGACAAAAGAATCATTAACTTACAATGGAACAGTCATAAGGCTAGCTGCAGATTTCCCCACAGAAACTTGGCAGGCCTGAAGGGAGTGGCAGGATATATTCAAAGTGCTGACTGGGAAAAATTTGCAGCCATGAATACTCTAACCAGCAAGGCTATCATTCAGAATAGAGGAGAGATAAAGAGTTTCCCAGATAAACAAAAACTAAAGGAGTTCATGAGCACTAAACCAGCCCTGTAAGAAACATCAAAAAGGACTCTTGAGTGGAAAGGGGAGACCAAACATGACAGTGTAAAGGGAGGAAACACAAAAGCATTGAAAAATAAATATTTCTATAAATATCAGTCAAGGAACACACACACAAAAAAGGTTATGAATTATTATAACATACCTAAAACATGAGGGAGGAGAGGAGGAAATAATGGGTTCAAAGTTGAAGCACCATCAACTTAATATAGATTTCTATTTGCAGAAGAGGCTATATACAAATCTGATGTTAACCATATACCAAAAACTACTAATAAACATACATAGAATGAAAAGAAAGAAATCCAAATATATTACTAAAGAAAATCAGCAAAATATGAACAAGAGAAAGACAAGAAGAATTAGAGAAAATTTCTAAAAACAGTCACAAAACAGATAATAAAATGGCAATAAATATGTATCTATCAATAATTAATTTTGAATGTAAATGGACCAAACACTCCAATCAAAAGACATAGGGTGTCAGAATGGGTAAAAAAAACAAAACCCATCTGCATGCTGCCTATAAGAGACTCATTTTAGACCTAAAGACATCTGCACCAAAAAATGTTACAGAAATATTTATCATACAAACAAATGTCAAAAGAAAGCCGGGGTAGCAATACTTCTATCAGATAAATGAAACTTTAAAACAAAAACTGTAACAAGAAACAAAGAAGGGTACTGTATAGTCATAAAGGGGACAATCCAATAAGAAGATACAAAATTGTAAATATAACCCAACATGAAAGCACCCAAATACATAAAACAGTTAATAACAAACATAAAAGGAACTAAATGATAATAATACAGTAATAGTAGGGGACATAAACAGCACACTTGTATCAATGGATACATTATCTAAACAGAAAATCAACAAGGAGACAATGACTTTGAATGGCACACTGGAACAAATGGACTTAACAGATATACTCAGAACAGTCCATCCTAAAATAGTAGAAATACACCTTCTTTTCAAGTGCACTTAGAACATTCTCCAGAGTAGATCATACATTAGTCCACAAAACAGGCCTCTACAAATCCAAAAAGATGGAAGTCATACCATGTACTTTTCTGACCATAACACTATTAAACTAGAAATCAACCACAAGAAAAAACTTGGCAAGACCACCAATACATGGAGATTAAACAACACATTACCAAACAATGAATGGGTCAACCAAGAAATCAAAGAAGAAATAAAAAAAAAATACATGGGAGGAGCACCTGGGGGGGCTCGGTCAGTTAAGCATCTGACCTCAGCTCAGAACTCAGTTTGTGAGTTCGAGCCCCATGTGGGGCTCTGTGCTGACAGCTCAGAGGCTAGAGCCTGCTTTGGATTCTGTGTCTCTCCCTCTATCTCCCCCTCCCCCTCTCACACTCTGTCTCTCACTCTCTCTCAAGAATAAATAAACATTAAAAAAATTAAATGGGAAAAAATGAAAATGATAACACAATGGCCCAAATGAAACCAGGTGCTGATTCTTTGAAAAAATTAATGAAATTGATAAACCCTTAGCTATACTTATAAAAAAAATAGAGAAAGGACCCAAATAAATAAAATAATAAATTAGAGATGAGAAATAACAACCAACGCCACAGAACTATAATAAGAGAATAGTATGAAAAATTATATTCCAACAACTTGGACAACCTAGAAGAAAAGGATAAATCCCAAGAAACATATAAATGACCAAAAACTAAATCAGGAAGAAATAGAAAACTTGATCAGACCAATAACCAGTAATGAAATTGAGTCAGTAATCAAAAATGTTATAAGAAACCAAAGTCCAGGACCCGATGGCTTTACAGAATATGCAATGGGAAAAAAGTCTCTTCAACAAATGGTGTTGGGAAAATTGGACAGCTACATGCAAAAGAATGAAACCGACCACCTTCTTACACCATTTACAAAAATGATTCAAAATGGATTAAAGACCTAGATGGGAGACCTGAAACCATAAAAATCCTAGAGGAAAGCACAGGCAGCAATTTTTCTGACCTTGGCTGTAACAACATCTTTTTAGACATGTCTCTTGAGGCAAGAGAAATAAAAACAAAAATAAACTATTGGGACTACATCAATATAAAAAGCTTCTGCACAGAAAAGGAAACAACCAACAAAACTATAAGGCAACCTGTGGAATGGGAGAAGATAGTTGCAAATGACACATCCAATAAAGGTTTTGTATCCAAAATCTATAAAGAACTTATCAAAGGCCAAAACCCAAAAAACCCAATTAAAAAAGGTCAGAAGACATGAACAGACATTTCTCCAAAGAGTACATCCAGATGGCCAACAGACACATGAAAAGATGCTCAACATCACTCATCAGGGAAATGCAAATCAAAACTTCAATGAGAAATCACCTCACACCTGTCAGAATGGCTAAAATCAACAACACAAGAAACAACGGTGTTGGTGAGGATGTGCAGAAAGAGGAACCCTCGTGCACTGTTGGTGGGAATGCAAACTGGTGCAGGCACTGTGGAAAACAGTGTGGAGGGTTTTCAAAACGTTTAAAAAAGAACCACCCTATGATCCAGCAATCACACTACTAGGTATTTACCCAAAGAATACAAAAATACTAACTCAAAGGAGTACATGCACCCCGATGTTTATAGCAACATTATCTACAATAGCCAAATTATGGAAATGGCCCACATGTCCACTGACTGATGAATGGGTAGAGAAAATATGATATATATATATATATATCCATACATGCATATATATACACACATATACGTATATATATAATAGAATGTTATTCAGCCATAAAAATGAAATCTATATCTATCTATCTATCTATATATATATATATACACACACACACACACACGCATGCATATATAATGGAATTTATTCAGCCATAAAAAGAATGAAATCTAGCCATTTGCAATGACATGGATAGAGCTAGAGAGTATTTTTTAAGCCAAATAAGTCAGAGAAAGGCAAATACCATACGATTTCACTAATATGTAGAATTTAAGAAACAAAAAAAGAAGCAAAGCAGAAAAGAGTGGGAGGCAAACCAAGAAACAGACCCTTTTCTACAGAGAACACACTACTGGTTACTAGAGGGGAGGTGAGTGGGGCATGGGTGAAGTAGGTGATGGGGAATAAGGATGCACTTGTGATGAGCACAGGGTGATGTATGGAAGCGTTGAATTACTATGTTGTGTACCTGACATTAATATTACACTGTATGTTCACTCCCTGTATGTTTAAATAGAAACTTTAAGAAAAATAATAAGGTTTGGTAACATCCTCCCTGCCTCCCAATTCTTTCCATTTGTCATAATATTGTTAAATTCCTTTTTTCCCCCAGTTTTATTTATTTTAGGATTAGACTTAAGCAGTGCTTCTCAAACTTTTGTTTATATGTGAATCACCTGCAGATCTTATTAAATATGGACTCTGATTCAGCCGGTCTGGGATGGACTGCACATTCTGCATTTCTAATAGGCTTCCAGGTGGTACTGTTGCTGTGGATCCAAGGACCACATTTTCAGGAGCAAGAGTTTATTTTATCTTTTAAAGTCTGTTTATTTTGAGAGAAAGAGAGAGAAAGAGCAAGGGAGCATGTGCATGCCAGAGGGTCAGAGAAAGATCACAGACAGGCTCTGTGCTAACAGCGTGGGGCTGGATCTGGTGAACAGTAAGATCATGACTTGAGCTGAAACCAAGAGTTAGATGCTTAACCAACTGAGCCACGCAGGCGCCCCATCGTTAGCAAAAGTTGAAAGCGCACTGCGTGTCCTTGAGCATATAACATCATGCAGGGGCAGAAGGGGGAGGTCTAGAATGGGAGCGTGTTGGTATGTTTCCCGGGTAAGCCCTGCAGAGTTGGAAGAACAACTGTGATTCCAAACTTCAGATGACATTTCCTCAAGGATCTTCCTCCCTCCATTACCTGAGAAATTTCTGCAAGAAAACTGAAGGTTTTGACATAATGCTTTGTCTATGATGATCAGTTTCAACCCTTCCTTAAATTGGAACAAGGGTTTAGACACTTGCAAAGTACTCTGAGTGACCTAACTGTAGATTTCAAAGATTTTTTCAAGTGTCTTTTCAATTATCTTGCCCCCATAAAATTTAACATCCCTTTTTAGTCACCTACCTTTATCAAATCTTTTTCAGACATTTCACATAGTTTTCATAGAAATAATGTTTTTCACATTCACATAAGTAATATATCTATGTCTATCTTTACATATATTATAGATATTAGTACAGTTGGCCACTGTGTCTGCTTTATGAACAGACACAGTGGATATGATGGATATATATTCATCGTAGTGATGCAGGCAGGCTGGGGTCCAAGAACCCAGGGGAAGATCCTTTTGGGCCAGTCAAGAGGGTCCTTGGCTTCATGCAGGACAGAAATCACACGTAAACCAGACGAAGTGGAAACAGTGTATTGAATAGTGTAAGTGACAGAGAATAGCAGACAGAGTCTCTGGGGATCTGGAGAGGAAAGGAAAATGAGTCTTGCCGTTGCTTGGGGCTAGGGGTTTGTGTTGGAAGAGGGTCTGGGGTATGTCTTCCTCCAGGAACCCAGGGTAAGGTCCAATCAGAGGTGAGTACCAGCTGAATAATAAAGGTTATTCCATAAATTACCCAAGGCAGTGGTATCGATGGCAGCGTCAGCCGAGGTTTGCTCAAAGCTAAAGTCTTATAACCTGTTCAGGATCTGGCTCTTTTTGGATGTTACCAGGTGTATGGGGCGTAGGTCAAAACTCAGAGAATGATAACCTGCTTCCCCTTTCAAGTGGGAACAGAGCTTCTTCGGCTTATTCCAAGGCAAAATACGGAACATGAGGATATGGGGCCTCACAGAAAAACAGCAGGGACAGACCCTGTAGGTGGAGTGACTACAGCTTTCCTACCTCCACAGTTTTCATGGAAATAACCTTTGATATTTTGCCATCATATTCTATATTATACACACGTGCTACATATCTATATACAACTCTGCCTGTACTTATAGCCTTATCTGTATATTACAGCAATAGTGCAACTAGCACTATTTTTTTTTTTGAAGCAATTTAATTTTATCGGAATCCAGGACACAACAAGAAAAACACCCAAAACCACATGGAGACAGAAGACGAGACACAACTCCCCCACCTCCCCCCGGCCCTAGAGTGGGGACAACGTGGGAGTGGGACGGCTGGGGGAGACCTTGAGCCTCAGTCCAGCCCTGCAGGCTCCAGGCCGGCGGGGCGGGGAACAGGGCAATGGGGGGGGG